>OZ024909.1:61484764-62126613 GCA_964017125.1 Flabesymbios commensalis | reverse complement strand
CTCAAACCAGAATAAATGTACATTAATCTAAATCATATACTTATTTCTGTCAGCGAAATTTTTACTTTAGGCACTCTTAAAGAAATATTTTCACATTGCCATTCCTAAGGGGAACTAAGCCAGTTAAATTGGCAAACGTTTACTTATTACTCGATAACCATTTTCTGTCTTAGAATCATGCTGACAGCATTACTGTCCTGCTTCTTATTCCACACGCCAGTTTATAAATAAAGTCATGGCATTGCTAGATTGAAAGGGTTTCTTATCTGTCATGTAGCCTATGTATATTCCTGGTTGTCCAGCAGCTACTATTCTGTACATGGTGTTAGTTCAGATCAGGAATCTGGATCCTTCAGTAGATAGATTGACTGTGTATTGCCGTGAACGACTTTTTGCTCACCTTGTTACTACCAGTCTATAAAGGTGTCATCCTTATACATAACTCACCTTGTTACTACTAGTCTATGAAAGAGTTAATTTAGAAATGGCCAGCAAAATGTTAAGATTGACCGAATATACGAAGCAAATCAGACGTCATTGGCAGGTGACACTGAGTGTCATCTTGTTGACACTGCCAGTGACGTTGCTGGTTTATGATGTTAACACCAGAGATCAACATGTTGAGGTGAGATCTGCGTGACATCAACCCTCTCAGTGCTAGATGCGGCCTTTCTCTTAAAAAAATATATTTGCGCATTAAATAACACTTTTCAAATGTGATGTATGTCATAAACCGACTCAGTCAGGCAAAAACACAATTCTTATGAATTCAAAATGTTCGTAGAAAGCATTCCGAAGGCATAGCCTACTACTTTCAAAACATTAACTGTAACATGAGGAATATGCGTTTCTAGCAGGTAAAGGGTGAATACGTAGTTGGAGAAACAGTGAATTATAGCTGTAACTATGTTAATGTTAATACAGGAAAATCCAGATCGAGGTGGCCATCTAGACAAATCTGAAGCCTACGATATATCGTAACTTGTACGAGAATACGGACCAGGCCCGGGTGTTTCCGTAACTTCTGAGGTCATTATGTTTTTAGTTTCGATTGGCTTTGCCATTCATGTGCTTTCGCTCGTACGTCCGCAGATCTGCTACTCTCAGCACAATAACTATTTTCGTAGTCAACAGCACATGCTGACAAATTGTGCAATTCAATGCCGATCTGTGTCTCTCTTGGTCCTTGACCTTGACATTATTTGGAAAGGCAATTTGAAATTTGCACAATACATATTGATACCTCAAAATTGGCATTATCTTTTATATTGACTCCTTCGTGAAGAAGGCAATGGGATAATGAGATAATATTAAGTCACCATTTTATCTTTCCAACAGCCAAGTTGATTCCTTGAAGCGTATTAAACTTAATGATCTGAATGAAAATATGACTGCAATTGACCTTTTACACAAAAATATATTATTGTCCTCTGAAATAATGTCTATAATGTCTATAATCTAAAAGTGGTGTTCGCGAATTTTACAGCAAAGCCACAACATTCTTTGGCGTGACAGGCGGTATCGTTAACCACTACACAAGGTCCCCTACTTGCTCAGGTTTAATACATAACCATGGCAACCCTTTTATTAATAATATTGTATTCTAAGCGACACGGCAGTGGTGTGGAAGAGTTTGGACATGCAAACTCAAGATCCTATTATAAACGAGAATTCATTTGATCTGATTAAAACTGATTTCCCATACAGTAATAACAAATGCGGAGTAAAAATGACCTCCCTCCATCCGAATAGAAGAGGTAGGTTCCACAGTGTCGGTTTTATAGTGTAGGCTCCACAGTGTGGGATCCACAGTGTGGGTTCCACAGTGTGGGTTCCACAGTGTAGGATCCACAGTGTGGGTTCCACAGTGTGGGTTCCACAGTGTAGGATCGACAGTGTGGGTTACACAGTGTATGTTCCACAGTGTAGGATCCACAGTGTACGTTCCACAGTGTAGGATCCACAGTGTAGGATACACAGTGTGGGTTCCACAGTGTGGGTTCCACAGAGTAGGATCCACAGTGCGCGTTCAACAGTGTGGGTTCCACCGTGTAGGTTCCACAGTGTAGGATCCACAGTGTGGGTTCCACAGTGTAGGATCCACAGTGTATGTTCCACATTGTGGGATCCACAGTGTGGGTTTCACATTGTGGGTTTCACAGTGTGGGTTCCACAGTGTGGGTTTCACAGTGTAGGCTCCATGGTGTAGGTTTCGTGGTGTAGGTTCCACAGTGTAGGTTTAAAAGTGTAGGTCCCACAGTGCAAGTTCCTCAGTGTAGGTTCCACAATGTAGGTTCCGCAGTACCGGTTCCACGGTGTATGTTCCACAGTTTAGGTTCCATAGTAAAGTTTTCGCGGTGTAGGTTCCTCATTGTAGGTTCCTCAGTGCCGGTTCGACAATGTAGGCTCCACAGTGTAGGTTCCATATTGTAGGTTATATAGTGTAGATTCCACTGTGTATGTTCCGTAGTGTGTGCTCCACAGTGTGGGTTTCACAGTGTAGGTTCCACAATGTATGTTCCACCGTTTAGGTTCCACAGTGTAGGTTCCACAGTGTAGTGTGGAACCTAACTTTGCTGTCAGAATGACTCCTGCCTTCTATCAGAAATGGGTTATCTATTTCTGCTTCTATGTATGACAAATAATAATGTATCCTCTCTCATATATAGATATCTGTCAACTTGACATGGTAGGTGAGTGGGGTCTTACATCTCCATTGCCAAGTTATTGCAACCACTCTAAGCTGTGCCTAGGCTTATACTGACGTTTGAAATGGGTAAAAATCATGCAGATTTGTGAATTAGGAGTTCAATGATTTTAAAATATGACTGATTTTTTTTGAAATAACATCTCTGAAATAATTTATCACATCTATATCTTATCTTAATATAAAAATCGTTGTAAAGTGTGACTGTCTTCTACCTTCAGGAGGAAGTGCAGTGTACACCCGCTGGGGTCGATCTGAGTGCCCCTTGGATGCTCAGTTGGTCTATGCTGGTAAGTAATGTAAGCATTATTATGATATAAATATATATAATTAGTATCACACACTTGCTCTCTAATCATATGCATATTGTTATAGGATTTGCAGCAGGTGCCCACTACACGCTTGCGGGTGGTGGCGCCAACACTCTCTGTATGACTGGCACTCCAGAATGGGGAACATATAATGACGCAATTCAACAGAGTGCATTGATATATGGGGCTGAATATGAAGTGGCAGCTACTAACCTACCGTTTAAAGGAGATAACATTCATGACGGAATCGTACACGACAACGACATCCCATGTGCGGTCTGCAAGAGAAGGTCTGGTTAACCTGTCACATATTGTAAAATAACGAATTCTAACTTTGTATCATGATTGAATAACTAAGCACAGTGGGGTAAATCAAACTACAGTGTATAACTACAATTATGCAACTATAACGTGATAGTCGATAACGAGTTTGATAAATTAAAGGGGGTACAGCTGACTACCCACATGCACACAATCGGACCGATAGCTTTGTATGTTCAAGTGGGCGGGGGCCCTAGGGTAGTGGTTAGCACCGCTGCCTTGCACGCCAGAGTCCGGGGTTCGGTTCCCGGTCTCGGCGGTTTGAAAGAAACAAAATTGTTTCTTCCCCATCCACGTGTGAAAGTTAGTATTGTGGGGAGCCTCCGTGACCGAGAGGTAGCGTGCTCGGCCTCAGACCGCCAGGGCTCGAATTTCGAATCCTGTGTCTGGAGGACAGTGTCATCTCAATCATCTCACCATCCTCAGGAGGTTCTCCTGGCCCAGTTTAGCCTATATGTGCACAAAGGTGGCCTAAAGCCCGATTCATTTTTTTGTATGTTTAAGTTTTTAATTTTTAAACAGATAACTTTGTTGGTAACTTTATTTTAACAATTCCCCATTATCAAGATGATAGTGCTAGATCTGAATGCCATTTCCTCTTTATTAATTGTTTTACAAGTGATGCATCTCGATTGTTAACAGTCAAATTGCAGTATTTAAATTAGTTGGAAATTCTAATGATTTGTATGTTTCTCAATCGAACAATCAATTTAAAATTTGATATTTCAGCGTGGAAGAAGGTGTGAGTCTGATGATCCCTGGCAGGATGACATGTACCAATGGCTGGAACAAGGAATATGCTGGCTATCTTATGGGTGGTGCTACCTCACAAAAACGATCAGAGTGGATCTGTGTGGATGAGGCTCCAGGTAAGTTTGCCATAAGTAAATCTGCCCTAATCAGATAATCTGTGTGGACGAGGTTCATAGTAAGTTTGCAAAAAAACAGATAATATGTGTGGACGAGGTTCATAGTAAATCTGCCATAACCAGATAATCTGTGTGAACGAGGTTCATAGTAAGTCTGCCATAACCAGATAATCTGTGTGGATGAGGTTCATAGTAAATCTGCCATAACCAGATAATCTGTGTGGACGAGGTTCATAGTAAGTCTGCCATAATCAGATAATCTGTGTGAATGAGGTTCATAGTAAGTCTGCCATAACGAGATAATCTGTGTGGATGAATTTCATAGTAAGTCTGCCATAACCAGATAATCTGTGTGAATGAGGTTCACAGTAAGTCTGCCATAACCAGATAATCTGTGAGGGTGAGGTTCAGAATAAGTCTGCCATAACCAGATAATCTGTGTGGATGAGGTTCATAGTAAATCTGCCATAACCAGATAATCTGTGAGGATGGGGTTCAGAGAGGGTCTGCCATAACCAGATAATCTGTGAGGATGAGGCTCAGAATAAGTCTGCCATAACCGGATAATCTGTGAGAGTGAGGTTCAGAGTAAGTCTGCCATAACCAGATAATCTGTGAGGATGGGGTTCAGAGAGGGTCTGCCATAACCAGATAATCTGTGGGGATGAGGCTCAGAATAAGTCTGCCATAACCGGATAATCTGCGAGAATGAGGTTCAGAGCAAGTCTGCCATAACCAGATAATCTGTGCGGATGAGGTTCATAGTAAATCTGCCATAACCAGATAATCTGTGAGGATGAAGTTCAGAATAAGTCTGCCATAACCAGATAATCTGTGAGGGTGAGGTTCAGAGTAAGTCTGCCATAGCCAGATAATCAGTGTGGATGCGGTTCAGAGTAAGCCTGCCATAACCAGATAATCTGTGAGGATGAGGTTCAGAGTAAGTCTGCCATAACCAGATAATCTGTGTGGATGAGGTTCAGAGTAAGTCTGCCTTTACCAGATAATCTGTGTGGATGAGGCTCATAGTAAGTCTGCCATACCCAGATAATATGTGTGGATGAGGTTCAGAGTAAGTCTGCCATAACCAGATAATCTGCGAGGATGAGGCTCAGAGTAGGTCTGCCATAACCAGACAATATGTGAGAATGAGGCTAATAGTAAGTAATATAACCAGATAATCTATGTGGATCAGGCTGTCAGGTTAACTAAGGTGACTACCATAACCGGATAATCTGTGTGGATAAAGCCCCGGATATTTTTACTTGTTTTTTTAACAACATAATAATGGATCTATGTCGATACAGTTTAGGCTAATTCTGATATGACCCGATAAGGTAAAAAGCGCAATACAAAATACATCAATAATAGGATCAGTTTTTTACAAGACCACTTCAAATTGATTTCTGTAAATACATAATTGAGCTGTTAATTGATCACCACGGCGCCATCTCTTGATGCGTTAATGCCCCCCACCCGAGCTTTTTTTTATTCCGACTACTATTAGATGCAAATTCCTCGTACATTGCAACATGATTCACTATAATTTTTTTGTTTCGTGTGTTTGTAAATGTTATTTAATTATTATACATTTTATCTGAGGTCATTGGTAAGATTATCCATTATTTTTACGAGCATACTTATGCCTATTAATGAGAATTTCCGTCCACTATAAAACTCAAATTACGGAAACAATGCAAAGCTTCTAGTGAACATGTGAAAAATAAATTAAAACTAGTGGACCTATAACATACCCTGATAATGTATGTCCTAATACACATCAATTTGATTTCGATTTAATTTATTGACCTTCTAGAAACTTCATTTTTTTACTCTTCATATGAAATAAGCCTAAATTCTTACTTTCAAAATAATAAATTAATTCAAAATAACCTTCATTTAATTTACCGTACCATAAACGGGTCATAAACCTTCATGATCATGACGATGCCGCAATGTTTTATTATTATTTTAAATACTCACTTAGTGTCACAGAGTCAATACATCATAGATCTCAATGTTGTCAAAATATATTCGTCCAGTAATTTTTTTTTTAGCAAGGGGGGTACAGAAACCAAATACCCCCCCCCCCCCTTGGATACGGCCCTGGTAAAAATACAGCACCCCTAATGATATGCAAGGACAATAAATCAAGGTTATCATTTAGCGATGTCTACATCATTAATATTTGTCATTATACATTTTCACCCTCAGTCCTGGGGTTTTCTTTAGTACACATATATTGGCCTATATTGTCTTCTTGTTACAATGGCGATAGACTTCAGTACAATAACAAATCAGGTGCTCACATAAAGGCTCACTCTTTATTCATTGAACGAGTGTATATTTCCATACCGCACTAAAATGAATACCGTTGCTTATTTAAGGTTTACGTGTCGACTTTTCTGTGCATACCTAAAACCTTGCTAGATGTATTCTCAGACCTCTCATAATGAAACCCCGACCGGTTGTCGGCTTCCATGTGTGTGGTCTAGAGCTACAGAGTATTTTTAAAATGGCCGCCAATTCACCATTAAATTTCCAATTTTACCAGTCAGTGAACATTATTATGAATAGAAAACACTCAATTAAAATCAAAAACAATCTGTATGTGATATAGCTTTACACTAATATACTTTAGGACAATATTATTTGATCCATAGCTACATATTATTTTCAAAATGGTCGCCAAATTCACCCTTACATTATCAATTTTACCAGTCAATCAACATTATTATACACAGAAAAAACCCTTATTAAAAATCAAAAATAATGTGGAGGTTATATAGCTTTATTATAATATAGTTGAAGACAATGTATTTTATCAAGGATCAAACGAGGAGTAGTAGAAGAACATTTTAACTTTGTATTCAAGCATACCATTCAAACTCTTTAATTTGAAAATAGGACAAATATGCGTATAATCCAGCGCGTTTTTGTCCCTAAGTTTTTGATAATAAACATCTTTTGATTTCTATACATCGTTATTGAAATCACCTACTGAGCCTACTGAGACCCTTTACTTTCGGAGAAAATTTAAAAAAAAAATAAACCATTATGTTGCCCAAGTTCGTAACAATGTGAATCCTCGGTAGCCACCCAAGAAGAAAAAGTTTATTTGACCTTGACCTTGAAATGACCTTGAAATGACTTTGTGTCATCTTATATCTATGCCACATTAAAGCCATGAGGGATATATATATATATATATATATATATATATATATATATATATATATATATATATTTATATGTCAACATATAATATATAATGCCATATCGTCACATTAAAGTGACATTCTGATATGTACATGAAATCTTATCCTGGTAATATGATTACAATACTATAGTGCAGCGGCATAGCAAACTTTTTGGGAGGAGTTGTGCGTTTCGTGAAGAAAGTACCAAATTTGGCACAATGATATATTATTTCATTGACCATCTTTTTCGATTTGGAGCCACTTGAAATTTCCACCAGATGACCGCCATATTGGATTTCAAAATGGATACCCTAAAAATGGAAATTTTCAATCGTTTTAGTTTCACACCAGCTACATAATTGAGTGTGACCTCTACTTGTACCAAACTTGGTACAATTATATATTATTACATTGACTACCTCTTCATATTGGGAGCCACTTAAAATTCACACCAAGTGGCAGCCGGGTTGTATTTCAAAATGGGGGCCCGAATTTTTTTCAATTATCAATCGTTTTAGTTTTATATTAGCGATATATTTGATTGTGACCTCGAGATGTACATATTTCAGATCGGGGACGCGATTGACTCTGCTGATAATATATATTTGATTGACACAATAATTTGTTAATATTTTTTGCTATAATTAGCATGATTAGTGCACTCTTATTAATTTATTTTTATAGGAGGAGTACTATTTTTGATTTCCTATATCCAACTGTAGTGGTGAAAGATGAATAAATGAACGAATGTATGGATTAAGCTGTCTGCACATTTTAGCACACGTAGGCTAAACTGGATCAGCAGAAAACATAAGCAGTGTTCTACAATAAACATCACTGTTATGGACACTTGACTAGGCCTACAGTGTTATGGGCTGGTGAGTGTTGTTGACATCAACAAGTACAGGGCACATTGTTGTGACGTCAATTGATGATGTTCAAATCCCCATATAAAAATTAGTGCAGTATTGCTAGTATAATTAACATTCTTGTGATAAGTACCGGTAAAACTTAGATGTATATTTCGCTCAATTGTGCTTTATCACATGTTATTGTGATTACCCTGAGCTGGGAGCCTCCGTGACCCAGAGGTAGTGTGCTCGGCCTCAGACCGCCAGGACACGAATTTCGAGTCATGTGTCCGGAGGGCAGTGTCATATCATCATCCTCAGGAGGTTCTCCTGTCCCAGTTTTGCCTAGATGTGCACAGGTGACCTAAAACCCCATTCAATCATTCATTCATTCATTCATTCATTCATTCATTCATTCATTCATTCATTCATTCATTCATTCATTCATTCATTCATTCATTCATTCATTTGTGATTAAACTGAACATTTTTGAACGCATAGATTGGTGTATGGCTTTTGTGAATCTAATTGAATAAATAATGTGGCTGATAATTAATTGAGGGTTGAATAACGATTACGTAGTATGTGGTTTATTAGACCACCTTAAGGCTTCAACCAGAAGACAACCTTTTTTAAAGAGACGTCAAAATCATTGCCGGCTATCCATAATTAAAAATGTGCGCTTCTAGCGTTACCGGTGCTCATTTAGTTAACTACTTCTGACTTAAGCTAGTTGTTGTTATTAAACATAAACAAGTCATTGTCACCACTGGACTGGAAACCCTTTACAAAATTGATAGGAGAGACATCCATCCTGCTGCAGCGAAAAAAGGATTTAAAAACGGGATACCAGACACTCAAAGTAACCTGTCAGCTTACTTTATAAAGAACAAGCTACCACTTAACGTTGAATAACACCCAATGGACGAGGGCCAAGGGATTATTACCACTCTGACAGCCCACCAAGCTAAGTAACAAATGTGATGTAGGTTGAAAATACAACTAATATACTGAAAAGAACACAGATAAAAAGATCATTATAATGAGAGATCTTTCCCCAGTACACATCCAGATGAGAACTATATCTCTGTCATCTCATTTAGACAACTCTATGGAAATGTGTGCTTCTGTTGCCAACAATAATACTTACCTATTCACCAAGAATAGTAGGTCTAACATTCACTTAAATGTTTCTTGGGGATACCACATCTTTTATCTCAACTGAATACTGGGCAATAAATGGCAAGTACTGCAAAAACTTTGTCACATCCCTATGCAATAGTGTGATGTCAACACAAAAGGTTGTTTGTGAAAATCATTGCACAGTGGATTTTAACTATTCAGGAATCCTGAATCAACTTTAAATACCATGCAGTCTACACAACCCGAGTGTATGTTGACGCACTTCTTTACAGAACAAGAAAGGAAAATACATCCAACTTGTACTCTGGCAGTGATCTGGATAATTTGAGACATGCGAATATGATTTGCGATGCTAGTGATGCTAACAAGTCATGATAGCAAGAGCTGTATGTAATATTATAAATGTTTAAATCATCTCACGTTTTCAGTGGTTTATTCTCAGAGGAATACTAATAAAATACTGCTGTTGACATTAGGCCTACTTTCAATGGTAATAGAGGAGCAGGTATTAAAGACAAGGCGCGTCAGTCATCACCATCGACGTCTGTGGCAATAGCCATGCCTGTTTATCTCTGTTCAAGCAGGAAGAACCAGACACTGCTTCTATGAAATCTGGGCATCGCATAATACTTCTCCGCACCGTGGACACCGATGTGGTGGTTCTCGCTGTCAGTCTGACCCAGTAAATGTATGAGGTAGTAAATGCGCTCAGAAGAACTGTTAATTGTTCATACAATCAGAGGTTACGGCATCAAACTTAGCGGAACGAAAGGAAATAAGCAGTGTGGGACACTTCTTTAAAAGTGACTAATGCATTCCTGGACCTGGCATCTGCACCACCGATGACTCTTTCACAACCCTCGAGAGATTTGTGGTACTCCTGGTATGACCACACCTGCTCATATTCTGAGATAAATCTGGCAAAAATGCCGGATCCCTCGAAGGAAAACTTTAAGCCCTGGAACAGTAATTGGACTGAGCTACTTACGAGAGAGTACATTGGTGGGGACAATGTGTTGCTCCACACGGCATTATTCCACCTCCATGTCACTGGTGGAGTTTGGAGAATGATGGACAACACTTCCTGAAGCTACCAAGACCTGATATAAAATTATTTCTTGTGGGTGCAAAAAGGTTGTAATGATATATGCTAATCCCAAATGCGCATTAACGTTATTTTTTGCCTGTGGTGGTGACCAATCACAGAACAGTATAGGTTGACATAACATGATATATCTCGCTGACTACTTCTCTCTCTCTCTCTCTCTCTAAATGTACATGTACGTATCTAGGCCTACACCTAGTATACTAATTATATATATCAGATTTTGTTAAGAAATGTCTAAGTAAAACGATTCACTTCCTGAATGACCTCAAATTAAATTATTCGTACATATATACATTATAATCAAGCATATCACTAGAGCGAAAATAAAATATCATCTAGTAGATGGAGGCGCCAAGGAAATTTCATAGTGGAATAATTCAACTCCTTGGCCTCAAGTCTGTGCTTCAAGACAATAAAATTAGGTCCCTGGCAGAAATATAACCGAAAATATATATTGAAAATGTATAGTTTTTTAAAGCCGCAATTTTAAAATCCAATATGGCAGCGACCCGGTGTGAATTTTGAGTGGCACCAAATCTTAAAATGTTCTTGATGAAATATTTTATAAGTCTGCCAAGTTTGGTGCTTTCTTCACAAAATGCACAATTATTTAGCTATGCCGCTGTACTATACCATATTTCCGCACTATAGCCGGCCTGATATAGAACATTATGATATGCAATAATACATCCCTCAATTATATTACTAATATCTCACATTATATAATAACATATGCGGATATTTAAGTATCACGTATATCCATAATACAGCAATATCATGCCATTATAATGGCTTTGGTGTAGGATACTAAAATGTCAGATCTGTGATTAAATTTTACTCACTTTGGAACTTAGTGTGAAACTATTGCAATTGCAACGTTTCGACCTGCCTTCAGCAGATCTTGATCACGTCACCCTTGCGACACAGTTGCTGTAGAAGTCAATTCACTTCCATGATAAAAAGCAACAGATCTTAAAAAAAACACCCACAAAGGACACCTTACCCGAAACAGTTTATTACTATTAGGGTATGTGCTGTGCTCTCCTTGGTATATAATCTCCAGAAGAATCAGCCCAATCGAATTATGCAACCAATCAGTAGCTGATCCAGAGGGAGCGGCGCCCTCCCTTCAGTACCCCCCCCCCCAAAAAAAAAACCCCTACTAATTTGGGCTTTTATATGCTCCGGAAAGCACTATCTTAAGCCTTCGAGTTTGACATTTTTCTGGAGAAGCATGCCCCTGTAAAGCACATAAGAGGATGAATGTGCCAGCTGTGGTGTGTATTAGAAATTATAGTAAACAAATTGGCTTCACTCGGTTTAACCGTTTACTAATGTTTCGTTATGATCCAATAACTTAGCAAATGTGATTTATTTCAATATAAGCTATATTTTAAATGATATTGTGCATATATCTGGTCTATTCTGTGTCATTTTTAAAGCGTTTTGTTTAATTGTAATAAATTAATTTATTCTCACGGAATTAATTTTTTTGCGGTTTTGTAATAAATCTTTTTTTGCCCCTCAAAAACTTATGCACACACCTGCAAGCCGACAACCGGGTGCTAGACATGCCCAGAGGTACCCTTGACATACTAAAAAAGTTTTAGGTATGCACGCTCAAGTGGTGACGAAACCCTCCTCGGTCACCTCAGGCCAACTGACTAATACAAGGATTTTTAATATGTTTTAGAGGGGACTGAAGGTGGAGATGCCAATGATCACGGGAATCTGTTTTATCCAGTAAGTGGGATATGTGGCAGTCTACCCTGCCCTCCTTATGTCAACAAACGGGAGATCACCTGTGTGGTCTGCACCAAATGAGAGAGAGACGATCATCAGACAAGATGCCAACCTCACCTAACGCCAGATGGTTACTTGACCCAACACTAAGATAGCATTGTAGGCCTACTGAAGAGACTAGCCCACCACCTAGTGTAAACAAATTGTATTACCCTTTAACCGCCAAATTATTCAATTTGAATTTTCACCCACTTGAAGTTGTGTCTCGCCGACGCGATCCACAACTTCAAGTGGGTGAAAATTATTCAGATTTGACAAAGTGGACGTGGACTATTTTCATATCTTGCTGATTAATGGCACATTTTATCTTCAATATGTTTGAAAGCTGATATGGTACATGCTAGCTAATAAAAAATGGAAGAAACAAATATAATCGGCACCGGCGATTAAAGGGTTAATAATTGAGGCAATACAGTAGTAATAACAGGCTTCTCCACAGTTTCGGTCATGTTTGTCATTAGCCTGCTACGTACGTTAACAGTTTGTGAATAGTATTTTTTATTGTACAAATACTATGTATTTTAATAATATGATTTAAAATTAAAGTCACTGATTACTCATGCGCATGTCAAGGTTTGAATTTGTGACAACCATAACCGACACTGGATGGTGGACATGTCCCTTTAACCCTTTAACCGCCAAATTATTCAATCTGAATTTTCACCCTCTTGAAATTGTGTCTCGCTGACGCGAACCACAACTTCAAGTGAGGGAAAATTATTCAGATTTGACAAAATGGAGGTCAACTGTTTTCAAATATTACTGATTGATGTCATATTTTATCTTCAACATGTTTAAAAGGTGGTACTTAATGTGCTAATAAAAAATGAAAACCCGAATATATGCGGCACCGGCGGTTAAAGGGTTGAGGTCTCGTGCTGACATGACGCATAGTTTAGTAAATTCCCCGCAAAAACATAAGGCTTAGCTTAAAACACTCACAAATTTTATGCATGCAAAATAATAATAAGATTTCTGATTTAACACATATCTTAGCTGCGCAAACTCCTACTATGATGTCAATGGATGTGTTAAACAAACTCTTGGTGCTGTATTTTAGCTTCTCAAAATCGTATTAAAATGTCGATGATTATGTTTAAATCTTGAATTTATTTTAGCTCGACAATGTTAAGGAATATGTTTATTTCTTGAAGTGTTGAATTTTAGCTTCACAAACTCGTATTATAATGGTAATAGATGTGTTTAACTCTTGAAGTCATTTTAGCTCGACAATGTCAAGGAATATATTTAATTATTGAAGTGTTGCATTATAGCTTCACTATTTCGTATTATAATGCCAATGGACACGTTTAACTCTTGAAGTGCTGAATTTTCGCTTCCCATTTTTCATTAAATTTAATTCATTTAAAGCTGGTATCATTGGCGGAAATACCAACTTTAAAAAAAAAAAAAAATACGCTTTCAATCAAGACTTAGTTTAATTGACAATTAGTGTTTTGTTGGTAAAATCGGTTATATTGGTAATTGACACTTGAATGATTAAAATCAGAAAACGACATCTCATACGGCTTTATGGAAAATATAGATAAAATAGTTTTGCTATTTAAAGTAATGTTTGATACGTATGAGTCTAATAAAAGTTGTGCAAACAAATTTACTAATATGTCTGTTATGCTTTAGTGTACCTTAGAATAATGCAATATCTTTACAATCAATCAACGCAAAGACAAATAAGTAGAAAAAATGAATAAAAAAATGAATGAATCAATGAATGAATGCATAGATGAATGAATCAATGATTCATTGGATAAATGAATTAATTTACAAATTTTTTTTAGTTGTACATTACATCAAGATATTACAGAGGTTCGCGAGTTTTTTTAATGTTATTTCTCTCAGTGAATGCACCTTATTTAATTAATTGTAATTTTCACCAACATAAAAGTTGTTTCACTGACGCAATCAGCAGTGCTTTAAATAAATTTAAATTATTTAGATTTACCAAAATAAAAGCCAATGATTCTTAAATACCGCTGATATAAAAAAGCCAGACTTTCAAAAAGTGTTATTTGAAGTAATGATAAAAAATATGTGTGCAATTTTGATAGAAGCTAAAAGAGTACAATATACCGTAAAAGCAGACACTTCTGTAATACATGAATCAAAGAGTCGGCTATAATATAGCCGTGTCTTCCTCTAATATGCCGTGGATTGATGTATTTGCTCTACTCGAAAATTCAACATGGCGGTGACTGAGAGAGATCCCGATCCCAAGGCCCGAAAAATGTTCATAACTTTTTAATAACTGTGCGACCTCTGAGCTGAGCATGCGGGCATGGAACTGAAATATTACTGATTCAAAGAAACGTCCCACTAATTTGTACGCGGTCAATCTGTGGCCGAAACCTGTTTCAGCCACTGGGGCTAGCTATAATATACCTTAAAGGTGATCTCAATCAAAGAGTAGGCTATAATATAGCCGTGTCGTCCTCTCCTAGGCCGTATATTTGCTTTACTGCTTGGCTATCATGTGACCCTCTGAGAGGGTCACATGATAGCCAATCACCCCATATAAGGACATAACTATTCATACCATATAAGGGGTGATAGATCACCTTTAAGATTAGACCCTTCTGTAGTAGATGAATCAAAGAGTGAAATATACAGTAGGACAAAGACACTCCCACAGTGCATGAATCAAAGAGTATGCTCACAAAATACTTCTATAGTACATGAATCAAAGAGTAGCCCTACACTATTATACAGTACTATTGGACACTTCTATAGTAAATGAAAGAGTAAAACATAATGTATGACTATTGTAGGCCTATATGGATGAAAGTGTACGATATAACGTACGGCTAGACACGGCTATAGCACAACAATTGCAGGGGTGCCCAATGTAGAGAAACAAAATTAGGATAATTGTTTGTCAATTTTGATAGCGCGCATATAGTCCAGTCATTGAAGGCCAAAATCATACAAAGTTTGAACAAAATTACTTTAAAAGGTTTTTTTAACCTTTTTGCATTCGTTAGTATTTGTGGGTCTACTTGCCTTTCAAAAAAAAATACCAAAAATGTCGATGGGGAAAGGACTGAAAAATTTAATTGATTTACACGAGACACACCGCTAATAAAAGTTTCATGTAAATGAGTTCATTATTTTTCAAGTAATCAGAGAGACGGACCTACAGACAAGTAAACCAACACGAACAAAAACATAACATTCCTGGCTGAGGATAACAATAGACATCTCTAAAATAATTATTCTCAATCACATAGGGGGTGGAACTTTAATATCAGATACAATTATGATATCCACGCAAATGGATTGTACTTTTGTGTGGACAATACAAAGACTTGTCAACTAAAACATTGGAGGAGACACAAAAAGGTTTAAAGTTTAAATTTGTGTTCTCTAGGCTTATATCATCGTAAATCTATATTATTTTTCTCTACTCCCCATTTGAAAGAGATATGTACCCGGTAGTTGTGTATTTCGGAATGTTCATACATTTTGGGACAACCATTACAATAATTATATTGGGTTTGACCATAAAATCTGCCCGCTGAGGGTCTAGATGGGTCTATGTTGATTTGTTGGATTCCATTAATTATTTTCGACGGATGTTTGCAGTTACTAGCCGACTCTCTAGTTATTATTCAACAATTCAACGGCGTAAATATTCTAAAGTCGCCAATATTCATCTTATCTGCAAGATTTTTTTTTAAATCGACTAATTGGCATATCCAAGATGGTCGCTATGTCAAATAGAACATCGAGGTTTTGATTCTTTCTGAAATTTTTAGAGCAGTTGCATTGTTTTATAATCAAGGAAAGACGATACTCCAGTCAGGTGCTTGGCGGAGCTATACTAGTGTTAACACATGTCTTTGCTGTGTTTCACAAACTTCAAAGTTATTCCTCAGCCAAACATGCACGTGGTTGTACACACGTCAACTGACTGAGTCTACAGTGGATAACAGATATTCAGAGGCAAAGATAGAGCTGCTCGCCAGTTGTACTAAATATGGCAGCGTGCTGAAAATCTAGCCCAGACCCAGGTGTTTAACTGGAAACCATAAATATAGCTTGTTGCACTTCTTCACTTACCTTAAAAGGTTTGTCATGTTTTGTCAATCATTTTATTTTTTTCTAAGGCTGATACTTTTTCCAATTTCATGTGCTCTACATGTGGTATCGCATAGCGTATGAATAGATAGTAGGTAAGGTACAATTGGTCTGCCTATAAGCCTGAACATCCTACTGAAACTACTATCTTGAGAGTGAAAAGCGACATCGACCATGCGCTTAGCAACAGGAAAGGTGTGCTTTTGGTTTTGCTTGATCTGTCCGCTGCCTTTGACATGGTCGACCACTCCATCCTGCTCAGACGTATGACAACCTACCTGGGCGTGTCCATGAGTGGTTCGAATCGCATCTCAGCGGACGTACCCAACATGTTGTGATGAACGAATCAACCTCCGACCCTATCAGTCTTTCTGAGGGAGTCCCTCAGGGCTCTGTCTTAGGGCCCCAACTATTCTCCATTTACTTTCTACCTTTAGGTAAGATCCTCGTAAGATCCATTCACAAATTTCACATCTACACTGATTACATATGTGGAATTTGACATCCAGGATGCGTCGTCTTTCTTGAAAGCTGTACTGCCTTAGAAGAATGCATCAAGCAGATTCGTGTGTGGATGGTGCGTAACAGACTGATGTTTAATTATTAGATGGAGAGTTTCAAATCATACTAGTTCATAGTCCATTACAAGGCCAAATTTGCTGCCCCTGCGAGTTGGAAGCAAACCAGTATTTTCTAGTCAGACTGTACGTGACCTGGGTGTGATCATTGATGCAGAAATGTCCCTCACCACTCATGTAGGAAACATTATCCGCAGCATATACACGCATATGAGGCACATTTGCAGAATAAGGCTCCACCTCGATGATACCCCACTTGTCAAGGTGGTGATGTCACTTGTAATATCACGTCTTGACTATGCCAACTCTGCCTTGTGATATGGTGTTACAGACTATCTTCTGCATAAACACAAAATAATACTGCCAGGCAAGTAAGGAAATTGAAGAAATACAACCATATCACTCCTGTCCTGAAATATCTCCATTGACTGCCTGTCAAGTCGCATATCATTTTCCAAGACCTCTCCATTGTTCATTTAGCCATGCACAGTGACGTGTGCCCATCATAGTCGCTCGCTATGCACCTCCGAGAGCTCTATGGTCTGCCACTGATGGTATGCTTCTATCTGAACCATTTTACTCACCTGTGCCTTGCAGCTGGTGACAATGAAAATTTAGTCACAAACAGCTTTTAAAATAAATCTTAAAGGTCTAGTCAACTGTTAAAACTTGCATCGTATTAAGAGCAAGTTCCCAAATCATAACAAGTCCATATATACTTGAGCGACATCTATGAGGTAATAATTTCACCAGATCTCAAAGCTCTTAGCTCTGGCTCTTTGTTGGGCCTTGGGTTTACAAGCTAACTTACTTTATTACTGCGGGGATTGCTAAATGGAATGGTTCTTTAAAACTCATCTTTTTAATCTTCAGTTCGGAGCATGAACGTTTTCCAACATTAATATGATATAAATTTCATAATTATTGACGACGCATAGAAATGTATATAATAATGTTCTTTATACGAATTGTTATACTAGCACGTTTGAGCAAATTTGCATACATGCTCGTCACCACGTGAATAATGATGGGACAAAAGCTGAAGCAGATATATATTCACTACAATCACAATAACCAGTTTAGATGATGCAATGTTGTAAGCAGACATACACGTAGCAATGGTCATATCGGAATACCAGACTCTTTCCCAGTTGTGCTCTTAGCAAAACTGGTGAATTTATGTTAACTGAGAATGTTTTTTTTATTTTTGCTTGCTCAAATTCTACATATACATCAGATCATTTACCTACACTATCAGAACATTGTTGAAATTATCATTGATCCTTTTTTGCATCAAAGGTTAGTTGTCAAATAAAGATGTGGGGTAGAGTTGCTGGGCTTACATCTCCATCAAGACTCTGGCATAAATAATGTCTTCAGATGGCTCTGACACAGTGTCAGATGGTAAACTCTGTATACAGTACTTTCTGAATACAACAATCCATAAGTAATACATACAATACCACTTACGTCTTTTGACACACAATCCATTCTTGATTTCAATTGTGTGAGGTACTGCGTGCATGGCTTTATGCACTCTCCCATTATTGACGTTTTTTTTGAATTATCAAAGCTACACCCTCTAGTTATTCCGACATCTAATTTTATACTCCGCATGAATTTTTCCTTTATGCAAAAATTAAAAATACACCACTTTAGTATCTGTCAGAGCGACGTAAGACAATGCAACCCTGCAGACACTATCTTGAACAGCAGAATGAGTCGACACCAAGAATTCCACAAATTACCAGAAACTTCAAATAATGTCTAGAAAATGTAAGAAAATATTGTTTTCTATGGTAAACATATTTATTTCAATTGGATTATCCAAACAGCACTATCAGCACTATTAGATAGGAAAACAGAATAAGTTTCTATATAAAAAGTGAAATATATATTTTTCCTAACTTGCTACATTAGCTAAATCTATTAGACGATTTGCTGAATTTTTGAACACATCTAAATATAAAAACATTTTCTATGGTAACTAAATCATCAGATCCGTTTAACAAAATAATAGTCAGTCTGTTTGTATCAGATAAATGGTATGTGTTTGGCGCGTGTGGTAACTAGTAGCTCAGCCCTTTGTACAGCATAATATGGGTATTCAAGTAGAAAATGATGAGTGGTTTCTCTGGCTCCACAGGAACAATAAGGCGTGTCGGATGAGTCGTATGGAAAGGGATGAGCAGCCAGTGATGACATACCAAGTCGAAGTCTAGTGTGATGAATAAATTCTTTAAGGTACCCAGTATATATATCATTAAGTGGTGGTGAAATTAGAAAATGTAATTACAATTTATTTTTAAGGATATTTAAACTGTTTAATTTCTCACATCGATGTCAAGGCCATTCCAGGGTCTCAAAGTTGATGGCAGAAATATTTTTTGAAAGGTGATGTTTTGCATCTGGGTACCCCAATGCTTTGGGAGTATCTGGTCACATATCTACTGGTGCTGGCAATTGTTGGCGGGCACATTGATGCTAAATAAATTTATTTCTAAAGATATTTAAACTGTTTAATTTCTCACATCGATGTCAAGGCCATTGCAGGGTCTCATAGTTGATGGCAAAAATATTTTTTGAAAGATGATGTTTTGCATCTGGGTACCCCAATGCTTTGGGAGTATCTGGTCACATATCTACTGGTGCTGGCAATTGTAGGCGGCCACATTAATGCTAAATACGGCATTTTCAAAAACATGATCAATTTATGTCATTTATGTCTACATTCTAGTCGCTCCCAGCTCACCTTTGTAAATATTTCATCATCGCTTGTTTGATGCACGGCACCATACCAGTAGTGTTCTAGTCGATTACTAAAGTATTTAGGCCAGTTATCATAGATAAAAATACCATATTCAATTATCGGTCTCATTCGACAGGTAAATGATTTCTCTAAAGATTTACGTGGTAGAGAGTATTTTAATCGCTTCATTACATTTAAAGTTTTATTAGTTTCATTTCAAATATAGTCTCTGTGAGAATCACGAGTGAGGGATTTGTTGAAAACTATGCTGAGATGACAGTGTTGATCAACTTACTAGAGAGTTGAGCAATCCAGTACCAGCTCAGAATGATGCAGTGACTTTTTTATTCTTGATATTGTTACGATGATTGTTTTAATGAAATTAGAAAACATTAACCACTGAATGGACCACATATGTAAAGTTTTCAAATCCTAATTAGGACATTGCCTCATGCACGACTTCAAGTAGACATGTATCGTCTGCAAATAACCTTATATCACACAATATAATTATTATCTATTATGTCATCCATGTATCCATGTAAGAAAAACCAGAGGTTCAAGGATTGAACCTTGTGGGACACTTGCTTGTAAGGGTAATTTATTAGAGGATTGGCCATAGAATACGACATTTTAAGGAGAGCTTGAATATATATATAATTTTCAATTTGTCAGAACTGAAGAAGTGATGAATGTACGCTTAATATGGACTAGTAGTAGTAGTAAATCATTGCTTCACGTAACTTTTCAGCACAAAAGGTCTTTTAAGTGACATTGTAATACGATAAAAACGTTGTAGTCAATTGATTAGATGAATGATGTACAGATGATGCTGTGAGGGTGGGGGTGATAAGGCATGGGGGTTATTAAGAGCGTTTTCCTTCGCTTGCCCAATAAGGGGTTCTGGGCATGTCTAGGGGATCTACCCCCAGACATGCCCAAACGGCCAGAGACTTGGGTTTCACTGTGCAATTTAATGCTGAAACTCCGTGGCATTTCGCGCTGCTCCGCTATCCTCGGGTCGGATAGTCCCCGGAGTGACAATAGGAAGGACGAATGATGTACAGATGATGATGTGAAGGTGAGGGTGATAGGGCATGGTGGGTTATTGAGAGCGTTTTTCTTCGCTCGCCCTATAAGGGGTTCTGGGCATATCGAGGGGATCTACCCCCAGACATGCCCAAACGGCCGGAGAGACCTAATGTCAAACACGCTATTGCCGGTTATTTAAGGCTACCACAGCCTACACCAGCGCCAGCACTGATGCGAGAACTGCATTAGCACCGCAGTCGAGCGGAGGAACCAGAGTACGCCACTGGCAATCCGCCCGAAGATGATGGCAAGATATGAGGAGGCTGCAGCTTCCCTTGGATGATTTCTGTAGACTAGTGCTTCCGTACCATGCCATACAGCATGCAACTGACGAAACAGATCCCTAGTGACCCTCCCCGGATGGTGCCAAGAAGTACTACTACTAGCAATCATCCCACTACCCCTCAATATGGACTGTAACTATGATAAATCAAATCATAATGCTATCACGTACATTTTCAATAACAGTGTTATTATTATCATCTGCATAAATTTTATTATTGGAAAATGATCTACCCTGGACCTCACCTATTGGTTATGATGTGCTACACTACAGATGAAAACATTGTACATTTGCAAAGTTGCAATTATGATAGCAGATCATCAACTAGTTCACTCCTACCGCAGTGCTGCTTGGTCACTCACAGACACTGCTCAGATTGTTGGCTTCCCGTCACTAATCGCCACTGTCTGCGTTTTAGCATGTCGAGAACAGCCGCCTGTCAGCTGCCTCAGCATCCCAAAGTTTTGGCCAGCTCCTTGTCTGTGTTTGGTCAATTCACACTATTTTCTCCTGATGGCTATTAATTGCAAACCCAAACAAAGATATCAGTGCCTAAGCCGGCTTCTCCCCTAATAGGTGCGTGCCGATGAATCAGTGCAATCAACCATTAGAGGTGAACTTGGTGTGTGAGAGACAACCTTTACGCTTAACATTTGATCAACACCTCTGTACATGTATATATTTGAGATATGGCTTGGGCAAACCAGAACAGCCTACCTATTTCTGCCTCCAAAACACAAGTTCTATTTTACATACCACCTCTTGTGGCTGTGACCAGGACATCGAGCACATTATTGTTATTGGAGCTCAGAAATGGTTTAATATTATATCATCTAGCGTGGCCAATTAAATACTCCAGTGTCCTATGAACACGGGCCAGATAGAGTTATATCTATGTATCTAGTTCTATATATGTGTGTTTTGATATCCTGAACGTTAATGGCTACCTCAGGAACTGGACATTTTGTCATCATATTATGTACTTTTCCATAGCTATCAAGTGTTTTATTGTCTGCTTCTCACATGATAAATACATAACCAATCACATCAACACATAAAACAAGAAGGTGGCTACATTTCTTTACATGTATTACCATATTTACACGATTCTCTGTAAGATGCGCAGCAATCAAATGTGGTAATCATCTATTACACTACACAAACAATTGTGGGTGTTATGGTTATGCAGAACATTCATAATTGTTCATGATGGATCAATGTCACATTGTTTTTGGCACAAGCATAGGGCTTGACTCGGAGGGTTGCCAATGGGAATATACATTTTAGTTAACCCAATTGATTTGCCCAAATTAGCCGCATTGAATTTCCCCTAATTAGGGCCTAATAATCTTCTCCATTGTAAAACAACCACCGTACAGGCCTACTTAATAAGTAACACGAAGGCTACAAGCCAAAAGGTCTCTAGAACGAACATAGGGTGAGCGACAGGTTATCTAGCATTCACTAAGTCACGATGCCCATAATTATGTTTACATTATTACACTGAGACATATTTGTACTGGTGAGAGAAACTATCTTGGTCAGGCTGACTGCACCACAGGTTTATGTGAATGTCTTTTGTCAAAAACGTAATAAATGGCGGACATATTAGATTTTAGCTCAACACATGTAATATTTTTGTTCTAATTAAAACATATGTATTCCCTGATCACAAAAATACAAGTTTGGTCATGATATAGTTAGTTCGAGTGTGATTAAAAGTAAAGCTAATGCCGAAGATAAGATTCACTATGTGATTTCGGCGGCAATTTCTAATTTTGGACATTTCCCCAAGGACATTTTTGGTAACTTTTTTTCATGTAAATTACATGTCCTAATGATTTCAAATTTGCCAAAAAACCTTTGGATGTAATTTTGTTGAGCCTGAGATCTTTAATGACTGGACATTTTCACCGCCTACAACAAGGTGGACCCCCTTTGTCTTTTTTGTGTACACCACTCCAAAGGCCTATTTGAGAGTAGAAGACGTTGAACCAATGCTGGATTAATGTTAGCTCACCGTCGACGCCGCTGGATCAACAATAAATCAACTTTGGTTCAACGATTTTTCTCTTTGCTGGGATACTGGCCAGTAAACACGAAACGTTGACCCAATGTTGGTCTATTTTTGGTCCACCGTCTGCGACGCTGGCCCAAAAATAGACCAACATTGGGTCAACGTCTCGTGTTTGCTGGGATACCTTACCAGAATACAATATACCCACATGTGATCCCCGACGCAGCACCTTTATTCGTGCATTCACTTTGTCACCATATGTCGTGGAAATAATCGTTTTTCTAATAGCTCAGAGTTTGTCATTAAATTATCTCACCTGGTCGCTATTGGGATATATTACATAAGACTTCTTTCTTGTGATCCAACTGGCAATGGATTTAGGTAAGTGATTATAAATGAGAGTTATCAACCGTACATGTATTAGCTTAATCCTAACCTGTCAGCTTGTGTACGTACTACCTAAGAAATTCCAAATAATTTTCTTGGTAGTACCATGACAACAGTTTCCTATCACGGTCAGAGTCTGCTAATTTTCTTGCAATAAGTATATAGTAATACTACCAGCCGCGCGAACCCTCCCATACATATGTTGTTTTTGTCTTGTGCGAAGATGAACAATGTGAGAATTGGGCCTCTAGTGTCAACAACTTGTGTTGATCTTGGTCTTAATGCTGCTTGGCTAGATCGAGAAAGCAGCCTGATATCAATTTATTTCTGAAGCTGTTTAAAATTAGACTAACCATGCTAACCAGTATATTGCCAAATGTGAACAGAATGATGTGGTTTATAATACTATTTTTAAAATTAGAATCACAGAATTAGAACAGAGGTTAGAGGTCTATGTTAGAATACACCAGTGACGTCAGTCTATTGTTAAAACAGTTATTTTTTTATACTGGCCAGGTCTCGCACAATATAGACCTACGGGTTGAACAATGACACTCATGTCTAATGTTTCTTGGTTATGCTGACTTTAAAAAAAATAGATTTTCTGTATCAAATCTTCGAACACATTTACCTATTTTGTGTATTTTAAGGCGAAGATAGAACTCAATTACAATAGATTCGTAGATTCGAATATACTCGGCGCTGCACGTGTCGTACATTCAGATCTACGAATCTATCGAATTTCGTACTTTCTCCTTGTACTAAATCAATGTATTCCTATTGTCAATATTTTACTTGAGCTTTTTTTGTCAGATGTCCTCCATTTATTAATTTATTCAACTTGTGTTTTTTCGTCGTGTTTAAACAGACGTTGATCCAAAGCTGATTAAATGTTGGCCCATCGTCAGCGACGCTGGCCCAACATTAAAGCAATATTGGGTCAACGTCACATGTTTATGATGAAGAGTTTTGTGTGTTGTCTTAGATCAGCTGATTGTTACACTTAACACAAGAATGTGGGCCTACTACATGTTTGACGATGAACACGGGTAGCTAGTTCTATGCCACCCTCCACGACGCTGGCCCAACTTTGAACTGTATTAAGCTAACTGACACTTGTTTTGCGTCTAGTGTTTTTTAGTTTGATTGATTGAAGTCCTAGGTGATTTGCTACGTAACACTGTAGCCTATTATGTTAGCTGTTAAAATACAGTTTATTTTGCACAAAGGCTCGACTTGTGCAAAATAATAATCTGAAATTGATAATATATATGCTTTCAACAGACATTAGAATACAATTTTGCATTAGATACATGACGGGCGTGACCAAGTTTTTTTTTTGAATGCTAGGCCTACTTGCTAATATAATCATGATAATCGAATACTGAATAATGTGGAATAGTTCTGTAGAGTATGTGGAATAGATGTGTAGAGTCTGTGGAATAGTTATGTAGAGTCTGTAGAATAGCTATGTAAAGTCTGTGGAATAGTTCTGTAGAGTCTGTAGAATAGTTATGTAGACTCTGTGGAATAGTTCCGTAGAGTCTGTGGAATAGTTATGTAGAGTCTGTGGAATAGTTCTGTAGAGTATGTGGAATAGTTCTGTAGAGTCTGTGGAATAGTTCTGTAGAGGCTGTGGAATAGTTCTGTAGAGTCTGTGGAAGAGTTCCATAGAGTCTGTGGAATAGTTCCATAGAGTCCGTGGAATAGTTCTGTAAAATCCTCTCGAGTTTCAACGTGGGTTCACCGTCTGCCATGCTGATCCAATATTGAAAATCAGGTGAGCATCGCATGTTTGTCTGGATTTTATCGGATTTTATTTTTGTTCACAGTGTATTCGTTTATTCATGTCTCACCTCAGTACATACATACACATAATACATGTATTCATAAAAGGTACGTTAGTCAAAGTGTGTATACATACCGAGCCACTCTACATAGAGTTATGAGAGACTCATATTGTAATTACTTTACTAAAAGAAAGTAGTAATAAAAGAAAGATATACATATTTTTAAAACAGATAGTATATAATCGTACTTGTAGTTATAACATTAAAAAATACGGCTCGACGTTGGTTCAATAAATCATAGTAGGATTCGGATAAAACTTTTACACATTCATTGCTGGTAAACATACAAATCATTTTATCAGAAATACTCATTAAATTAAAATTAAGATTATGTTCATTCATTTTTTAAAATACAATATCTCTAGTAGGTGTATATTGGTGTATAATATACACCTACTAGAGATATTGCTTGAATGTCCATTATATTATAATGGCCATTCAAGTAATACGTGTTTTCCATATTCCACCACATGCATATCACATACTTTACACAATCGTTTTTCAATACTTAAACCTTCGTATCTACCGGTCTCTAGCCTAATGCCGTACCACTCCTAAATTTAGCCAAGGCACTTCTATGGCCTTCATCAAATATGTTTGTCGCATATAATTCTGTCTCATATCTTTATTTAAATAATTTATATGTGCGGAGTTTATTACCACCCTTTTTCGCGGACTCTTTTGTTAACAGCTTTGTTCCATTGATCAGTAAAATACTTGGTACATTTAATTTGAAACAATTTTGTCGAAATATTAATATGTATATTTGGATCTACAAAGCGATGCATTTCTAGGGTGTTTAACATATCTGTAACCTTGTAATTCCAATTACTGACCCTCTTACAACTCATTGATTCTGACCATATGTAAATCCGTTTGTTGATACAGATACCACGGACACCAGTTTTTACTACAGTGACGTCAGTGAGGAGGATTTCCCCGGGGAACACCTACAGATCAGGAGCAGCCTCGGTCTGGGTGCAGACAAAATACTAGGTGTGAACGACACACCGCGCATGCGCCAGACAAATCACCAGACATCATCGCCTTCCAAAGATTCACGAGGTTATCAGGTGGGACCCAGCAAACACGAGAGGTTCACCCAATGTTGGTTTACTGTCGGGCCTGCGTCGTAAACGCTGGACCAACTTTAAAGAAACATTGGGCGATCCAGCAAACACGAGACGTTCACACAATGTTTGTTATTAAAACAACATAGCTCAATTTATCTCAATCCAGCAAACACTTATCTTCGCCCAATGTTGGTTTAATGTTGGGCTTGCGTCGTAGACGGTGGATTAACATTAAAACAACATTGGCTCAATTTATCTCAATTTGTCAATTTAATGAACCAACATTAAATCAGCATTGGCTCAATTTTCTGTTTAGATGTTGGGCCAGCGCTGTAGACGGTGGGCCAACATTGAAGCAGCAATGAGTTAACGTCTCTTATTTCCTGTGATAATGTAAAATATAATGTCTAAATAATGTTATGATTCATCACAATAGGGTCGTTTCACAGCCCTGCCACAGTTTAGTGGGTTAGTCATGTTAGTGTAGCTCTGGTTATTAATTGTATAATAGCGCTAATAAAGTAAAAATGAAAATTCGCGAATTCTAAATTTTGTGAAAAGTCACAAAATCAGAAATTCGCGAAAATTTAAACACGCGAAAATTACCAGATGTACAGTATTTGAGATTTCCACCAGCACGTTTCAAAAATTTTAGTAAATTATAAAATATAAATATTACCATTTAACCGCCAAATTATTCAATTTGAATTTTCACCCACTTGAAGTTGTGTCTCGCTGACGCGATCCACAACTTCAAGTGGGTGACAATTATTCAGATTTGACAAAATGGAAGTCAACTCTTTCAAATCTTGCTGATTTAATGTCACATTTATCTTTAACATGTTTAAAATGTGGTACTTAATGTGGTAATAAAAAAATGAAAACTGGTATATACTCGGTATCGGCGGTGAAAGGGATAATATTATATAAATTACATATAAATTGTATTATCTGAATAATGTAATGATTCTTCACGATAAGGTCGTTCTCAGGTTTATTTATATTACAGTAGGATAGTTTTTAACCCTAATGCTGCCGGAACCGAATATATGCGTTTTCAAGCAAATTTCGGACCAAATAATTTCAACTCAAATTGCTCAAATGTTTTGTGGTAGATGCTTAGTAAATTTATTATTTACATTTTGAAGAGGTCTATTTGTTCATAAAAAATTTTTTTTTTTGTAATTTGGAGCTGGAAATTGCGTTAGCAATTCCAGCTTCAAATGAAAGAAAAATAGTCTGAAAAAATTGACAGCATAAGGGTTGACACCACTTTGAGACGTGAATTGCGCCTCTCAAAGTGAATTTAAAATGAGACTGTGTGACACACGAGTTTTAATAAGCGACTTAGTCGTGGTTGAAATATATTCATTGCTTTCGAAATAAATTTGTACTTGACTTTAATTATTAACTAAATAAGATAATGTACTTAGGTTTCGTTCACCGGTCATGTATCAAAATTTAGTTGAGAATTTTATCCCGGACGCCCTCGGCCAATCTATCGTGGTACAGATATGCAAACGGATCTGATTACTCTATGTATGTAACGCTCTGTGAGATTACAAACAATTCACGGGAGGATGTGGTCTTACGGAGACCAGGATTCACAAACTAATTAAATAGTTACGACTGGCGTCAACTTGACCTTCCCGGTGTCTGGATAGCCCCAGTGGCTGAGACAGGCTTCAGCCACAGATTGACACATGGATGCAAAACTGTGGGACATTTCTTTGGACGGTGATGCCTGAAAAAATTTGGTCGAAAATAGTTTTTTCTAAATCAGTAACATTTCAGGTACAATACCGCATGCTCAGCTCATTTCCGCACCGTCGCTATAAAGTTATGGACATTTTTCGGGTCTTTGGGTTGAGATCGCTCTCAGTCACCGCCACGTTGAAAAACATAAATTTCAGGTAAAACGAATAGCCTACAGCAATCCACGGCCTCGTAGAGGACGTCACGGCCAGTGTCTGGATACCCAGAACACACTAGACGCACACCCAATGTCGGCTCAAATGCTGGCCCATCGTCTGCGACGTGGGGCTAGCATTGATCTAACATCGGGTCAATGTATCATGTTCGCTGGGTGACGTGTACTAACCCTTGTTCTGCTAGGGCGTGTTTAATAGGCCTCACCCTTGCTCTGCTAGAACGTGTTCAATAAAGTTTCAAATTAAATCATATGCCAGGGGAATTGGTGAATATTTTCTAGTTAGCAAACGCCACCCTCCACAACGTGTTAAAGGTTAGCAAGCATTCCATATCTGAACCGCAACATGGAGTTCCGCCGGCATCCGCTCAGCTGATTTTGAAACATTTTATCAGTTATTTATCATGTATGTGAGAGCATTTTTAAAACACCTCCCAGAACATAATTCGGCCATTTCAACCATTTGCGATGATGTATCTTAATTTCAGATACATGCTGCGTTCCACCCCGAAACATAAGGGAGTGCGAGATCCTTCTAACTAATACTATTTTCTGGTGGATGCCCAGAAAGCACGACACATTGCACCAATGTTGGAACAATGTTATCCCACCGTCTACAACGTCGGACCAACATTGGCCTAACATTGGGGCAATGTGTCGTGTTTGCTGGGTGCGAAGTTGATTAAATGCTTCGGTTTAGGAGGTCAACATTTTAGATAATAATGTATTTTCACAATTTTAAGCTGACAACCCTGACACCGCTAATCAAGACTATATTGTCGTTTTTTAAACAATTTGATCAGCACAGTTATCGGTAACGAAATGTGTGTTTAAACATACACATTTGCAAATGTTTCGTCTCAAATTAAACAAATAGCTGTAAGTTTCACCCACTTGAAGTTGTTGGTCGCGGTATAGCGAGACACACATTGATTTGGGTAAAAAATTAAATTATATAATATCGTCCCCTTGGAGTTAGAAGGTGCTAAACTGCCACTTTTTAGTGGCAATTTAGCACCTTCTAACTCCAAGGGGACGATATAGTGCTTTACGGGTAGAGACGGTTGAGAGAAGACGATTTGCAAACTGTTCCCCGCGCCCCCGTTCAGTGTCTCCAACACAAAAAGTACCTTATTTTGACAGAAATGTGTTCATTTGAAACATTAGGCTTTTTTTCTCCGGGGAGCATGTCCGCGGACCTCTCATGTAGGACAGTGTGGTGGTCAGCCCTACCGCCTGTCATGCCACCACTTGTCACGCTAGCGCCTGTCACGCTACGGTCTGTCAAATTACGGTCTGTGGAATATGGGGTTTATGGATGGATGGATGGATTCAAAAGTTCTTCCCTCGTCCACTCATAAGGATTGAAGATTACCACCATCTATTGATTCATCCACCCATCCATTCATTCATCCGTCCATGTGCCTATCAATTTATCCATCCACCCACGTATCCATCCATTCATTAATTCATCCATCCATTCATCCATCCATCCATCCATCCATCCATCCATCCATCCATCCATCCATCCATCCATCCTTTCATCCATCCATCATCTACCCATTTATCTTCATTCATTCATTCATTCATTCATTCATTCATTCATTCATTCATTCATTCATTCATTCATTCATTCATTCATTCATTCATTCATTCATTCATTCATTCATTCATTCATTCATTCATTCGTTCGTTCGTTCGTTCGTTCGTTCGTTCGTTCGATTTATCGCTTACGCACTCACTCACTCACTCACTCACTCACTCACTCACTCACTCACTCACTCACTCACTCACTCACTCACTCGCTCGCTCACTCACTCACTCACTCACTCACTCACTCACTCACTCACTCACTCACTCACTCACTCACTCACTCACTCACTCACTCACTCACTCACTCACTCACTCACTCACTCACTCACTCACTCACTCACTCACTCACTCACTCACTCACTCACTCACTCACTCACTCACTCACTCACTCACTCACTCACTCACTCACTCACTCACTCACTCACTCACTCACTCACTCACTCACTCACTCACTCACTCACTCACTCACTCACTCACTCACCCACTCACTCACTCACTCACTCACTCACTCACTCACTCACTCACTCACCCACTCACTCACTCTTTCACAGGAGCTGGAGTTGGCATGGAGAGACATATCCGTGTGGAAGCGCGCTTCCAACACCAGGTGGTGCCCATGTATATCAAGACAAAGTGATGGCTTTATGGCTGACTTTCCTGTTCTCAATGCTGGTAAGATTTATATGTCATCACCTAGGCATGAAAGGGTGCATCACAAGATTTACACAATCAATCTATCTGCCACTTCACAAAGTGGCAGATAGATCGATTGTGTTAATGTTGTGATAATAATGGTGTGGAAAATATTATATGAATGTACAAGATATGCCGCTATCTCCCAACCTACTAGCTTCACCCCGATCCAGATCTAGAAACTAATTCCGTACAGGCTCTGAGTACACGCCTAAAGGTCTTTCATTGCTAGAGTACATGGAAAAGGCGTAGAAACTGCGTCATGAATTATTATTTGGAGGGCAAGGGAAATTCTCTCGCTCATCGCATTTACAATTGTGTGCTTAGTTCCCGGAAATGGGTGTCGGTGTGCCTCCGCCATGTTCAAAACCTGACCCTGTCCCAATTCGCCTCGCGGCTAAAAAGACACCCTGTCCCAATTTGGAAATTAACACCGAATTTAATTGATCGGCTTATGGTGCAATTACTACCAATATATTTCATGTTTCATGGTCTTTTTAAGCTCTTTAATATTTGTTTATAACATTTTGAGGCTATTAGGTTGAAAAATGTGATGGAATTCGACTGATAATGGTCTGAAAAATCAGCAAAATACATGCTAAGCGGGTGCCCAGAGTTGGAAGCTCAAAAAAGGACCCTGTCCCTATTCCGGAAGCTCAAAAAAGCCACCTTGTGCCAAAGCTTGAAGCTCAAAAAGGCACCCTGTCCAGCGGCACATCCCCAGTACTCCCCAAGTATGGAAGTGCACCCGGGTTTTAGTTTAGACTAACTGGAAGGCTGGGTACATTATTTTGTGTTTTCATTATTATATTTATCATGTTTGATTACGTATGTACATGTCAGTAAAATAAATAATACCATATAATTGTTTGTGCTGGAGGATTTAAATAATTAACCCTTATATCGCTAAGAACGACAAAAAACATTTTTAATTTGTTTTATTATCCAGTTAACCGATCAAACCACTGTTAGTGGGAATCATGGGAATTAAATGGGTGTTGGAACATCAAGATTTTCAAATGTTTGGTCTCAAATTAAACAAATAGGAGTAATTTTAACCCACATTAGCTGTGGGTCGCGTTTGCAAATTTTCAGCTAACTAACACTAGACGTTGATCCAATGATGGATTAATGTTGGGCCAGCGTCGAAGACGGTCTGCCAACATTAAATCAATGTTACAACAATATTGGGTCAACGTCTCGTGTTTCCAATTTCAAATTATAACAAAAAACAGAAGCAAACAGTTCAGCAGTACAAGGGTTAACCCTTTAACCGCCGGTGCCACATATATTCAGGTTTTCATATTTATTATCACATTAAGTACCACCTTTTAAACATGTTAAAGATAAAATATGACATCAATCAGCAATTGAAAACAGTTGACCTCCATTTTGTCAAATCTGAATAATTTTCACTCACTTGAAGTTGTGGATCGCGTCAGCGAGACACAATTTCAAGTGGGTGAAAATTCAGATTAAATAATTTGGATGTTAAAGGGTTAAAATACTTCTTAGTTTTACCTTTACCTTTCCCATTGCAGTTTACTAGAAAACCTGACGGCAGCAAGGGCCATTTCACTTGTTTTACTTCGTTTTCCTCCATTTATTCGACAAATAAATAATGGGCATTTCCAAGGGGAGATCCCCCTGTGGACATGACCTGGCAATCGAAAGCGTGGTTATCATTTGTACAATTTATAATGAGACCGCAGTCGCTATCTCCCAGTAGCAAGAGCAAGTTATCTCTACTAGTCCCTCTCCCCGACCGAGTATAGCAATAGCTATCCCTAGTCATGCCTGTTCGTTTTTAGTCTTTTTCGTACATTTGGAGCTGGAACGCAATTTCAATTAAGCTTCAAATGACAAAAGGCATTTCTCTTTGAAATGGAATTTTTCACCAAGAGTTAGTTTTTAAATTTCAACTGTATTTTTGTTTGAATTGAAACCTGTTTAACCCTTTCCCCTCTAGACACCACTATAGTTGTTTTAGTTTGTTTTATTAGCAGATTGAATGACATTTATTGGAATTAAATGTGTGTTTAAACATCAAGATTTGCAAATGTTTGATCTCAAATTAAACAAATATTAGTAATTTTCATCCACTTGAATTTGTGGGTCACGGTAGCGAGACACAACTTCAAGTGGGTGAAGTTTTGTCACGCTTCACCGGTTAAATATATATATATAGGCCTATGTTTCTACCAAAGCAATGGCTGAGAATTACTGCTACTTGAAGAGTGCGCGTATAGAGCCAAAACGAAAATTATTTTAAACACTTAAAGCAACAGAACCTATTCATATTCATAAATATTTGGTTGGGGAGCACTATTCAATCTCTAGGGGGGGGGGGGGGGGGGCTGTAGTATTTTTATCCCCGCACGTAGGGGAAGGGGGATTTTAGTCGCGCCAGGATTCTGTCTGGCGTCCGGCGTCCAGCGTCCGGCGCCCAGCGTCATGTTTTCTTGTGGGCGCAAAAACTCAAAAACTTTTTTTTTTTAATTTTAGCATGACATTCCTAGCAACATATAGGGATGTGCAAGTAAGTTTTTAAAGATGCTACAAAAATTCAAAATGGCCGCCTGAGGTCAACTCCAAAACATTTTGTGGGCGCAAAAACTAAAAGTTAATATCGGAAATTATTCAAAGTTTACCATCACATTCCCCTCCATATAAAGATGTGCAGGTGACTGAAATTCAAAATGGCCGCCACGGATCAACTTGATTTTTTTGGTGGACGCAAAAACTCAAAAATATAGCTTGGTCAAATTTTAACATCACATTCCTAGCAACAAATTTTAACATCACATTCCCAGCGACAATTTTTTTTGTGGGCGCAAAAACTTTAAAACTTAACGTCAGAAATTATTCAAATTCTACAATCACATTTCCTACGATATGGAGATGTGCAGGTGATTTTTTAAAGGTTTTGCTGAAATTCAAAATGACCGCCACGGAGCAGCTTCAATTTTTTTGTGAGCGCAATAACTCAAAAATTGAAGTCCTAAATAAGTCACATTTTACAATCACATTACCTACCATCTGGAAATGTGCAGGTGGTTTTACTGAAATTTAAATTTGTCCCCCACAAGTCGACTTTTTAAATATTTGTGACCGCAAAAAATTATGGCGGGGGATGACATAGGACTTCAGGCCTCTTGTTTAAACATAATTTCGGGCAGACTCTGCATAAAATAAATAACTTTTTTCCAGAATTTTCACACATAAACATGTAATAAAATTTGAAATTTTCAGCGCGCTGCCGGACCGGGTTGAAATAAATAATTTCTCCTCGACAAAAACTGCAGCCCCCCCTCCTCCCCCCTTGGAGATTGAATGGTGGCCCCCTCATTATCACATGTGTCTCAGAGCGCACATACTAGTATTTCAATCGACTGTGTCATATTTAATAGTTTGAATGATTTTATTTTTAGCGTCGTACATGGCGCTTTTATATGCGACGTTAGCGTTCAAACAGTTATCACTCTGCTCATGCATGCTTGTATGCTAACCCTTTAGCCACCAAGGAATTTTACCATATTTGCATTCACTGTGAGGTGGGAATTGCTTTCGCAATTCCCCCCTCAAAGTGAATGAAAACCCAAGTGTGGACTATCAAAACTAAAGATTAGGACTTGCTGGTTTTGCTTTGCTGTGTCATTTTCTATGGAATTATTGTCATTGATAATATAACATATCGTTGGAGCTTATGAGTTCGCCCACCGCTCAGCTAGTCTCCCCGTAAAGAGGTGACGGTATAACTGCCGATTGATAATCATCGTTTGTTCCAGGTTTGGTTGCCGATCGGTATTCGCTGCCCAGTGAACACAGAAAGTTGAACCACTGTAGGTTAGATCATTGATGATGGGCCAATGTTGTAGACGGTGGCCCAACATTAAATAAACTGTGGTTCAGCGTCGTGTTGTCGCTGGCGTGTGTGTTTCCAATAGGCGCCTCTATAAAAAGATTCAAAATATTTTGCATAATGAGAGGTCATAAAACTTCCCTTTTTAAACCAGCAAATGCATTTATAATAATACAATTGTGCATGTCAGTTTTATTCTATAGACAGGAAAAAATTATCATGTATCAGTAAAGGTGAAAAACAGCTTCTAACTGTTTTTTCTTGACTATACCCTACCTTACTTTAAAGCTAATTTTCAAATAATATATGCACCTGCGGAACTATATAAGTTGATCCGATTGTAGCAGACATTATGTCTTTCGTTCGTTCGTTCTTCCTTTCATACGCTCGTTCGTTCGTTCGCTCGTTCGCTCGCTCGCTCGTCCGTCTGCTCGTTCGCTCGCTCTTTCGTTTTCTTCGTTCTCTCGCTCGTTCTTTCGCTCGTTCTTTCGTTCGTTCGTTCGTCCGTCCGTTCGTCCGTTCGTCCGTTTTTTTCATTCAGTCAGTTATCCATTCAGTAGTTCTTTCTTTCATTCTGTTGTTAATTCCTTCATTCATTTGTTTCTCATTCTTATATTTTTAATTGCATCCGTTCATTTTTGGGGCTCTTTCTTTTACATAGATCCACAATAATAGACAGTCATGTTATTTTTTTAAGGTGGTGAGCAAAGAGTCCTATTTGTCACTCCACAAAGGCAAATATGACCCTTTCTACCCCAGGGGACGAAATAACATGTGAATAACCATGTGATATTTTGATTACAGTGTCTGGGATCGCACAACCCGGTGGAGTGACAGCAATAATGGGACCAAGGTGATATAGGGATATTTTCATTAGGTGCTAAAAATGATAAATTATCAAGTGGTGAAAGTAATGTCAATATGCCAATATAAGACCTATTGTTTTTTATTTGTGAGGGTTTTTTTTTCAAAATAATACTCCGGTACTGTAAGGGTTGATGGTTAATGTCAAATGGGGGCATAAAAAACCCTTTACCTGCTAGTGAAGAATATTTACACAAAATATATCATAAAGTTTCGAATGAGATTTGAATTTCTATTCCCTGACAATCTCAAACGAATGCAAAATGGACCCTGTATCAGTTAATATGATGAGTAGCCAGAACTGAGCTAAACTAATATCAAAATAACGATTGTGCAATGTTGGTACAATGTTGGGACAGCGTCGCAGACGGTGGGCCAACATTGTACCAGCACTGTACAATGAAACAGATATACAACGACTTCACGGGTAGATACAACTATTCAAACAATTCACACTTTATTTCGCTTTGACCCACGACAGACGTCAATTGTTATGTAATGTGGAAAGTAATGTAATGTCGAGCAACCAGGAAAGTTCTCGGAATTTTTCAGAGAACAACGACCGGTCTGATGTTTTTAACACCCCACACCCCTCTGTGCCACCCCTGTGCAACCTTGACAATAACTGATCCCCCCCTCCACTACAATGTGACGTTCTTGCATTTGTGTTGAAATTGTTTGAAAAAAATAAAAAGTTCAATTCCTTTTTAAATTCCACCTACTTTTTAATAATTCCAATTCAATTCCAATTCCTCAAAAGTTAATTCCCATTCCCATTCCGATTCCTGGAATTAGACCTGGAATTGAACCCAGGTCTGATAAATATACATGGTAAATATGACAATTATATATGACAATTAAATGGCTACATAGAAACGTCTCTGCTATTTCTGCTTTCAGGGGCAGTGGGAAGACGAGCTTACTAAAGGTGCTGGCTAATCTGGAGTCATCGCCTTTGGAGCTGAGGAGTGGCCAGGTACTGATTAACGGGATCCACCTGGGTGACGACATACTCCAGGTGTCCGCCTTCGTTGACAACACGAACTGCTTCCCCAGCGAGCTCACTCTACATGAACATATCTGGTTTCACGTGAGTGCTGGCATGCTACATGTACCCAGCAAAGTCAAAACATTTGTATAACATTTTTACAATGTTGGACCAACGTCAAAGACGTTGGGCCGACGTTGTACAAATGTTATACAAATGTTTCGTGTTCGCTGGGATATTTATCTTTTTCTGTAATGCAATAATTGGTTGGTTTTATTAATCCTTTCAGCGCGAGGACCATTTATAGAGGTCAGATTCTGACGTCTAATACGTCAGATTCTGACGACTAAAGACGGTCCCCGCACTGAAAGAGTAAAATATTTATAATTGCAGTAGACCCATAACATAGGTATTCAAATAAAGCGGAAAGAGCTAACTAAGACACATCTTCCACAACAAGTTATCTTACCCACGAGCACGCAGTGCGATACCTTGCTTTATCGAGCAAAGCGTCCAACTATTTTAAATATCAAGATACCTTGAATGTCACGCGTCCCAAGACCGGCCGATCAGACAGCGTTTGACAGCTGGCTGCTTGTTTCCGTTGGTATGATATATCAGATAGAATAAGCTAGGAATCTTACGCTGATGTCATAGTGTTCCCAGCTCCCTGAATGGCGGCCACTATATGATTACTAGCCGCCATAACGAAATTCAACTCACTGATCAAAATGAAAGATTCCCAACTTGTCTATACACTACATCTAGCAACGGAAACAGGTAACTGTGCATGACAGATAAACAAGAGGTCAATTCTTCGTGACCTTTTATGACACATTTATAAATCTGAAACATCCAATGAGGTTTAAATCTCAGACACACCCCTAAGATGACCACATAGACAGAATAACTGATTGTAGTACTCGATATGGCCAGGCTCCTGCGGTAGCACTCGCACTCGCGTGAGACTGGCCAAGGGAAGATGACTAAGACAGTGATGATGACTTTATAATGAAAAACCGTTTGGTCTCTATGGCCTAAATGAAAATATGTCAACGTCGTAAGGGTTTACAGTACATCTACATGAACATAATTGGTATTATTTGTTTTCACTACACTGCCCGCCGTTAGGCTGGAGCAGGCTACATAGTGCTCTGTGTATGTTTTCACGTGAGTGCTGGCATTCTATCTATCTGTACTATACAACAATAAGGCAAGTTAACGTCAAACATTCATTGATCGCTCACTCTGGACAACTTGCTTTTTACGGCCACCCAATATGTACCGCCATACAGCAGTCACATTCATTCCGGAATACGCGAATATTACAAGTTATTAGTTATGTCTTTGCGTCGTAATTTGGGTTTATCAACACTACATCACTTTACATAAACATACCCCTTGGAGTTGGTAGGTGCTAAACAGCCACTTTACAAAGTGGCAGTTTAGCACCTTCTAACTCCAAGGGGATGATATATGTTCTCACGAGAGTGCTGACATTCTATTAATCATACATTATGCATTAACCCCTTATATTTCAATCTATTATATCAATCTATGATGTTTTTATCACCCTAGCCACTAAAATGACGGTATACTGGACAAACATTGTAGACGGTTTGCCAACGTTATTACAAAATTGTCTCAATATTCGTTTTAAAATTCATGACTGCATGCAGGCGTTAATAATCCGGAATTGGACATATTTTCTCAGGCCAACATGAAAATGGACAGTTCCCTCAGTCATTCGGCCAGAATGAAAAGAGTCGCAGCAATCGTATCTGAGGTGAGGAGATCATACTGTTGTTTAACTCCAGTACTGCTAAAATTATTTTCAATTGAAAAAAAATATTTCCATTGATGGAAATACATGTGGATGTAGCAAGGTGTATCTGTATGAAGAACTGGAGTGATCACCATGCACTCTGGTATTTTGTAGGTACATGTGTGTGATGTGCATACACTGAATGTGTTTACTTGCCTGAAAATAACTTGTATAAGTTACTTTTACCATACCTTATACCATACCTTATACCATATACTAACATACTAACGGATAGCTGAGCAGCACATTGTGAAGGTTTAGTGTGCTGACATTTTGCAGCATTTGTAATTAATTTATGATATATTGAATAGGGTTCATGATATTTGTTGGTACTATTTTCTTTTTTTCATTGAGTAATTTACGTTTGTACAAATGTAAATAATTTAATATTTAATTCTCCACCCACTATGAAATTTGTATGGTAATTTTTTTTTTGCGGTCTTCAGTTTCTTCAACAAAATCTAAGATGGCCGCCAAAATCCTATGGCGCACGCTAGAGCTTGAACCGCTTCATCGATTTGTTTCATGTTTGGTTTAAAGGGAAGACCTTACTCTGGCCGTGAGCTGAAAAGCTTTTGGTGTGATTCTAATAATAAAAACTTTGATTTTTTTTACGCTTTAGTACTTTAGCGGATATTTCTGTTTTGCTCATTTTGGCCATCATCAAAATTTGGTAATATAGCCATACAACCCTACTCGGATTATTTCTAAATATTTGCAGTATGCATATTGGCCCTAGGAAATTTGCCCTGTAATTTTTTTTCGACGTTTTTTAGCTTCTTCAACAAAATCCAAGATGGCCGCCAAAATCCTATGTCGCTCTCTAGAGCTTGAACCGCATTATGGATTTGTTTCATGTTTGGTTTAAAAGAAAGAGCCTACTCTGCACATGTGCTGATTAGTTTTTGGTGTAATTCTGATAATAAAAACTATGCTTTTTTTACGCTTCAGAATTTTAGCGGATTTTTCCGTTTTGTTCATTTTGGTTATTATTAAAATTTATTAATTAGCTATACACTTCTGCTCAGAGTATTTCTAAATATTTGCAGTATGCATATTGGCCCTAAGGAATTGTCCGATAATTTTTTTCTGCGTTTTTCAGCTCCTTCAGCAAAATCCAAGATGGCCGCCAAAATCCTATGTCGCTCTCTAGAGCCTGAACCGCTTCCTGGATTTGTTTTATGGTTGATTGTACTGATTTGTTTTGGTGTGATTCCAATAATTAAAACTTTGTTTTTTTTTACGTTTCAGAATTTTAGCGGATATTTCAGTTTTGTTCATTTTGGCTATCATCAAAATTTAGTAATATAGCTATACACCCCTGATCGGATTATTTCTAAATATTTGCAGTATGCATATTCGCCCTGGGGAATTTGCCGGTAATTTTTTTGGGCGTTTTTCAGCTTCTTCAACAAAATCCAAGATGGCCGCTAAAATCCTATGTCACTCTCTAGAGCTTGAACTGCTTCATGGATTTGTTTCATGTTTCGTTCAAATGAATAACCCTACCCTGGAGGTGTGCTGATTAGCTTTTTGTGTGATTATGATAAAATTTTAGCTGATATTTCAATTTTGCTCATTTTGGGTATTATCAAAATTTGGTAATATGGTTATACAGCTCAAATTTGATCTTTTGTGTATGCTCAGTGGCCCTGAGAAAAAAGTCAGTATTTGTTTCTCTTTTTTCATTTTTTCAACAAAATTCAAGATGGTCGACGAATCACATGTTACTCTGAAGAGCTTGAACTGCTTCACCGATTTGTTCCAAGGAAGCAACTTACCCTGGCCATATGCTGATTAGATTTTGGTGTGATTTTGAAATCACATTTTCACGTGGTTTACACAAAAAATTCGGTGACAGTACTGTATTTCTCTATTATTAATGTACTAAGTGGGGCGGGTGGAGACGCTAGCTTTGCCCCTCAGGCAAATGTAGTTTTTTCTCCAATTTATTTAACGGTGATGTATCGTTTCTTCCTTGCGACAAATATATACATAGGAAGGTAAGATGGGAAGAAAAAGGAATTGGAATTGAAACAATTACCAATTGCGGCGACATTCTTAACATTTTACCCGCCGAATTATTTAATAGGAATTTTCACCCACTTGAAGTTGTGTCTCGCTGACGCGATCCACAACTTCAAGTGAGTGAAAATTATTCAGATTTGACAAAATGGAGGTCAACTCTTTACAAATCGAGCTGATTGATGTCACATTATGGCTTTACCGTGTTTAGAAGGCGGTACTAAATGTGGTAATGATTATGTGAAAATACTTATATATTCGGCACCGGCGGGTAAAGGGTTAATAATGTTCTGTTTATTCACCAGGTGTCGCTAACTTAGTTGGTAATGTTTTTTTATTCGTCAGGTGGAGCTGGTTGATCACGTTGACAGGAGAATAGGCAGTCCAGGAACAACACAATATCTGCCTGATGACGTCAGAAAACTCATCTCAGTCGCTATCGGGGTGAGGTTTGAATATAGGATTCCATTAAATTTTATATAATTATGAATATTATTCAAGTAACATTTCTTTATAAATTCTATCGTCGTCGTCGTCTTTTTGGGTCATTGTTAACCCGGGGGATGTCAGAACTTGACGTTTACAGACGTCAGATTCTGACGTATATAAGACGGTCCCTGCAGTGAAAGTGTTAATGTTGCTGACATAATTATTTCACTTGTAGAAAATGGTTACACAAGCGCTAATAAAATACAAAAAAAGTAGTTTATAGACTGCTTGCACGAGGTCGCGTAGTGAACAAATGTCTGAATAAAACAGTTCCGAGTTGCTCACTATGTGGCGTGTTGTCATTGATAAGTGTGTAACAGTTGTCTGATTAAAACGGTTCAGCGTTGCTCACCGTGTGGCGTGTTGTTATTGAAAAAGGTGTATTTGACATCAGTGTTCTAGGCGGTTAAAGCGTGAAATTTTGTTTGCAGTTGCTGAAGCTGCCGTCGATATTATTTCTGGAGGAGGTCACTTCCGATATGGACTGTGTTTCGGCTCTGAACGTGATGAACGTGCTGACAAATCTGGCCGCAAGGGGGCGTACTGTCATCACTACACTGTATCAACCGTCATCCCAAGTGTACGCTCTGCTGAATCAGTGAGTAACCAGTCAACAAGTGTACGCTCTGCTGAATCAGTGAGTAACCAGTCACAAGTGTACGCTCTGCTGAATCAGTGAGTAACCAGTCACAAGTGTACGCTCTGCTGAATCAGTGAGTAACCAGTCACAAGTGTACGCTCTGCTGAATCAGTGAGTAACCAGTCACAAGTGAACGCTCTGCTGAATCAGTGAGTAACCAGTCACAAGTGTACGCTCTGCTGAATCAGTGAGTAACCAGTCACAAGTGTACGCTCTGCTGAACCAGTGAGTAACCAGTCACAAGTGTACGCTCTGCTAAATCAGTGAGTATCCAGTTACAAGTGTACGCTCTGCTGAATCAGTGAGTAACCAGTCAACAAGTGTACGTTCTGCTGAATCAGTGAGTAACCAGTCACAAGTGTACGCTCTGCTGAATCAGTGAGTAACCAGTCACAATTGTACGCTCTGCTGAACCAGTGAGTAACCAGTCACAAGTGTACGCTCTGCTAAATCAGTGAGTATCCAGTCACAAGTGTACGCTCTGCTGAACCAGTGAGTAACCAGTCACAAGTGTACGCTCTGCTAAATCTGAGAGTATCCAGTCACAAGTGTACGCTCTGCTGAATCAGTGAGTAACCAGTCACAAGTGTACGCTCTGCTGAACCAGTGAGTAACCAGTCAACAAGTGTACGCTCTGCTGAATCAGTGAGTAACCAGTCACAAGTGTACGCTCTGCTGAATCAGTGAGTAACCAGTCACAAGTGTACGCTCTGCTGAACCGGTGAGTAACCAGTCAACAAGTGTACGCTCTGCTGAATCAGTGAGTAACCAGTCACAAGTGTACGCTCTGCTGAATCAGTGAGTAGCCAGTCAAAAGTGTAGCCTACGCTCTGCAGAATCAGTGAGTAACCAGTCAACAAATGTACGCTCTGCTGAATCAGTGAGTAGCCAGTCACAAGTGTACGCTCTGCTGAATCAGTGAGTAGCCAGTCACAAGTGTACGCTCTGCTGAATCAGTGAGTAGCCAGTCACAAATGTACGCTCTGCTGAATCAGTGAGTAGCCAGTCATAAGTGTACGCTCTGCTGAATCAGTGAGTAGCCAGTCACAAGTGTACGCTCTGTTGAATCAGTTAGTAACCAGTCAAAAGTGTACGCTCTGCTGAATCAGTGAGTAACCAGTCAACAAATGTACGCTCTGCTGAATCAGTGAGTAGCCAGTCACAAGTGTACGCTCTGCTGAATCAGTGAGTAGCCAGTCAACAAATGTACGCTCTGCTGAATCAGTGAGTAGCCAGTCACAAGTGTACGCTCTGCTGAATCAGTGAGTAGCCAGTCACAAGTGTACGCTCTGCTGAATCAGTGAGTAGCCAGTCACAAGTGTACGCTCTGCTGAATCAGTGAGTAACCGGTCACAAGTGTAAACTCTGCTGAATCAGTGAGAATTCTGACAAAAGTGTACGCTCTGCGCAATCACTGATTATGCAGACATTAGTTTACGTTTTACTCAATCAGTGAGTATTCCGACATCAGTGTACGTAGGCTTCTGATTGGTCGAGATGGCCATCTCGACCAATCAGAAGCCTACGATATATCGTAACTTGTACGAGAATACGGCCCCTGGGTCAGAGCTTCAGGGTAGCCTTAAAAAGGCGTTCCTCCTGATTATTAACAAGGGGTTTCTCTAAAAGTATGGCGGTAATGTAGATGTGGGCATGTTTTTGTTTCAGTATTCTACTGTTAACTGGTGGCAGCGTTGCATTTCAAGGGTCAACGACCGATGTCATCACTTTCTATTCTGGGTAAGAACCTATTTATTTATCCCTGGTGATTAAAGGGACATACCTCATCCCCTAACAGCCAAAGTGTCATACGTGCAGCTCAAACTCCGGCCAAACTTCAGCCATTACAACGCTGAAGTACTTTGTTATCAACCATAGAGACCAAAGGTTTTATTTTAAATGTGAAATTATCATAAATGTCCTAGTTAGATTTTCCGCTTCATTTGAATACCTGTGTCATAGATTACCGAGCAGACACAAGATGTTGAATCAATGTTGGGTTAACGTTGGTCCAGCGTCGCAGACGGTGGACCAACGTTAACCCAACATTGATTCAACGTCTTGTGTCTGCTCGGTACGGCCATAATAAATATGTTACTCTTTCAGTACGGGGACCGTCTTTAGACGTCAGATATTGACGTCTAGATTTGAAGACGGTCGGGTTAAGCCAACATTGTTTCCCATGAACCTGGTGACCTAAGTATCTGTCCATGTATTACATAGCACTACCTTACCCTGGAAAACACCCACAAATATGCCATGTGGTATATAACTTGCGTGGAGGGAGCTTTACCCCTAGCACTGAGTACTGGTGTCGTCTACAGTAGACCAAGGAGGCTATATGACTATATATAACTTCCTTGTGTGGACAAAGGAGGTTGTATGGACCTTCTTGAGTAGACATTCTGTGCTTGTATTAGGACTTGTATAACCAGTTGTCTTAAATCTTTATCCCTTACAGCGCGGGGATCGACTTTAGTCGTCAGAATCTGACGTCTGTAGACGTCAGATTCTGACGATTAAAGTCGATCTCCGCACTGCAAGACTAAAACTATTTGTAATGGTCGTAGACCCATAACATAGGTATTCAAATGAATCAGGACGAGCTAACGAAGACATTTATGATGATTTCAAATTGAATAAACCCCTTTGGTCTCCATGGATTTTACCAAAAAAATTAGCGCTTTAAGGGTTGAAAAGTGCTGGGACTTAAATTTCACAAGTGGCATACATATTCAATCACTGGAAGTTTTGTATCGCGGTAGCGAGATACAACTTCAAGTGGGTTAAAATTTAAGTTGAATGGCTTAGACCTCCAGTGGTTAAAAGGTGGAGTGGTCGGCCAATCTGACGTGCAGTGCCGTGTTGTGTGGGCCTACTTATACAAAATAGATAGATATATGGATAGATATTTATTGATGGCTGGAAGTCTATACAAACTTACGCCTCAAAATGAACAGTAGGCCCTATATTGTAGAATCGGAGTATACCCATGATAACCCAGAGTCTAACAACGCATCTGACTTACCTGGTCATTTCCAGGTACCTGGTCGTAAAAAAATAATGGGGCATGAAATCCTGCGTTTGGCGTGGCGTTCTACCAACTGCCGTAGCTTGTCTGGCTTGTTACAACTCTGCCCTAGGTCGCTATTCGATTCTTGTCAAAGACATAACATATACATATGTATAGAGCATTCATACATTTCCTGGTGATTCACAGCGAGGGCGATCATCATTCAAGGGCGCCGTCCACCACTCTGTCTTGAGCCCTGCTTACTTGGCCCTGTAACAGTTTCAGATTACCCCCCTGTTCAGCTTACCCCCAGGGGGCAATCTGAAACTAGTTTTAAGTTACCCCCTCTAGTTTGACATTACCCCCACAATTTCACCGGTTAACTTTCAATGATAACAATAAATTATGTTTTAATTTTTCATCACATGGCATTGGGACATTTTTAGAGACCCCTTGATCTCTGGGGCAACTGACGAAAACAAATATGTTAAAAAGAGGTTTAAAATCACTTTAATCATCATATCACCCTTTAATCTCCATGTCAATTAACGAGGAAAATGTTAGCGTGAGTTCTCGAAACACTTTAATCTCCATATAACGTTTTGATCCTTATGGAAACTAACGTAGAAAACGGTTTGCGCAAGGTCTTGAAACACTTAAAAATAGTCTCGCGTTGCCATTGTCGTTATCATTTATCGATCATCCGCTGGCCATGTTTCCGCCTGTTTTAAAGACTGGTAGCAAACTGTCTATTTTCGAAGGGACTGTATAATTATTTTCAGTGATAAAATAACAACAAATTGAGTTTAGGGGTGAATGCAGATAACGAGGGAGTTTAATGAGTTAATGCAGATGATCAAAGAGCTTAAGGAGGAAATGTAGAGTGTGAGGTTAATCGAGATGATAATACGCATAGGGGCCTATCTTGCCCGCATGCGCGATGCCAGTCATCTATGACATGTGCCATTTTCAGCACATAAAAAATCGAACGCACAGAAACGGTAACTTAGACCCTGAACTAGACGCATAATCTGACAAATTAATACAATATTCATCATAGTAGTTATATGCATTGACTATAAAAAATGATAAATATTTCACAGTCTGCCAGATTTTGATTGCGTTTGTGAACAAATAGATTTGACTGAACTATTTTATATTTACAGCAGTTTGGTCGTTCTGTTTCACTGAACCATAATATATACATGGCAGTGCCCCACTCTTGTGAACGTTCACCATGTTGCGCATGTGGGTTGGCCCACTGTGTGTCCTCAGCGTAGCATCTACTTTAATCTAAGTCTAACGGAACTTAAAAAGTCAGCAATAATTATTTTGTGTGAAGTCCCTGGAAATGGGGGGAATTGCTTTTTCTCGTTCAAAATACCGGAGGGTACTTTGAAACTAGTTTCAACGTACCCTCCGGTACGCTGAACCTAGATTCAACGTAATAGCAACCCCCCGGTACACTGAAACTATAGTTTCAACGTACCCCCGGGGATAATCTGAAACTAGGGGAGGTCCCTTGGAGCTGTCCTTTTACTAGTTTCAGCGTACCGGAGGGTACGTTGAAACTCCGGTACGCTGAAACTAGTTTCAACGTACCCTCTGGTATGCTGAAAGGGGGTTACACTGAAACGGCTACACCGGCCCGTCAGGGGTAGGTGGCTGGGTGAGCCCCCGGGAGGTCGGTAATTTTGGTTACTTAAATTTCTGGCTCGACATTTGAATAAATAACCAGTTACTAGTTCCTTGTTCATCATTCGATTAAGTAACCAGTTACTAGTTCAACATTCGAATGAGTTGGTCTAGTCAGCTCACATTTATAACTCATACATTACCGGTAAATTTGTAAATTAACGTGCTCGGCTATATGATCAACCAGGAGCCAGCACCGTTACAGAGTACCAGTCAGGCCATGTGCTTGATACCTCTGCATCATACCCGATACCTGCACCACAACCAGAGATAAAACAATTATTATAACTATGACTATCCAATAACAGAAAAAAAGACACACTGGAAAGCGTATAAACCTATAAAATATATATAATTTGACATAAAAAAAAGTATATGTAATAACAATAGTAAGAACTGTATGCTATGTAGTAGAACCCTTTCAACATGTTTAGCTTTTACAGTGCGAGGATCGACTTTAGACGTCAGAATCTGACGTCTAAAGTTGATCTTCGCACTGTAAGAGCAAAAATATTTATTCTGTGAAACTCAATGACCTCGACCTCCTTTGTTTTCACCGAGCTGGCTAATACAATGAAGTATGGGGGAGTGTTCTTATATAACCTTGTTTTCACCGCGTGACGTCACTGCGTTTCACAGAATGAATTATTGGGGAGGGGGTGTTACATAACCTTGTTTTCACATAGTGACGTCACTGCGTTGCACAGAATAATTGCCGTAGATCCATAACATAGGTATTCAAATGAAGCGAGAAGAGCTAACTAAGACATTTATGATGATTTCCAATTGAACAAAACCTTTGGCCTCCGTAGTTTTCATTAAAAAACTCAGCGCTTTAAGAGTTACATATGTAAGAGTTATTATAGAAATTATTGTATGACATATGCATACATGAAGTATAACTATGTACAAGTATTAACAAAAAAAAAACTATAATACATATTCATGTTAATAATACTATAGTATTATTATGTACATGAATTAGGTAAAATAACTAAAACAGATATACACGTTGATATTACTATAGAGCATACGAGAGTATGTATACAAACAATAAGAAGAACTATTGTAATATAATTATAGTTGTTTTTTACATGTTTCAATAATCTAAAAAATGCTGCGGTCAGCTAATCAAACCGTCGTGAGTTCGAAAATAGACAGATCATAGAAATGTAGAAAACATTTTTGTTCCAGAATTGGTCTGGAGATTTCTATGTACAGCAACCCTGCGGATCTTATAGTTGAGGCAGTGACCGTGAATCCTAGCAAAGAAGTCGAGAGTAGAAGAGTTCAAGAGGTAAATAAAGCAAGACATACGATCAGCATAACAATAGGCAATCATATAAGATGAGAAAAGGAGATTACACCAAGTGGTAAATATAGTTAACCCTTTCAGCCCTCACGATGCATTAAAGCATCATTTTACATCCCTGAAAACAGACATAATTGTCCAATATCTAAGGGTTTTAGAATGAAAATTTCCATGAAACTGGTTTACCAATACAATCATGGCAATTTTCATTAAATTTCCACCCACTTGAAATCATCTTTATTCACTACAAGTCGAGAATTGCGACAGTAATTCGCGGCTTGTAGAGGATGAAGATGACAATGTAAATTCAGACTTGAAAGGGTTAATAAAGTAAAAATACCAATAGATGTTACCAAACCAATTAATAGAATTAGAAGAAATAGTTGTTACTATGCCAATTAATACAATATTAGAATAACAATAGGTAATTACAATAGCGTATCCATCCCAGCCATCCATCCATTCCGTCATTCAGCCACCCACCGACACGTCCATACATCCACCTCGCCCCCACTCACGACATACTCGCCTACCCAGCCACCCAAACACCCACCAACCAACCCACCCACCCACCCACCAATTCTTTAATTGTTTGACTCATTGTTTGATTTATTGTTTAATAATTAATTAATTAATTAATTAATTAATTAATTAATTAATTAATTCATTCATTCATTCATTCATTCATTCATTCATTCATTCATTCATTCATTCATTCATTCATTCATTCATTCATTCATTCATTCATTCATTCATTCATTCATTCATTCATTTGTTGACTATTTACTCCAGGTTGTTGTACGTCAATACACAGACTCCCGTTGGTCCAGGGCAGTAGGCTGGCAACTTGACAGTTATCAACGACAACCTGTGGTCCAGAATCAGGTCAGAATGTTTCATAATTTTAAAAATATTAAAAAACAGGGTGATCAACTTCTTGTTTTGCGTCACTAGTATATACAAACACTGTTCAGCGCGTCTTTATACGTCGGACTCTGACGTCTGTAGACGTCAGATTCTGACGTATAAAGACGGTCCCCGCACTGAAGAATCAAACAAATTATAATGGCCGTAGATTCATAACATAGGTATACAAATGCAGCGGGACGATCTGTGGGAGGCTTATGATGATTTCAAATTGACAAAAAATCCATGGTTTATACAAAAATATTTCAACGTGGTAAAGGTTAAGGTTCACTCTATGTAAATTGAGCTCATGGGCGAGTCACTGTCGATGAGGGAACATAAATACAGTACAACTGATTTTTAATGTACTTTGTCATTTTTGTTTGTTTTTTAGCTGATGATCTCTTTCACAGACGATGAGTAAGTAGAACTAATTCTCACACTCGCTGGTTGTGTTATCACTATGAGACGTATGTCGGTATCAGCCAATACCGCACTCCGTTGTACTACATGTATACATATTGCAAACATGCTGTATAGCAAGTGTATGCTATTGACTGAGCGTCGGCGATTCACCACCTTATGGTCGTCTGTCATGTCGATCGACTGTACACTTCTTTGTGCCGTTACAAGTTTTGGAAACCGTGTGAGAAAATACAAACGGTGTTCATTTCCGTGCGGTATTGAAAAATACAGCACATGTCCAAGGAATAAGGTGTTCGCCTACAGGCTCACACCTTATTCCTTGGATGAGTGCTGTATTTTTCAATACCGCACTTAAATGAACACCGTTTGCATGTCTTATCAAAGATTTACGTATATCAGTATGCTCTGCTCTTCATCTTCACTGATGTGAACAAGGTACAGTCTTTATCCTCATTTCTATTTGTTTTTGTTTGTCTATAACCGTCATCGTGGTCATTGTTATTTTTATTCTGAAGAAGTATATTAAATAAATTAATATTAAGTAGAGGTTCTTTGCTTCGATATCTGATCCCGAATTGTAACTGTGCATAAAGTGCTTTGATATAAGTTTTGTTTTGAAATTATTTTTTTATTCATGTAGTCATGTTTTAATATAGTTCACAGCCTTCTGAAATGTATGTGCCTCGTCAATGGGTAGACACCTGAAACGAACACATCGTTTTATATAAGTCTACAATTTTAAAATAATTGTGTTAGGTCTCAGTAATGTTGAAATTATTGATGAAAATATATAATTTGCATGTTTTTTTTATAAGTGTTGGTTTTTCGTCTTAATTAGGCAATTTATCCAGTTTATGAGGTGTTTATAATGTGTAACATGTGGCAGATGTCTCGTATTAAATTGTAAATTTGTGTCCTGTCAAGTTAAAAAAAAATATATAAAAAATCAGAGAGAAACTCGGATTAGCCAGAAACACATCCATCCACCAACCTATAATTTTTTTGTAACAAGTGCAAAAACAAAAAACACACACAAAAAAATCGAGTTTGGCCTTCATCCACCCACCCATTTTCGAGTTTTTCTCTGATTTTTTTGATTTTTTCAAACTTCACAAGACCCCTGACTAGGTGTGTGAAGACATTTTCATTTGTTTCGAAGCAAATATGTACAATAAAGAGACATGTGTGGATGTGAAAATGTACTTGAACCGTTCTCACAGTTTACAATCCATATTCAAGGCTCACAATCGGTGTTCACGGATTATTCGTGACAGAAGGGCCAGCCACCAAACCACCTCACTGAAAGAAATATTCGCTAGTTTTCCAGGTGAGGGTCATTTTTGTGGCTCAATATATTCGATTTTAGCACTGTGTTATTTTACTATTCTTGTTGATTTTCCAGGATCTCTTGGTACCTACAGGTGTGTTGGTGTTTCTGGCGAGCTGTCACTTGTCGAATACGCCATAGACTTCACCTGGCCATCATCATGATTGCAACCACTGTGTGTATAAATTAACTCTTTAACCCCACATATAAATGTCTCAAATCATTTTACCTCTCTGAAATTGGGGGGACCGTCTTTATACGTCAGAATCTGACGTCTGTAGACGTCAGATTCTGACGTATAAAGACGGTCCCCGCACTGATTTTTTTTTTCAAATTGAAATAAACCTTTTGGTCTCCATGATTAATACAAAATAAATCCAGCGTTGCAAGGGTTAATCTATCGCCCACTTCAAGTCATCTCCGTCCACTACAATCTGCAAATTAATTTTGTGGCGGATGCATATTTCTTTTGAAAATTCAAGCTTGAATCGGGTAAGCCCATCCTGCGTGCCACTACAGTGAGAACGAATACAACTGAAGTCTCTACAGGGTGGGTAAGCCTTTCTTTTAACCCATAAAGCACTGACATATTTTTATATAAAATGAGAGACCGAAGATTTATTTTCAACTTGAAATCATTATCGCTTCATTTGAATATCTATGTGATGGGTCTACATCCCTAATAGATATTTTACTCTTTCAGTGCGGGGATCGACTTCAGACGTCAGAATCTGACGTCAGAATCTGACGTCTGAAGTAGATCCCCGTACTGAAACCCACATCGCTTATGCAAGTTAAATATGCATCATGCAAAATAATTTATGAAAATTATACATTAATTCCAACGATCCACAAATATAAAAATGAAATGAAATTTGGGTATTGTGTACAATCAGATTTTTGTTGTATTTTAGGTTTCGTCGTTGTTTGTTGGCTTGGTATATTGTAAACATCAGAAAAACAGTTCCTACGACAGCAACATCATCAATTTCCTCTTTGTTTCCTGTGCATACGTCACTTTTCATCCAGCAATAATAACAGCTCACGTAAGTCTTGCTTGGAGCCTAAATCAAATACGTAAATCTGTACGATTATCACATGTGTGTACGCAATAACTTTTGTACTGCTCTAGACCCGTATAGATACATGTTACCTCGGCCCACGGTGATCTCGGCCCAGTGACCTCGGCCCACTTTGGTGATCTCGGCCCAGTGACCTCGGCCCACTTTCTTTCCTCTCGGCCCAGTCTGTTAACATTAGATTCTCCAGTCACTTTCTCTAATTCACTCCACTCATAAAAAAAAAAAAATGGTGACCTCGGCCCACTTTGGTGACCTCGGCCCAGTGACCTCGGTCCATTTTTAAACATCTTAGCCTTATCAGTCACAGAGGGATTACTATACGCTATAATAATTTGACAGTATTAAAACGATGAATGGTATTAAATTGCAAAATAAGTCTTTAGTCTTTTTAGACTGGTCTTCAAAGGGTGTGACACTAGTGTTTGTGTTGGCTTTATTAACTACCGTGGTCGTTGCTGCTTATGTAGCTAAGTGTTTCTAGAAAAAAGTTGTTATTACTAAATTACTAAATTACGATTAGGTTGATATTTAATTAAATTGTTGCTATTATTAGGTTCCTGAACCTAAAATAGAAAAATATAATGTAAATACAATTTAAAAATAAATATGTTACCGGAATATCTACATAAACTGACATATTCTGCTTTTAAAAAGGTAACAGTTGGTTCAAATACTAAAATAAAGTTTAATTTCAATTAATACGATTTTTCATTTTCCAGACCTCACGATGAAAGTGAGGCGTGTCAATAAACTATGTTCAAAGGAATGTGGGAATATTTCATGTCTATTTATATAAAGGTAGCAGTCGTTTTAAAGCGACACAATCAGGCTAAAATCATCAAAACGTCAGCATTTTTATTTTGGCTCCATGATATGTTAATAATCTATCAACATGTCTATGGTACTTTAAACATTGCGTAAGTTGTTTAAATTTTGTGTTGCACATATATACCAACTAAGCGAGAAATAAAAAAGACAAAATTTAATTTCGGACAATCATATCCAAAATAAGAAATACGGGAATAACTGATAAATGGGGCTTTCGGTACACTTGCTACGTTGCCACACCAGCCCAAACCCAAAATTTAAACGACTTCCACACATCTAGTCTATCGACATGTTCACATCTTATGGCCATATTAAGTAGCCAAAATAAAAATACTGATTTTTTCTATGATTTTAACCTGATAGTTTAGCTTCAACGTACACAATTATTGTTCAATTATGTTCAATGTTCACAATGTTCACAATATATTTCTATTGCGCCATATCTCATAGGATTCTATGGCGCAGGCATTGGGCATACTTAACCCTTTTAATCCGCAATTCTCGACTTATAGTGGATGAAGATGATTTGACGGGGTTTAAAAATTAAAGAAAATTACCATGTATTGGTAAGCCAGTTTCGTGGGAATTTTCGTTCTAAAACCCTTAGTTACAGGCAAAGTAAGTCTGTTTTCAGGGATGTAAAATGATGCTTTAATGCATCGTGAGGACTTAAAGGGTTAAGGCGAGGTACACAGTTAATCGTGAAGGTAAGGGTTGTAGGCTCCTCTAAAGAGCACTGTTTCGAGAGACGTTTTGAACTTGAACACGGCAGCACTGTAATAGTAAATATTACTTTCCTAGATTTCCATGCACATTTCCATGCAATCAAACAGTGTGACCGGTTTGCTTCATAACTTCTACGAACTTTAATTTACAGGAATTGATCAAAATAAATAAATGATATGTATTTTATGTATTTAGTCATATAATATATCTTTTTATAAATATTTATATAATATATGATCCATTAATATGTTTAATAAACACTTTAATCCCGATTCTTTGTGATCAACTCCGTTAACCATAAAAAACAGCGTAGGCATTAGGGGCCTAACTGTTGATTCACCCTAGCTGTTATACGTTTGAACTAAACAGTACAGCCAAATTGTGTGTACTTAGCCGCTAAGGCATAACCGCGACAATTGACACGCGGCAGGACTAATAGGGTCAATAGGATTAGCCGTCGTCCTTTGTCTCTCCGACAACTTTTACTTTTATGACGTTTCGTAATGGTGATTAGGCCTGCGGAAAAGTGGGGTGACATCGACCAGACTAAAGGTGACGATGGTAGGAAAAATAATATTATGTAACTTTTTCAGATTCAGATTTTGACAAAATACTGTTGACTATAACCATGCTATGTAGTTTGTGTATCAGATCGTCTTATCCATTATTTGTCATTAATATTATTATTATTATTATTATTATTATTATTATTATTATTATTATTATTATTATTATTATTATTATTATTATTATTATTATTATTATTATTATTATTATTATTATTATTATTATTATTATTATTATTATTATTATTACTATTACTATTACTATTACTATTATTATTATTATTATTATTATTATTATTATTATTATTATTATTATTATTATTATTATTATTATTATTATTATTATTATTATTATTATTATTATTATTATTATTATTATTATTATTATTATTATTATTATTATTATTATTATTATTATTATTATTATTATTATTATTATTATTATTATTATTATTATTATTATTATTATTATTATTATTATTATTATTATTATTATTATTATTATTATTATTATTATTGTTATTGTTATTGTTATTGTTATTGTTATAGTGGCGATCTCGGCCCACTTTGGTGACCTCGGCCCAGTAACTTCGGCCCACTTTGGTGACTTCGGCCCAGTAACACTACCTCAGAAAAGTGGGCCGAGGTCACTTAGACCACTTTGGGCCGAAGTCACCAAAGTGGGCCGAGGTCACAGAAATGTGGGCCGAGGTCACCTGGTCCGAGATGGTCGTGGGCCGAGATCGCCAGTACCCGACCCGTATACATATACAGTTCAAGGCTAGCTAGTTTCAAAATAAATTAAATTGATACATTGATAAATAAATTGTTATAAAAGCTCGGTTATTAAAATAATTCAATTTGAAGATGGAGATTGCGTTAGAAATTCCAGCTTCAAAAAAGAATAAAACATATCATAGCATACGATTAAGTAGCACATGGGTGGACTGGCCTGTACCCAAGTCTGTACCCAAGTGTACTTTCTGGTGACATCATCTACCACTGTCTACCAATATCATTTATAATGTAGCTGCCTGATCACTTGCATATAAAGCTGTTATATAAAAGCTCAGGATAACAGACATCTGATGAATCGTGTGTAATATATAATAAATCATGGGGAGACTTATTTCTGCGACCTGACAAAATATATTAATTACCGGTATTCTAGTATATCTAAATACTATGTGAGGTAGACAAAATGTATCAATATAACAATGCATTCCGTATCAATGGTTTATTCGATGTTGGATCAATGCAAGGACAGCATCGTAGACAGCATCGTAGACGGTTGCACAACATTGAGCCAATATAGAATCTAGTAGCAACACTACTATGCAACACTAGTATGCAAACACTGTGCAATTTTGAGAAGATTCAGTAACTTATCACATGTTCATTTTCCAGTTTTTCTCTTCTGGAATTAACCTCTTCCGGGCTGAGCACTCCACAGGCACCTTCTCATCCTCAGCGTATTACCTCGCTGCCGCAGCTGTGGATGTAAGTGGGTCTAACCTATTTAACCCTCACAACGCTGAATTATTTTGCATACACCATGGAGACCACAGGGGTTTTCTCAATTTGAAATCATTATAAATGTCTCAGTTAACTCTTTCTGCTTCATTGGAATACCTATGTTATGGGTCTACGGCCATTATAAATATGTTTGCTCTTAAAATGCGGCGATCAACTTTAGACGTCAGAATCTGATGTCTTCAGACGTCAGATTCTGACATATAAAGGCGGTCTTCGCGTTGATAGGGTTAAGTACACTTGATTTAATTATATGGTTATATTGCTTATACATGTTATATATGATTGTTGTATTTGATTGCAGTGCCCCGTTAGTTTGTCATCATAGCCTTGTCTATATGACTATATATATTTTAACAGCATGTATTTTTTATTTCAGTACCCTGTTAGTTTGCTTATAGCTCTGATATACGGGATCATCACTTATTCTCTACCAGGTTAGTAAGTGTAAAATATACATGTTATACATAGCCGTGTCGTCCTCTCTGAGGCCGTGGATTGATGTTTTGCTTTACCCGAAAAATTAAACATGGCGGTGACCGAGAGCGATCTCAACACCAAGGTCCGAAAAATGTGCATACATTTTTAATGACTGTGCTGAGCATGCGGGCGTGTAACTAGAATGCTACTGATTCAAAAAAAATATTCGAGGGCAAGTCTTAGATGTGACCGTCCAAAGAAATGTCCCACGGTTTCCCAATTTACTACGGACCTTATTTTAGTATACACTTGATGTTTTCTCAGATAATACATGGATAGATAGATTTATTGACGAAAACAAGTTTTTGTAGATTTATGCGTCATTAAAAATGAACAATACATTATATTTTACAGTGCAAAATATGACAAAATAGAAAATGGTGTAAATATAATTTATAATATTTGCAAGTATAAAATGCTTTAAGATAATTTTAATAACTATACATGATAATGATGCTATACACAGTTATCCCAAGTTGAAGCCTTAACGCGCTAAGAACGAATATAGTTATTTTCAATACTTGTTTATCATGTGAAATATCATTTTTTGTGATATAATTTGATGTTCAATCAGTCGGAATTGTAAATGTAAAGTCTCAACTTCGACAAATATGAGTAATTTTCACCCACTTGAAATTGTAGATCGCTACCGCGACCCACAACTTCAAGTGGGGGAAAATTCAAATAAGATAACTTAGCGGGTAAAGGGTTAACCCTCTGAGCACCATTATAGCATGCATGCACTACATGGGATATTTAGAAAAAACTTTAATTTCATAAAAAAAACTTTCTCAGGGGTGTTACGTCTCACTTTGGAGGCATTATTTATGAAACAGCCCATTTGTACAATATATACAGAGAGACATGCATCTTTCCCTTTGAAATTAGAAGGTGCTAAACTGCCACTTTGTAAGGAGGTTTTATAGCACATTCTAACTCCAAGGGGACGACATTTTCTTTAATATCACTTACAATACACGAGAGCTGTCATGGGGATTGTATAAAAAAAATGTAATAATACAGTAAGTGACAGCCTAAAATGTTTGATAGATGACAGGTAACAATTTTCTCTGAGATAACATTATTTATATGTCAAGAGGCTTGTAAATCATTAATAATTTAGATTAAACACGCTCCGATAGCAAAACAAGATTGTAAGTCAACATTATTTTTGAGTTGGGAGATGGTCACCCCACATTGAACAAATACTAGGTTAAAATTTCGCGATCTTTTGCAAACTACGTTTATTCTCTTTTCCAGGTTTGGTGATGAAGTGGGACGCCTTCTTATTTCACAATGCCATGCTTCTCATACAGAGCTCACTCTCATGTGCTGTTGGTCAGTAACACAACAATTCCTAACCGTTTAAATGGATAGGGGTGAGGCTGGTTTGGTCTTCAACATTATCAATAAGATTATGACCCGATTTATAAAAAAACATCAAATATGGCAGGACATAATATTCATGTTTCATCGGGATATTTAGGAATTGTCCTGATATCCCGACAAGTTTTAAACCTCACCCAATCAATATATATATTGGAAGCTGATTGAGGCAATCGCAACACTGATCGTGACATCATCTGGTCATGCCTTGGTGGGTACGTCGGACCATTTACTTTGTCAAACCATTCGGGATGCCAGACTGTCCTGACATACCTGTGACATCGGACGTTCTGACTGATCTGTACCTTATGTTGTCTTTGTCTGCGGATTTACCACCCGACAGATACACAGATGTGCGATAGGTGCCAATACCGATATATACAAAAGATTTGGTCCTTCTCTTTTTTACTCTATACAGTCGGTCAAGCTGTGACGATTAGTATCATTGAGTAAAAAAATTCTGCTTTAGCCGGAGTAGCCAATTTTATGCCCACCGCAAGTCTCAACTTCTCCCGAGGTCGCAACCTTGGGAGAAGCCAAGCCTTGCGGTGGGAAGATGCGATTATACTGGGCCGATTTGCTTGAAAGCTGCTCGTGTGTAGATATGCCTGGGTTCCATCAGGTTGGAGGTCATTTTCGCGTGATACAATTCGATAGGCGAGATAAAACTAGCCTAATGATCAGATTTGTATGTTATGCATCTGGGCATGTCCGGCGGTAAATCCTCTAGACATACCAAAAATCGATTACCAGGCGAGTGACGGGAGCACTCTCAATAACTCAATCAACGGATTGCACTGCTTTTAACCGTTTACAAAATCACTCGATTGACCTTTTAGTCCGAAAAGTGACGTTAAAGCGACACAATCAGGCCAAATTCATCATTTTTATTTTGGATCCTAGATGTTTCTAGGTTTGATGGTGTCGCTTTAAGCAATAATTTACTACTACCCCTATACTACTACTATTACAATTTAATTTACACACCTGTTTACTGTATATTTCTCATGGTATGCCATGTTTTAGTTTCAGACAACTGTTTGTGATATATGTCGCGTTTAAATTTAAAAAAACATGTTTGTTGTATTTGTCCTCGTCATGTTTTGTTTAGTTTTTCACTCCCACTTGTTGTTTATGTTCATGCGATGGCCTGTTTAAGCTTAGCAAACCTGTCTGTTGTATATTGAAGTGATACTCTGTGTCTATTTTGTTTTACACACCTGTTTCCTGTATATTTGCAGGTCATGCCGTTTCTGTAATATTTTCTTCCACTCGGTCGGCAGTGAGAGCTGTACCCATTCTACTGAGTTTCCTCATCATCTTCACGGGTTTTCTAATCAAGCGAGGGTGAGGACTGTTTACTGCCAATCTCAGAACAATGCATCCCCTCCGAAATTAACCCTTTGACCGCCAAATTATTCAATTTGAATTTTCACCCACTTGAAGTTGCGTCTCGCTGACGCGATCCACAACTTCAAGTGAGGGAAAATTATTCAGATTTGACAAAATAGAGGTCAACTCTTTTCAAATCTTGCTGGTTGATTTATTCATTTTATCTTTACCATATTTAAAATGTGGTACTTAATGTGCTTATAAAAATTGAAAACCCGAATATATGAGGCACCGGCGGTTGAAGGGTTAAAGGGTTTGTCTTCCACTTGAAAAAAAATAAAAGATGAAACCTTGCAACTCTAAGTAATTTCCTACATGTCTATCATAATACGGTCGGGACAGTGCGTACACAAACATGTATAAACTTTGTCCTCAACAGTTTAGAATAAGAGCTCAGAAAGAAAATTTAGACGGAGGGTTTCATCTTCATCTATCCAGTTGTCTGCAGTCTGACCTGACGGGGCAGGGTGGAGGGTTTAGACATAGAGTTTACACTGAGAATTTGAATACAGATAGTAAGTCACACGTTCGGTTGACGTATCAGGATATGTGCATTTGCAGTATCAACAGTTTACATTATGGAAAACAATGCCAAAGTTGAAATGTACTAAATTTTAATGATGTATACTATCCTGTTTTCAGTGGTTGTTTTGTGGCACTGACTCCGATACAAGCGATCAGCTTCTACATGTACGGCTTTGAAGCCCTAATGACGAATCAGTGGCAGCGCATCTATGACACGAGTGAGTTGAAATTGCGAATTTGCAACTCACATTTTGGTGCTAATTGACCCATACCACCGACCTTTTGATAATTCCCATGATAATTCCAAATCTTGATTTTCTTTGCATTTTTCAGTGCTATGGATGACATCATTCATTGTATAGTTGAACTATACAATGAATGATGTCACTCTCGGTACTAAAACATACAAAGAAAGTCAAGAATCTGGGTATATTTCTTGATTCAGAATTATCATGAGAATTATCAAAATGTCGGCTGGTCAATTAGCCCTAAAATATTTGTCTTTGTTTACATTCTTATTATTTTTGCCTCAGTCTGAATATGCTACACCAGTATGGAATTCCGTTTAAAAATTAGAGATACAGACATATATAACGAATTCATAGAGCTTATACTAAATTTATGTTTGGCTATATGAATCCCCACTTAATACCCAAACAGATCTCGTCAATAAACTCAGCTTGCTTCATTCGCCATACATGCGGCACATTTCAGTTATGTCACTTCCTTCACAATCCTGGCTCATTACCACCAGATAGCATACATTTGTGAAACGATCAGAAAATCACCAGACAATTTGTACCATTCAATTTTGTAATATCATGATGCAAAAAGTGAGAAATGTAGGGAATTTTATTTCAATAGTATTGTAAATAGACATATAACTAAAATGCGAACAGAATTACTTTGTTCAAAAAACCTTTAACCGTACATTTTAACGATATTTCAGCTTGTAGCTTCAATGTACATAAAAGTATTTTTATGCAATTTTGCACTATTTCCTTGATATTATTCATTGTTTTTATTGTACATAGTGTAACTGTAATACTTCCGCGTGCAAATGAAAATAATGATAAAGTGTAAGACAAATGGTGTTGCTGGTTAAAGCCACACAATCAGGCAAAAATCATTAAAAAGTCAGTATTTTTATTTTGGCTTCTTAATATGACAATATGATGTACACAATCATGTCCATGGATTAGAACGAAATCCCGATTTCTTATTTCTGACATGCATTTCCAAAATTTTGTGTTTATACCTCGCTAATCACTGGTAAATGCGCAACAAAAACATTTAAAGACTTACGCAGTTCTAGTCTACGGACATGTTTACATCATATTAAGAAGTCAAAATAAAATTACTGATTTTTTAATGATTTTAGCCTGATTGTGACGCTTTAAATGCCATATGAAGCTGTGTCTCGGGACCACGACCCATCCAGCAAACACGAGTCGCTAAACCAATGAAGGTTCAATTTTGACCCTCTGTTTGCGACGTTGAGGCACCATTGATCGAACGTTGTGGGAACGTCTCGTGTTTGCTTGGCACAACTTTGATAACCCTTAAACCACCAAGTACTATTACAGTCGTTTTTAATCCGTTTCATCAGCCATTTAAATTGCAGTTATTGGGAACGAAATGCCTAGTGGGTTTAAACATCAGGATATGCAAATGTGTGGTCTCAAATTATACACATAATTATTAGTAATTTACACCCACTTGAAGTTGTGCTAATATAATTGGCCGGGGGCCCTAGGGTAGTGGTTAGCACCGCTGCCTTTCACGCCAGAGTTCGGGGTTCGGTTCCCGGTCTCGGCGGTTTGAAAGAAACAAAAATGTTTCTTCCCCATCCACGTGTGAAAGCTAGTATTGTGGGGAGCCTCCGTGACCGAGAGGTAGCGTGCTCGGCCTCAGACCGCCAGGGCTCGAATTTCGAATCCTGTGTCTGGAGGACAGTGTCATCTCATTCATCTCACCATCCTCAGGAGGTTCTCCTGGCCCAGTTTAGCCTATATGTGCACAAAGGTGGCCTAAAGCCCGATTCATTTCATTTCATTTTTTTGCTAATATAATTTTCGACTTTCAATCCATTTATGTTCAGAAGAAAGAAAGAAATTCAATAGATTCGTATATCTACGAAGCTATCGTATTTGTTCAAATGTTCACTTATATTTGTATGTGTAGGGTCTTATACTATACTTATACTAAAGGGGCCTACTTGTTATTTACTATTATATGTTATTTGTATATATCTATTCTATTCAGTTTGTCAAGTTGAGCATATCATGGAGCCATCTGGTGGTAGTTATTTCATTCTCGACCACTCATGTAATAACAACGGATCACGTGTTCTGAGTTACTATGGATACAAGATGGTGAGTAGCTAGCACTAAAATACCAAAGACAAACACCAACGTAGCTGGTTATACCTCGCATCACAAAAAGTCAGCAGCTACTCAGTATGTGTTTGTAAGGCAGATTAATGTACATTAATGAGTAAATAAGAGTAATTTTCACCCACTTGAAGTTGTTCGTCGCGGTAGCGAGATACAACTTCTAGACCTTAGCGAATAAAGGGTTAAGTGATTATTTGATAAATAATATTTCGATCCAGCAAACCCAAAACATTTGTATAACATTGTACAAATGTTATACAAATGTTTTGTGTTTGCTGGGAACATCCAATGTATAACCAACGCTATGCTAGCTAGGAGCCTACGATTTTCATGGATTTCTCAGTCAATTCTCAAACGATTTACTTGAATTTTTGCAAAGGCTAATCCAATCATAGCATCTGTAAAACTTTCACAAAATTATGTTATATTGATAACTCAAACGTTAGACCATTTGATATGAAATACAAGTTGTGAGTTTATAACAGAGTTGGTTTATTTATTTATTTGCAGTACTTTAAAACATACGCACAAATTCATCACAGCTGATCATAGTGCTTACAATAATATGACATCATTAAATAAAAGGTTATGTTAAAAAAAACCATAGTTATGAATAAATATCGTCCTTATCTAGGTAAAGTAAATTCTAAAAAAATGTGTTTTTAACTTATTATTAAAAATATTCACAAATATTCAGAGTTTGCTGTCTTGATATCATGTGGAAGTTTATTCCACAGGACAGGCCCTTGTACACTAAAAGCTGCCTCTGTTGCTGACCTCTGTGTCAGAGGCACTTGCAACAAAAAGTCTCTAGGTTGTCTGAGATGTGGACGTTGTTTGTAACAGCACAACTGACCTAAGTATTGTGGTGCCTGACCACGCAACGCTTTAAAAATATATAACAGCACTTTAAAATGTATGCGTAACTCTACGGGCAGCCAATGCAGTTCTTTAAGAACGGGTGTGATGTGGTCTCGGATACCGACTCCAGTAATCAGTCGAGCAGCACGATTTTGAAGTCGCTGCAAGCGGCCGAGCTGGAAAGCTATAGCCCCAGACAGCATGGCGTTGCAGTAGTCCAGGTTGAATAAAACTAATGCTGTAACAACAGATTGTAAAGTAACATGAGGTAAAAAAAAAACGTCTAGCCCTGCCTCAGCAGTTTAAGTGAAAAGATAGTATCTTGTACAGAGAGTTAACATTGTGCTTCACAACTGTTATAACGGTCCATATAAAATCCCAAGTTACGCACTGTGGAGCTAGTTTGAATAACAGCTTCACCAACTTTAATCTGAAATTCGCCATGCTTTCTAAAGCGATGTTTTAATTGTAGTATAATGAACTCTGTCTTTGATGGGTTAAGCTTCAGTTTATTGACAATCATCCAGCTGCAAATTTCACTTATACAGTCCTGTATCTGCTTAACTGCTCTGGCTCTGTCAGCAGAGTCACCAGGGTTAAAACACACATATATTTGTAGGTCATTAGCAAATTTGTGATAGAAACTCCATGCTTTTTTAAGATGGCTTCAATTGGTGCGGCATAAATACTAAAAAGAAGCGGTCCAAGTGCCGATCCTTGCGGCACACCAAATTGAAGTTTTATCCAGTTGGAAGATTTTTCATTTATTTGAACTTTGAATAATCTGGTCGACATATATGATTGAAACCAGTTTAATGTGTTTTAACATAAGTCATACTTTCCAAATCATCATTATGTTAAAAGATATAACGTTTAAGGTACTCATATCATTGTATAAAATGTTGTTGTGGAACTATTTTGAAAAATACTGTTCACCAAATTTCATGACAATCCGATTGAGAATGTTTGTTGTTTCTTACATTTACAGGATGATTTGCCTTATTGTTACCTGTGCAGTGTCCTGATCCTGATAGGGCTGGAGGTGTTTGCCTTTTTGGTTTTCTTCTGCAGATCATCGGATACAAAATGTCATCGAAAAACAGACTGACATACAATAATTGCTGCCTGCACTATGGAGATTTTTATCAGATCAGCCGAATTGAAAACTGGCTTCCTGGATGAACATACATAACATTTAAACAAGTGACCCACTGGTCACACGACGTTGTAATTACGTTGGATCAACGACATTGACGTTCCTACCTGTACTATGGGGATTTCTATCAGATTTGTCGAAATAAAAAATGGCTTCCTGGATGGACATACATAAAATTTAACACACGACGTTGTTGTGACATTGGATCAACGCCATTGACGTTGCTACCTGTACTATCGGGATTTTTATCAGATTTGTCGAAATGAAAAATGGCTACCTGGATGGACATACTTGCAATTTAAATAAGTGAGCTAACAATCAATGTTGGTTTACCATTTACGGCACTGCCCGAACATTGAACCAACATTGGGCCAACATATAAACCACCATAGTTTTAACGTGTCGTGTTTGCTGGGTAAAGCTATGTGTTAACCCTTGAAGCGCTGAATTTTTTTATGAAAACCTTGGAAACCAAATGTTTTTTTTATTTATTTGAAACTATCATAACTGTCTTAGTTAGCTCTTTCCGATTCATTTGAATACCTATGTTATGGGTGTACGGCCGTTATACATCTTTCTTACTCTTACAGCGCGGGGATCGACTTTAGTCGTCAGAATCTGACGTCTACAGACGTCAGATTCTGACGACTAAAGTCGATCCCCGCGCTGTAAGGGTTAAAATATGTAGACTGGTAACAGTTTCACAATTGTTTTTGGGAAGCACCAAAAAATGTTTTCAAGCTCGCTGATTAGCTCATATTTGAGTCTTGGCCAATTAGCGACCTTTATAATGTGTGTCTTAAAAGTAGATCAAACCGCTAATCTCTCACCTAATTAATGACTCTTCAGTTATTTGTTTAAATAATGAAACTAAGTATTATAGTGAGTATAATTTACTAATTTCAATTGTTAGTGATTTGTATTACTTAACTTTGTTGTAGTACATTTTGTAATGCGAATAAAATTACTTTTGCATGTCTGATTTTTTGTATCGCCTAACTCAAATGGCGGCCAACAACATAATAGCGGACATGACGATGAGCTATTATAGTCAACGTCATAATATCTTGTAGCTCATGTTTTTCGACAGTTTCTCTGTCAATTCTCAACACATTTTCAACAAATTTTGCGGTCCTTTTTCTAGTCCTCGCCAACAATCCTGCAAATTTCATTTAAAAATGTGTACAGTTTTAAAACGAATCTCTATACTATGTGGTATATTGATAAATACGACGTCCCGCAATAAACCCACTCATTGGAATCAAGTTCAACTCTGTTTTAAGCCCTGAATTACATTAGACGTCAAATAGTCTAATTTTGAAAATTTGGAGCGTAGCTGACAGAGGCCTAGAAAATTGTGCCTGAAAATCGATTGAGAATTGAATGAGTAATCAGCGAAAAATATGCGTTCCAAGTTACCCCTTTCTGTGCGAGGACATTCTGACGTCTAAAGACGGTCCCCGCACTGAAAGAATTAACAATTATTTATAATGGCCGTTGACCCATAACATGGGTATACAAATGAAGCGGTTGAGCTAACCAAGACATTTTATGATAATTTTAAATCGTATTTCCATGGTATGCACACAAATCTTTGAGCGTTGTACGGGTTGTGGGAGGGCGACTAAAGCGAAACAATATACAAGTAGCTGATAAAATGGTGGACAAAAATAGGATACTGGAGAAAAATATAATCATACTCAACAATAGATGAAAGACATATTCAAAATAGTCGTTGTTAAGATGTTGTCCCTAGGCATAGCCTCTGAATTTCATCACAACCATGTTAACGTCACTCGTGACCTAGTACGTCTATCCAAACTTCCAGTTATTAACCCTGACAGCGCGGGGATCCACTTTCGACGTCAAATGTCGATACCCGCAATGCAAGAGCAAACATATTTCCAATGCGTAGACCAATAACTATGTATTCAAATGAAGCGGGAATAGCTAACTAAGATATTTATGATGATTTCAAATTGAGCAAAACCCTTTGGTCTCCATTGTTTATACAAAAGTATGTCAGCGCTTTGAGGTTAAAGATTAGTAACTGTTATATATATTGATAGCATACACGCCGTCTAGTTATACAGACAACATATGTTTTATTGACATATTATTATTACCATATTATTGACACAAATAAAACGTCATTACTGATTTATTTCTCATTGGCGAAGGGGAATTTCACAGATGCCTTCAAAATTGCTCAAGTTACACCACTATTAAAAAAGCATCACTATAGATCGCAGCGAAATTAGTAATTATCCATCTGGTAAAAATATTTTTCTTAATTGACCTACAAAATTTATTGTCGCCAAACAAATAAATCTCGCATGCATAATTCATGTATTTCAAATAACCTAAAACTGGCATATAAAGCAGGCCATTTCACAGAAATTCCATTTTTATATAGGCTTATTCAGAAAATTTCATCAGTCCAAGACTACGGAAACGCATTTAGCACATGGATTTTTAGTTTTGTTCTGGTATATATCAGGTATATACTGAGCAGTGTTCGGTATATACTGATTGATAGTCGGTATATAACGATTCAAATTCGGTATATACCTATTATTATTCGATATAATTATATACAGATTGCTATCTGGTATATATCAATTACTATTCATTATATACCGATTATTTTTCGGTATATATATACCGAATATTACTCTTCAGTATACACCAATTTTTATTCGGTATACCGAATTTTAATTGGTATCTACTGATTAATATTCGGTATATACCGACTAGTAATATGTATATACCGGATAATTATCGGTTTATATACCGAATAATAAGCGTTATATAGTGAATTGTAATTGAACGGTATATACCGAGTATTAATCAGTATAATACCGATTAAAATTCGATACATACCGAATAATAATCGGTATATACTGAATAGTAATTGGTATATACCGGTTAGTATATATACCGGTTAGTATATACCGAAGAAGTATCGGTATAGGCCTATGCCTACTATTATTCAGTATATACCGAATATTAATCGGTGTATACCAGATATATACCAGAACAAAACTAAAAATCCCTGTAATAAATGCGCTCCCGTACAATACCGTGCCAAACTAACTGTTCTTTCGCTCTTGGATGTGTCTGTGCAGATTGACTGAGTGGCTTGGCATTCATGGTGTGGTGCTACAGTGGGTCCAATCCTATCTGATGGGTGTAATAGTAGTAAAATCAAGTTTTTCGTCATTTCTCAGCTGTAATGGTTATTTAATGCGACCTTTTAATACGATAAACAATGTAATCCCTTGATAAAATACATGATGAACATAATTATAATGACACGAGTTTGTGGGTGAATATTAATTCACGTCACTTTCTGTACAATCATGGCAATATCGCGACAAAAGGAAGCCCGAAGTCGGGACTATATCCTACTCTTTTCGAAAACGCCAAGGGTTATTTATAGTACACAGTACCATATTGACAGCACTCCACACTCCCATGTCTTTGAACAGTTTGGAGCACAGTATGTGCACAACTTCGATGTTAAATATCCGACCCGGCCGGTATTCGAACCCAGTACCTCTGAGTTTCGAGTCACAATCGGACTGAATCGGGGTCAGCCATGATGGCGTGAGGGTGGTGTGAGAGAGCACATAGGGGGTTATTGATTGTTTTCCTTCACTCGTCCGATAAGGGGTTCTGGGCATATCTAAGGGATTTACCCCAATGCATGACCAGATTGCCGGGGAATTGAGGTTCCCTGTGAAAATTAATACTGAAATACCTTGGCCTTTTACATAGCTCCGCTATCCTCGGGTCAGATACTATGAGTAATAGCCTAATTGAGGGTGACTCCATAAATCCAACGTATGTGGTTTCTTCAAGGTGCCTCGTGTGGTATCTTAAGGTGTGGTGTACTGGGATGGCTGCTAGTAGTACTACGTTTCGCCCCCACCTGGGGCAGGTCATTAGGTATCTGTGCTGTCTGTGGCATGCTGTACGGAATGGTACGGCAACACCAGTCTACAGCGATTATCCAAAAAAAGCTGCAGCCTCAACAACGGTGCCAATGCTGCTCAAGCATCAGTGGAGGTACTGGTGTTGGTCGTGGTAGGGCCTTAATCTAAACCAACGTTTGACATTAGGTCTCATGCAGAGACAGAATGGATTTATCCTCAATTAGTGTTACTCTGGGGACTATCTGACCCGAGGTTAGCGGAGCTGTGTTTTGGTTAGCTAAACACACGGCCATGGCTAGGGATAAATTCCCTAGACCTGCCCAGAACCCCTTATCGGACAAGTGAAGGAAAACATTATCAATAACACACCATGCCCTATCACACCACCCTCACATCATCAGCTGTACATCATTCATTTCATCAATTGACCGCACTATTTTTAACGTATTACAATGTCACTTAAATGACCATTAATGCCGATAAGTGATGTATAACAATAGCCTAATACTCAAAGTGCTTCAAGGTACCCCATATGAGGCCTCAAGTTGCCCCATGTGGTGTCTGAAGTTACCTCATGTGATGTCTCAAGGTAGCCTATGTGGTGTTTCCAGGTCCGGTGCCCAATATATCTTGCAAAGCAAGCCACGTGTGTGCTGTTTTATTAATGTTATCTTGATGTAATAAACCTCGCATGTGTCTTCAAATCTTTTTTCTGTTGCTATATTTGTATTGATTTTTAATTTTTGTGTCCGAAGGAGCACTAATCTCCTCTATTTCTCACATGTTTGAATCATATATGCATGGTATATAACAATTTTTTTATATTTCTTCACTGGTGTTGTGCATCGCTGAACTTTCACACAAAAAAACACACTATAAGCAGATGAAAATATTACACTCCCTATAGTGCAAAGTGTGACATCCCAAAAATGCATTGCCATCTCGTCTGCCAATTTGTACCGACAGCCTCCCAAGAACAACCAACATATCATAGAGGGAGAGGGTGGGTGGAGACACATGTGTGGTGAGTTGTCGACAGTTTGAGATGCACGTGCTATCGGTGCCTAGCTTGGGGACAACATACACTGTGGTCATATGAAATTGACCATGAATATCGGTATATAATATTGTAGAATTTACTTTACAGAAGCGTATCCAAGGGCGGGGGGGGGGGGGGGGGTTGGGGGGGTGAACAGCCTCCTCGTAATATAGGGTGATACTTTTCTGTTTCTTTAAAACAGCTGTGTCGATTTGCTTCACGGAATTATACTACTAAGTATTTGCATTGCGGCGCACCCACCCCACTCCTGTGTACTTCACAATGACCATGATGCGCATGAGTGGGCGCCCAACAGTGTTTACTCAGCGAATCAAGACGACCCACCTACATTACGTCTCTATATCATCAATGAACAACTACTCGGAATGTCATATTTAAATTTACAACCAATTGCCTAGATATCAATTCATGTCCATATTTTAGAACAATGTGAGTACTCATCTGACGCACATATCCAGCCTTGGGCTGCTCAAGGCGCCTCTGGCCTCCATCATGATCCATAGTCCCTGAAGATGTTGATTCATGTACCTGTTCAACTTCCCGACGAGCATACAGCTTATTATTGTACACATTACCATATCTGTCTTACCAGGTACTCATTTACATCTGAGTGAAGTGAAGCACGTGAGGATGAAGTGCTTGCTCATGGACACGACATCGGAACAACGATGTCCCCGCGTTGAGAGGGGAGAAACATTATATGTTTTGAAAATCCTGGACCAAGCGGGGATTGAACCCGCATTGCAGGCAGCAGAGGCCATAATTTATTATACATGATCAGTACAAAACACATGTATGGCTATGCGTCATGAAGGCATGCGTAAAACAAAGTATTTATATAAATAGGCCTACACGTTAGGTTAGGCTTATATGATGTGTTATTATACTTGAATGTTTTTATATCTACACTACATACAAATTATGCAATATATATGAAACCTTAAACACTACGCATTGCTTAAGAACTTAGTATAGTTGCAGCTACATGACATGTATTTACAGAAAACAGGCTAATATGTATTATACAAATTTGCATGGGTTGGTTGTAATAGTTTTGTCAGTGGTATTCATCATTTTTTTCGCAAAGGTTTACGCTCTAATCACTATGCCACGTCCCTCTCATCTTTCCAAAAAATCAGACTGTTAAAGGTTTTCTGAACTAATAATCAAATTATATACCGGTAAGCACCCCTTTATTTTATTTCTGAATACACCACTGCTTTAGTCATATTATAAACGGCCCGGATTCATATTGACGATAACGTCGGAAGTGACATAGCAGTGATTGTGTGACCAAATCATGCAAATAGAGAGCCCCCATCTTCTCATTGTTAACCGTGTCAACGCTGCTGTACAACTACTGTATAAGAACACGTCATCTGTCACATACGACTTTTGCCCAATTCTGTCGCAATGCTGGGCCAGCATTTGAGACACTGTTCCAACATTGAGACAGCACTGTCCAAGTAAACACAAAACATTTGTATAATAATAATATTTATCGAAGACGTTGGACCAACGTTGTATAAATTTTATATAAATATTTTGTGTTTACTGGAGTGGTTCCTATGTGTAGGCTAATGTTACCAACACAGCAAACACGCAATTAAAAAAACATTGCCTGGACGTCCCGCGTGTGCTAGGTTTGCTAGGCAACGGAAACAAAACACCCTCTGAACACTGTAGGACAAATGAAGTGTTGTGTACGGACTTATGTAATCACACAGGGAAAATTGTCCCTTGTCTCACTAGAACCGTTTAATAATATACTTTTTCAAACAAGATTGGAAGCAAATCAAGCTAATTTGGAACTTATTGAATTATTTTGTGGTGAGATGATCTGGAAGAATCAAATCATTCAATTTGTCATTTGTCCATTAACCATAAATACAAATGTGTTTTCGTCATTTGAAGCTGGAAATTGCGTTAACAATTCCAGTTTCAAATGAACGGAAAACGGGATTAAATAACTGGACAGTATGATGGCTTAACCATAGACCTGATTCTCTGGTCTAACGTCGTAAACATTGGTCCAGCCTTACAGCAATTGTATATAGTAAAATGTGTTTGGTTAAATCATAATGTGCTTTAAAGCTGGTACTAGTTTATAATAAAAGTCCCGTTCTAGTGATATTACAATAATTTTGAACGTATATTTATTGGATTATTTAGAGAACTCCGTTACCGCAACAGGTTTTAAATGATGAGTATAGAATGCAATTACGACAGAGCACTAAAACATGTACCCGGTTAAATCAAGAACAAAACAACATAAGCTACTTTCCAAATAAAACTTAAATTTATTATAAATTCCCAGAACCCAGAGGGTGGATTACTAAATCTAGCAAACAGAGCGATGATAACCAACCATTCAAGCAGTGGCTGTATAATTTACCGGCATCCCAGTAAACACAAAACATCTGTATAACATTTATACAATGTTGGACCAACGTCGAAGACGTTGGTCCAACATTGTATAAATGTTATACGGATGTTTCGCGTTTACTGGGATACAGATATAATTGTGTGACTTTACCTGTATACTCCCCATTTGTTTTGTACCCCGTAGGTGTGAGAGGGTGGTACCAGGCATGCTGGTCCTTTGACAGATATCTGTATTGAAGCCAACCGGACAGTGAAGCCGACATGGACAACAAGTTATCCAACAGTAAGTTGTAAATCTAATCAAATCCAGTTATCTATGTGGGAGGCAGCGGACACTGGTTTATCAAGTGTTGATTTGGAATAAAATACAAGTTATTACACAGGCATAATTACACAGATCAGCACAGAAACATTACGAGCAATGGGTGAGTTTCAAGTTGGTACCTTGTATTATATCAAAAGTGACGATCCTTCGGTATTCCCAAACGTGTTAAATGCACATTGGAACTAAAAGCATGTCTACTGTTCGGTCAGGTACCTAACAAAACAGTAGACATGCTCTTAGTTCTAATCCACACCATGGTTAAATGTAACGCACTGGCTTATAGGTTACATAGAGCCGAAGCTCGGTATCTGAAAACAGTGATGAATATTTGCGAACATTAACTATTTTAGTTTATCAGGATTGAAAAATATATCATTTGTTTTATATTTTAATTGTAGAGCAACTTTTTCTACAGTTTTCATGGTCAAAGTGGTTCAATATGTGTGTTATGAATAGTACTTGTTGACACATTCCCAGCTTCTCATTAATTACAGTATGTTTTTAAAACTCTGATCTATATACCGCAACAACGACTTTGCTACAATAATATTACAAGTTTGCCTGTCATTATGAAATATTCGTTAAATTTCTAATAACAAGAGTCATCAATACTTCTCTCTTACTGTCACCATGATTACAGACCCTATGCTGGGAATTTTATCAGAGGCATGAGTATTCTGGGCAAACTCCACCGTACGGTGTCACTGTAACGTTGAAATAAGATCACCCTTACACCTTAGAGACGTCTGAAGTCGATCCCCGCGCTGCAAGGGTTAATAATATATGATTAACATATAAGCTATGAACCCAATTCGTAAATAGTTTGAATTCACTCACATTGGATACGATTTGCCTCAATATCAGAATAATATTATTCTGTTTGTCTCATATATTAATTTAACCTATAACTGTATAGGCGGATAAAAGATGTACAATGTAGTTTGAGCCGGGCCGCATTACTCGACGAAATAAAATATACTTTCGAATAGTGAAAAATATAGCCATGCGGTAAGCAAAATGGTAATTTGTCTGAAAATGAGAGTGGGTCTTCTATTGTTTTAACAGTTGGTTTCTAAGAGTACATTGATATGACCCAACTATATTGTTTATTACTGCCAGATCTGATTATCCTACAGATACAGATACAGATGGTGAAATGTCTTATTTTGTTATAAAGAATTGCCAATATATTTTCTATTAATTTATGTAAAGTAAAGTAAATAAAAGTGCTTATGTCTTTCTGTCTAAAAGCCAAGTGACATTACAGGCTAATCATATCTGTCGAGAACGCAGTTCTTAGTCTTGAATAAATAGACTGTATAACTGGTTACTTTACGAATACTCACTTTACGAGTTTGACTTGATTTTTATCAGGCCAATGTGGAAATGCCTAACAATAATATATAGTGTCCTTGACATTCTAAATCACATGGTCAGACCAAGAAGTGCATACCTGTATTGCCAAACACGTGGAATTGTGATGATATTAACATTAGTTCACCTACTTTTAAGGGAGGGTGATGAGGACCAGAGAGTGGGTTGACTGCATCATTAGCCCTGAAAAATTTTCTTATCCAACGTGTTCTTGTTAGTATTGTCTGGTGAGATATATTGATTATTCCAGTATTGTTATGTAATATAACCAGAGGATTAACATCAAATCTAAATCATTAGGCCCACGGTGGCTTGATATAAGGTGTGGACTCTCATTTGTCACAAAAAGTCACATTGGATCAACATGTAGTGTCTGTTGGGGGAAATGTCAAGCAATAATGTACGTATTATTCAGGTCCTCCAACGTCAGAGGAGACTAGACTGCTGGAGGCCAGTTATCAGAGCGATGACATCATGGTACCTGATGATGGTGATGGGAACGGTAACACAGATAGAGTGATGCAGATGAAACCCGTACTCAGGAGGCGAAATACATCAGCATACAGCGACTTCAAGGTGAGGAAACGATCGATCATGCTACATTAAATCCCTCATACCATATTACAGCCTGATGGCGCACAGTGTGATGATGCATAGTCGCATATGTTGCGAATATGCTGAGCTGTTTATCTTTCAATGACGTTCTAGAACATGACAGGCTGAGCAAAAGCAGCTCGGCGAGCCAAGATACCTCTCAGTTCGGCAAGCGCCAGTTGTGTAATAGTCTTATCATGGCTGAAAAAAATACTAGTATTTATATAATGTCTTGTTGATATTTCAATAACATATTGCCAAGCTGATTAAGCACCGTTTTATTAGTTAGCAAACGCCACCCTCCACAACGTGTTATCGAACATAGTGGAGGGTTAGATCCTTCTAACTACGCTTTATAGTCTGCTCATGACGGGTTATTTTCCTCTTTCAGGAAACATGTCTGTCCTGGAGCAATGTATCCGTGACGTCACCAGGAGAGGATGCCAGCTGCCTACCCTGTCTGGGGAAGGGAAGACCCTCAAAACAAATTCTGCATTCAGGTAGTATACACATATAGCCACAACCCAGCAAACAATTTGTACAATGTTGGACCAAAATGAAATGAAATGAAATGAATCGGGCTTTAGGCCACCTTTGTGCACATATAGGCTAAACTGGGCCAGGAGAACCTCCTGAGGATGGTGAGATGATTGAGATGACACTGTCCTCCAGACACAGGATTCGAAATTCGAGCCCTGACGGTCTGAGGCCGAGCACGCTACCTCTCGGTCACGGAGGCTCCCCACAATACTAACTTTCACACGTGGATGGGGAAGAAACAATTTTGTTTCTTTCAAACCGCCGAGACCGGGAACCGAACCCCGGACTCTGGCGTGAAAGGCAGCGGTGCTAACCACTACCCTAGGGCCCCCGCCCATGTTGGACCAACGAAGACGCTGGTCCAACATTGTACAAATGTTATACAAATGTTGGCTGGCGTTGTCCAAATGTAATACAAATGGTTTGTGTCTGCTGGGAACGTGGCTGAAACAGAATTTGAAAGTGAAGGTTTCAGATTGCGCCCACGCAAAAACGTGGGACCTTCCTTTGGAGAATCATGTCTAATATTTGGCCTCGATTAATCAGGTCCACAAAAGTTTTATTAGAATAGTCAACAATTGACCTGCTACATTGCAAGCTCACTTCATTTAACGCAATGTCATTAAAATATAGGCATTTTTCGACCTTGTGGTCGAAATCGCTGTCAGTCATTCCCATGTTGAAAAGGGTTGATTCTCTCAGGTCAAACTAATATAGCTCGGTGTGGGCTCTTCCACGGTTGGTATTAACACCAAATACTACTGTAACCATCGTTGTGTTATGCGGATAGCGGAGGAATACTATGGGGACCACATACCATAAGACAGGCTGCTTATAGAATACTGTAAAGACCACATAACATGAACCATGGTGCTTATATATAATACTATAAGGACCACATAACATAAACCATGGTGCTTATGTATTACTTCGAGGACACATAACATAAACCAAGGTGCTTATATAATTTATAATGAGGACACATAACATCAATCACGGTGCTTATATAATACTATGAGGATTAAATAACATAAACCAAGGTCTTACATAACACTATGATGACACATAATATAAACCAGGTTTATATAATACTATGAGGACTATGTGGCATAAACCAGGGTGTTTATATAATAATGTGAGGACACATAACATAAACCATGTTGCTTATATAATAATATGATGACTCATAAATGTAGCATAAACCAGGGTTTTATATAATACCATGAGGACACATAGCATAATCCAGAGTGCTTATATAATACGATGAGGACCGCGTAACATAAACCAAAGTGCTTATATAATAATATGATAATATGATGACCACATAACATACACCATGGTGCTTATATAATACTATGATGACACATAACATAATCCATGGTGCTTATATAATACTGTGATGACACATAACATAAGCCATGGTGCTTATATAATACTATGATCACCACGTGACATAAACCAGGGTGCTTATATAACACTATGATGGCACATAACATAAGCCATGGTGCTTATATGATACTATGATCACCACCTAACATAAACCAGGGTGCTTATATAATACTGTGATGACACATAACATAAGCCATGGTGCTTATATGATACTATGATCACCACCTAACATAAACCAGGGTGCTTATATAACACTATGATCTGATGATGGCACATAACATAAACCATGGTGCTTATATGATACTATGATCACCACCTAACATAAACCAGGTTTGCTTATATAATACCATGATGACCACATTCTGTAAAACGCAGTGACGTCACTCGGTGAAAACAAGGTTATATAACACCCCCCCCCCCATACTTCATTCTGTGAAACGCAGTGACGTCACTCGGTGAAAACAAAGTTATATAAGAGCCCCCCCCCCATACTTCTTTGTATTAGCCAGCTCGGTGAAAACAAAGGAGGTCGAGGTCATTGAGTTTCACAGAATAACATAAACCAAGGTGCGTATGTACTACTATCGAGACCAAAAAAACTACGAAAGACATAACTTAATGCTAATTGTGTCTTCGTGTATGGCGTCATGTTCTAAAGTAGAGTGAGTACAAAATTAAAATATCCCGTCATAATCACGCATATTCACCATTTCCCTATTTTTTCAGTCAGTGGTGTCATACAACCTGGAAGGTTTCTAGCCATAATGGGATCAAGGTAATACCTTCGCTTACATTTTATTTGATTATTTTGTACATCAAATGTGAGTTTAGTAACAAAAAAGATTGTGAGGGTACGGACCTGGATATTATTTATTAATCTTGTAAATAACAATTTCATGCTGGTGCTACATCTACTATGCTGGCCCAGCGTTATACTAACATTGTTTGATATTTCAAGTGTATCGGTGATAAAAATATTTATTCTGAAAATCCTGTAGATTTTAGTCACTTTGTAAAGTTTAGCATTGAATCTTCACAAATGCATTTTTATTAGTAGTGTTCATTCCTCCATGTGTGGTCTGTATTGATTGGAGTTGTTTGGATATATATTCACTTATAAAGGACGGGAAACATTTTGTCTCTACCTTCAACCCATATTTTACTGCAGACCACCTCTATCGACAGTAGGCCTACATGTGATGTGCTGGCTAGCGATATTTTGGGCCCAGTTGTTCATACTGTCTTTGTTTAACTCTTAGACGACCGTAGGCCTACTGCCTTTGTTTAAATCTAACGCGATCTTACCACGTATATATACGTCAGAATCTGTCATATATAGAAATAGTTTCTGACGTCCAAAGTAGCTCCCCGCCCTGAAAGAATTAACAATTTATAATGGCCGTTGATGCTTAGTTAGGATAATAATTCAAATTGGGGATTTTTTTCATAAATACAAATATTTTTCCAGCTTCAAATGACTGAAAAATAAAAGAGAAACATTCAGCCATGTTAACCCACCCAAAGTTTGACCGTGTTGGAACGTTGATTAGCCCTATCAGTGCAGGGAGCGACCATACACGTCAGATTCTGACGTATATAGTCGATCCTCGTACATAAATAATTAAATATTAATAATGGCCGTATTCCCATAACATAGGTATTCAAATGAAGCGGAAAGGGCGGATTAAGACATTTATGAAGATTTGAAATTGAAAAAAAACTTTGCTCTCTATGATTTAGCAAAACTATTTCAGCGTTGTAAAGTTTAAATCTACCCACTGGGCACGCGACGTTGTTGCGACGTTGAATCAACGTCAATGACGTTGATTCAACGTCGTAACAACGTCGTGTGCCCAGTAGGTAACTCCATCATGCTGCCTTTGTTTGTACAGCGGCTCCGGGAAGACGACGCTGCTTAACGTGCTGACCAGACGTAACCTGGCGAGGTTAGAGGTCGAAGGTCAGGTGCTGACTAACGGCCTTGACATTGGTGATGACATCGCTGATGTATCTGCCTACGTACAGCAGCAAGACATACTACCTGGGATGCTGACAACCAGAGAACATCTCTGGTTTCACGTAAGAACCAAAACGAGTGACCCATATCTTAGTTATCTGACTGGTTGAAATGGTCATCTCAACCAATCATATAACTATAAGATCTAGGTCAAGCGCTTCGGTAATCCCAGCTCGGAATATCGCAGTAAGCTTGATTAACCCCGGGGGCGTGCGCAACGTGCGGGTGTATGAGTGGATCAAGAGGTGAAATTTAGAAAAAAATAAGGGAGTTTCAAATCCACGGAAATTTTAGAAAATCGTTAGCTGAAGGGTAGGTCAGGACCCCTCTGACCCTGCCCCTGTGCACGCCTCTGAACCCCTAATCCCTACAGTCTTTTTTCATCCATTTTATTATTCAATAAAATCACTGTTATTAAATGCACTTTTAAACATCAAGATTTGCAAATGCTTGGGCTCAAACAAATATGAGCAATTTTCACCCACTGGTGTAGTTGTGTAACGAGACACTAATTCAAGTGTGTAAAAATGTAAGTTTTTTAATTTAGGTCTTTAAGATGTTCAGCGTGATATGTGTGTGTTTAGGCCAAGTTACGTATCGGATCTGACGTACCCAGTGACTACACAGAACAGAAAATCACTGATGTCATGACTGAGGTGAGTCAGATCAAGATTAAATGAATAAGGTTTTAGGCCACCTGTAGACTAAACTGGGGCATGAGAACCCCCTGAGGATGGTGAGATGAATGAGATGACACTGCCCTCCACACACAGGTTTCGAAATTAATTCGAGCCGAGGCCGAGCACGCTACCTTTCGGTCACGGAGGCTCCCCGCAATATTGAATCTTCACGAGTGAGCGAGGGAGAAACATTTTGTTTCTTTGAAGCTTGATTGCCGGAGCGGGGTTCAAACCCGCGATCTCGGTCTTTCCAAGCAGGCAGCTTTAACCACTGCACCAGAATCAGATAAATCAAGTATGCCTACTCCAGTCCAGCCAACGCGAGTCGTTCACCCTACTATGGGCGTTTTAATCCGTTTATTTAGTTGTTTAAATCACAGTTATTGGAAACAAAATGAATGTTTGAACCTGAAGATTAGCAAATATTTGGTGTCATATTAAAAAAATATGCGTTAATTTTCACTCACCTGAAGTTGTGGGTCACGGTAGGGAAATAGCTGAGTAAACAACGGCCCTGGGCGAGCGCAGCGAGCCATAGAGACGTGAATCTAGTATCAAAGTGGCTTTGGTACCAACTTTAAATTGTCACTCTGCACTAATTTTGATGAGCTACGGCCAATCTAACATCATCTTACTTATAAATAAATATATTAATTACATCCCTGTAATTCTTGAGTTTATATGTGAAATATCGGACCTTAATTTAAGTAAAATACAACTACAATTCCCTGCGATATATCTTGCATCAATCTTTGCGTGTGTGACATGAGTGACATCTATGTGAGGAGAATTCGTCCCCGAATGCGCATGCGCAAAACCGCTTGAAGTAGATATAAACACAAAAACACGTGCGCCGAACCGCGAATGCACATGCGTTATGACGTCATGTTCGACTGTGTTACCTGACTATATTACCTATCTCACAAAGTCTCGCCTTAACACCCCACTCCAACCGAGATCACGGGGAGCTCCCAAGTGCAGTTTCAGATAAATAACTGGAATATAAGCATACCTTTATTTTCTAACAATAAAAAATCCTCACAGATATGTGGCAAATATGGTAGTGAAGACGTATACATTTGTAGGTAAGTTGGCGAATTGCGATTAAACCTCGAGTGGGCACCGTTGAAGTCCGTGGCAGGACAGCGTCTGTACACAATTCAGCGCCGTAGGCCGTTCAGCGCTAGGTAGTGAAACACAACTTCGAATGGGTGGAAATTTGAGTTATTTTATTTAGCGGCTTAAGGGTTAATACAGTGTTGTTTTAGTGCTGGGTCAGCATCGCAGACGGCAGTCCAGCAGCAAAACGACACTGTGTTAACGTCTCGTGTTTACTGGGACATTAATGCCTTGGCCTACAGCGATCATCCAAGGGAAGCTGTAGCCTCCACGTGTTTGGCTATAATCTTCGCGCATATTGGCAGCGGCTTACCCTGGTTCCTCCGCTCAACAGCGTTGCCAATGCAGATCCCGCAGCAGTGCAGGCACTGCTGTTGGCCGTGGTAAGACCTTAAGCTACCAGCAATAAAATGTTTGACATTAGGTCTTTCACGTGGGGCAGAATGGAGAAGCCCAAGTCATGTATGGGAGTAGGCCTGAATCCCACATGGCCAGAACCCCTTATCGGCCAAGTGGAGGAAAACACTTTCGGTAACCCACCATTCCCTATCACCCCACCCTCACGTCATCATCTGTACATCATTCTTCTCATCAATAGACTACACTCTTTACAGTTTTTTTCTACTATTACTACTACTACTACTACTACTACTACTACTACTACTACTACTACTACTACTATTACTTATGGTGTCGGGATAGAGCCATCTCGCCCTTTCGCTGTTTCAAAAATTAAAATCTCTTTAAAATCTCGCTCTTTCGCATCGCCCTTTCGCAGTTTCGCCCTTTCGCAGTTTCGCCCTTTCGTTGTTTCGTAGTGTCGCAGTTTCGCAGTTTTGCATCGCCCTTTCGTTGTTTCGCAGTGTCGTTGTTTCGCAGTTTCGTTGTTTCGCTTCGCTCTTTCGCAGTTTCGCATCGTTCTTTCGCTGTTTCGTTGTTTCCAGCGTCGTTGTTTCGCATAGCTCTTCCGCTGTTATGTTGTTTCCAGCGTCGTTGTTTCGCATCGCTCTTTCGTTGTTTCGCACTTTTGTTGTTTCGCACTTTCGCTCTTTCGTTGTTTCGCGGTCTCGCAGTTTCGTTGTTTCGTACTTTCGCACTTTCGATGTTTTGCTTTTTCGTTGTTTCGCACTTTCGTTGTTTCGCTTTTTGTTGTTTCGCACTCTCGCAGTTTCGCAGTTTCGTTGTTTCGTACTTTCGCAGTTTCGCACTTTCGTTGTTTCGCACTTTCGTTGTTTCGCTCTTTCGTTGTTTCGCACTTTCGCACTTTCGTTGTTTCGCACTTTCGTTGTTTTCCCCCTTCCCTCCCTTCCGCTCCACTCGCCTCTTTGTATCACGTGTGTTGTGCATTGGTCCAACGCTGCGTTAACGTTATTTGAACGTCGTCAACGTTGGTCAATATTGAATCAGCTATGGGCCAATGTTGTGTGTTTTTGGCTAATAATGCTTAATAGCATATGCGGGTAACAGTCACTTGAACGAGATTACAGCCCCTGGTAACGACTATGTCTGATAATCAGTTCACAGGTGTCTGGTCTTTTCGCGGAAAACATATATTGTGTATCTGTTACTCTTTATATGACGTCTGTTGTTTAATAGAGAGGGACGTCGCTTGCACCAGCGAGACGTTATTATTATTAGCTTACGCTGTGGCGTCGCTACGCCCTAAATCTCACGCCTGCCCCGAGACAGGCTTTAGTGGGGCGCAGACGGCTTATATCGGTCACAAAATGCCTGGTATTGTCCACAATTACAATTTCTCTGCGGAATATCGTCAGGAGCATGAAATGAATGGGATTTTAGGCCATGATAACCTCATGAGGATGGTGAGATGAATGAGATGACACTGCCCTCCAGATACGAGGGGATGGGGAAGAAACATTTTTGTTTCTTTCAAACCGCCGAGACAGGGGAACGAACCGGGGAACGAACCCGGTACCGGCGTGAAAGGCAGCGGTGCTAACCGCTACCCTAGGGCCCCCGCCCATTTATATCGTCAGGAACATTACTGAGGACAGAGTAATTCGCCACAGGACGAATTCACTTGACATATGACAGCGCAGTAGACCTAAACGATTATTTCCAGGTAAACTAGCGTAATTGCATCATGTTAATTACGATAGTTTGCCTGCTAGTGTTTGTGGGCTGTTCAACAAATTTAACGATTTTGATACTCCTTCGTAACACTTTTTAATAGGACGACCCCCTCGCCCCTCGACCCTCGACTTGATTTTTAAAAAGTTTCTGTTTATTTATATAATTATAACTTTTGTATAATAATAAAATTCGGAAAACTTATACCCACAAACACGAGGCAATGTTGTTCTTATATTGGCCCGCCGTCTTCAACGTCGGCACAACAATAAAACAACATTGTGTCAATGCCTCGTGTTAGCTAGGTATAGGCCTACTGTGATGCCAACCTGGCTATCAAGTGATGTTGAACCAATGTCAGGTCAATGTTGGCTGACCGTCTTTTACGCTAGTCCAGTATTCACCCGACGTTGGTTTAATGTCTCTGTTTCGTCAGCTTTATCCAGTCACACGCATTGGTGGTAACGGCATCGCAAGCGGTGGGCTAGCGTTACAGATGTTGGGCCAGCATCAATCCAACAATGGTTAAATGCTTCGTGCTGGCTGTGCTTAGCTTTCACTGGACTGGAAAAATATTGGGTCATCGTCTGCGACGCTGGCCCAACATTGAACAACCACGGTAATGTAAGACAGTGGTGGGAATCGGACGGCAGTCTATACGCCTAATCAAGCATGTCAACATCAAGGGCTGGCATATATTGGTATCGTGCCGCTCCCCCATATAGTCAGGGAAAGTTAGAAAAAACCTAGAACAAATTCCTTACCAATATTTTTGTACCACGGTCTTGTATAAGGTCCGGATTAGCCACACAAAATTTGTTTACTCCGGATATGCATAGGAGGATTTTTAGAAGGGTGAAATCCAAAATGGCCGAAGATATCACACAAATAACGTAGGGAGTGATAATTAATCATAAATTTGTTTACACATGTGCTGATTAAGGGATTGGAAGTTGTTTTACAATAAATAAACGACCTAAAAAAAATAAAAATGGCCGCCAAATTCTTCATTGATGGAACATTTTTTGTGCTTGTCTGTAGTCTTTGTCTCAAATTAAACTTTCCATTTTCCACTCTCCATTTTGTGTTTTTCGATTTTTTATGTTTCGTATTATTTTTGCTATTATTTGAAATTATTTTCATAACCTTTGGATGTGGCTTTGATAAGTTTATTAGTCTAGTCGAAAAAATAGGATTCCCGTGCACCCTCGGAAATATACTTCCAATTGGTGTATCTAGCTTGAAACAAAAAACATAGAAAACGATTAGCTATGTTAACAAGCTGAAATATGTACCACGTACCATTTTTATGCAAATTTTTGCCGCAATTACCGAAAAATGTATACTGAGTTATAGCTCGGTCCATATCACAGATAATTTACTGATCTTTTAAAAAGTAATCACATCCTCCTTAATAATTATCTAAGACACTGGATAGGTGATCTTGACCACTTACAAACTGATGTCAGCCACTGAAGCCACTTTAAAAGTGATCTGAGCCACTTCAAAAATGATCTTGGCCACCGGAGAAGACACAGCCACTTTAAAAGTTATCGCAGTCACTACAAAAATGATCTTAACTACTGAAAATGTGATCACAGCCACTTTAAACATTGTCTCATTCACTACAAATATGATCTTGGCAACTAAAGAAGTGACCACAACCACTTTCAAAGTTATCGCAGCCACTATATAAGTGATCTTAGCCACCGACGAGGTGATCACGTGCTGCTTAATAATTATCTCAACCACTACACAGGTGATCTTGGCTACAAACAAACTGATGTAAGCCACTGAGGCTACTTTAAAAGTTATCTCATCCACCACAATAGAGATCAAGGCCACGAAGGAGTGACCACAGCCACTTTACAAATTATCTCAGCCACTATAAAAGTGATCTTAGCCACATAAGAAATGATCACATCATCCTTAATAATTATCTCAGCCTCTACAAAGGTGATCTTTGTCACCAACAAACTGATGTCAGCCACTGAAGCCACTTTAAAAGTTATCTGAGCCAATACAAAGGTGACCTTGGCCACAAACAAACTGAACTTGGCAACTAAAGATGTCATCACAGCCACTTTGAAAGTTGTCTCACCCACTTCATAAATGATCTTGACCACTGAAGAAGTGTTGTTAGCCAACTAAGAAATGATCTCGGTCACTACAAAGATTATATTTACCACTGAAGAAGTAATCAGAGCCACTTTAAAGGTTGTCTCATTCACTACAAAAGTGATCTTGGTCGCTGTAGAAGTGACCACAGCAACTTTAAAAGTTATCTCAACCATTATATAAGTGATCATAGCCACTAAAAAAGTGATCACATCCTCCTTGAAAATTATCTCACCCACTACAGAGGTGATCTTGTCCACTAACACACTGATGTCAGCCACTTAAAAAGTGATCTCGGTCTACCAAAGTGATCTTAACCACTGAAGACGTGATCACAGGGACTTCAAAAGTAATCTCAGCCACAAAAAAACTTTTCTTGGCCACTGAGGAAGTCATCACAGCCACTTTAAAAGCTATCTCAGCCACTACAAAAGCTAATGACTGACCAGTGTTGTTATTAGAAGTTAATTCAAAATATATATTGAACATACAAGCCATATCATTGGGATTGTTAGCGCTTAGACCTTCATGACAATTTGGACTATGCATATTTTTTGGGTTTTCGATCTACAATAAGACCAGCATCGTTTAGGGGTTTCCTTTAGTCTTTCAGGCAAGTCAGCAATAAACTGGTTGTGGTTGAACTGCAATAATTAATGTAATTAATTTCTCACTTTTCTAAATAAATTCAATTTTTTAAAACTTCTCGGCTATTGTCCAAACTTGCTTTTTAGACGTTTCACTTCAGGGGGTACATTTGATCTTCTCAAATCATCGTAGCACCAGAGCCAACATTTCCAAACCAGATCAACATCTATGTTATTACACGTAGTAGGCCTACATTCGAAAAATACATCTAATAGAGATGTAATACATCTAATAGAGAGAAAAATATATTGTTTTTAATTACGAAAAGCAGATCTGTTTACATTTAACAATAGTAATATCGATAACATAATATTTGCATGTTACACTGTCTTCTCAAAACAAAAAGTCAAGCGTTAACATTTACTGATCACTATCGCGCTTTACTGTTTTTGGCGGCCATGTTGGTTTTTCTCCTGTTTATATCATTTTCGTTTATGAATAATTCCACATTTAACGTAACTGTCTACCCACGGCTGTCCAAATGTAGGGTAAATTAGCATGCCATGACAAAATATATATGGTTTCGATATTTTTCATTACCGATTTCGGCCATCTTACATTTTGCTCTGTAAAAAGACCTCCTATGAAAGCTCAGCGTAAACAAATTGTCAGAAGTTAGCTAAAACCCTATACTAAGCAATAGTAAAATAATTTTTTGGTAAGGAATTTGTTTTAGGTTTTGTTAAAAAGTCGCTTAACTTTCCCTGACTAATACATGCACGAGGCGTATGGCCAATGTTAGGCCAGCGTCGCAGACGGTTAGCCAACATTGACCTGATATTGGTTCCCGAATTTTATAATTAGACATATAAAAAAAAAATTGGAATTTGACTGAATCCCGTAACTCATCACTTAACCCCCCTCTAAGCATTACGCAACATGTGAGCGGCCCCTTAGGCTTGTACTCGCCATTTTTAAAAAAAATTGAAAAAATTGAAAAATAACATAACTAGGTAATTATCTAATCACTAAAATGTGCATTGTCATAAAATAATGGCTGAAAGATTAGCTTGTCAGTGAAAACTGAATTTTCACCTATATTGTGAATGTTGTTACGCGTTTTGCCTTAGCTTTGCATTATTTCTGACGTGAGCTTTTAATATACCTTAAGTTGCTCTCACACTTAAGCTATAGCTTATAAATCTTTGAGTTTCGCTCGGCATAAATTCGCCCATCAATTGCGAAACAACGAGAGTACGAAACAACGAGAGTGTGAAACTGCGAAAGTACGAAACAACGAAAGTACGAAACTGCGAAAGTGCGAAACAACGAAATTGCGAAACTGCGAAAGTACGAAACAACGAAACTGCGAAAGTACGAAACAACGAAACTGCAAAAGTACGAAAGAACGAAAGTACGAAACTGCGAAAGTGCGAAACAACGAAAGAGCGAAACAGCGAAAGTACGAAACAACGAAACTGCGAGACTACGAAACAACAAAAGAGCGAAACAACGAAAGTGCGAAACTGCGAAAGTGCAAAACAACGAAAGAGCGAAACAAGGAAAGTGCGAAAGTACGAAACAACGAAAGTGCGAGACTGCAAAAGTGCGAAAGTACGAAACAACGAAACTGCGAAACTGCGAAAGTACGAAAGAGCGAAACAACGAAAGTAAGAAACTGCAAAAGTACGAAACAACGATAGTGCGAAAAAACGAAAGTGCGAACCGCGAAAGTGCGAAACAACGAAAGTGCGAGACTGCGAAACAACGACAGTGCGAAACAACGAAAGTGCGATGCGAAACAACGAAACTGCGAAACAACGAAACTGCGAAAGAGCGAAAGAGCGATGCGAAACAACGAAAGGGCGATGCGAAACAACGAAACTGCGAAACAACGAAACTGCGAAGGAGCGATGCGAAACAGCGAAAGGGCGATGCGAAACAACGAAAGGGCGATGCGAAACAACGAAACTGCGAAAGGGCGAGATGGCCCTATCCGGACACCATAATTACTACTGCTGCTGCTGCTGCTACTACTTCTACTGCTACTGCTGCTACTGCTGCTGCTACTGCTACTGCTACTGCTACTGCTACTGCTACTGCTACTGCTACTGATACTGATACTGCTTCTGCTACTGCTACTACCTTCCGCTGCTAGGATACATATTGACGACTTTAAACATATTTCAAAGCAAATTGCGATACCACTGAAACTGACAAGACAGTTTATTTAAATGTGCGATGTCCTAATCAAATAAATAATTTGATTTTTGCTTTTACAAATATTTTTCGTTATTTTAATCTTTAAATATTGTTAGCAATTTCTAAAATGTTATATTCGTTTCTCGCGAATATATACAGTTTTAATCTAGCATTAGCCGTTTGTTGAATTTGAACTTCAGATAATGTGGATTGGAACTGAGTAATTTTTAGGAGATAAGGCATCGGCCTTGTCTCAGAAACATATAGCATCTCGCTCATTGTCTATAACCTCCCCATCTGTCATACACTGACGTCTACACTGATTTAGCTTGTTTAATAACAAACATAACAATCACATTTTAACCATCGGAAATGCGATTTTTCATGTTATTTAGTATTTTATTTTGTTGTTGTAATGATCCACATGCAGTATCTGCTAATAATTTATTTTTATTTGTAGACAAGCCTAGCAAAATGTGCTGATACAAGAATAGGGATTCCCGGTGTGGTAAAAGGCTTGTCAGGGGGAGAGATGAAGAGACTGGCAATAGCAACATGTGTGAGTATTAGATATAAAATAGCCATAGCCTCGTGTCTTAGTTTAAGAAATATACATATCCATAGATTCATGACCAAGTGTGTAAGTTGTATTACCTTGGCCAGCCATTGCCACATAATTATGTAAGTGTACATTATTATCTGTCAGTATTATAACCATATCTAGCCATAGCTACATAATTAACTAGGCCTATTATAATCATACCTATCCATAACCATATATTTAGGTTTGATACTCACATTTTCTCTCTAATTAAAACATACATTTCACAATGATTTCACATTGCGGAATATTACATGTAAGTTTATTATGTCTCCCCTCTACAGAGGTGGAGACATGTTGCTTTACCTGTGACCGCTCAGCGTTGTCTGTGAGTCTCTGTCTGTTAGTGTGCAGGCGGTCAAACACGATACGTTCACTCAATGCTGGTCTAATGTTGGCCCACCGTCTACGACGCTGAACCAACATTAGCACAGTATTGGGTTACCGTGTCGTTATTGGCGGCACGCTGAATATGGGCCAGCGTCACAGACGGCTGGCCAACATTAATCCAGCTCTGTTTCAAAGCATCGTGCTGGAATAGTCTGTATATAGCCGGCAGTGTGTCGGTGTAACGTGCCTTTGTCAGATGCCGGGCCATTGTGTACGACGCTGGCCAACATTTAAGCGGCATTGGGGCGGGGTATGCTATGTGCACTCAATCCCGCCAGCATGAAGTACTGACTAGGACTGAATGGATAATGGCCAGCCACGTTCGCATGCAATTGAGATGGTGTTTATAGTGACCGGGCATGTTGGGGCTTCAGCCAGAAGTTTCATGTTATCATAGAAAATAATATTTCTTTTTTAAGACTATTAATCTCAGATCCGGTTCAATCTCCGGTCACTAAGTGTCCCCATCTATATTTCAATTTCAGTTGAGTGTGTGGCCAGCACCTGCGATGGCGCAACTTTTAACAGACATTGGGTCGGTGTCGGATTCCTGCTAAGACCTTGAGCCAGTGTTGGTTTAATGTTGGTCCACCATCAATGATGCTGGCCCAGCATTAAACCAACACTGTCTCAATGTCTTGTGTTAGCTGGGGCATGCACTGCCAGACCGGCATCCCAGCAAACACGAGGCTTTGAACCAGTGCTGGTTTGATGCTGGGCCAGCGTCGTAGACGGTGGGCCAGCATTGGGCCAGCATTGGGTCAACGTTTCGTGTTTGCTGGGAGTATTGACAAGCCACATTATGTTTCGCACATCGCGGTGGTTCCAAAACGGAATAATACATTCCGTTTAATACAGAATTTTAAGCCAGTTAGGGTAGTGAATGACAGTTGTTGTAAGGTGACATTTCAGTGTGAAGATATTAAAACGGTTGCCCAACTGATTGAGCCTACAGACGATGTAGTTACGTAGATATAAAAAACGGGTTTCACCACATCAAAATACATAATCTCTACTGTCCACACCAGCCTTTAAATAACTTTAATTACAAAAGCCATTGACACTACATCTATTAGCTATCAACCTTTATGGTTATGCTGCTGGAGGGGAGACATCTCCAGTTTTTTGTTTACAAAAACCTAGACCCTTCTAGTTTGTATTTGTCCGTGATAGAATATCCTGTGTAAGAATATACGATACATGGTCTGTAATGGTTGCAATTCGAAAAGCTGAGGTCCCATTTCTTCATGGCTAATTAAGCAACTTCCTGGCACAATGGCTCATATTATCGCTGACATAATCAACACCTCTATAGCACTATCATGTCCCTGTTTCATTAAAGGAGACTTGTGTGACTATCAAAAACCCTCATTATCCTGAAAGGTTGAACAATATAACGTTCATCTCTAACCTTCCTCTTCTCGCACCAATCGGGATGTTCATATAACACCAGAGCTTGAAAGTCACCATTGGATACCAGTACAACTGCGCATCATCTCCCCAAGTACCGTACGTAATGCACGTACAAAACATCATGATGGTTTCTCAGAGCTTGTATAGGCATATTGTCTGTTCTCGGTTGACCTGTCACATTATACTATTTGTTTAATAAACTCAAATGTATTCATATGTACGTGTACATGTACTGTGTATGGCGAATACATAAATAAAAAACTATCCACAGCAGCGCTCCAACATGTTTATCTAAGTAGCTACATGTAGTAGTTTTAATATAGAAACAGAAGCCTTCGCTCATCATATCGCAAAACTTTCTGTGTCGGTGCAGCCCTAAAACACACCAGCGCGAACGCGAGTGCGAATATGCACGCAACGACAGCACGCGAGCTGACGCGAAATTCACCTCACTGTCTACACACCAACGCGAAAAACGAACTCGAAATATGAGGCGTTTTTCTTTTTTCCGAGGCCTGATCGTACTGGTGACGTAAAGACCACATGTACACATATATCCTGATGTATTGTTACTATGTATTTTCCTTCTTTTTGTCTTCCTATTTTTCCAAAATAGATTATACTTTAAAAATGTATATATGTGTATGTAATGTGTAAGCATATAATATTTCACGTAGTTTCATATCTGTTATAATCGCTTCTCATTAACAGTGAGTCTTTTATATATTTCACATAGCTTCATATATGTTATATAGTGACTTCTCATTGGTCTTATTTGAAATTTGAACACAGTAGATGTTATAAGCATTGTAAAGTCGTGACCTTAATATAATTTAAAAATTTAAATATAATTTATTTGTATCTTATATGTTGAATGTACATACTGTATATATGTTTAAGAGGGCACATTGCAAATTAGCAAATGGTTCAAATAATAATATTATTAGTATTATTATTTGCCCGGAATTCCCACGCGAGAACCGGAGCGACGCGCGAATAAAATCTAACCATTAACTGTTTTGAAACTTTTCGCGTTTCCCTTCGCGCTCGCGTTCGCGTTCGCGCTCGCGTTCGCGCTGGTGTATTTTGGAAATGATAAAATAGTGCGTGAGATCATTTTTGCGATCACATTCGCGTTGGTCCGTTGTGCTCTTTCTAGTACACAGGTAGAAGTGTTTTCAGTGTACTATAGAATAACTTAACATTATTATTAATACTATGCATTTTCTGGCAGCGACACTGGTCACCGCAATCAAAATCAGTTTTTCCTATAATGTCTAACTGGCGCTAAGCCATGTGCTTGCGTCTAGTTATTCTAAACCTTAAAACGCTGAATATTTTTTATATAAACCATGGAAATCAAAGGGTTTTATTTTATTAGAAATTATCATAAATGTCTTGGTCAGCTCTTTCTGATTTATGTGAATACCTATGTTATGGATCGACGATCGTTATAAATCATTTTATTATTACAGTGCGGGGATAGACTTTGGACGTCAGAATCTGACGTCTACAAACGTCAGATTCTGACGTCTAAAGTCTATCCCCGCACTGTAAGGGCTAATTTTCTACTTCACCAGCTGCTGACACGCCCTGCCCTGCTGTTCCTTGACGAGCCCACATCCGGCCTGGACTCCTTCATGGCACAGAGTGTGATAGAAGCCCTGAAGGACCTAGCTTCTAGAGGACGTACTGTAATAGCCACCATCCATCAGCCATCATCTCATGTATACGCCATGTTTGACCAGTAAGTACTGTGATGGCCAAAATCATTCATTTTATGTCTAGCCATGTTTGACCAGTAAGTACTGCCATGTTTGACCAGTAAGTACTGCCATGTTTGACCAGTAAGTACTGCCATGTTTGACCAGTAAGTACTGCCATGTTTGACCAGAAAGTACTACCATGTTTGACCAGTAAGTACTGCCATGTTTGACCAGTAAGTACTACCATGTTTGACCAGTAAGTACTGCCATGTTTGACCAGTAAGTACTACCATGTTTGACCAGTAAGTACTGCCATGTTTGACCAGTAAGTACTGTGATAGCCACCATTCATCTCATGTCTACACCATGCTGCCTTGCTTACATGGTCGTCTGGTTATGTACCAGCTTGCTTGCCAGTCTGCTTGCTTGTTTGATTCATTCATTCATTCATTCATTCATTCATTCATTCATTCATTCATTCATTCATTCATTCATTCATTCATTCATTCATTCATTCATTCATTCATTCATTCATACATTCATTCATTCATTCATTCATTTATTTATTTATTTATTTATTTATTTATTTATTTATTTATTTATTTATTTATTTATTTATTTATTTATTTATTTATTCATACATGCATTCATTCATTCATTTGTCCATTCATTGGCTGGATGCACCTGTATTGGCATAACTCTTTATTTTGTGTTGTAGGGTTTTGCTGATGGGAGAGGGCAGAACAGCGTATCTCGGTCCTGCGGATGAACTGATGTCTTTCTTCTCTGAGTAAGCAATCTGTGGGAGGTATAATCCACCCAACAAACACGAGTCGTTTAATACAGCTGAAACCGTCTAAGTACGGGTTCACACATGACTGAAAAAAAATAATAATGTAATTGAAAAAAATGATAAACTAGCTAGTGATATATACTCAGATAATCATATCATTCACTTGGGGAGATGCCTATTTGTCATAGCTTGAAATATATTTCGTCATTTGAAGTTGGAAATTGGATCAGCAATTACAACTTGAAATGAAACAAAAATAGAAAGAATCAATTTAATTAGGACAGGTGTTGAGGGTTGAGTGTTGGGCCAAATGTATAGCCAGTAGCCCCCCGTTCTAGCCAGGACAAGCCGATGTAGCGTGTTTGCAGTTCAGCTACAATCTCTACAAACGTGGTTCAATTATTTTTAGAAAAAATGTGTAATACATATTATTTACATGCATATATAGGAATGAAAGTTGTCCGTCGCAAGCGACTTACCATTACTATATTGTTGCAATATTACACATTTAAATAAGAAGTTGTTATTCCTTTGATTACTTTTCTGTGGGTTGGTTTGTTTACCATTTTCGATGAGTTGTAAAGTGACGCTTTCTTTCGGTAGGCTTGGATTTCAGTGTCCCGCATATTATAATTTGTTCATTTCTATGCTTGGTTACCAATGTCGCTAGTATTGGCATCTGTCTAATTTTGTTTTGTAGACTTGGTTAGAATCATGCTTTTCCGAGCCTTCTTTGTGTTGGCTTGGCCACCAGTATCCCATGATATGTATCATAGGAGAGCGCAGCGCGAGGGCTGACGCGAGATATGCACTAGGTCTGGTATAAACCTGATTGTGCCTCTCTCTTTTCACCCATTATATGTAATTTGCCTGATTTATTTTAGTAGGCATGGCTACCAGTGAATATAATGATTATAATTAGTTTGAACGTTCCACTACGTCCAAACTATGGTTTTCCAAGTAGCCAATTTATTATTGTTATTATCATTATTCTGCAGTCTCGGAAGTTTATTTCTCAGCACGTTTTGAACCGACTGAAATTTAGGCACAGCGATATTTGGGGAGTGAGCTAGTCTGGCTCAAATGTAATAGTAAATCCCATTGACAATACATGAGCGAGCTTTAAACTGACATATCTCGAAAACTCTGCGTCTGAGGCTAAAAAGGAGTGAAATTTCGGACCTCTGCACAATAGTCACGATTAACCTGATCACCGCCTGTGGCCCTATGCATGATGGTACAGCTAAATCATAAATCAATAACTTGTTCAAACTATGTCACCATAGCCTGAGCTTATATTCTTATATTTAAGGCTCCCCCTACCAGGGGGAGTCTTTTTGTTTTTGTACGGTTTTGTCCGCCGGCTGCGGCGGCGGCGGCGCCGCGCGTGGACGCCACCTCTCATCCGTACCATGTCACCCTGATATCTACAAAACCGCTTTTTCAATTCATTTGGTGTTCAACATACTGGATACAAGTATTAATTCCTAGGCTGCATCAATTTTTCAAAAAGTTCGGGAAAATATTCGGGCCATGACCGCCATCTTTAATCTTTTTTTCGTCAAATTAGGACCTTGTCACCCTGATGACTTCAAAGCCGCTTATCCGATATACTCAATATTCAAAATACTGCATAGTAGTATTAATTCCTATACTAGCCTGCATCAATTTTTCAGAAAGTTCGGGAAAATATTTGGGTCATGGCGGCCATCTTTAATCTTTTTTCGTCAAATTAGAGCCTTGTCACCCTGATAACTTCAAAGCCGCTTATCCGATACACTCAATAACCAACGTACTGCATGCTAGTATTAATTACTAGACTGCTTCAATTTTGCAAAAAGTTCTGGAAAATGTCCGGGTCTTGGCAGCTTTATTTAATCTTTTGCGGTCAAAATAGGACCTAGTCAGCCTAAAGCTGCTAGCCTCTGCCTCATAATATTACTTGATAATTACATGTACAAATTTATTATCTAGTAAAATTATATTTATTGTATAACTTTTATTTGAAAAATCCGAGGGGGAGCCTTCCTAGGTGTTTTACATGGTAAACATTTGTTTTTAATTCGAAGGCTAGGCTATGAGTGCCCAATGAATTTTAATTGGGCTGCTTTTATTTAGTGGGCTTGGCTAACAGTGCTTCGGCAAAGATAATTTGATAGTGTTTTTGCCCCATACATAATATTATTGTTTTCTATTTTGTAGGCAGTGCCTCGGGAATTATAATTTGATTGATTTTATTTCATAGCTTTCGCTAACTGTGCGTCATGAATTATAATCAAATTTTATTTTGTAGTTTTTGCTACCAATTCCCCATGAATTATAATCTGATTGTTCTCTTAGCCTTGGCTATCAATGCCCGATGAATTACAACCCTGCTGATTTCTACGTGCAGACTCTCGCCATCGCCCCTGGCAATGAACAGGAATGCAGAAATACACAACAGGTCAGACTCTCATTTTGCTCAGTATCGCGTATCAACCCTTAACCCTTTGACCGCCAGATTATTCAATTGGAATTTTCACCCACTTGAAGTTGTGTCTCGCTGACGCGGTCCACAAATTCAGGTTAGTGAAAATTTTTCAAATCTTGCTGATTAGTGTCACATTCTATCTTCAATATGTTTGAAAGCTAATAGGGAACGTGCTAATAAAAATGTAGAAAACGAATATAATCGGCACCTGCGGTCAAAGGGGTTATCCGCCAAACACGATTATAGTCGTTTTGAATTTGTTTTTATTTGCCGATCAAATTGGGAATGTAATGAGTATTTAACCCTTTAGGCCCTCACGATGCACCGAAGCATCATTTTGCAACTCTGCAAAATGACTTGATTTCCTACACCTTGGGGTTTTCGAACGACAATTTTAATAATAACGATACATTTTTTACAAGAGTCACACAATGCAAGTCATCTTCATCCATTACTAGTCGATGGATGAAGATGACAATGGTAAACCCTAGAAGAAATGTCACCTGATTCACGTTACCATCCTCCAGGTTTTCCTGGTCGAGTTCAGGCTGTATGTGCACAAATGTGTGGCCTAAATCATTCATTCTTTCATGCATTTATTTGTTCATTCGTTCGTTCGCTCGTTCTGTCGTTCGTTCGTTCGTTCGTTCGTTCGTTCGTTCGTTCGTTCGTTCGTTCGTTCGTTCACTCGTTCGTTCGTTCGTTCGTTCGTTCGTTCGTTCGTTCGTTCGTTCGTTCGTTCGTTCGTTTGTTCGTGCGTTCGTGCGTTCGTGCGTTCGTTCTTTCGTTCGTTCATTCTTGCGTTCGTGTGTTGATTCGTGCATTCGCTCGTGCATCCGTTCGTGCATTCGTTCGTGAGTTCATTCATTTATTCATTTTTTTATTTTTTAATATTATACATTATCTATATTTATATATCATTTTTTTACAGAGAGTGGTGAAGGCTTATGAAGAATCTACATTTTCTCGCTCCATCAAATGGCAGATAGAAAGTAACAACTGTAAAAACGAAGCAAACAAAAATATACTTGTAAGTTTTATATCATCTCTAGCCCTTGAACTGGATGCTATGGTCGTCCCCATCCTGTCCGTCTGTCTGTCCCTCTGTCCGTCTGATTGCTTCGGCATTCCACTTGCCCACCCTGCCAACTGCCCGTATTATCTCGACAATGACAAAAACCTGACACGAACTGATCATCGTTTTGACCTATTTGTTCTCTGCATGAACATGTAAATACAACTTCCATACATTACCAGTTTTTGAACATTGTTGAAACAGGGGACCATGGAGGTACTCAATCACAATTTACGAACTTCTTTTGACCACCCCCCCCCCCCCTGATCCAGTACCGTTTATAAGTAGTGATAAATTTGTCTGTGTGTCATTATTAGACGCAGCATTATCAGACGCATCATTATCAGACGTATTATTATCAGACGGATCATTATCAGACGCCTCATTATCAGACGCAATATTATCAGACGCATCATTATCAGACGCAATATTATCAGACGCATCATTATCAGACGCATCATTATCAGACGCTTAATTATCAGACGCATCATTATCAGACGCATCATTATCAGACGCATCATTATCAGACGCATCATTATCAGACGCATCATTATCAGACGCTTAATTATCAGTCGTATTATTATCAGACGCATCATTATCAGACGCATCATTATCAGACGCATCATTATCAGTCGTATTATTATCAGACGCATCATTATCAGACGTATTATTATCAGACGGATCATTATCAGACGCCTCATTATCAGACGCAATATTATCAGACGCATCATTATCAGACGCAATATTATCAGACGCATCATTATCAGACGCATCATTATCAGACGTATCATTATCAGACGCACCATTATCAGACGCACCATTATCAGACGCACCATTATCAGACGCATCATTATCAGACGCATCATTATCAGACGCATCATTATCAGACGCATCATTTTCAGACGCATCATTATCAAAAACATCATTATCAAACGCATCATTATCAGACGCATCATTATCAGACGCATCATTATCGGACGCATCATTATCAGACGCATCATTATCAGACGCATCATTATCAGTCGTATTATTATCAGACGCATCATTATCAGACGCATCATTATCAGACGCAATATTATCAGACGCATCATTATCAGACGCATCATTATCAGACGTATCATTATCAGACGCACCATTATCAGACGCACCATTATCAGACGCACCATTATCAGACGCATCATTATCAGACGCATCATTATCAGACGCATCATTATCAGACGCATCATTTTCAGACGCATCATTATCAAAAACATCATTATCAAACGCATCATTATCAAAAACATCATTATCAAACGCATCATTATCAGACGCATCATTATCAGACGCATCATTATCAGACGCATTATTAGCAGACCACTCTGAATGATGTAGCAGAGACCTGCTTGTTTGTTCATATAAATGTGTTCAGCGTGTTAACCCTTTCAATCCTGAATTTACCATTGTCATCTTCATCCACTACAAGCCACGAATTGCTGTCGCAATGCTCGACTTGCAGTGGATGAAGATGATTTCAAGAGGGTGAAAAATTAAAGAAAATTACTATGTATTAGTAAACGAGTCATGCATATTTTCATTCTAAAACACCTAGTTGTAGGAAAATTAAGTGTGTTTTTAGGGATGTAAAATGATGCTTTAATGCATCGTGAGGGTTTTAAGGGTTACTTACCACGTGATTACTGTTAACTGTTTAACCCTTACAACTCTGAAATATGTCTGTATAAACTATGGAGACAAGAGGGTTTTTAAATTTGAAATCATCATAAATGTCCCAGTCAGCTCTTTCCGCTTCATTCAAATACCTGTGTTATGGGTCCACTTTACCTTTTTAATTCGACCTCAGACGTATTTTGACGTCAAATTCTGACGTCTAAAATCTGTCCCCACGCTTAAAGGGTTGAAATGTTTAGTTTACTTCACCTTGCAATTTTATTTTTACTCCAATTTTACTTAAAGTTGACATATTTACCACTTGAAAATAATTCATTTAATGAGAACATAATGAACACTCTAACCACTAAAGTTGTTGAATTGGAATTGTGTGAACCACTTTCAAGCAAACACTCAACGTCTCCCCAATTTAATGTTGGGCTACCGTCTGTGATGCTGCCCAACATCAAATCAACATTGGTCCAACGTTGCGTTCTAGCTGGGCGATCAAAAAGATTTAACCCTTATGTAACGCGCATCAACTTTAGACGGATTCTGACGTCTAAAGTTGATCCTCGCACTGAAAGAGTAAACTATTTGTAATGGCCGTAGACCCATAGCATAGGTATTCAAATGGAACGAGAAGAGCTAACTGAGACATTTATGATGATTTTAAATTGAAAAACCCTGTGGTTTCCATGGCTTGTTTTAAATGATTCAGCACTTTTGCTAGGATAATGGTGATTGCCAAGCAAACCCGAGGCGTTCACTCAATGCTGGTTCAATGTTGGCCTACCGTCTGCGACACTGGCTCAACATTGAAGCAACCTTTGGTGATTGTCTGGTTGTCTGGTAAGAGGTTGATTGTATGTTTACAGGAGGGCGATATGAAGAGAAAGGACACGTGAGTTACCATGGTTACCATGGAGTCCTACCCAGATAACACGAGGCATTGACCCAATGTTGTTTTAATGTTGGGCCGCCGTCGAAGACGGCGGGCCAACATTAAAACAACATTGGGTCAATGCCTCGTGTTTGCTGGGTAGTTTAGTATCGGTCCTACCCCAGCAACACGGGGATTCGCCCAATGCTGTGATAATGTTGGGCCAGGGTCGAAGACGGTGGGCCAACTTCAAACAGCATTGGGTGCATGCCTCATGTTTGCCGGGGTACAATATGTGTTAACCCTTTAAGCGCTAGGGGCGACTCTTATCGTTTTAAAGCCTTCTTCAGCTGATCAAATCACTGCTCTTGGGAGTGAAATGTGTGTTTAAGCATCACGATTGGTAAATGTTAAGTATCAAATTAAACAGTTATAATTGTGATAATTTTCACACATTTGAAGTGGGTCGCGGTGGAGAGACACAACTTCAAGTGGGTGAAAACTTAAATTAGATACTGTAGCGCTTTAAGTGTTAAAGCGACTCAATCAGGCTAAAATCATCAAAAAATCTGTTTTTTATTTTGATTTCTTAGCATGACCATATATGATGTAAACATGTCCATAGACTAGAACTGCTAACCTTTTTTTTTAATTTCTGTGTTGCTCATTTCCAGTTAAGCGAGATACAAAGACGAAATCCCCGTATTTCTTGTTTTGGACATGCATGTTCGGAATAAGAAATCGGGTATTTCTTCTTTATATCTCGCTTAACTGGAAATGCGCAACACAAAATTAAAAACAAAAATGCAGTTCTAACACGTTAGTCCACGGACATGCTCACATCATATGGCCATATTAAAAAGCGGAAATAAAATTCTGATTTTTTTTTTAAATATAGCCTGGTTAGCTTATCTGTGTCTGGCTATTGGCCTATATATTAGGCCTATGTGAAACACAATAGCCTTGAGCTGCGATGTTTTTATCCAGCAATCTAATAAAATGAAAAATATTATTTTCACCGAATTGCCATTCTAAAGGATTTCCGGTGACGTCACTGCGTTTCACAGAATCGACCTTATCAAGATTATTTTATTAAGTCTCCACCCACTATTTGGTGGTGGAGACTTATTGTTTTTGCTAAGTCCGCCCGCCGCCGCCGCCGTCGCCGCCGCCACTTGTTTCTGCTCCCACTCAAAAACCCCTGCTCGGATTATTTCCAAATATTTGCAGTATGCATACCAGCCCTGGGGAATTTGCCTCGTAATTTTTTTTTGAGTTTTTCAGTTTCTTCAACAAAATCCAAGATGGCCGCCAAAATCCTATGGCGCACGCTAGAGCTTGAACCGCTTCATCGATTTGTTTCATGTTTGGTTTAAAGGAAAGACCTTACTCTGGCCGTGAGCTAAAAAGCTTTTGGTGTGATTCTGATAGAAAAAAACTTTGCTTTTCTTACGTTTTAGTATTTTAGCGTATATTTCTGTTTTACTCATTTTGGCCATCATCAAAATTCGGTAATATAGCCATAACCCCTACTTGGATTATTTCTAAATATTTGCAGTACGCATATTGGCCCTAAGAAATTTGCTCGTTAATTTTTTTGGCGTTTTTCAGCTTCTTCAGCAAAATCCAAGATGGCCGCCGAAATCCTATGTCGCCCTCTAGAGCTTGAACCCCTTCCTGGATTTGTTTTATGTTCGGTTTAAAGGGAAGACCTTACCCTGCACATGTGCTGATTAGAAAAGACCTTACCCTGCACATGTGCTGATTAGTTTTTGGTGTGATTCCGATCATAAAAACTTCGATTTTTTTACGTTTCATAATTTTAGCGGATATGTCAGTTTTGTTCATTTTGGCCATCCCCAAAATTTGGTAATACGGCTATACACCCCTGCTCGGATTATTTCTAAATATTTGCAGTATGCATATTCGCCCTAGGGAATTTGTCCAGTAATTTTTTTTTTGTGTTTTTCAGCTTCTTCAACAAAATCCAAGATGGCCGCCAAAATCCTATGTCACTCTCTAGAGTTTGAACTGCTTCATGGATTTGTTTCATGTTTGGTTCAAAGGAATAACCCTACCTTGGATGTGTGCTGATTATTTTTTGAGAGATTATGATATTAAAAACTTATATTTTTTTACTTTTTAGGATTTTAGCTGATATATCAGTTTTGCTCATATTGGCTAATCATCAAAATTTGGTAATATGGTTATACAGCTCAAATTTTATCTTTTGTGTATGCTCAGTGGCCCTGAGAAAAAAGTTAGGAGAATTGTTTTTCTTTTTTCATTTTTTCAACAAAATTCAAGATGGTCGACGAATCACATGGTACTCTGAAGAGCTTGAACTGCTTCACCGATTTGTTCGAAGGAAGCAACTTACCCTGGCCATATGTTGATTAGATTTTGGTGTGATTCTGACATCAAATTTTCACGTGGTTTACATAAAAATTCGGTGACAGTACTGTATTTCTCTATAATTAATGTACTATGTGGGGCGGGTGGAGAAGTTTTACTTGACTTTCCACTTGAAAACTTGCAGAAACATGGTACAATATCATTATTAGGTCTATTCATTGAGTATTTTTTTCCAACATTATATAAACTTTGGTTTACGGGACAGGCCGAGGCGACCTCTACGAGGCCTGTCAGACATATGAGTGAATTAAAATATATAATAAAATAATATATAGGCATATAGCAGTATTATATAAAACCAACTGTTCATCAGTTATAGGTGTTGGCGTAGTTATTATAATAAGACAACGTCAGATTCAGAGTTTAAAATAGATCTAATGATTGTGTGTACTCGCTATTTTGAAAATACATGTATCCACAGTAAATTATAAATTGTGTGATATGTTATGTGCACATGGAATAATAGTGAAGTTACTACAAGTTTCAAACGATATAAAATGTGACTACAATTCGTCGCCTCGGAGCTAAAGGATCTTATCTGCCACTCTGACGAGTGTCAGATAGGATCCTTTAGCTCCGAGGCGACGAATTGATAAACTGGTTAATTGTAGATGCTCAGTTGACACAATAAATCAACTTGGACGATGTATATTTTTCATTAACCCTTATCTTGCTGAGCTAATTTATTTAAATTTTCATATGCCATGCTAGTTGATTTACATTGTAATAATATAATATCTTGATGGACAAGAGTCAGGCTGGTTGGTTTGTATTGTTATATGTTGATTGATAGGTGACAGGCTGGTTGGTTTACAGTGTTATAGCCGGCCCCGATGACTCATTCGTATCGACTGGGGCTTGTTACCTGGGGGTACCAGGTTCGAATCCCGGGCGGGACGGATATTTGTCATCGTGGTTGTGCATATACAGTGCTCCAAACTGTTCAAAGGTATGGAGTGTACAATGATGCCTACGGTACTGTGCACTTTAAAGAACTCTTGAGGTCATTCGAAGTAAGAGTAGGGCATAGTCCCGGCTTCGGGCCTCTTTCTGTCGCGATATTGCCATGATTGTGCAGAAGGCGACGTAAAGCAATATTAATATACTACAGTGTTATATGTTGATTGGCAGGCGTCAGGCTGGTTGGTGGTTCACAGTGCTATATAATGATTGACATGGTTGGTTTACAGTGTTATATGTTGATTGACAGGTGTCAGGCTGGTTGGTTCACACAGTTCGCCGTCGTGTGCTGGCGCTCAATGTGTGAAGTACTCAGAAACAAAAGAATCATCGGAGCTCGACTGATATACATGGCGGTTTGTGATCTAACCACTAAGTATACATTTAACAAAATCAATTTACAGTAAGAAAATTTAAATTGGAAGCATATTTCAACGTAGTCGGATAAACTATGAAATGATCTACATTTAGTTGCCAAATTCCAACTGTCAGAAGGTTGTTCAAATTCAGCATTTTACTATTATAGTTGCTACACAAAATAAATTTATTTTGGAAAATGTTCTCAGTAAAATAGAGATATGCTATTATGTATTATTTGATTAACGTAGTGTTTCATTTTTTTTCACGTGATTATCTCAGTATCTTTATGCAGTAATAATATTGTCTAATATCCGAGTAACTGGTATGAACAAGCTATGTGTATCGCGGAAACGTTATACGTGGGTCGTATAAATGAATTTAATATTTAGGTCATGGTGTAAGAAAGTACTGACACGACTCGGGCGACTCGTCAGAGCGAAACTATTCCAATTTAGCGGGTCAGGGTGGCGATATATAATTTTGTCAGACTGGTGAATCGTACGATGAATAAAGTCACTCACATGATTTATTTGGCCTTTTTCCCCACAAATACTTTTCATGACTAGGGTAGTGGTTAGCACCGCTGCCTTTCACGCCAGAGTTCGGGGTTCGGTTCCCGGTCTCGGCGGTTTCAAAGAAACAAAAATGTTTCTTCCCCATCCACGTGTGAAAGTCAGTATTGTGGGGAGCCTCCGTGACATAGAGGTAGCGTGCTCGGCCTCAGACCGCCGGGGCTCGAATTTCGAATCCTGTGTCTGGAGGAAAGTGTCATCTCATTCATCTCACCATCCTCAGGAGGTTCTCCTGGCCCAGTTTAGCCTATATGTGCACAAAGGTGGCCTAAAGCCCGATTCATTTCATTTCATTTACTACCTCTTTCGTCTACATTAACATCACTCATTCATCTTATCAAGGCTTTGCCATGGTGTATTTGATTTTTTCCCATTATAATAGAATAGAGTCTTTTCCTCGGTTTATTTAACCAGTTCCCACTACAATAACATGGCGTGAATAAAACGACTGAAACAGTTTTATGCGAAACGTAATGCTTATTTGGAAACTTTTAAAACCATATAAATTTATGAAAAGGTATATCATCAATACTAGACTGATCTAAATATAGTTGACACACAGAAATAAACAGCGTAATTTGCAATCTTCTTTCTCTGTCTATTTGTTTGTAGTTGGTAGGTCTCGTAGTGGGTCTTATCTACTTACAACAAGATATAGATCAATTTGGGACTAGTAACATCAACAGCGTCATCTTCATCAACTGTATCCAGATGGTTTATGTACCAGGATTTGCCATGGCAACGGTGAGTCCATCTGGAATAGTTTTTGTTTATGCACAGATGCAAACATCTACGATTCAGGCTTAGCAGATACGATTTTAAGCATCCAGCTGCGTTGCTACGCTTGACGAAATAAGTGTAAGATTTTTTTCATTGTGCTACTGGAACCCTATATATTATACGGGTTCTATTTTAGATCAATAGAAATATCACAACATTTTATACAGTAATTCTTGGTAGATGCTCAGTACCAAAATAAGTAAGTATTAAAGATGTCTAATTTCTATTAATAGTGATATTTTTCGTCATTTGAAGCTGGAAATTGCGTTAGCAATTCCAGCTTCGAATGAATGAAAAATAGAAGCAAACACTTCAGCAGCAGAATGGCTAATCAGTATTTAAAAATAGGGTATGAGAAAAGCACATCTAATTCAGTGTGCAATAGTCAATACAGCCAGCGATGATGAGGAAGCCTTAATCCTTAGACATGGAAACCAAAGGGTTTTTTTTACAATTTAAAATCACATAAATGTCTTGACTAGCTCTTTTCGCCACCGTTTTGCTGTGATAGTTTTAAATGAAGCCCTCGCCGCCGCCGCCGCAGTTATTTGGTTTCAAAATAGCTACTAATCTATCAATTTCTGCTTCCTCATACTTCACATAGCCATCACATACCACTGGGGAATTGTTTTGGTGACATTTTGATCCCCATATCACCAACCCTTCAATTACTATGGCCACTAACGAAGAAATGCTTGTTAGCGCATTTCAGGAAAAAGTTGCCATCGGACCTTCTTTTAATTTGGCAAATATGTTCAGCTATGTCAGCCAATGACCTGATTAGCTTTTGGGATCAAACAATTTTAAAATGGCCGTTCAGCGGCCATTTTGAATTTTGTAATATTTACTTAACTCAAGAAATGCAAAATGACTGGACCATGAATATAAAACAATATTGTATTATATATTACTTACTAAAAATCACACTAAAACTCCAAAATAGCTGCCAGTCGGCCACTTTTTTTTTTACTATCCCGGAAATCTTGCATGATAGCTGCTGATCTAAGAATTTATGAACTGATTAACTTCTGGGAGCAAACAATTTTAAAATAGTGGTCGAGTGATAACGGAGGGCTGCTTTCGTGTTCGTTTCCGAAGAACTCTTTCTAGTTCTATTATATGTTTCCCTTTCAGCTTTTCGCCTCAGAGAATATTTTGTTCCGGCGTGAATATGATGACAGGATATATTCGCCCACAGCATACTACTGTGGCAGGATTCTCACTGACGTAAGTAACAAGCCAATCTGTCATCTGAATCATATAAAACTGAGGCTCTCCTGTATGTCATGGTGGCCGCCTTAACCGTACAATGCTGAATTAAGATTGTATAAACCATGGAGACCAGAGGGTCTTTTTCAATTTTAAATCATTTTAAAAGTCTTAGTTAGCTCTTGCCGCTTCATTTGAATACCTATGTTATGGATCATCAGGAATATTTTTACTATTACATATTTTTACTATTACAGGGATCGACTTTAAACGTCAGAATCTGACGTGTACATACGTCAGATTCTGACGTCTGATGTCGATCCCCGCCCTGTATGGGTTAAACCCCATATATTCAATTATTCACCACTGATTTTGTTTAATTTGTGATCAAACCTTTGCAAATTTAGATGTTTGAACACAAATTTCATTCCCAATAACAGTGATTTGATCGGCTAATAAAACGAAATAAAAGCGACTATAGTCGTGATGATGGTCGTGAAAGGGTTAAAACACTGATCGTACTGAGAGAGTTATTTATTTACTGCAATATTCATATGCCTCCCCCCCCCCCCTCTGTATTGTTTATCAAATGCTTTCATTGCCTTAAATATGCAAAACATTCTAGGGGTATGCCCGTAAAAACCATTCACCGTATTTTCACATCTTGAATCTGCCTCTAAATGTGGGGTCCTAATAACTAACCTAGTTACATAGATGCTACAAGGCCAGCCGTAATGTTTGGTTGGAACAGGCTACACAGTGTTCTGTGTACATAGATGCGTCCACAGTTACAATGTTTTCATCAGTATATGATACACGGTTTCAAAGTAAAATATGCATTGTAACAAAACTTGTTTTTTTAAATTTGAAAAAAAGTAGCAATTATGCATTATAGGAATGAACACTCCATTGATACTAAACATAGCAATTGTCATTTTACGATATTGTTGAAGCAGACATGATAACCCGGCGTCTTTTCTCAATCACAGTATCCCTTGGTGATGACTGGGGCGGTGATATATGGAGTTATCAGCTACTGGCTTATAGGTGAGTTTACTGGCTTATAGGTGAGTCTACTGGCTTAGGTGAGTTTACTGGCTTAGGTGAGTCTACTGGCTTATATTGTAGTCGACTGGCTTATAGGTGAGTCTACAGGCTCATAGAGTTTATTGGCTTATGTGTGAGTCTACTGGCTTATAGGTGAGTCTACTGGCTTATATATGAGTCTACTGGCTTATATTGTAGTCGACTGGCTTATAGGTAAGTCTACTGGCTCTTAGGTGAGTCTATTGGCTTATAGGTGAGTCTACTGGCTTATAGGTGAGTTTACTAGCTCATAGGTGAGTCTATTGGCTTATAAGTAAGTCTACAGGTCCACCGGCTTTTAGTGTAGTCTTCTTCTCCTTGCACATTGTTCTGTTTGTTGTTTCAACAGGTATTCCGCCAGATGTTGACGTATTCTTCTCCTTGCACATTGTTCTGTTTGTTGTTTTAGCAGATATGGCTCCAGATTATGGCGTATTGTTCTCCATGAACATTGTTCTGTTTTGTGTTTTAACAGGTATGACTCAAGATGCTGACGTATTCTTCTCCTTTCACATTGTTCTGTTTGTTGTTTTAGCAGATATCTCTCCAGATTATGGCGTATTGTTCTCCTTGCAAATTGTGCTGTTTGTTGTTTTAGCAGATATGACTCCAGATGCTGACGTATTCTTCTCCTTGCACATTGTTCTGTTTGTTGTTTTAACAGATATGACTCCAGATTATGGCGTATTGTTCTCCTTGTACATTGTTCTGTTTTGTGTTTTAACAGGTATGACTCCAGGTGATGACGTATTCTTCTCCTTGCACATTGTTCTGTTTTGTGTTTTAACAGGTATGACTCCAGATGCTGACGTATTCTTCTCCTTGCACATTGTTCTGTTTTTTGTTTTAACAGGTATGCCGCCAGATTATGGCGTATTCTACTCCTTGCACATTATTCTGTTTTGTGTTTTAACAGGTATGACGCCAGATGTTGACGTATTCTTCTCTTTGCACATTGTTCTGTTTGATGTTTTAACAGGTATGACTCCAGATGCTGACGTATTCTTCGTGTTTCTTGCCTTGCTTATTATTCTGGGATGTCTAGCCGCAGCCTTAGGTCAGTTAACTCGTCATATTCGTATTATAGGTCCTATATTTTACTTTACCAAGTTGCGGATTGTGACCTTTTGCTTCCAGCATTGCAATTTATACTCTCTAATACATCAAATATAGAGAATCATCAACCCATATAGCACAACTATTGATCCGAAATTGTGTCTCATGACTGCAACGCATATTTCCAGCTATTTAAACCTTTACATTCTACTGTTGTGATATAGTCCCTGAGCTGTGAACATGGCGAATTACTAACGGTATTCTTATCTCACCCAATAAACACAAGGCGTTGAACCAATGTTGGGTCAATGTTGGGCCGTTGTGCTTACTGAGTACAGAGACTTATCATACTAAATCACCAAGTGTCATCATTTTTGCCAACATGACAATGCTGCATTTATATAAAAAATATATTATAAGAAATATGTCTGATATTAGGCAGATACATGCTCAGCAAACACGAAACACCGACCAAATGTTGGGTCAGCGTCGTGAATGTTGGGCCAACATTGTTCTAACATTGGGTTGATGTATCTAGTTTGCTGGTTAGTTAAAGTAAACCATACATGTTCCAACTCGGTATTTAGAAATATACGTTTTTATTTGTTTATTTCTTATCGGCCAGCATTGAAACATCTGAGCAATGTATTTTTTTAAATCCACTAGATGTTTTAAAAACTGTTTCTTAGGGAACACTTTGAATAATGATCAATATCATGAAAATCAGCTTGATTTCCGTAAATGTCGCTCTGCATACAGTATTTGAATGAAGGGGGGGGGGAGGGGGTAATGAGCTATATGTGATACTAGTGCAATCAAATCAATCGCCTTTTAACCCTTGGGGATCTTGTCAAGTTTAAAAAATCCGAAAATCCGAGAAAAACTCGGATTGGCCAGACCCCACCAACTTATTATTTTTATTTTTTATTTTTTTAACTTGACAAGACCCCTTATCATGTTAAGTGCATTTTTCTTAAATTTTCAGTTACTTGAATTTGTGTCTCGCTACCCACAACTTAAAGTGGGTGACAATTATGCATATATGTTTAATTTGAGATCAAACATTTGCAAATCTTGTTGTTTAAACATACATTTCGTGCCCAATATTATTGATTTAATTGACCAAAAAACATGTAATAGTCGTCATCAGCAGTATCAGGGTTAAAAAAACCTACGGGGGTCCGCAATTTTTTTCTAATTTAGACCATGACCCCTTTTTCGGAAAACTTGTTAAAAAATTGCTATAAACTGTTCATTTCAATTTTTGTTTGCTAGATAACACGACTAAAAGATAATTATTGATTAACGTCTAATAAATCAGTTAGTGACTTTATCTAACAAACGACCGTCAAATAAAAAGTTTATAGCAATTTATGAACAAATTAGTTTCCGAGTCAAGACCACAAACCCCCCCTCCCCTCCCCCTCCCCCCTCTTGTAGTTTACCTAGATTTTTTATTTTCAGCTCACATTGGACCTTCAGGTAATCATGATTGTGTGTATTTTATGTTGCAGCTCACTTTGTAGGAGCGTTATTTCCTAACGCCCAGCAGGCTTTATCCGTGCTTCCCTTTATTCTGGCTCTCATGCTGCTCTTCTCTGGGTTTCTAATGAAAGACGGGTAAGATCTGTAACTCAATCCCTCCAAATTACGAGAATAATATATACGAATACGACGGCATCGCTAGGAAACGAGATGGGCTGATCTCAGCACAATTCACCACATCAAGCCCGAGCCTTTAGGCGAGGGCTGGATGTCACATGGGCTGATTTCAGCACAAATCAAGCCTTTATGCGATTGACTTGATGCCAGGTGACTGGGCAGAGATTAGCTCATCTTGCAGTATACAGCGATGTCGTATGCATTTTATTGCACGAATTTAACCGATTTTTTAACAAATATATTATTTTAATGTCGTGAGAGTTTTGGTCGCCTTTCCACAGCAAAATCAAACGGATCAGTAGGCCCTATAGTGACTGTGAGCATACAGGAGCGAGTACAAAATGACCTGGTCTCACTAGACGTATCTTAGTGAAAGCCAAAAAGGCATGAGTTCAAGATAAGGTGATATCACCATACGTCTCGTAGTGAAAGCATGAGTGCGAGAATCATTAACACATCAAACAATGAATTTTGGCGATGAAATATTTCTAGGCAAGAATGACAAATATTATTTTAGGTATGAAATGTGACACATATAAATATGTTTATTTGAGACAAAGTCCCGAGTGATCTAAAATCTGAATTATTTAAGATGGCGCCTAGAGGCTTATCACGTTCACTGAAAATATAATGACAATAATAATATAGGCTACGTTCTTGAATGTTATGTTTATTATTGTCTCCATATATGTCTTCGTGTCACAGCACATTTCTGGTCATCTTCCTGCCGTTTCAAGCCATTTCAGTTTTTCGCTATGGATATCAGGCTATGATAATCAACCAATGGAGGAAAATTGACTTCATAGGTGAGAATTTTAGTCTTATACTTTTGGAAAATCAATTGCGACTATAAGCACTAGTCGTGTTATTAGCATATCAATTAAATACTTTGATATCTAAATGTGTTTGTTATTATTAGGAATTGCCCATGTCTGGGCTGCAATTGAGCGAATATGAGTCCCCCCCCCCCAAACACACAGATTTGAAGTAATGCTATATAATATATCGTGGTTGTATGTCGCGCTAAGGAGACACAACTTGAAATGGGTGAATCTTTAAATTATTTAAATTACTACTCAAAAAGCTCAACTGAATTGTTTTCATGGTTATTTAATTATTAAGCATCAATGATAATATCGGGATGCGCTCAACATTTTTCCACCATTTTTCAACCATATCCGCAATCCAATTTAGCTATTTCATATAATTATATGCCTAGTAAATGTCATATTCAGTTTAGTTTTGGTCGTTTTTTTATTACTATGTTGTACTGAATTGAAAGTAACTTGTTATTACATTTTCTGATATAAGTTTCAAAATGGTGATGCTTCAAAATTGAAGTAGTTTAGGCTATATATCTCGTTTTTGCCACTAGCGTCAATCTATGTAATATGGCATATATCTAAGGCTTTGGGAGGGGAGAGGTAACGTTTCTGTGCAACAAGCTCTTATGTGAAATTGTCATCACTTCTATTTTGACGATTGTGATTCAAGTTTGCCGAGTTTATATCTATATGTATTATAATATATTATGTATGGGTTGAATAAATACTTGTTTAATGTTGGGCCACTGTTTATCCGTCTTTACGTGAAATGGGCTAAATATTTTTTGCCTCACTGTCAATAAAAGCCAAATTACTACACCAACACATCTCGGATGAGTTTGTGAAATAACACGTATTCCAGATTTAATATTAGTGCTGTGTGAGAGGTATATAATGGGTGGCCAGATATAGCTATTTGCGACTTTTCGAAGGTAAAATGCCTAATTCTATTATTGCATAGATTATTCTCTATGGTGTAAATGTTTGCAGAATGTGAGTACGCCCAGGGCTTACCTGCTAACTCTACACTGAGGTACCATCTAGCGAGTGTTTGTACCCATACAGGAGAACAAGTACTGGATACATTCAGCTACAAAGAGGTATGTAAGTCACCTGTGACACGATTACTTACTTCACCAGTACGACTGCTGATGGCAAATTTAATACAAAAAAACGTCTGTGGGTATCTATATGCATTAAATTGTCAAATGTGTATTTAAGGGTGATCTATCACCCCTTATATGGTATGAATACTTATGTCCTTATATGGGGTGATTGGCTATCATGTGACCCTCTCAGAGGGTCACATGATAGCCAATCACCCCATATAAGCAAACACTTGTCCCATCTTGTGGCAACTTTGATTTATTTGTCACAAAATTATTCATACTATATAAGGGGTGATTGATCACTTTTAGGATTTCCACACCACCATGCAAAATAACTTCCCCAGCACGACCGCATCAAATTAGACAAAATATTGACATAGATCACTCACTCTGTGGGGTCTCTATTGACCCTTAAAGCTCTGAATTCTTTTTGTATAAACCATGGAGACCGGAGGGTTTTTTCAATTTGAAATCAGCATAAATGTTTTAGTTGGATCTTCCCGCTTCATTTGAATACCTATGTTATGGGTCTACTACCATTATTAATTTTTATACCCGTACAGTGCGGGGATCGGCATTTTAGACGTCAGATTCTGACGTCTAAAATGCCAACCCCCGCACTGTAAGGGTTAAATCATTTTATAAAATGTGTCCTTATCATCACTACTTCACAATAAACAAAGACAATAGACCTTTCGCTTACATTTTGCTCACATTTCACTGAAATATTAGCAATCATGATACGCCCTACATAACATTGAACTCGACCAAAAGCAGCGGGGTGTACACCATTATTGTTATATATAACATCTACACGTAACTGTTGTTTTAGGCTACAACATTTTTTTTTAACGATATATCCTAGGTTTAATGAGCCCGTTTTAATATTTGACCACAGTCGACAATGAGGGGCGTTTGTGCAGTAAGTTGTGCTATTTTTTTAGTTTTCTTACAAAAATTACCCATATTTGTTTAATTTCAGCTAAAATATTTGCAAATCTTGATGTTCGGACACACATTTCATTCCCAATAACAGTGATTTGTTCGACTAATAAAACAGGACTAAAACGACAATAGTCGTGATCAGCAGGATAAGGGGTACAATATTGTGAATGATACTAAATCTGTTTATTATTTTCAGGATCAGCTCGGCACCTGTTTCCTCTACCTATGTATCATACTCGTCGTCAGTGAGCTAATGGGAATCATCTCATTCTACTTCAGGGCTAAACAAAAATCATAAAATGTCTGCAAACTGAAAGAAACTGAGAGGACATCTAATATTGGGATAATTAATTAGCTATATATTGATGTTATATATGTCATGTGTTTAAGGGGTCATCGCAAAAGTTTTCAAATCCCGAAAATACGTATAGCACTACCACGAGCCATGAATTCATTGTTGGATTAATATTGGGCAACATATATGTATTATAGGCCTATATAATCCAGCATTGTGTCAATATATCGTGTTTGCTGGCACGTGTTGGTGCATGCCTACTACATCCCCGAAAAACAAAGAGAACATAAAAACTAGTCAATAATCTGATGATGTGCCAGAACTTCGAAATGTGCCCAACATAGCATAATTATTCGCCGTTAAAATGTGAAGGAGCTGTCACTTTTCCTATGCACATATGATCAATTTGGCTAGATTTTGCGATGACCCCAGGCTGTGTAGCATTCATTTAAATATTGTCCACTGGGGATTAAAAGGTCGTGTCTGTCACTCTGCAATGTGGCAGATGTGATCTTTGAATTCCCAGAGACAAGAAATACAACACACATTTCCTAGAAATATATTGACATACCTACAAATTAGGGACATACCTACAAATGATGTGCATGAGTATGAAATATGATCCCAGGAACCGACTAACCCTTTAACCACCGGTGCCGCATATATTCGGGTTTTCATTTTTATTAGCACATTAAGTACCACATTTTAAATATGGTAAAGATAAAATGTGACATCTACGAGCAAGATTTGAGAAGAGTTGACCTCCATTCTGTCAACTCTGAATAATTTTCACTCACTTGAAGTTGAGGATCGCGTCAGCGAGACACAATTTCAAGTGGGTGAAAATTCAAATTGAATAATTTGGCGGTTAAAGGGTTAAACTTGGCACAAGACCCCCCCCCCCTTACAATGTATATCACAGTATGGAATGTCATGTGGTGACATACGCTTATACACAGTAAAAGCGCGGGTCCAGAGCTGACTGAATACATATTTAAATGGATGAAAATGCAAAGGAAAAATACGAAAACTTAAATAAAAATGGTTAGTAGGCTATGTATTTAGATTTATATTTAATTTGTTTAAATAAGCTGTGATTGAAAATCAACATCTAGCAGTCATTTTGTTAGCTATAATTATTTTGTAGGAGCGACATTGGAATAGGACGGGCCTATTACCACGGGCCTAATTTTTGCATGCTGTATATAGGGCCTATGTCATTTATAAATAACAGTATGATTTCTGACTATCACGAATGTTCTCACATCATATATCATGTATAAACCAGTTTGTTGTGTTAATTAAACGTGAATTATTCTCAACGGATACATTACCATGGTTACAGTTATCATTGTTAAACATATGTACACTACTATATTTAGTGTAGATGCTACGTTGTCAGTTGTGAGATTATTAGATATGTGAACGCTTGTGAAGTCAGTGAAATAAATCAAAGCATTGTAATTGTCTTGGTATAATTTTTCCCCGTTCACTCTTGAACTTGAGATCTGTACATGCACGTCCATCATGAGTAAATATTTTCTTGCGCACTCACACACATTTTCTTGTAAAAGTATAATACGTTTTCAGACAAGTTTCAAACCAAATTAAATCCCATTAAAATTCTTAATATATTCCGTGGCTGATACTCGGCTATATTTTGTGGTTGATACTCAGCTATATTATGTGGTTGATATTCAGCTATATTTTGTGGTTGATACTCAGCTATATTTTGTGGTTGATACTCGACTATATTTTATGGTGCATACTCGGCTTTATTTTGTGGTTGATACTCCGCTATATTTTGTAGTTGATACTCGGCTATATTTTGTGGTTGATACTCAGCTATATTTTGTGGTTGATACTCTGCTATATTTTGTGGCTGATACTCTGCTATATTTTGTGGCTGATACTCGGCTATATTTTGTGGTGGATACTAGACTATATTTTATGGTGCATACTCGGCTATATTTTGTGGTTGATACTCAGCTATATTTTGTAGTTGATACTCGGCTATATTTTGTGGTTGGTACTCAGCTATATTTTGTGGTTGATACTTAGCTATATTTTGTGGTTGATAGTCAGCTATATTTTGTGGTAGCTACTTAGCAATATTTTGTGGTTGATACTCAGCTCTATTATGTGGTTGATACTCGGCTATATTTTGTGGTTGCTACTCAGCTATATTTTATGGTTGATACTCAGCTATATTTTGTGGTTGATACTCGACTATATGTTGTGGTTGATACTCAGCTATATTTTGTGGTTGATACTTAGCTATATTTTGTGGTTGATACTCAGCTATATTTTGTGGTTGACATTTGGCTATATTTTGTGGCTGATACTCGGCTATATTTTGTGGTTGATATTCCGCTATATTTTGTGGCTGACATTCGGCTATATTTTGTGGCTGATACTCGGCTATATTTTGTGGTTGATATTCCGCTATATTTTGTGGCTGACATTCGGCTATATTTTGTGGCTGATACTCGGCTATATTTTGTGGTGGATACTCGACTATATTTTATGGTGCATACTCGGCTATATTTTGTGGTTGATACTTAGCTATATTTTGTGGTGCATACTCAGCTATATTTTGTGGTTGATACTTAGCTATATTTTGTGGTTGATACTCAGCTATATTTTGTGGTTGATACTTAGCTATATTTTGTGGTTGATAGTCAGCTATATTTTGTGGTTGCTACTTAGCTATATTTTGTGGTTGATACTCAGCTATATTATGTGGTTGATACTCCGCTATATTTTGTGGTTGATTCTCAGCTATATTTTATGGTTGATACTCAGCTATATTTTGTGGTTGATACTCGACTATATTTTGTGGTTGATACTCAGCTATATTTTGTGGTTGATACTTAGCTATATTTTGTGGTTGATACTCAGCTATATTTTGTGGTTGATATTCGGCTATATTTTGTGGTGGATACTCGGCTATATTATGTGGTTGATACTCAGCTATATTTTGTGGTTGATACTCAGCTATGTTTTGTGGTTGATACTCAGCTATATTTTATGGTTGATACTCTGCTATATTTTGTGCTGATACTCGGCTATATTTTGTGGTGGATACTCGACTATATTTTATCGTGCATACTCGGCTATATTTTGTGGTTGATACTCAGCTATATTTTGTGGTGGATACTCGGCTATATTTTGCGGTTGATACTCAGCTATATTTTGTGGTTGATACTCTGCTATATTTTGTGGCTGATACTGTGCTATATTTTGTGGCTGATACTCGGCTATATTTTGTGGTGGATACTCGACTATATTTTATGGTGCATACTCGGCTATATTTTGTAGTTGATACTCGGCTATAGTTTGTGGTTGATACTCAGCTATATTTTGTGGTGGATACTCAGCTATATTTTGTGTTGGATACTCGGCTATATTATGTGGTGGATACTCAGCTATATTTTGTGGTTGATACTCAGCTATATTTTGTGGTTGATACTCCGCTATATTTTGTGGCTGATATTCGGCTATATTTTGTGGTGGATACTCGGCTATATTATGTGGTTGATACTCAGCTATATTTTGTGGTTGATACTCTGCTATATTTTGTGGTGGATACTCGGCTATATTATGTGATTGATACTCAGCTATATTTTTTAGTTGATACTCGACTATATTTTGTGGTGGATACTCGACTATATTTTATGGTGCATACTCGGCTATATTTTATGGTTGATACTTAGCTATATTTTGTGGTTGATACTCAGCTATATTTTGTGGTTGATACTTAGCTATATTTTGTGGTTGATAGTCAGCTATATTTTGTGGCTGCTACTTAGCTATTTTTCGTGGTTGATACTCAGCTATATTATGTGGTTGATACTCGGCTATATTTTGTGGTTGATACTCAGCGATATTTTGTGGTTGATTCTTAGCTATATTTTGTGTTTGATAGTCAGCTATATTTTGTGGTTGCTACTTAGCTATATTTTGTGGTTGATACTCAGCTATATTATGTGGTTGATACTCGGCTATATTTTGTGGTTGATACTCAGCTATATTTTGTGGTTGATACTCAGCTATATTTTGTGGTTGATACTCGGCTAAATTTTGTGGTTGATACTCAGCTATATTTTGTGGTGAATACTCAGCCATATGTTGTGGTTGATACTCGACTATATTTTGTGGTTGATACTCAGCTATATTTTGTGGTGGATACTCAGCTATATTTTGCAGTTGATACTCAGCCATATTTTGTGGTGGATACTCAGCCATATTTTGTGGTGGATACTCAGCTATATATTGTGGTTGATACTCAGCTATATTTCGTAGTTGATACTCGGCTATATTTTGTGGTGGATACTCAGCAATATATTGTGGTTGATAATCAGCTATATTTTGTGGTTGATACCCAGCTAAATTTTGCAGTTGATACTCAGCCATATTTTGTGGTGGATACTCAGCTATATATTGTGGTTGATACTCAGCTATATTTCGTGGTTGATACTCCGCTATATTTTGTGGTGGATACTCAGCTATATTTTGTGGTTGATACTCAGCTATATATTGTGGTTGATAATCAGCTATATTTTGTGGTTGATACTCAGCTATATTTTGTGGTGGATACTCAGCTATATTTCGTGGTTGATACTCGGCTCTATTTTGTGGTTGATGCTCAGCTATATTTTGTGGTGGATACTCAGCTATATTTTGTGGTGGATACTGGGCTATATTTTGTTGTGTGTACTCAGCTATATTTTGTGGTGGATACTCAGCTATATTTTGTGGTTGATACTCAGCTATATTTTGTGGTAGATACTCAGCTATATTTTGTGGTGGATACTCAGCTATATTTTGTGGTTGATGTTCAGCTATATTATGTGGTTGATACTCAGCTATATTTTGTGGCTGATACTCTGCTATATTTTGTGGTTGATACTCGGCTATATTTTGTGGTGCATACTCGACTATATTTTGTGGTGGATACTCAGCTATATTTTGTGGTTGATACTCTGCTATATTTTATGGTTGATACTCGGCTATATTTTGTGTTTGAAACTTAGACATATGTTGTGGTAGATAATCAGCTATATTTTGTGGTTGATACTCAGCTATATTGTGTGGTAGATAATCAGCTATTTTCATACACAAAAAAATGAAAAATAGTTATTATCCGCCATAAATGTTTATGATTCATTGAAAGACATCGTGGGACTTAACCCGTTATACGTGAATTTATCTTATTTAATCATTTACCCGCTATAAAGTTATATAAAATCATAAAGTTATTTTATTTACATTTTCACCCGCTTGAAGTTGTGTCTCGCTACCGCGACCCTCAACTCCAAATGGGTGAAATTAATCATATTTGTTTAATTGGAGACCAAACATTTGCAAATATTGATGTTTAAGCACTTACTTCGTTCCCAGTAACTGATTTAACATGATAATAAACCACATTGAAACTATTATAGTCGTGTTTGGCGACTAGATGGTTATCCGGTGCTATGAGCCACATATACAATGTCTAATTAATCATGGTAATTAATGGTTGTATATTAGCTGCATGTCATATCACATACACCCTACATACAAAGTTAATTTGCTTTGTGTTGCTAATGTGTTCGTTACTTCTTTTTCACACATTTGAAGCTAGAGTTGCTAACACAATGTCCATCTTTAAACACTTGTAAATGATATACTTAAAATAGTATACATCTAATGTTCTACTCCCCAAAATGAACTTTTCGATTCATTGAACAAAAATATTTTATCGCTAAACATTCTACTTGCATAGGCCTATCATATCGATCGTATACACAGATAAATGTTACTTTATCATCTAGATGTTTGAATCTACACCTAGAGAGAGTTCGGTATCAGTGCAGTCAATTAATTACATTTGTTTAATTATTTTGGAGGATGATTCGATATGATTAATATCATAATATATCTGGATACCCTACAAACGTGAAAGGTATGTGTTTGTTTGACCATTTTATCACCCAGTCATTTTATTTTATTTCTAGTCTCTTTGATATTTCTCGGAGTGAGAAATTTGAGTACAATTTCCACGGCAAGATAAACGGACATTGTTATACAATTTAGCCCTTTGCTTTAGCCTATTTGATTTTTCACCCACTTGAACTTGTGGGTCACGGTACTTCACGTGGTATTGGTGAGAAAATTACTCATATTTGTTTAATTTGATACCAAACACCAATTTTATTCCCATTTATTGTGATTCAACATGATAATAAAACAGTCGTGCTTGGATGCGAAAGGTTTAAAATAGCTTTTATTTCGATATATAAATGCTATATATTGTATATAATTAGGACATTGATACCCTTAAGCTTGGGATTGTTGTATCAATTTAAATCAATTTAACATGCTAGTGAAATAGTCGTGCTTAGAGGCGGAAGGTTTAAAATAACTCTTATTTCGATAATTAAATGTTATATATTGTATATAATCAGGGCATTTGATTCTACTTCAGTTTGAGATTGTTGTATCAATTTAAATCAATTTAACATGTTAGTAAAAACAGTCGTGGTTAGAGATAATTATATACTATATATAATATAAAATCAGGATATTTGATTCCCTTAAGTTTGGGATTGTTGTATCAATGGAAATTTCAAGGTGAACTAGAGAGGAATTGTCACTTTTCGAGTAACAATAATGTTTGGACTAGGTTTTGTTTTTGTTTTTTTGACGACCATTTTAAATTTTGTTGGGTTATTTTTATTATGACAGATTGATTGTAATTATGCTTATGTTTTTTCGGGTGATTTTGAATTGAACTTTTAGACTTCAGACCTCGGCCTTCAGATTTCAAATTTCACAGATCAGAAGTCCCCACTGAGCTTTTGTACTTTTAAATATTTTTTGTCAAATGGAATCGTATTTAGAGTGCCCAGTACGCACATTGACTTCTCTCTGTTGACTTAGTGTTGTATCACTTTCTGCGACGATAGCCCAACATTAAAAAACGATGAGTTGACGTTTTGTGTTTGAATGGAATTGCAACTGCTATTTTAATTGTCGCATGTAGCATTTAAAAGCTTTCTACTTTCCATACCAAACACACAATATTGGTTCAATACTGGGCTACTGTCTGCGACCCTGGTCCGGCATTGAATAATCACTGAATACATGTATTTTAATTATTATATCTAGGGTGTACTCAAACGGTGTATGTATGGAGTCGCTGTAAAAAGAGGCCCCTATTGATTGGTCAAGAATCCAATAAATGGGGCTTCACCCGACATGAACCAACATCGATCCACATTGAGAAAATCCTGAATAAATCCGGAAGAACAAATGAATTCTTAAAAAAAAGTCATAGCATAAAACTTGAAAACCTAAGGATCATTGTGCCTAGGTTTGAAGTCGATTGGATAAAAACTCAAGGAGAAATACCACATCAACATTTGACATTGATCCATATAGTGATCCAGAAAACCCTCGATAAATCCAGAAGAACAACTGTGAATTTTTAAGAAAGTCAAAGCACACCTCCGCAATACATAAGAGTTATTGTGCCAGGGATAAATAGCACTTTAGAAATGCATGCTCAGAATATTAAAAATGAGAGAGATCCAAACAAAACTCAATATGTAATAAAAATTAAAAAAACAGCCTTATAAAGTGAGCAGTTACTGCTGTTTGCAAAGACGAACGGCAGTAGCTGTTTACTTTTCAAGTAAGCAGTTACTGCTTTTAGCCTTTGTACAGCAGTGTAGATGAATGTTCAGAGGATTATTTGATATAAATTGAGGTTAAAAATACACCCGGGACGTCAGTCGATTGTTAAAACAGTAGATTCGGATCTACGAATAAACACTTATAGGTTAGTAATTGCTAACCATGGCATATGAGTTGTCTATCAAATCTTAGAGGCCATCCCAACAAACACAATCACCCAAAAGCGAAAAACTAGAATTAGTTCACGTAGTGTCTCAGCAAACACGAGGCGTTGGCCCAATGTTGGGCTGATGTTGGAACAGCGTCGTAGACGATGGTCCAACGTCAGCCCAACATTGGGCCAATGCCTCGTGTTTGCTGGGGTGTCTGTTGGGATTGTGTCTATAATGTGTATTTTAAGTCGAATAAATACCTCAATTACGATTGATTCATAGATCTGTATATATTAGTACTCGGCATACGGATCAATATAACGAATTTCGTTCTTTCTCCTTGACATATTGCTTGCAGAGGAAGCGGAAATCCGCATGTAGACTCGGAAGTGACAATAATATTCTAAACATTAATTTAGATAAATTGTATAAACGCAAGATTATAACAATTGTATGAACGCAATATTATAAAACCTGTATTATTGCAATACTTAACTTCGACAGTCATACAACGCATTTTATTGTACGCCTACCTATTATGTACCATCAGACACAAGATGTAACGGCGTGTGTCCGCTGGGCATGACCTCTTCGCATTATTACGTTTAGACTTTGAACAACCACACTTTAACAGTCTCGGTGACAGCTAGTGTTTGTTGCAGGTTGTTCCTTGGCCATCACTTAAACCCATAAATCGTCGTCTATATTCCAGGTAGACCTTGCAGAGTAACTCTATGTGACCATCATATATGACAACACTTGGCCCTGACAAGGTTTCTAGACAGAACCGATTTTCCAGAAAGCAAGTTTGCCCTCTAAGGAAAGTCCCACTAAAATCATGTAGTCCTGGCACATCCGCAGCTAGAATCGATATTAAACCAGGCGCTCATGGGGGATGGGGTGTCATCTGAAAGGGGAATAACTGCTACTGGTATGTTCTTGAACCTATACTAACCAGGAATGTGAATCTGAATGTTGATCAGGTCAACATGGGAGCTTTTTCAGTTTTCTTCATGTATGTAGACATGGTATGGTGACCCGTCCTTGTTTTGCGGCAACTCCGATAGTGCAAGTTTGGCAAGCACAAGTTTGGCATGAAGTTAGGTTGAGGTACACAAAAACATTTTTAAAGAGTCTCCCTAATTTTCAGCAGTTTTATTATAGGTGACAAAGGAAACAGCCAAGCAATACAGAAAAATAAAGACATGTTTTAATGAATATAAAAACTGTCACATAACTGGGATTTTAAAATAGGGATCTGTTTTAATTGAAAAACTGTATAATCTCACATTTCATTTTGAAATTGAAAAAGTGTGTGTCATTCTTCCTTTCATTTATAACTATGTATTGCAAGACAGGCGGATGCAATTTCCATAGCAGCTAGGCAGAATGCTGTACAGGCAACCCCCAAATAGAGTAGGCGTACCTGCCCGAGACACTTTTCTTTGAACAATTATAATGTATACGCGTAAAACATGTGGAACGTCCGGCAACTCTGTCCAGAATGTTATCAATCTCCTTGATCACTTTGTCCACAATAAAATCATGTGGGGAAGATATACTCTAATCACACTCAAGCATTTTCACTAACATCACACATTACGACATAGAGCTCTTCAGCATGTTATCCACGATGTACACGGAACACTCGTTAAGTGAGCGACCACCTGCGAACACGGCATGGCACGAAGATTAATGACTGAAATATATTACAGTAGAAAAGGGGGAAATTGTGGGAATAGATTGCTGTGGAGCTTTTTTGTTGCAAGGCCACAGATGACTGATGTCATGGTAGGCATTGATGCGCCATGTTTTCCACATTATTTTGTTCCGACATTGTAGACACATTGTCACAGTAGCTGATTGAAGCACGAAGAAATTGCAAATCCTCAGCACAGTCATACCCTTATCTGTATTTATCTATGAACACGACGTCGTTCCATAAAAGTCGCACTACGCTGCTTGCGAAGCTGCTTCTTAAGGATTTGTGAATAGTGCTACCACATCAACGCTGAAGTTGTGTCTGTAGCTGAGAGTACTTAGTCCTGGTAGACCACATGCACTTACAGGAGCAGCACAATATTAAACTGTCAAGGCATTCTCATCAGGTGATCTCTGCAGCTAACGTCAGCCTTCTCATATAAGTGACAAAATATGATTTAATACGCCATGTCGGAGTGAAAGAACCAACACCAGAGAGAGAACGAAGAGAGAAACTAAATAAAAACATTCTGGCAGATCATTTTTGTACTGGGGGTTCTATTGTACCAATTCATCAGAACGGGGGCCAAGTTTATTCTCTTCAAAGTGATTCTCTGAGATCATCCCTTGTTTTTTTGCCCGGATGGACACAACTCATTATAAGAGGTGGGTCCGTGTTCACTTGCGCCCAACACCATTTTTCAGACTCAAAAGTAACAAAAACGTTTCTTATTCCACCAGTAGAACAATCAGTATTGTGGGGAGCCTGCCTAACCGGGATGTTGCTTGCTCAGTCTTGAATTATGAAATATAAGGGAGGAGGAAGAGGGGGGGGGGGGGCGAGGCAGAGATGGTTGGAGAGAGTTGTTATATTTTAAATATTAGACACTTTTATGGGATGGGCTTCAGAAAAAGCCGGATGCCGGACATCAACGTTCAAGTTGTTGGTAGATATGATTGACATTGGTTTATGATATTATAGTGTGGTAGATGCGAAATACAATTTAGTGTGAAAGACCGCTTACTTCACACCATATCATGACATTTTTTGTTCAATTCAATTCAGTTTATTCAGTGTACTAGATACAATATAGATAAAACACTTTGATAAAACAAATAACATAAAAAAACAAATAACATAAAAATATATACGTGAGGTACATAATAACATAAAAGGCATATAATTACTTAAGTATAAATAGCCGACTTAAATGTACACCTGAGCTAAATAGGATAAACTGGAGCCTTTGCTAGTATTTCTCATCAAAACACGTTTAATTTTTTACCAGCCCTTTATAATTATAATAAACGGCAATTACAACACAAACATTAAAAAGAACATGAAGAACAATCACTACTAACCAAACTGGTATTGTTTTTTAAACATAATAAACATGTTTTAATTAGATATAAAAGAAGAGTAATTAGTAATGTGACGGTCATTAGATGTTTAAGTGTTCCATTTAGGAACCAATTCTCTTGACAAAGGTACGTCTGAAGGTGTCGGTGAGCAGGTGAGATGCAAGGGCGATGCCATCATAAATCACGAATCATTCGAGTTATGCGTGGAACATCCACCATCAGAGAAACAACTAACAAAATAATGAACATCAACAGCATACCTGTCATATAAACACTTCCAAAAGCAAACAATATCAGTATATTCAGGATGCATAGTAAAAGGGAGAATGTTTGTCATATCTATAGTAAACGTTTTTGTCATCTTGTGCATGTCATCCTAAAGTACGCTTGATTAAAAACTACTTATTCGAGCTGCTTTAGTTACACTGTTATCCATTTCACTATTCAAAGAAAGTGGACTGGTTTATATAATGCCCAAGTGGAGAGAGGGACATGGCACAATGGTTAGAGCTCAGAGCTTTGTCATTGTCGCTGCCTGCCGTGCGGTTTCGAATCCCGCTTGGTGCAGGATTTTCAGAGACATATCATTTTTCTCCCCTCTCAATATTGGGACATTGTTTCGATGTTGTGTCCTTGGGTAAGAGACATAACCCTCAAATGCTTCATTTGACTCAGGTGAAAATGATTCCCTGGTAGGACAGAAATGACAATGACAATGTGTATCCAATGCGCTGATATTGCTGCAGGACTTTATGATCTCTGTCGAGTTGAGATGGCCCACGAATGAACAGGTCCAGTGACCAGGGGGTAAGATGTAAAAGTTGGGTGAAATACTTGATATCAAACTATAAACCTGCACCGTTCTTTATCTATTATAATTGAATAAAACAGCGGTTTGGGATTTAGTGAAGGAAATTATGAAACATTTATTACTATTTGCCGGAATTGCGACCATTTTTACATGAATTAAAGTTCTATACGTGATTGTCGACTAAAACATTTACAGTCACTGGAAAATAGTCCGACAAGAGATTGTGTATGAGAAACACGATTTAAATTGAGTAGATTAGCATATGTTTTCATCCAAATACCATGTATGTGAGTAATTTTTTCGATAATATTGTTTTGCATTGAAGGTAGTGAGACAAAACTTCAAGTTGATACAATATCATAATGTACTAACATTTGAAAGCATCTCTATTTCCATCTAAATACAATCTTCCGGTTGAAAATAATAATATTGATTACAATGGATATAACATTGAAAGTATATACATAGAAAAAAACAGACCACCGAATTCTAAATAGCTGAACGTAATGAAACATGGTATACATGTAAGGTAAACGCAATACGTTAGAACAGCTTAATAGTATGATAGTTAAGTAGGTGAATTTGGAAATTGACCTAATATGACCAATTATATCCCGTGTACGGTGAAGTGTTACTAAAAACGTTACATTTATCATGGAGAATCCAAGACTAAATAGTCCATCTAAAACATTACTAGTTATGATGACATGATCACTTCCTCTGCCAATACACAGGCAAGTAGCACTGTCGTGTCCCTCAGTGTTTCCTTTGAGATTAACATGACAAGTCCACAATATACAAAAGAAAACCCAACCACTTATAATCCATGATCTGGCAATCTTCTTTAGCCTATAATCTCTGGTGGTGCCAAGTTTCGCCTTTACCATTATCAGGCGATGTACAGACATTCCGAGTGATATCCACAAGGATTCTGACTTACCGATATGATATATCATTAATGCTGAATCACAATATATACTACTTATCCAGCTGTATTCCATAGCTTCAAAAGTTTTCCCATATACGCTACTTGCTGTGGAAATAATTATATAATATATTAAATGCACGGTATCTGCAATTAGTAAATTTAAAACTATCGTATTGCAGAGCATTTTGTCAAATTCTTTATTTGTTATAGTAAGCATTGATAGCCGAAAACAAAAACAAATAAATACCAAGAATATAATAATTGAGCTACAAGTAGCCACATATGTGGAAACGGCTTTTTGTTCAATCAAACTATTACAAGCTGTATGGTTTTCCAATGCCAGACACTCCACACCATGGTGGAAATTTTGGCAGCAGAAATCATGTTCACTCAGATATAATGTCACGTGTTTTAGAGGTATGACTGCCTTAGAACTAACTGAGATCAATGGATTACCAATTAGAATCACATTGATCAAATTATACAAATTAACAAAACTTCTTTTTCTTATATTCTTTATAAAATTGTGTGACAAATCAACAGATTGAAGTCTTGGTACAGCTAGAAAATGGTATTGCACAATCTCTTCAATTTCATTATTGCCAAGTAATAAGCGTTGAATAACAGATTGTATTTTAGATGTATGACTTATATATTTGATTCTACAAAATGAAGCAACAAGAAATTTTACCCTGCGACCGAAAAATGGACGCAATGTAACAATTGGATTTCCGGAAACATCAACATATATTACTCCCGGTATATTTAAATTCTCCTGGTTCTCAACGTCGAACGTGGAAAGTGTCAAAGTGGAAATTCTGAGAGGCATTGTCAGGTTGTTGTGATGTGTATTACATATAGCAGTATGAGCTGTACATACACATTTTTTATGGCAACTCTGACAGAGTAGCTCGTCCTCCGCCGTAAGTGAACAATCGACGTGTCCGTCACACACCAGAGACTGAGGTAAGCAATGTGACTCTCCAGGACACATGAACAATCCAGGACAAGTCATGTTACTACAGTGTTCTTCATCTTCTCCTGTCAAACAATCTATGTCCCCGTCACAGACATAGTTCACCGCTATACAATAACTAGAATGACACTTAAAATAACCTGAACACTCCATATTGTCGCAGTTCAATAAATGAGCACCGTTTGGACATCCATATATTGTACCTTTGTTATCTTTCCTTCTGACACATATATCCATTTCGCTGATACATTCATACGTTTGAGGACAGAACAGGCCTGTATCACAAAATGGGTTATTGAAGCATATCTCAATATCTGACAAACCATCAGTTGCGAATGATCGTAACATGAAGAACGGCTTAGTTATATCTCCGAATGTCTCTATTCCAGCCTGACATAGATGAAGAATGAACGCTTTTCTCGGGGCTGGTGCTGTTGTATAAATGCTCATTTTTACGTTACTCAGCCTCAGAGAATCCGGACAGACTTCATCCATTTTATTCGCGCAATGATTTATACCATCACATAAGTTAGTTAGAGCAACCATATGACTACATATTTCACTGACTTTATTCTCAATGAAGCAGCAAATGCCGGGAGAATATTGTGTACAGTTCAATTCATCTGATCCATCTTTACAATCCAGTGCATGGTCACAAAAGCGAGTTTTCATAATACAGGAGCCATCACCACACGTGAAGAAGCGACTTCCACAAGCAGAAACGTCTACATGCTGCACTTGTAGAACGCAAATAGTGGACATGCCATAATACTTGTCTTCACTTTTCCACAGGGGATTGGTGACTTCATATGATAGGTGTTCACTACCATACTTACTTAGAAGAAGTTTAGTTATCAGATATCGACCATCGGTAATTCCTTTGATGTTGAATAGAAACGGTTTGATGATAAGATTGCTGTCAAGCCCTAAATGGAATACGACATAGGCCAACTCTGGATAGGGATAACCATCTGTATATGCAGTCATTCTCCAGCTTAATCGCTGAACCCCAGATGTGTGTATTAAACTGGTATTGTCAAAATACGGCATTTTACCACCCTCTGCATCACAAATGTCTTCCAATTGTTTGTTACTCTCATATAACATTGTTCTTACCAGCAAAATACATCTATTTAAGAATCTTCGACTCTTTTGTGGACAGATATGATCTGGCGATGACAGCGAGGACACCCCAGATGGATGTAGCTTCTTAATAAATGATGTTGTTTCATTATCAGATACGTTTTTATGGCTATGTTCTGCAGGGATATTACAAACAACTATTGTATGATGTGGCTTGTCACAGGCGACCTTCATCCAAATTGCCATATAGCCATCTCTATCCAGCATACAAGGAACATGGGCGAAACAACGACCAGTCGCGTTCTTTATTGACAAAGAATCACACGATTCTAAAGTATAATTGGATTTTTTAGTTCTCTTGTCAGACACATAGCTCATATTTAATTTGTAATTAGCTTGGTAATCTCCTGCATTTGGTTTGTTCAGGCCTAGATGTCTGTAAGTCAATCGTTCACCGTTCACCCAGAAATTACCCTAAAGCAAACAATACATTGTATGACAACAGTGTCACTGACATTGTACGCAACTTTCAGAAAATAGCAATCCTCAAAACAGAATACCTTTAAGCTTGGTGCTACGTGAATTTTAATAATCACAAATGTAATTATGTGTACTTCTGTACGTTCTCTTCTTTTGAAGGCTGATAAATGAAAAAACGAAAAGTTTAATTCCATTTCACCTGTATTTAACTCATACAGATATATATAGTTGATTAATTTTTTTCTAAATAGGACATGTCAAATAAAGGCTAAATAACTGTCATTGTTGTAATGGATTGTACATTTTGTATTCATTGCACCTTATGCAACATACACTACCTCCTTCGTTAGTGTTACTTTGGCTAAAATAATTGTCGTACGGATATTATTTTATTTAGCCTTCAATTGCGCATGTTTAAAATCAGTCATTTGAATTATATAGGCACCAGCAATGTAGGTATACTAATTGTTGCGAAAATCGATCACTTCTAAAGGTCAAGCCAATTAGTATTAATGACTTCTTTTGGTCAATCAAATAAAGATAATATCAAGCATATTAAAAAAATAGTAATAGGGCATGACAATTACTTTAGTTTATTTTGTCAGACAAATATTTAATTGCAATATCATTAGAAACACTTACCCAATCAGTTCGTAAACCCAGGTATATAGGTGAAAATAACATAGTATGTGAATGTCTGGCATGTGATAATCGTAATGCTGTGAAAAACTCGTGTTCTGTTTTATTCCTGAGTACAGCTATATGCGTTTTACGTTGTTCACACCATGTCTTAGCCATATCCCACGTCAAATACCTGCAACACTCAACAACTAACACCTCAAACCCACATGTATCAAACCATGATTTAGCAATTCCAAATATCTGACCTCATTTACTACATGTGAGGGTTTTAGAAAGAACTATTTTGTTGAAAATTGTAAATAATATATGACACTCATCACTGTAAGATCCAGAATATGGATTCTTTAGATAATACTGAACTCCTGGGAAACCTTATACCTGTGACTGAGATTTAGTAATGACCAGCATCAAGGCAGGTGTATACGTGTGGATATATGAATATATCAATACACATACACCTTGCCATGATGAACCATGATGTACAAAATATTGGTATTAAACAAATACATGTATATCTATGAATATGTGTGGGTATATAAATATATGTCAACACACATACACATTACACAATGAACCATAATGTACAAAATGTTGGTGATAAACGAAGATATGTATATCTATAAATTACAATGTACGATACTGGGACACAAAATATGACCAGAATCCACGTAAGCGCGTACCTTTGAATATGCAAGTATACACCCATGTGCACCTCTCCCGTAATAAACCACAATGTACAATATAAAGTATCGAGCAAAACATGTTTATCTATGAAGTACAATGTGTGATTTAAAAGATTAAAGAGAGCATGTATAACACATAGTTCCTCAAGGGTAACCAGAACAAAGTACCATCATGGATAATTCGTCCCCTTGGATATGAAAGGGGATATGTATCTGCCACTTCACCAAGTGGCAGATACCCTCTTTCATATCCAAGGAAAAAAATTGGTAAATATGTGACAGATTAGGAATTAAGCATCTGCCAGCATGTGTGTGCTTGTCAATTAGACGCTAGGACAACCAGTCGTAAACTGCATGTAATTAAAAGCATCTTATTGACCTTACATCAAGGAAAAGTCTAGTTAATCACCTGTCAGCAGGCATCACACTTAACTAATGTTTACAGCCCGCCAAACAACCATGTGCAATGAGCCTGGATCTGACAGAAGTGAGTCAGACAGCTGTGTTAGAACGCACAATATCCGATTTTACAGGGACCCACTTAAAATACTCTTCATTCACTAACATTACAAGTAGAGAATTGCGTAACATTAGTGGATTGAGATTTAATTGATAAAAATAATTAGGATTGATGACAAAATGAGTTAAATTTGACAACAATTGAGGTACAACAACGCTCAATATGAATACATGTTTTATAAAATGACGCAGTGAATTTATAACTGATTTGTTAAGAGTTGAATCTAATATAATGATGTATTTCCATTGGTACCCTTGTTTTCTGTTTTTATGTTAGAATCAAATTCATAAATAATAAAATATGTATAAAGGAGACAAAAAAAATGCCTAATATGGTATTCTAAAATATCTTACCTGTTTGGATAAATAACAAAATGTCCCTCTCTATACATGTGTCCGTGATCCTTGCTATCATGATTGTTAATAGATTTGAGCGGAGAATATACTTTATGTAGGATAATATAAGGCTGGCATCTGGATTTGAAACCACACCTCCAAGCTTTGCGTCTAATGATTTCCAACTTGAAACCAGAGAATGAGATCAAATTTTGAAACATCCATATGCTCGAGTTAAAGACTGGGCGCCACGTCTGTTGCAAAATAGAACTAGTGGATCTGTCGACTTCAGTCATTATAACCGTATCATTAACACACATGTGAAAGCATTCATCATAATAAAGTGACACAGAGAGTGGATAAACTTTCACGTCAGGTGTCGACAGTAGATAATCTGTGTGTGTTTTGAAAACACTATTTGCAATAATAGTTTTATTTAAAATATTTTGCAATCTTATTGTTATAGTGTTAAATTTCGCTGGTAAGTTATGGCTCAATGAGCAAGGAGCTGTTATACGTAAGCCTGCTCTAATGATGTGTCGCTGAACATGTTTCTCTGGGGCATAAGTGCACGGAGACACTTTCTTCAAATAAACGTTTAAGAGGGCAATTCTGTAAAGTGTCTGTGTTTGAACGTAAGAAACATCTGCAAAGTTCATGGTGATGAAATGATTCATAATAATGCTCGAATCGCCTCCGGTATATTTTAATACCCGATATGAATCCATCACTTTCTCTGGCCAGTCTGAAGAAATATACACCTTGTGAGTGTAAAGTCCACATGTGCTGTTGTTAGCTGCACATGGGGGAACTTTATGGTTTGGATAAAGAAACAGCACAGAAAGTGTGGCTGACCCTGTCATTGTTATGGCATCTGACAAGTTGTATGAACATCTCTGAGGTATAACATGGCCTGGTGGGGAATATATAGGTGTTTCTAAAATTGACACGCACATTTGTGGAGCCATTGATATCTGAGATACATCAACTAAACATGGATTCAATAACACTTGACAATGCACTGTTGTAATAGTAACTGAAAACTCTAACGAGCTATACCCTGGATAAGCTACATGGATAATATAAAAATAATCAATTACCAAGTTTAGTTTGTATTTTTCTCCTATATGGCAGCCATCGTGAACTAGCGTAATGTCACTTGTGTTCACACCTTTGTATCTGTATATATACATTCCCCCAAGTGGACACAACTCGTGCTGATCGGCGTATTTTACATCATCACCTGAGAATGTAAAATAATTAATAGTGAGATTATATGCTGCCATCATATCGTCCTTCAGAGGGTGTGGCGGGACATATAGAGCACACAGGTAAGACTGTGGTGCAGGGAGAGCACCACCCACGTGAATTAGTAGATGTGGGGATAGAGATTGTCTCATTCTACACCCATCTCCTGCGATGGCAGTGGGCAACATTTCTGCATTGTACTCTATTGATAAAACCATATTTTGACGAAAATTCCCACCTTGTTTCTCTGAAATGAAAAGCTGAAATGTTGATGTCACTATTTTCTCTGCATCACTGCCAGATAAATCAACCAGAGGTGCCTTTATTCCGGGCCCATCGTGGAAAGAAAAAGCATCATAAAATCGATCGTGTTTTGCAACAAACAGTATTCTATTATAAGGAGCGGTCCGTACTTGATAGACTCGTCTATGTCGTAGGAGCGATTTTGCAGCGGTCGTCAAAATATCATTCATTATAAACAGACGTATTTCTCGTAGATTTTTGTTCAAGTTAAGCAGACGGATGGGAAAACACCACGCCATTTGCTTATCAATAATTTCATAAGATGCACGAAGGATTTTATACGTCTGGTAAAATATCCCACTTATCTGCAGTGTAATGGAGTTGTTACCAGAGGCGTGTATCCACGGGCTGCGATTTCCACAATATATCGCAGTTCTGTCACTTTGGTCGCAACTTTGCAATTCGGCACGTTGAGCCTGACACATGGGGCTGTACTCCAACTTAAAAAAATGGAAGTTGATTTGAACGACAAAAGATGCGTGCGAAATGACATCATATCTCATGTAATAATGTTTTGTTTGTAAAATATTGGGCACCATCCAGCCACAAATATGTGTATTCTTCACAATGTTTGAGTGTGAGAGTTGTGGGTGGATGACTGTTTTGCAGTGTGAATTCCCACTCTTTACGACATAGCATGTCTCCATTTTCTCCAAGTAGGACCCAGGCAGTCGAAATGTAAGACACTTTTCTAGAAGGCTTTCTATGTAAACGTGCCATGATGCCACTAAAGTATAGCACATACAAATACAGACAAAATGAAATATTCCCAAAATAGGTGTCATCGTCTATGACTGAACAAATACAGACCAAATGAAATATTATCAACAATCCATGACCGAAGGCACGCAAACTCATAATGCTAATTGTTGTTAGTCTCGGTGTTTAAACTCATTATGCTAATTGTTGTTAGTCCCAGTGTTTAACCCTTTAACCGCCGGTGCCGCATATATTCGGGTTTTCATTTTTTATTAGCACATTATGTACCACATTTTGAACATATTAAAGATAAAATGTGACATCAATCAGCAATATTTGAAAACAGTTGACTTCCATTTTGTCAAATCTGAATAATTTTCACTCACTTGAAGTTGTGGATCGCGTCAGCGAGACACAACTTCGAGTGGGTGAAAATTTAGATTGAATAATTTGGCGGTTAAAGGGTTAAACTCAATCTGACAGTCATTAATTAGTCAGCAGCATGAGACATTGGAACTAGGATGACCCAACCCTTTCAGTGCGGGGACCGAATTGGGACGTCTAGGGTATAGTAAAGGATACATTTCACAGGAGCCATTGATCCGCTTTTCCACACTAGTAGTAGTATTGTAATGATATGCTATCTTCGTTCAACTGGAGAGTCATGTTTGACATTAATGTGAACATTATACATTAAAATTTTAATAATTATTTGAATTAAAAGGCTTAGACATATGCTATACAAAAAACTAAAAATCAAACGTGTCGCAATTTATGATCCAAATACTGCACTGACTAGACAAATATGCAAATTAATGTAATATTAGGGTGCGATGCGTCACCAAACTGGCTCCCGTAGGATTTGAATGCTAAATCTGATTTTTTTGCTGATTTTGGTTCCTTCGGGGTCTAACTACCACAAAATAATGGGGTTCAATTTTTTTCACCTCTAAAATCACAAAAACTAGCTTTTTGCACCGGTTTCAACTACATTGCTTACTTTATTAATCCGGCAGAAATAAAACTCGACCTCAGTTCGGAGTATATATATATTTTTATTATTAATGCTAAGGGGATATATATTCAGGGACTGTAGGATAACATATTTACATCCTTCAGATATTTGCGCTAAAAGGGTAAAATTCAAGGTCAAAGGTCAATTTCAAGGTCAAAAATGATTTTCCAGCCAATAAAGGTAGAAACAAGTGTAATACCTCATTTTCGTGTAATTTTCACTGAAAAAATCATTTTTTATATTATTTTCATGTTTCAAGGTCATTCTCAAGGTCAAGAGGTTAATTTCAAGGTCAACAATATAAAAAATGTTTTTTTTAATAAAGCTAGAAACATGTGTAATAACTCATTTTTATGGGATTTTTACCGTAGAATCCATGTAGAGTATTATTTTGATGATTCAAGGTCATCTTTGAGGTCAAAAAGTCAATTTCAAGGTTATGCAGACGGAAACATGTTTTTTTGGGGGAAATAAAGCTAGGAGCATGTGTAGTACCTCTTTTCCAGGAGATTTTTACCGACACGTCTATATATATCATTAATTAAGTGATTTAAAATCATCTTTAAGGTCAATTCCAAGGTAAAAAAAAGCAAGATTTGATTTTAACAAACACAAATACCAAGATTGTACAAACACCTTTTTTTTGTGTGATTTTGACTTAATAATCTTTTTTTTGCGTTTATAAGTGTTCTACCTGTAAAAAAAACACACGGGGTTCCAGTATAATGTGACCTTCAACCCAATTTGAGGGGCCTGGGGGAGGGGGGCTGTGTTTAGTATGGTCACATATTTTTTCCACTATAAAACCTGAAATTTGGCATTCTGCTCTATTTAACTGTTGTAAAAGTGTTCACAATCGCTCAAGAAATGACTGACTCACTAAATAAAACAAACAATTGTGAATCCCCGAATCTTCACCAGCTAAGAAGAATGAACGAAAATATATCAGAACTGCTGCACCCGAAAAGACAAATAACTGTCATAAATTATATTAGCTTTATATATCGTTAGAAGAATATCTGTTTTACATCCCCGACACAAGGATGAAGTCACTATCAAGATTAAGAATGAGCTCACATATGCTAGAAATTGAACGAGGAAGGCATGTCAAGCCGCAAAAACTACCACTAGAACAGCGCATATGTCAAAGATGTACATCAAACTCTGTTGATGACGAAATTCATTTTTTAATTACTTGCTCTTACTTCGCTACGCAGCTAACTAGTTTACTTGCCGAAAGCAAACTACTCAAAAGTGAATTTGACTCACTCTCAAACGACGACAAATTTATATATATTATGTCATCTACACATTGACTATTAGTAATATGCTTAGCAAAATACACCTATAGCTGTTTTCAAACCTTAAGCGTGTCGCGTACCTCCGCTTTATAAAACGATTGGGGCGTAGGGTGACTGGTGCGGCTGGTGATCCTTCTAATCATCCACTCATGAAATCATCCATGCTGTCGGGGGATCACCACTGTGGTATCAGCGACTGGTGCGGCTGGTGATTCCTCTAATCATCCACTCATGAAATCATCCATGCTGTCGGGGGATCACCACATTGGTATCAGCGACTGGTGCGGCTGGTGATTCCTCTAATCATCCACTCATGAAATCATCCATGCTGTCGGGGGAACACCACTGTGGTATCAGCGACTGGTGCGGCTGGTGATTCCTCTTATCATTTTGGTGTTTCGAGCTGACGTCAGTCAATGTATTTTTAGATTGTTTTTTAACATGTTAAATGTAACTAATATTATTATTTTCTTCTTTATACATACTCTCACTCATTATGTAATTACTCGGTTTATACGCTTTCCAGAGGTTTTTATTTGCTATATGCAGTAGCTATTTTATCTCTGGTTTTGGTGCGGGAGACCTAAAAATATCATGCCAATGCTGTTTAACTGTAGGTTATTTTAAATAGTTCTGATGCAAATTTTATTTAACCTGTGCTTGTTTTAGTATATAATGTCGCTTGATTTTAACATGTTTAAGTTAACTTAGCATGCATATTTTACCGAACTAATCCTGTTGTACATAGTCTTGTACATATGTTCATTTTAATGACGCATAAGTCTGCATAGACTTACCGTCGTCAATAAATATCTATCTATCTCTATATAAATAGTTATGAGTGAAGGAAATATGGAATAAGCTTTGGGAGGAAATTCAGAATTCATCTGGACGACTTATGTGTCCAGTGACAAAACCATTATTTTTAAAAAATGTAAAGGTTTGTTAATACTGAATGATAAATGTGCAATCAATCATCCGTAAATGTTGATTGACAGCAAAGATGTTTTTTGAAAATATTAGGAAAACAGACAATGAAAATAATAACAAGTGAGTGAAAACCTATCATTGGTGCAGCAGTTTTGAATTCTTAATAACAATGAGGTTGGAGGATTCGATTTATTTTGCAATAATAAAATGTACTAAAATGATACTGTGATGGTGACCCAGTGAAATCTTGTTTTGTTTTTACATTCTTCATAATCCTTGTATTTCTATGGCTACTAGTGAAAAAAGTGTTACTACGATGTCTGGAAACACTTTAATTTTTTCCCTATAACCTTACGATCTCCAGGTAAACTTATCTAGAGCAGATGTTTTAAACGTTGATCAGGTTTTCACACTTTTTTTAAGACTGGCTACTGTCTATTTTCGAAAACCTATGTAATTATTTTCAGTGATATGATCAAATAACAACAAATACGCGCATGGGGGCCTACCTTGCCCGCATGCTTACAACATATACACTACCACTTATCTATGACATCTAACCAAAGTGCGCACTGCTCATGTAAGAAACTGTAGCGTTAACCCTTTAACCGCTCGTCACGATTTTATTCTTTTCTTTAAATACCAGCTTTTGAACATGTCAAATATAAAATGTGACATCAAGCAACAAGACTTCACAAAATCTCCATTTTGTCAAATCTTAATAATTTTCACTCACTTAAATTAAATAATTTGGCAGTTAAAAGGTTTAACCTTGACCTTCATTGGACGTTGACCATGCTGCACATGTGGTTTAAATGTGTACAAATTGTGGCGAGCCAGCTTCTTTAATCTAGGTCTAACATCTGTACAGTACTTAAAAGGTCAGCAATAATCATGTTTGGTGTGTAGGCCATATGCCTAAACGGGGGGAATTAAAAATGGATTTTTTTGGTTTTAAACTAGTGTCAACGTACCCCCAGGTATGCTGAACCTAGTTTCAATGTACAACCGTTAGCTGTACCCCCCCGGTCTGCCTCTTATTTGCTCTGAACGCCTCTCCATTGCCCTTTAGCGCCTCTCCGTCACTTTTTAATGCCTCTCCATTGAGTTTAATGCTCTTCAATGCTTCTGTATCGAACGTTGAAATTTTTTCTTCACCCTCTAACAGCTTTCTGTCACTATTTAGTGCCTCTCCGTCACCATTTAAATCTGTCGTCCTTTAAGGTCTCTCCGTCGCCATTTAACACCTTTACGTCACCCTTTGACCTCTCTTCGTAGCCACCTACTCCTTGTCGCACCCTAACATACCTCCATTGTTAATTCCCGCTTCATCGTCACCCTCTAATGCCGTTCTATAGCCCTTTAATTCCTCACCGCCACCTTACAACGCATCTGGTCGCACTTAAATATATCTTCTTCGCCCCCTAACACCTGATAGTTGCCCTTTACCGCCTTGTCATTGCCCTTCAAAACCTCCTCATTGCCATTTAACGCCTCCTCATTGCCGTTTTAACCCTTTTTAGTCACCATTTAGTCGTCTATTAGGGCCTCATCGCCGCCCTTCAACGCCTCCCCAGTGTCCTTTAACGCCTCCTGTCGCCTGGCCTGTTCATCTACTTGTAACGCTTTTCCGTCGCCTGATTATTTTACTTTGATGATGAATAATAAATGAAACCATACTGGAATCAAGTTATCCAGTCAAAATTACAGCAAAACTATGTATTATGCCTGTCCAATTTGTAGCATGTATGTTAAAATCATATTTGACTTTGAAATTGACCATTTGACCTAGAGGATCATATCAAATCACCACAATAATACCAGAAATGGATTTCTCAGACAAAATAATATATAAAAAGAAGTATTACACTGTCTTGTACTTAGCTTTATTTGTTGAAAAACACATTTAACTCACGTGACCTTGCAATTGACACATTAACCTTGAAAATGACCTCCAAACATCAACATAGTAGCAGAAATAGACGATTTAACTGAAATTATCAATCAAAAGACGTATTACACCTCGTTAGCTATTTCAGTTTGTTAAAAATTATATTTTCACATTATTGACCTTTGAATATACTTTTTTATGAACTTGAATTGAATTTGACCTTGAAGATGATCTTGAAGCTCCAAAATACATTGATGAATGGATTTTTTTCATTCAAAATCCCATGAAAAACAGGTATTACACATGATCCTAGCTTTAAAAATGGTTAAAAATGATATTTTCTCTTACTTGACCCTGTACCTTTTGACCTTGAGGATGAACTTGAATAAATAAATATAATATTTTCAGAAATTGATTGCCCAGTGAATATAAGGTATTACACTTGTTCCTAGCTTCATTAGTTGAAAAATCATATTTGACCTTGAAATTGACCTTTGACCAGAGGAATGTTTTTTTATTAACACATCAAATACCAGCTTTTGAACATGTACAGTGTAAAATGTGACATCATTCAACAATATTTCAAAATCGTTGACCTTTATTTTGTAAAATCTGAATAATTTTCACTTACTTCAAGTTGGGAATTACGTCAGCGAGACACAACTTCAAGTGGATGGAAATTTCAATTAAATAATTAGGCGTTTAAAGGGATAATGCCTCTCTGTCACCTTTCTGCACTTCTTCGCCCCTTAACGCCACAAAATCGCCCTTAAACGAGGTTTTATACATGTCCCAATTTGTAGCATATATCTTAATATCACATTTGATCATCAGTATGAACATTTCACTAAAATTACACAAAAAAATATTTTTCACTCGGAATAACACGAAAAAGAGGTATTAAACTTTTTCCTAGCTTTAGTGTTAAAAATGAGATTTCCGCCCACTTGACCATTAAAATTAGACTTCCGACCTTAAAGATGACCTTCAATCATTAAAATATCGCAATACATGGGTTATTCAGTCAAAATCACAAAAAAGAGGTACTACACCACTTTCCATTTGTGTCAGCTAAAAAATCATACTTCAAAATCTTTGACCTTGCAATTGACCTGTTGACCTTGCAGATGACCTGGAATCGTCAAAATATTACTATAAATGGATTCTATGGTAAAAATTCCATAAAAATGAGGTATTACACATGTTACTAGCTTAATTTGTTAAAAATAATATTTTTACATTGTTGACCTTGAAATTGACCCTTTGACCTTGAAAATGACCTTGAAACATAAAAATAGTGTAAGAAATGGATTGTTCATTGAAAATTACACCAAAAATAGGTATTACACTTGTTCCCACCTTTATTGGCTGAAAAATCATATTTGACCTTGAAATTGACCTTTGACCTTGAGTCTTACCACTCTAGCGCAAATTTCTGAAGAATGTCAAGATGTTATCCTACATTCTGTGAATACATATACCCCGAGCTTTAATAATGATCAATAAAAAAATATATATACTCGCAACTGAGGTCCAGTTTTATTCCTGCCGGATTGATAAAGTATGCAATGCAGTTGAAACCGGTGCAAAAAGCTAGCAAAAGTAGGGTCAGAACCCCCCCCCCCCCGTTTTTGTGATTTTAGAGGTCATAAAAATTGAACCCCATTATTTTATGGTATTGCGACCCCAAAGCAACCAAAATCATCTAACACATCAGATTTAGCATTCAAATCCCACGGGAGAACATGTGACACCCTACTATAATAGAGGGCGGGGGCCCTAGGGTAGTGGTTAGCACCGCTGCCTTTCACGCAGAGTTCGGGGTTCGGTTCCCGGTCTCGGCGGTTTGAAAGAAACCAAAATGTTTCTTCCCCATCCACGTGTGAAAGTCTGTATTGTGGGGAGCCTCCGTGACCGAGAGGTAGCGTGCTCGGCCTCAGACCGCCAGGGCTCGAATTCTGTGTCTGGAGGACAGTGTCATCTCAATCATCTCACCACCCTCAGGAGGTTCTCCTGGCCCAGTTTAGCCTATATGTGCACAAAGGTGGCCTAAAGCCCGATTCATTTTTACTATAATAGTTTGGTTAAAATTGGAAAAATAGAGCATTTCGACCTGACGGTCTGTCTGTTTTCTCACATTCTTAATTACAAATTAGGTGAGAGCTGACGTTTGGATAGTCAGCCAGGCTTATTTAGTCAGACTTATTTAATTGGAATTTTCACCCACTTGAAGTTGTGTCTCGCTGACACGATTCACAACTTCCAAGTGAGTGAAAATTATACAGATTTGCCCACTAAAATGGACATTTTTGTGTGGAGAATAACATCGGCGTGTAAGTGTGTGATTGAATGTTTTTTTTTTAAAGTAGTGACATTGCTGTTTAAAAATCCCATAGAATTACAAAAAATGACATAACCCTGAATATGGACTGTACTGACTCTACTAGACCTTTCGGTGGCTTTTGATACCATTGATCTCTTCCAAATCGCCTCTCATCTTGGTTTTATGGAATATCTGGATCTTCCCTTAGATGGTTTTCATTTTACATCACTGACCGGGCCAAAGCATTCAGCCGAGAATTGCTGTCGCAATTCCCGACTTGTAGTAGATGAAGATGATTTGATGTGGTTTAAAAATATAAGAAAATTGCCGTGTATTGGTAAACCAGTTTCATGGAAAGTTTCGTTCTAAAACCCTTGGTTGTAAGAAAATTAAGTCTGTTTTCAGGGATGTAAAATGATGCTTTAATGCATCGTGAGTGATTAAAGGGTTAAGTTTAGGATGACTTAGCTGAGGAGCCGGTTGGTAAGCTGCATGGCCCCTGGTTTCACCAGCTGGGTCAGCTTTCTAAATCTGAAAATCCCCGTCAGTTATTAACGGCGCAATAGACAATTTAGATTCGAAATGTTCGCACTGGAAAGTGCTACATATTTTGACACATCACTGTATCAAAATGAATATAACTTTTTATCAAATAAAAAGGGTGAAATATTTAAGAACACTGAAATGAATAAGCCTTTATTGGTGATATGTATCATTTTCCAATACTGTAAACATACAAGGCGAAAAACGCGATACAATATAATTGTTATCCATATAACTCTTGCTCAAAACCTTGGAATATAGGATTTAAAAAACAAGCATGATATTTCCCAGCGAGCAAAACCCATTAACTTAATGCGACGGCGGCACAATGATACCCCCTCGTCAGGTCAACGCCTTGTGTTTAGCTACATGTAGCCTACATTGAACAACATGGAGTTCTGGGATATTGGATGGATCTGGAGGAAGCTCGTGCTGCCAGGATCAGCGACTGGGTCCGCCAGCTTCACAATTAACCCTTGTCCTGTTGAATTTTATGTTTCTATTTTTCGTCATTTGAAGCTGGAATTGCTGACGCAATTTCCAGCTTCAAATGACGAAAAATAAGTCCATTTACAAAAAAGTAGTCATCTGAAAAACTGAATTATTTGATTAACTGAGCATCTATCGCAAACTATTTCATGGATTTCAGTGTCGTTTTATTTGTTCTGAAACACTTTCTTGAAAACTTATATACACGGTTCCCACAGCATCAGCATGATAAGGGTAGACGGATTATGTCCTATGGAAAAACTGTGGCACGCCATTGACGATATTCTGTCTCCATAACATATGTATCCGTATCACACCGTGTCTGAATAATCAACACAGGACCAAGTGTAAATAATTATTAATCAATGAGCTTAATACTGACTTAGGTTTCACCATCTGGCTCAATCATAATCTATCAACCTGAACTTAACTCAGTCTTAAGCTCATTGATTATTTGACATTTGAACACGTGTTGATATTTAAGACAACAGTTTTGACATCAGTGAGTTGGTGAAAACGGGCATGGGCCCGGTTTCACCAACTCACTTATCTTAAATATCAACAGATGATGAAGTCGGAACCTCTAGGCTGGAAGTGTACGCCCCCCTAGTGTTTGTGTGTGAACCTGTAGGCCCATCCAGCAACCATACCATAAGACACACTAGTTATTGACCCAATGCTGGATTAATGCCCACACATCATCTGCGACGTACCTTCAACATTAATCCAGCATTTTGAAAGGTGGTCTGTGGACGGCGGGGGGAGGGTCGTGACACCCCCTGTTAAAAAAATAAACTCAAAATAAATCGCTGACTTGCCTAAACATCGATGTGAGGCCAAGCATATTCCGATACGACATCCCCCCTCCTTTAAATTCAGGATCCGCCAAGCCTTGTGTCTGCTGGGAGGAATCCCAGCAAACAGGAGGCGTTTTCCAATCCTGGTGTCCTTATGTGCCAGCTGTACACACCGAGGTAACGTTAAACCAACATCGGGTCAAAGTATGGTGTTTGCTGGAGGTGATACCTGGATCCGATGTAAAACCTTAACCCTCTCAGTGCGGGGACCAACTTTAGACGTCGGAATCTGACGTCTATAGACGTCAGATTCCGACGTCTAAAGTTGATCCCCGCACTGACAGATTTAAACAAAAGTTTGTAATTACCGTGACGTCCAAAGTTGACAGATTTAAACATTTACAATGGGCGTAGACCCATAACGTAGGTGTTCAAACGAAGCAGAAAGAGTGATAGGACATTTATGATGATTTCAAATTGGAAAAAAAAGTTTTTTATGATATAACATTGATGTCAGCGCTTCAGGGGTACTCAGTTTATCGACATTGGTCTGTATGCAGCAGGAGTTCATGATGACTGGACACGGGGAACTCCAAGTGACACTTTGGACACTGCAACAAGTCTTCCTCGTCCAGTCTATCCAGCATTAGAGATGTACTCCTGGGTGAGTCCAGCATTAGAGATGTACTCCTGGGTGAGTTCAGCATTAGAGATGTACTCCTGGGTGAGTGATCGTGTGACACTACAGGGCTCTCACTCATTATAAAGCCCTCATCCACCTCGTCCTGACTGATGGTAAACTCTCCTCTACTCCCCCGATCCTGGGGTGGTCCGTCCACGGCGTCGTAATCCGTGGTGGATTCAGGCATTCTGGGTATTAGATGGATCTGCAGGGAGCGTGTGCTGTCGGGATCAACGGCTGAGTCTGGTACATCATATCCGCCGCCCCGGGACGTCAAGGGTCTCACTGGCATACTGAACGGAGAGGTGTCCCCGCCTAGGTAGTTACCATGGTTACCATAGTTATTGTGGGGGTCTCCAGGACCGTCTGTTTCCAGCATTCCTCCCACCATCCCGACCTGAAACAATGATGATAAGCTCATATTATCAGAACAATGTCACTCACTAGCTCGCTCGCTAGCAAAAACCCTTCCAGAAAGAGTAAATATGTATAATGGCCGTAGACTGCTTGAATTCAAATTTAAAATAATCCTCTGATCTCTTGGTTTATATAAACATATTTCAGTGATTTAGGGGTTAAAAGGGTTATCAACGACGAAATGCACGTGTATGCGGAATGGCGGAAGCCATCAGGGTGAATCACAATTAATATAGTTATCAACCACAAATTGCTCCTGTATGCGGAATGGCGGAAGCCATCGGGGTGAATCACAATTAATATGGTTATCAACGACGAATTGCACCTGTATGCGGAATGGCGGAAGCCATAAGGGTGAATCACAATTAATATGGTTATCAACGACAAATTGCACCTGTATGCGGAATGGCGGAAGCCATAAGGGTGAATCACAATTAATATAGTTATTAACGACGAATTGCAACTGTATGCTGAATGGCGGAAGCCATCAGGGTGAATCACAGTTAATATAGTTATCAACAACGAAATGCACCTGTATGCTGAATGGCGGAAGCCATCACGGTGAATCACTATTAATATAGTTATCAACAACGAGTTGCACCTGTACGCGGAATGGCGGAAGCCATTAAGGTGATTCACAATAATTATTATTATAGTACTGTCATCAACGCAGAATTGCACTTGTATGCAGAATGGCGGAAGCCATCAGGGTGAATCACAGTTAAATATATTTAACCAACAGAGAATTGATCATTCTGTTATTAAAGCACTTTTCGGACGGAGAATAGTTGAGTGGGAAATATATTGATACATTAGAAAAAGTAGAAAATGTAATTTTATTTGAGAAATGCATTTTGTGGGTCTGTTTTGACGGTTGTTCACAATCAGGGCTTGACTCGTATCCTGCTAAATTAATTTATTAAAATTTTCAGCCACTTGAAGTTGTGTCTCGCTACCGCGACCCACAACTTCAAGGGGCTGAAAATTACTCATATTTGTTTAATTTCAGCCCAACTATTTGTAAATCTTGCTGTTTAGACAAACATTTCATTTCCGATAGCAGTGATTTGGTTGACTAATAAAACAGATTCAAAACGACAATAGTCGTGATCGGCAGGAAAGGGGTTCATCTGGAATCCTACCTGTCTATAATTATTAGGCACAGACTGTTGTTGGTGCAGGTTCTGGTGAGGTGACGATTGTGAGCGGCTCAATGCAGGCGTCCCCATGTTAAGCTAAATAATCACACCAAAACAAATAAAATAACAAAATACACCAACTGATAAATTAGATAACAACAAAAAAAAAAGACTATTTGAAGAACCACAAATAATTTTATACAAACAAAATAAACCAACAAAAATACACCACAAAACATGGTTTCCAAGGTGTTCACAGAACAAAACAAATACAATACACAAAGAAAACAACAGTTAAACATGCTAATCAAATAAAGCAATATCTGAGCCATGAAAGGAAAATATGGGTCACCACGCTTCACTGAGCACACGTTTTCTTTTCAATACGCATGATACACCTCTAATATCAGCATTTAACCCTTAAAGCGACACAAGCAGACTAAAATCATTACAAAATAGGTGATTTTATTTTGGCTTCTTAATATGACCATATGCTGTAAACATGTCCATAGACTAGAACTGCAAAAGTTTTTTTTTTTTTTGTGTTGCGCATTTACCAGTGAAGGGAGATATAAAGACGATTTTTTTTAATTGCAGTTTTAGTCTATGGACATGTTTACATTATATGGCCATATTAAGAAGCCAAAATAAAATACCGATTTTTTATGATTTTAGCCTGATTGTGTCGCTTTAAAACGCTGAGTTATTTTTGTATAAACTATGGAGACCAAAGGGTTTTTTTCAATTTGAAATCATCATAAATGTCTGATTCATTTGAATACCAATGTTATGGATCCACGGGTCCATTTTAGACGTCATAATAAAGGTTTAAGGTGTATGTGTCCTATCACGCACGACAGCATGGTTACATATTAATGCTTTCAGTGCGGGGACCGACTTTAGACGTCAGAATATGACGTTCATAGACGTCATATTCTGGATCTAAATACGATCCCCGCACTGAAAGAATTAAAAAAAATCATAATGGCCGTAGACCCATAACATTAGGTATTCAAATGAAGTGGAAAAAACTAACTAAGATATTTATGATGATTTCACATTTAAAAACCAACAACTTTGGTCTCCGTGGTTTATAGACAAATATTTCAGCGTTGTAATAGTAGGGTGTCACATGTTCTCCCGTACGATTTGAATGCTAAATCTGCTTTTTTTGCTGATTTTGGTTGCTTTGGGGTCGAACTACCACAAAATAATGGGGTTCAATTTTTTTGACCTCTAAAATCACAAAAACGGGGGTGCTGACCCTACTTTTGCTTGCTTTTTGCAACTGTTTCAACTGCATTGCATACTTTATCAATCCGGCAGAAATAAAACTGGACCTCTGTTGGGAGTATATATATATTTTTTATTGTTGATTGTTAATGCTCAGGGTATATATATTCACAGACTGTAGGATAGCGTCTTGACATCCTTTAGTAATTTGCGCTAGAGGGGTAAAAATGAAGGTCAAAGGTCAATTTCAAGGTCAAATATGATTTTTCAACCAATAAAGGTGGGAACAAGTGTAATACCTCATTTTCGTGTAATTTTCACTGAAAAATTCATTTTTTCTAATACTTTAATGTTTCAAGGTCATTCTCAAGGTCAAAAGGTCAATTTCAAGGTCAACAATGTGAAAAAGTTATTTTTAAGAAACTAAGCTAGAAACATGAGTATTACCTCATTGCCATGGGATTTTTACCGTAGAATCCATTTATAGTAATATTGTAATGATTTAAGGTCATCTGCAAGGTCAAAAGGTCAATTCCAAGGTGACAGATTTATAAGTATGATTTTTTAGTCAACACAAATGGAAAGTGATGTAATACCTCTTGTTTTTGTGATTGACAGAATAATCTATCTCTTGCGATATTGTAATGATTAAAGGTCATCTTTAAGGTCAAAGTGTCATTTTCGTGGTCAACTAGTGGGCAGAAATCTCATTTTTCACAAAAAAGCTAGGAACAAGTGTAATACCACTTTTTGTGTTATTTCGAGTGAGAAATATTTTTTTGTATGATATTAGTGATACGTTCATACTGATGGTCAAATGTGATATTAAGATATATGCTACAAATTGGGGCACATATAAAACCTTGTTCAAGGGCGAATTTGATAAGATGATCTAAAAGTGTTTTAATAATTAAACTTGGTAAAGTTGAACAAATCACGTGACAGAGAGTTAGAGTGCGATGGAAAAGTGTTAAAGCTAGATGGAGAGGTGTTGAAAGACAACAGAGGGGTGTTAAAGGGCAAGAGCAAGAAAGTGGCGTTAAAAGGCGAGGAAGGAAAGGTGACGGAGAGGCATTAACCCTATAAACGCCAAATTATTTAATTGGAATTTTCACCCATTTGAAGTTGTGTCTCGCTGACGTGATTCCCAACTTGAAGTAAGTGGAAATATTCAGATTTTACAAAATAAAGGTCAACCATTTTGAAATCTTGTTGATTGATGTCACATCATACCTTAAAAAGCTGGTATTTGATGTGTTAATAAAAAATAAAAATATAGCTAAAAAAACATTTTTCTGGAACTCTATGGGTAAATTCAAGGTCAAAGGTCAATTTCAAGGTCAAATATGATTTTTCAACTAATGAAGCTAGGAACAAGTGTAATACATCTTTTTCATATGATTTTGATTGGACAATCAATTTCTGAAAATATTATATTTAGTTCTTCAAGGTCATGCTCAAGGTCAAAAGGCCAATAACAGAGTCAAGTAAGAGAAAATATCCTTTTTTACAAATAAAGCTATGATCATGTGTAATACCTCTTTTTCATGGGTATTTGAATGAAAAAATCCATTTATAATTGTATTTTTTAGATTCAAGATCATCTTCAAGGTCATGCATACTTGGATTGGGTATTATCAGATGTAAAAATTGTTAATGTATATTGTGCTTGGTCAAAATATAACATCAGAGTGTTATTTGATCCATTCTGCCATATGAGACAGTGTTGACACAAGAGTGATTTGAAGAGGGGGGGGGGGGTAAAAACCCTCCAACCCTAAATGTTATTCCTGAAACCTCTATGTTATTGTAGCAGCTGTAAATTTATGATAAACCTTTACCTGTCTTTTGAGCTGTGCTAGTTGTCTATGTAGGCTCTCGGCGCGGGCATACTCCGTCTGCTTGTCATTCTGCTCCTGACGAAAATCTTCTGTGAGAACCTGACCACAGCACGATCACAGAATATACATATTGTAGTATGCGATGCCATATCGTATTTTATAGAAACAGATGGACAATTTTGGTTCTATAAAGCAATCATAGTTTGCGAATAATTCTTCCTGAAATTATTTGGGACTCAAATTTGTATTGCTTCCATTGTTTGAATCGGTCATTGAGAAATGTTATGGTGGTGTTTGAGAGTGCTTGAATGTTGTTATTGCCAGTGTAAGAACCCTGAATATTATTCAAACATAGCATCTAACTAACAAGTGAGGTGGATGATAAGAGTGTAGGTCATATTGATTTATCATTTTTAACTAGGTAGTGATTAAACATATATTTCACCCCGAGCCACAGCTATTTTAAGTTACAATATTTGAATATAAAGGTTTAACCTCAAGAGCTCTTTATTATTTGCAGTCTCGTGAAGTTGTATTTCGCTATTGCGATCCCCAACTTCAAATGACTGAACATTACTCGAACTTGTAAAATTAGGCCCAACAGATTTAATAAATTTTGCTCATTTCAGGAAATGGTCACCATGGTTACAGAAGTAGTCGACATCAGTGTTCTAGGTGTCCAACCAAATAAAAGTGGTTAAATCACAAAAACACTCCTAAAGTCGACATCAGTGCTGTAGGCGTTAAGCAAAATAAAAGTGGTGATCGTTATTCAAATGTTAAATCCACTAATTTTTTGTTAGGGTTTTTTATTTTGTTCTTAAGCTTCAAATTGTCAACTTAATTTCAATTACAAATGTAAGCCGCCTCTTAGTCTTGACCCTGTAAACTGGTAAACCCTCGCGATCCATCAAAGCATCATTTTATATCCCTGAAAAATAACTTAATCTTGTACACCTAGGGGATTTAGAACGAACATTTCCATGGAGCTGTTTTAATTTATTAAACATGGTAACGTTACTAAGTATTGTTTATCATGAAGTGGGGGTATTCATGATATTAGTCTACCTCTATTTGCTGCTGAAGCACACCAATGCGTTCCTCGTTCTCTGCCACTTGTTTCCCGTTGCTATGACAACGATCTTTGAGTTGCTGCTGCAGTCTTCTGATCGTCTCCTCGTGATCGTGGATCTGGGTACTCATGTGAGATGCCGAGGCCTTTAACTACAAAAACAGCAGCACCAATGGGGTACCAAACGTTTTTTTAATCGAAAATCGAGATTTCGGTGTGACCCGTTATTGAATAATTTTATCAATTTTCAATTAAATACCTCTGCATCTATCCGGGTTAATCGGGTCCCACCGAAATATCGATTTTGGATTAAGAAAAAATCATTTTGACGTAATATAGAACAACAAAAAATTGATACAAAAAAGGATGTGCCGAAATAGTATCGACATTAAATCGCGATTGAGATTGGAAACCCCATTCAATGTTGTTACTATTAAAATACATTAAGTGGGGTTTCTAAACTCAATCGCGATTGAATTTAGAAAACTTTTTTTTATCTATTTCGACACAGCACCTTTCATTAAAACAACTACTTACCACGCGCATTATTAACACATTTTCACCTAATAAAAACATATTATTGTCCGATGTTTTTGGCTGAGCTAAAATATGAATCCCTACGGTCAGGCAACATAACTAAACATGATAAAGTACGTCTTCAGTATGTGTTATTTCCAATGTAAACCCACACTGTCTCGTTTTCTTCTGGCTTATGCTACATACCTGTGTGTTTTCTTCGTCCACCTGTGACATTTTATCTTTCATCTGAGTGTGAAGGTGGTCCATCTCAGACAGTTGTCGTGTAGTCAGGGCAGTGCCCTTCCCTGACATCTCTTTCTGGGCTGACAATAACTCATCCTAAAAACAAATATCATAAGTGTGTTTGCCTAAGACCCCGTGCTGAAGAAATAACGTGTGATAGAGTGTTTATTAATCACCACGTAGAACTGCGCGCTTTTGTCAGCATTACATACAAATAATTGTGCCAAAGAAAATCATCTTATGAATCATCTTATGAATCTTATGAAACATACACTTGAAGTGTTGTCTCTCAGTACAAGTGAGTGAAAATTATTCATCTTTGCTTAATTTTTTAGACGAAACATTTGCAAGCAAACATTTGATGTTTAGACGCTTATTGCGTTCCCAATAACAGTTACTTGGTCAAATAATAAAATTGATTAAAAACGACTATTGTCGCGCTTAGCTGTTAAGGATTAAAAACATCGTTAGTCTGACTAATTGTGTTTGTTGGGCATAGCACTGTTATAAAAAAAATCACTGAAAATTTTATAACCCACCAAATTTCGTTCTCAGTGATATATTATCGATTATACTTGGCTACTTTCTAGAAAATCAAGTAATTTTCACACATCATGAGGCGGGAATTGTGGCTATTTCTAACCCATCTTCATTCACCTTAACCCTTACAGCGCGGGGATCGACTTTAGTCGTCAGAATCTGACGTTTGTAGAGGTCAGATTCTGACGACTAAAGTCGATCCCCGCACTGTAAGAGTACCCATATTTCTAATGGCCGTAGACCCATAACATAAGTATTCAAATGAATCAGAAAGAGCTGAATAATACATTTATGATGATATCAAATTGAAATAAACCCTTTGGTATCCATGGTTTTTTATAGACAAATTCAGCGCTTTAAAGGTTAAAGTGTGAATTGCTGATGCAATTCACACTTCAAGGTGACTGAAGATCAGTTAGAAATAGCAGAGTGACAGGAGAGTTTTTCACCGCAATCACTCTTACCTGTAGCTTAGTAACTTGATCCAAGGCTGTCCTTTTCTCCTGTCCTAATTCTTGTATATGTTTCTTTGTCTCTGACAGTTTTACGTCCACCTTCTCTCTGTATTTCTGCCATTCCTGATTCTTATCTATCACCTGATATAAACACAAACACACACACATACATTTTGTATTGGCCTGAATGTAAGTTATATTTACAAAGTTTTATGAAATGTGTATCGAGGACTATTATAAAAACACACTAATAATAAACACAATAAAAATGAGCCGCGGTTGGGCTCGTTGAAAACATGAATAATTGATTGAATGAATGCATGCATGAATAAATAAATGAATACATGAATGAATGAATGAATGAATGAATGAATGAATGAATGAATGAATGAATGAATGAATGAATGAATGAATGAATGAATGAATGAATATATGAGTGAATAAATGAATGGATAAATAAATAAATAAATGAATGAATGAATGAATGAATAAATGGATGAATGAATGAATGAATGAATGAATGAATGAATGAATGATAGAAGAATGAATGATACACGAATGGTGATAACTGAATGAATGAAGAAATAAATGATTGAATGAATGATAAAGAAAATAATGCATGAATGAATGAATGAAAGATAAATAATAACAAGACTACATAAGTCCAAGAGCTCCCGCTCCGAATTAGAATTTGATTTAAGCAATTTTGTATAGGGTTACTAATGTAGTCCTAGTCTAGGTCAAAAATCAAGACGCAAGACAGCTAGGTCTAAGAAGCCCAGTCTAAGAGTAAGATAAGAACTAGACAGTCTGTCAGAGATTGCAAACCTCCATTGAAATTAATGATCCTAATCAGTATCCCAGTAATGGTCTACCTATCTGGCACGGTTTACTCGATATCAGGCCAATCGAGTTAACTAATAGCTGATTTACGGTCATTTTGAATTCGATATAAATTAGTTAAAAACTTAGGGTGCATTCTCCCCCGAAACCTCAAATTTTGTTTTATAGTAATGGACTAACATCTAACACAGTTTGCAAAATATTGGGCATGTGAAAGTAAATAATGGCCGATAGGGGGCCATTTTGAATTTGATCGAGTCAGAATTTTTCAAGATGCATCCTCAGCTGAAATCTCACATTTCATTCTATAGTAATCGTCTAGCTATCTAGCATGGTTTACCAAATATCGGCCATGTGAAAGTGAATAATCGCCTAAAGGCGGCCATTTTGAATTTGATCAAGTTAAAATTTTCAAAGATGCATCCTCAGCTTAAATCTCACATTTCATTCTATAGTAATGGTCTAGCCATCTAGCACGGTTTACCAAATATCGCCCATGTGAAAGTGAATAATGGCCGATAAGAGGCCATTTTGAATTTGATCAAGTCAAAATATTTCAAGGTTGAAGATGCATCCTCTCACGTAATCTCACATTTTGTTTTATAGTAATGGTCTAGCCATCTAGTACGGTTACCAAAAACCGGCTATGTGAAAGTGAATAATGGCCGATAGGCGGCCATTTTAAATTTGATCGAGTCAATTTTTTTCAAGATGCATCCTCTCTTGTAATCTCACATTTTGTTTTATAGTAATGGTCCAGCTATCTAACACGGTTTACCAAATATCAGCAATGTGAAAGTAAATAGTGGCCGATAGGCGGCCATTTTGAATTTGATTGAGTCGAAAGTTTTTAAAAGGCATCCTCTCTCGAAACGTCACATTTTGTTTTATAGTAATGGTCTAGCTATCTAGCACGGTTTACCTGCTATCAGGCCTATCGAGGTAAATAATGCTGATTGTCGGCCATTTTGAATTCATAAGTTAAAAATTTTCATGGTGCATCCTCCCCTGAAAACTCACACTTTGTTTTATAGTAATCAGGTAATGGTCTAGCCATCTAGCACGGTTTACCAAATATCAGCCATGTGAAAATGAATAATGGCCGAAAAGGCGGCCATTTTAAATTTGATCAAGTCAATTTTTTTCAAGATGCATCCTCATCTGAAATCTCACATTTTGTTTTACAGTAATGGTCTAGCCATCTAGCACGGTTGACCAAATAACGGCCATGTGAAAGTGAATAATGGCTGATAAGCGGCCATTTTGAATTTTATCGAGTCAAATTTTTTCAAGATGCATCCTCTCCAGAAATCACACATTTTATTTTATAGTAATGGTCTAGCCATCTAGCACGGTTTACCAAATAACGGCCATGTGAAAGTGAATAATGGCCGATTGGCGGCCATTTTGAACTTGGACGAGTTGAATTTTTTCAACATGCATCCTCTCCTGAAGCCTTACAATTTGTTTTATAGTAATGGTGTAGATATCTTGAGCGGCTTTCATGATATTCCACAATATCAGGCCTGTCGAGGTGAATAATGGCTGATAGGCGGCCATTTTGAATTTTATCAACTTGAAATTTTTCAAGATGCATCCTCTCCTGAAACCTTACAATTTATTTGATATTAATGGTGTAGCTATCTTGAGCGGTTTTCATGATATTCCGCAATATCAGGCCTGTCGAGGTGAATAATGGCCAATAGGCGGCCATTTTTAATTTTATTGACTTGAAATTTTTCAACATGCATCCTCTCCTGAAACCTCACGATTTGTTTTATAGTAATGGTGTAGCTATCTTGAGCGGTTTTCATGATATTCCGCAAAATCTTTCAGTCGGATTTACCGATGTTATAAATTAGGTCAAAGTGCTGGGTCAACTTCAAGGTCAAGGTCCAAAAACCTGAAAAGGCACAACTAGGGACCTTAGAGAACATGTATGTGCGATATGACTGTCATCGGCCCAGTACTTTTCGAGATCTGCTCCGGAAACGAAGTGCGCGTCAAAACGTCTAAATAGGTCATAGTTCTGAACCAGAAGTAGGTCAAAGTTCAAATACCCCAAAAAGCACAACTAGACCCCCTAGGGGTGCTGTGTGTAAAATTTGAAGACAATCGGACAAGTACTTTCAGAGATATGCTCCGGAAACGAATTGTTTACGGACGGCCCAACGGCCCAACGCCGTAACATCATCATTTTCTCCTCTGCAACCTTGCGTATTGAATTCAGAATAAAAATATTTTAACCTGTCCATTAGCAGCCTGGAAGTAACCCACATACCAAAAATTGTTATCCTAGCTTATTTTCTTACAAAGTTATAGGCAAAAGAAGAGGCAAAAAAAAACGGAGGTAGAATCCATAGCTCCCTCCGTCTCACCTACGGTGACGGCGGGAGCTAATAAAGATGAATGAATGAATGAATGATACATGAATGTATGCATGAATGAATGAATGAATGAATGAATGAATAAAAGGAATGAATGAATGAATGAATGAATGAATGAATAAATGAATGAATGAATGAATGAATGAATGAATGAATGAATGAATGAATGAATGAATGAATGAATAAATGGGGATTTGGGCCTATTTTTTGCATGCACATACAGGTATAGCTCTGACATATGTAGGACAGCGATCATAATAACTGTTATGGGAGACAACAGAGACATGTATACATTATTAACCATTATCTGATTATTAAAACAAAATAATAATGCCAAGTTATCAGCAGAGTCTATCACTCTGCACCTTATATCTTTTCCGAATTATCATGGTTATCATGTTGAGTAAACAACATTTTATAATTAATGCTTTACCCGCTACGATATCTTATATAATGATACTAAGTTATCTTATCTAACGTTCCACCCACTTAAAGTCGGGTCGCGCTACCGCGATCCACAACTTTAAGTGAGTAAAAATCTCTCATATTTGTTTAATTTCAGACCAAACATTTCAAATTCTGATGTTTAAACACACATTTCGTTCCACTAGCAGTGATTTATTCTGCTCATAAAACGGACTGAAAACGATTGGCGGTGAACGGGTTAACATGGTTAACAGGTTAAGCTAGGACCCCTGATATTTAGTAGTGGAATCATTGTATTTTCTATAGAAAAAAGTGACTCCAGTAAATATGTATATCTACATTGCCTTGATATTATTGATTCAACGATTCATATATTATATTACACTATCACCCGTAGACCATGCAAAAAACACTGCTATCTAGCATGCTAAGTTGTGCAGACCTCACATTTCCCCCACTCTCTGACATTTCCTTTTCAGCCTATCGTAGTACGCTTGTTATGGGGCGGTTTACAAAACGGTGTCCTGCGAATCGTTCTCTGATTGACTTGCGCATACTGTGTCAGCAGGCGGCTGAAAACAAGGTCGGTCACTAGTACATGTAGGGTGGTCCTCGTGCACAATTTAAAATGCCTGGTTTCAGTGTGTGGTGGGAGACAGAACACTGAGAATGAGTGTAATATTATATATACTTTTCTCTTTTAATTATCATGAATAGAATTCAGAACTTTACATATGAAATGTATAATAGTGTTTTATTCCAATAAAGTAACCTAATTATGTGCTAATGTCAATAATTTGTGTGGCAATATATTATATTGTGTTATGTGTCATCAAAAAGTTTTCTTCGCAATGACTATATCTGCATATAGGGCACTTCATATCGGTCTGATTCTGATAGTTCAATATGTGTGTGCGTGTGTGTGTGTGTGTGTGTGTGGGGGGGGGGGTATGTTACGACATCTACAAATAAAGTGGTATGATATGACACCTAAGTGCTATAGTATATAACCAGACATGACTATATATTACTGTGGGAAATACCCACGATGTTGTTACCCAGAATGCCCATGAAAAGTAGCACTGATAACATAAACATATATAGATGTAGATATATTAGACCTATTTAAACATATATACATATATCGTCGCCTCGGAGCTAAAGGATCCTATCTGCCACTCTAACGAGTGTCAGATAGGATCCTTTAGCTCCGAGGCGACGATATGATATGTTTGGATGTCTAACAGATGTGCATGATTAACATAATACTTGTGTCATAGCGGGGCATAACCCATAGCGGCGCATAACCTGATAACTGGTCAAAGATCAGCAAACCATGCACAGATGAAATAGCCACTGATAGCCACTTGAATGTCACCTCATACTGATTCTTTATCTGTTTATCATGTTTATACCTATACATTTCATAAAGCTTGGAATTTCCTATCTATTCTTAGGTAGGCCTATTTTTTATGTGTCAAGTCAACTAAATTACACACAATCTGTGCACAGCTGGCAGATGACAATTATCTGATTATTCCAGTACTTTGTTCTTTCTAAAAAAATGAAATGAAATGAAATGAATCGGGCTTTAGGCCACCTTTGTGCACATATAGGCTAAACTGGGCCAGGAGAACCTCCTGAGGATGGTGAGATGATTGAGATGACACTGTCCTCCAGACACGGGATTCGAAATTCGAGCCCTGGCGGTCTGAGGCCGAGCACGCTACCTCTCGGTCACGGAGGCTCCCCACAATACTAACTTTCACACGTGGATGGGGAAGAAACAATTTTTGTTTCTTTCAAACCGCCGAGACCGGGAACCGAACCCCAGAGTCTGGCGTGAAAGGCAGCGGTGCTAACCACCACCCTAGGGCCCCCGCCCTTGTTCTTTCTAAGACTAGCCTAAACGCGCTTTGCTACTGCAGTAGATATTTAGTGATACATCAATTGTTGAGATACATCCATACAGCGCATACACTGCTAAACTTATACAAAATTATTTCATCTTTAAATTTGTCACATTCTGATCTGTGGTTTTCACTGTGAGAGTCAGTCGGTATCAGCCTATAGCATGTATCTACTGATAATATATGCTTCCAACACGCTGTTTGCTTTCACTACGAGTTGTATGGTGAGATCAGCCCATCTCGCACTGTCTCCTATGCGCTTCACTGCTCGGTTTGAGATAGACACTCGTTCGAGATAATACATACTACATCGTTGGGTACGGCGAGATGCGCTGATCTCAGTACTTGTCACCACAAAAAGCCCTCGCCTAAACGCTCGGGATGGGTGATGTGGTGAGATGAGCCCATTTCGCCTTCCCAACGATGCACTATGCATATAATATCGCACTCTGTTTAGACAAAGGTTGGAATGATCAGAAATATCGATTTTAGGTTTTGTTAACTCATCTAACATGTCTAACGTTAGTTGATCGCGTGAAAAAATACAAACGTTGTTCATTGCCCAGAAAAAACATACTTATCACAAAAACAATTAATTATACCACCTTGTTACTCCGGACTGAATATTGCTTTACCTCGCTTTCCGCACAGTCATGGCAATATCGTGACAGAAGAAGGCCCGAAGTGGGGACTATGACCTACTCTTATAGAATGACTGCAAGGGTTCTTTACAGTGCACAGTACCACAGACAGCACTGCACACTCCAGGCTATTGGACAGTTTGGAGCACTGTATATGCACATCCCCGATGACAAGCATCCATTTCATAACGTCATATATCGAGCCAGCGCAGCCATAACCATGCTAACTCCATCGGCTCATTTTATGCCTCTATTTTATCGGGCTTGTGCTGACTTCCATTTATGTCTGAAGTCAGATTATTGCTTACTACTAGTATGCAAGATTTAGATGTGTGTGAATGAGGACAACATTCAAGAAACATTGTATAATCATCTGCGAGAAGCGTCAGTGAATCATGTGATAGGTTTTCTAATATCATTGCTTTTGCGCAAGCACAAGAAATAACCAACCTTCAAACAGTCCCTCATCGGCCCTATATCACGACAAAAAACAATACTTTTTATATTCCACCGCAAGCGATATTTTGTCAACGTCTACATCATCTAAATTGTTTGGAGAAATATATACGTCATGAATGTGCCATGATTAAAAAAAAAATTTTAGACATGTTTGAACAGCATCTTCCATGAACTGCCGAAATAAACAATGTAATATAGCAAGTCATAAAATAAATTGTTTTTGTATTTGGGTAATACATATGATTGTAAACAATATGTAAAACATAGCCTGAGTAATCCGAATGCTAAGATGTACCTTGTTGAGATCAGTGGTAAGCTGCTGTATATTCAGGTTTGCTTTCTGTAGGTACGCCATCAGTTGCCAACACGTTGTACATTTGGAACTGCTATCAACAATTGGTTCCGCCTGCTGGAGCACAAAAATATACATATAATCATAAAAGCATAATACATTGTATTATGCATTTAATCTACATGTACTACGGACACTGATGGACATGATGGATGGTGTTTAAGCCTTAACCCTTTAACCGCCGGTGCCGCATATATTCGGGTTTTCATTTTTTATTAGCACATTGAGTACCACCTTTTAATTTTCATCACTTGAAGTTGTGGATCGCGTCAGCGAGATACAACTTCAAGTGGGTGAAAATTCAGATTGAATAATCTGGCGGTTAAAGGGTTAAAGCGAGTTATCTCATTTAAATTTTCACACACTTCAAGTTGTGTCTCGCTACCGCGATGTGAGTAATTTTCATCGACTTGCAGTTATGGGAGGCGGTAGCAAAACAACTTCAAGTGGGTGGAAATTTAAATTATTTAACTTAGCGGATTAAAGGTTAATGACCACACTGGCTTATACTGCTATACATGTTATATGTCAAAATAATGTAATAAGTACATTTTGAAGTTAATATGGTTAGTGGAGTGAGACAAATTAAACTTTTAGAGCGAGATAGATCGACATACATTACTACTATTACATGTATTAGCCTGTTAACCCTATGAATGTTATTTTTTGTATTTTCAAGTTTTCACTCACTTGAATCTGTGCCTCACTCACGCGATCTACAGATTCAATTGATTTAAACATATTCAGAACTGTCAAATAAGAAGACACGTTTTTGGTCATAAGACATAATTCACATTCAAAAGTTGCTTTTTTGATGTGCCAATGAAAAAGTTTAACTCCTGTGCTCAGAGCTTAACTCTTTCAGCGCGGGAATAGACTTTAGTCGTCAGAATCTGAAGCCTGTAGACGTCAGATTCTGACGACTAAAGTCTATTCCCGCACTGTAAGAATAAACATATTTCTAATGGCCGTAGACCCATAACATAGGTATTCAAATTAATCAGAAAGACCTAACTAAGACATTTATGATGATTTCAAATTGAAAAAACCCTTTGATCTCCATCGTTTAAACAAAAATAATTCAGCTCTGTAAGGGTTAACACCTGTGCTCAGAGTTTAACTCCTTCAGCGCGGGGATCAACTTTTGACGTCAGAATCTGATATCAAAAGTCGGTCCCCTCACTGGAAGAGTTAAATATTTACAATATTGCCGTAGACCCATAACATAGGTACATGTATTCAAATGAAGCAAACCGAGCTAATTATATAAGACATTTGTGATAAGAAATAACGATTTAAAATTGAAAAAAAAAATTGGTTCTGAAAGGGTGAAGGGATTTTAAATATATCTTATTGTAGAGAGCTCACTGTCTGTATAGCAGGTTGTTTATTCGCATCTCGTGGTGTGTCGCGTGACTGAATCTCGGGAAGTCCCATTTGATATTGTCGGTTGAAGTCCAGGTTGCTGACCACGTCATTGCACAAATATGACACCTGTTTGGAATGAAAAATAGCAAACTAATCGTATGTGAAGTGGTTAAATTTTACTCACTTTGGAATTTAAGGTGAAACGATTGCGACGTTTCGATCTGCTTTCAGCAGATCTTGATCACGCAATGATCAGGGTGGGTGATTCGGCTCAGATGGTGGTGGTCGCGGAATTATCTGACCATCTGACATATTCTCTACTAATCATGCTAATCGTATATACTTATATTCATGACTGCGGGCGCATAAAGCAATGTAGTCTTGGTTTAATCCAACTGGAATCATTGCAACATGTTCATAGTTCATACATGTTCATAATGAAGAAACAAGTCCGTCAGATGAATGAAAAATACCCTTACATAAAAATAGATGAGACATGATCATCATGATAACATACACTCGTTGTTAATTATTATCTCTAAAACCACCAAATTGAAATTAATTTCAGTCAATATTATAAAACAGTTCGAATGTGCGTCGCCCGACCGAAAGTGTTTTATAATAACAGATCATTTCTGACAAAAATATAATCTCAAAATAAGGAAATCAAATATTTTATGAACTTCTTCATAATATCTGTCTTGTATTAGATTTCAAATGAAACCTTAAGGTATTGTAATTTATCAAAAATGATCTTTAACCTTTTAGCATGCTTAGTCAAAATAATATTGTTTAAACAGTTTTGTTCAGCAGAAGATCAACGTGACTTCGATCAACATCACTATATTTAAAAATGAAGGAAGCTGGAAGATAATAGTGGCTGCGCAAGTATCATGCATGTTTTTAGCATGTTTAATCTGATAAGTAAACACTGTTGTACTAGAAAATATAGGAAGGTAATGGACTTGTTCCATGACTGTGTCCTCTTCAATCACTTTTAAATAAAGTCGGAAAGCAATTCGATTGGGGGATTCATTTGAGCTACTCAATTAGCCCTATACCATCTATGGCATGAACATGATGAAGATAATAATTGTTCCAGAAAACAATACATTGCACACCTGTTGTCGATGCCGAAAATAATATGATGTAGCTTTTCAACTGATTTTGCCCCCAATTGTGTGTAGTAAACTACATCGCTACACTAGCACCAGACTATGGCCGATTACACACGTTGTTCTTTTGAGATCAGGTTTAAATGTTTATGCACCGGTCACGTTTGTATTCGTTTTTTCGTTTTTTAGTACCATTACACATGTTACCATGGTTACATATCAGCTTTTTGATATGTTAAAAATAAAACGTGCCATCAAACAGCAAGATTTCAAAATCGTCGTCCACTATTTTGTCAAATCTGAATAATTTTCACTCACTTGGAAGGTGTGGATCGCGTCAGCGAGACACAACTTTAAGTGAGTGAACATTCCAATAAAATAGTTTAGCGGTTAAGGGGTTAAACTATGCGAGCACATTGTTATAATGGCCAGTTGCAGATGTCGTTCTCGAGTCTGAGATCGGGTTTAAGCAATGCGGGCATATTGTTATAACATTTGGCTGCTTGCTCTCGAGTCTGAGATCAGGTTTAACTTGTTTAAACAATGCAGGCACATTGTTATAATGGCTGGTTGCACACAACATTCACGGGTCTGAGATCGAGTTTAAACAATGCGAGCACATAGTTATAATAGCTGATTGCACACGTCGCTCACGAGTCTGAGATCGGTTTAAATAATGCGGGCATATAATGGCCGGTTGCACAAGTCATTCAGAGTTTGCGATCAGGTTTAAACAGTGCGGGCATATTGTTATAATGGCAAGTTGCACAAGTCGTTCACGAGTCTGGGATCGGGTTTAAACAATGCGGGCATATTGTTATAATGGCAAGTTGCACACGTCGTTCACGAGTCTGGGATCGTGTTTAAACAATGTGGGCATATTGTTATAATGGCTGGTTGCACACAACGTTCACGAGTCTGAGATCGGGTTTAAACAATGCGGGCATATTGTTGGCCGGTTGCACTAACGTTCAGTCTGAGTTTGGGTATAAACATGATGAACTACGCAGGCATATTGTTATAATGGCTGGTTGCACACGTCGTTCAGAGTCTGAGATCGGGTTTAAACAATGCGGGCACATTGTTATAATGGCTGATTACACAAGTCGTTCACCAGTCTGAGATCGGGTTTAAACAATGCCGGCATATTGTTATAATGACCGGCTCGACACGGCGTTCAGAGTCCGAGATCAGGTTTAAACAATGCGGGCAGATTGTTATAATGGCTGGTTGCGCAAGTCGTTGTGAGACCGGCAATGCCGTAACATGTGCAACCGGCCAAAGGCTCCTGCAATAAAATTTGAAAGATTTGAGTACACTCACCTGATGAAGATGTGGTATAAGGTCAAGCCCACCAGGTGGGGTGACTGCCAGGGATGACCCGCTGACCGGACAGGGGAAGTTTAGAGGAGAGCTCCCGGCTGTCAGGGTAACGGGACGTCCCCTGCAGCCGTCAGGGGGAGAACCTGCAAAGTTTGGGGGTAAATTACCCTGTGCCAGATTCAGGGCGATTCTCTGGTCCGGCGGGGAGGCTGACAGCCTGCCTGGTGAGGAGGGAGAGAAACCAGTGGCTCGTGGTACCCCTTGATACCCCTGACTTGATGGGGCTCTGTCCGCTAACCCTCCCATGGGGAGCCTATTAGCGGGATTTATCTCCATCAAAAGTTGTTCAGCCATCACTTCTGAAAAACAAGTAACAAATATTCAGTACGAACTGATAAAAGACCATTCTCACTATAACTATGCCTGCTTAGTTTATATATATTCACCAGGTGGCGCTTATCCTTACTTCCCTCTGTAATGAGCACTGTGATTTCTGGGTATACCCTTATCCCGTTGATGGTAACAGTGGACTACTACTTTACCCTCTAAACACCAGTGTTATTCTTATCATTTTCATTCACCTTGAGGTGGCAATAAATTCTAAGTATATTATCATGATTAACTCTCATCATGCTGATCACGATTTTTGTCGTTATTAATTTGTCTTATTCAGTTATTTGTCTATCAAGTCACTGGTATTGGGAACAAAATGTGTGTTTAAACATCAGAATTTGCAAAGGATAAATCTCAAATTAAACAAATAATTATACGTAATTTTCACCCACTTGAAGTTGTGGGTTGCGGTAGCGAGACACAACTTCAGGTGGGTGAAAATTTAAATAAATTAACTTAGCAGGATAAAACATGGTAAATACCCAAGTTGTATCATTATCAGTGATGATAGTATCTCAAATGAAAGCAAAACAACATCATCAATGTGAAGGTCATGGCATTTTTCATTCAAAGACACCACAAATATGACATGTGGTGGCGAAAATGCGACGAGCGTTAGTTTATAGAACGGCTTACTCTGTGCTAGAACACACGTACAGAAGGTTACGTTTTGACATAACCTTTTCAACCCTTTGCTATGATGCCTCGAAGCATCATTTTTCATTTCTAAAATTTGGCTCCGGCTCCATGTCATGCCAGGGAACGATATAATAAATAGCTTCTTATGAATGCCAAATTCATAAATTAATTGTGTGGCTAATAACTATTTTAGATGTCTGGCAATATCATGTCCTGTGTGAAATTAACATTTTTAATTGAGGGCAGAGTGTGTTGTATTGTTTTCGAATTTATATTGCTATCATATCATATCTGTATTATCAGGTTACTATACGTCATCTTACCCTGATGACATCGCAAGGCTCTGATACAGTGACCTCCATTTTTAAATGTAATAGTTCCAATACGATCACAAGTTTACGCCTGCTGAAAATGGCCTAGTTTTCATAGGCACTTGAAATATTCGTCTCAATTTCTTGGCATCCGAGTTTTTTGTTAGGCAGCGCGAGTGTCGTTTCTACACAGCTGGCTGTGTGAACAAAATGGTGGCCAGTGTGACTAGGCCTCGCGCAGTAAATGAATTAGGCGGCCCAGTCATACCGGGTAGCGTCATCTGGGCCTGCTAAATGTGTTTAGTGTTAATCATGGTAATGTACATTCATTGTAGGTCAGTCTATCCATCCACGAATCTAAGGTCTAATTTGCTTTAAAATGTTCGTATCACAACATATGTACATAAGTGTGTCATTACTGGCAAATTTCATGGTTTAAGCAAATCCAGCACCCATACATGAATTACATTATCATGATAATAGCCTGCTAATAATCCATCCATCCCTCTATAACATTATCCACCCAAAAATTAGGCCTAGGCCTGGGCCTAACGGCAGCCATCCATCTATTATGGACGGGATGGAATGCCTTTCCGGCACTACGTTTCTCTGACCGCCAACCAGATCATTAACCCTTTGACTTCCAGGCCGGGGTGCATGCCAGGATCCAGATATACTGGTGTAGGAGTTCTATTTTTCGTCATTTGAAGCTGGAATTGCTAACGCAATTTCCAGCTTCAAATGACGAAAAATACATAAAAGTTGTATATATTTGACGAAAATTTGTGTCATTTTGTGGTTACGTTCATTGACGAATGACGACGGAAATTTCCGTCATGTAAGGTAGTGAAAAGGTTAAACTACTTATCGCGGCTGAAACAGAACTTGAAACTGAAGGTTTCACCAACAGATTGCGCCCAATCAAAATCGTGGGACTTTCGTTGGACGGTTATATCGAAGACTTGGCATCGATTGAGGGAGAGACAGTCAAAGGGGGGCATTGGGAAAAGGGGGCCATCAATGCTATTTTATCATGTTTATTGTAAGAAGTATTTTTTCACGTGAATTTAAATTGCTGTATACAAAAAGCATGAAATAAAAATAAAAAAACATAAATCTCATAGATATCGTAGATCTATATAGGAAAAATAGACGATGGGGAGTTTTTGGCAAAAGGATTATGAACTGATGAATATAAGCTTGTATATTTGTCATTACCTTAGTCAGGAGATCACTTTGGGGAGAGATAAAGATGTCGTTTCCCACCTTTACCCCCTGGGAGTGGTACTGGGATGATTGCTAGTAGAAGTACTTTTCGCCCCCATCCGGGGAGGGTCATTAGGGAATTGTCCGTCAGTTGCATGATATACAGCATGGTAGGCTACGGAAGCACTAATCTACAACAATTATCCAAGGGAAGCTGCATCTTCCTCGTATCTGGCCATAATCTTCGGGCGGATTGGCAGTGGCTTACCCTGGTACCTCCGCTCAACTGCGGTGCCAATGCAACTCTCGCATCAGGCGCTGATGTAGGCCGTGGTGGCCTTAAATAACCGGCAAAAGCGTGTTGACATGAAGAATGAATGGAGTTACCCTTCCTATTGTTACTTTTTTAAGTGACATTGTAAAACGATAAAAACGTTGTAGTCAATTGATGAGATGAATGATTCATTCATCTCATCAATTGACTACAAAGTTTTTATCGTATTTACAATGTCACTTAAAAGACCATTTGTGCCGAAAAGTGACGTAAATCAATGATTTACTTCTACATTGCATGTAGACCTACATGATGTAGCCTACATAGAACAGTCATTGGTTTTTAAAATAGTTAGAATGTTCTCCTTAAATACCATAGAAACGTTAACATGGTTAAGAGGGCCCCTAATCAGGTCAATAATATGTTGATGAGAATCAGTAACATTTTAGCTTCAAGATCTGAAGATCACATGCTCAGCTCATTTGTCGTCATTGCCACCCCCGGATCAATCCATCCACCCATGGATCCGTCTGTATCCACCCAAATCCATTTATCCATCCACCCATCCCGTGAATTCATATGGATAAATTCCAACCATCCATATATTTTTGATAAAATAAATAAACAAGATAACACGATATCCCAGCAAACACGAGACATTGACCCAGTGTTGATTGAATGTAGATTCATCATTAGCGACTCTGTCCTGACATTAAACCTGAATTGGCCCAACGCCTCATGCTTGCTGAGTAGGCCTATGTGCAATAGCCTGATATTTATAACCCTACTTGAGCCTTAGGCTGCTAACGTTAGGCTAAACATTTGAATAGGCCTACTTAAGAAAACTATACTTGCCGGTATGCCGTCACCTGTAGACTGGGTGATAGTGTTTAACATCGCATACTGTTAAATCATCAAATTCATGTCATTACCATTACCATAGTGTCTAACGTCAAGGAGGATATATAAATAGAGCGCTCTGATATCAGGAAATTCCGCCGTCAAAATTTCCAGCTGCAATATTATGTGCAGCGTGGGGAATCCCCTGGTATAACGGTCAATATAGTGTGTGTACGCTCAGAGCGCGTAGCTGTATTGACATACCAACAAAAACTATACAGTAATAATAGGCCTATATCTGTATTGAGGCCTACGCTGACTCATCAGTGAACTATTGTTGGGGGCCAGCGTCATAGATGGTGGCCCAACATTAGCTCATAATTGTGACGTGTCAACGTGTCGTGTGTCTCAGTTTTTTCTAACACGGGACGTTACCTGGTTACTTAAACCAATGTTGTTTTAATGTTGGCTCATCGTCCACGACGCTGGCCCAACATCAAAACAACATTGGTTAAACGTCAAGTGTTTGCTGGGCTTGCTAGGCCTACATGACAACTCTCTAACGTTATAACCTGATACCCGGCAAACACGGGGAATTCACCCAATGCTGTTTCAATGTTGGGCCACCGTCTTCGACGTTGGCCCAACATTGAAACAACATTAGGCCTACCTGAATACCCCTTGTCATAGGCCTACTTGCCAACCTTTTGATTTCAAAAATCGGTAGGTTTTGACCTGGTTCGCAGGATGCGTGCTCCCGGGTGTGCGGAAGGTGTGCCCGGCCTGCTAGAAGGGTGCCCCCCCCCCCCGATTGTTTTTAAAATAGGGCCTACATGTGCTCTGTGTGTCATTTCTTGCATTCCAGCCACAGTTTCGTCATTTATTTTGAGTAACGTTAGTTTTTTTATGTTTTCATAGTAGCTGGGGTAGATTTACAGGTGTTTTTATCTTTATGAGCTGATAATTTGAAATGCGGTAGGATAGGCCTATAAAATCGGTAGGCAGTGGATAGGGGTTACATGTCATTGGTCCGACACACCATCAGTCCGACACACCATTGGTCCGACACACCATTGGTCCGACACACCATTGGTCCGACACACCATTGGTCCGACACACCATCGGTCCGACAATCCATGGTAGGCCTATAAACTGAAGTTGAGTCACAAGAAAACTTGAGTTGAGTTACAAGAAAACTTGAGTTGAGTTACAAAAAAACTTGAGTTGAGTTACAAGGAAACTTGAGTTAGACTACTAGAAAATTTGAGTTGAGATACAAGAAATTTAAGTTAAGTGACAAGAAAACTTGAGTTGAGTAACAAGAAAATTGAGTTGAGTAACACAAAATTTGGGTTGAGTAGCAAGAAAACTTAAGTTGTGTAACCTAAATCATGTAAATTGGAAAAGCGGCCGCACAAAAGCGTGTAGGTCTATATATTATAAAATATAGTATGCCAATTTGGGAAAATTGACGATTAAAATGGTTATTACATGTATTAGTCTAGTAGTCTATTATGGTATCTTTTCAAATGTAGATACAAATATTATTGGTAAACATGCCATAGGATTTTTTAAATTCATTTATAACACTAATAGGCCTACATGTGATTTTAGAGTTGTTTACAGCTGTGTCAAAACGCATGCGTTATGTTACGAAATAGGCTATAACACATACATACATATAATACATAGATAAATAGATAGATAGATATTTTATTTGACGACAGGAAGTCTATGCAGACTTATGCGTCATTAAAAATAAACAGTATAAAACATTATGTACATGCTTATATACAACAGGATTGGTTCCATAAAAACACATGAAAATTAATATATGCATGATATGTAAGCTTAAAACCAAATTATATTACATACTGAAACAGGTACAGGGTAGTTAAAATATTCATCATAACCAATTAAAATACAATTGAACAGCACTGTCATGGTATGTCTGTTTCCCGCACCAAAACCAGAGATAAAATAGCTACTGCATATAGCAAAAAAACTCTCTGGAAAGCGTAGAAACCTAAGGCCACTTGTTTTAATTTCTCTGTTTTAGATCAGAAAAAATCCAAAATCTAATGAGAGAGAGCGTAAAAAAAACATTTAGGAAAAAAAAACATTGAACCTATTTTTGGAAACGTTAATGAGGGCGTCGAAATAAAAAAAACATTGGACATAATATTTCTGTAAAAGTTAATGAGGGCGACGAAATAAAAAAAAACTTTTGACCTATTTAAAAAAAAGTTAATGAGGGCGACGAAAAAAAAACAAGCAAAAAAAACCATAGCTGGACAAATATTTGTTATCTCTCGAAGCGAAATTGTTTTTTTTCGGAATGTTTTTTTTATCTCTCGAATTTTTTTCGGAAATCGGCAACAATCTAATGCGCGCGCTGGGCAGAAAAAAAACATGTTTTTTTTTGATAATGCGCGGCCTAAATCTAATGCGCGCGCTCATCTAGAACAGAGAAAAAACCATAGTGGCCTAAGAGCTATATAATGCACGAGAGTATGTATAAAAAGAAAATAACATGAGCCATTTTTTTATTTAACATGTTAAAAATTAAAAAAAAGTATTGTCTGTCCGTCGCACAGTCGAGGCACGTACGCTAGATTCGAAGATGTTACCGGTTATAGCAGAAAACTGAACCTGGGTGACAGTCGCAGCCTCCCCGGTAACAGACTTCACTAAACCGGCCTGGTCAATTAATCTCACATGAATCTAAGGTCTAGTAATAAGAGAAAGTAAATGAATATATACATATAAATTTAGAAAGTACAAACTATCGCATAGAACCAGGTGACGTGTGATTGTTCCACATAGTAATACATATTGACGACTGGAAAGCACCACATATATAACAAAAAGTATAACATGAAAGTTATGAGACGCCCTTGAACCTGGTCAAGTTAATGGGTTCGGGAGTTGTCAAACTACTATTTTTCCAAAACCCGCATAAGTATATTTTGCGAGGGCGTTGATAATTGTATGGTTTTCGCTGCGCATGATAGATGTAAATTGAGTGTTAAAGTTTGTGATATATTTTTCGGCATCATCATGGCATGCATTTCGCCAATGCTATTTCAATTAAAACATGGGCTAAGTGCATTTAACATGAGTACTGTAAACGTAACATTCGTTATATCTCGACAAAACCCCGTTTTTAAAAATAACTCAGAACTTAAAAAAAATCAACAAATTGATATAATATTCGCTCCCGTCCAGTACAACGAGTTTAATCCTGGGATTTAATGTTGTCTTCAATCATTTGTATTAGAGAAAATGCTTCCAAGTTGCGACACATTTAAGAGAGGACATGCCATATTGATAAATGTGCTAGAAATGTGTTGAAATCTTGTTTTTATTTTTAATTTATATTAGGGGCGTTCCAGATGATACGTGAGGGGGGGGGGCTATGAGTTTTTGCGGTTTGTTCGGTGAATCTCAGGAAAAAATCATTTGTTTGGTTATGCAAGGAAAACAAGTTTGGTCCGGTGGTAAAACTCATACCCCCCCCCCCCCTCCCTCAACGTATCATCTGGTCCGCCCTTTACAGATCGGTAAATCGATATCCACCGGATGATTTGATGAGTATTTCAAGCAAGATAAAGTAGATTAATTGATAAGTATTTGTAATTTAGTTATGTCATTCAATGTAACAAGTATATTGAGTGATTGTTACACATTCTCTCAATTTAAATTGAATTTTAAATATAAAGTAGGCCTATACTTGTTAAACTAATATAGAGAAAGGTTCTATATCTATACCGCTATATATATGGAACCTTTCTCTATTGTACTATTCAACAAAGAACCTTTTAAGAACCTGGCATTCTGTTCACCGATGTCATTTTTAACAATGACATTTTTACCGTTGTCTACATTATCCCAATAGATATATATTATATTACCAAATTTACAAATTTAATTTATTCGCAAATATGTAGACATATATGTTACTTGGTTGAGTCATTGTAAATTGTGTTGGGCACATGACATTCATTCAAATAGCAAAATAAATAAAAATGGTTCCAGAATCTCCCGCCATTTGAACAAAGTTTATAAAAAAAGTTCAATGTCATTATTGTTAGATTAGATGTGACTACGCTCTGTAACGCATACCTTAACCCCCCCCCCCCCCCCTCTAGATGCGTTACTTAATTGCTGAACGACCCTAAGGTTTGTCGGACCAATGGTGTGTCGGACCATTGGTGTGTCGGACCAATGGTGTGTCGGACCAATGGTGTGTCGGACCAACGGTGTGTCGGACCAATGGTGTGTCGGACCAATGGTGTGTCGGACCAATGGTGTGTCGGACCAATGGTGTGTCGGACCGATCGGTTATCACCAGTGGATAGACTTTGAAATCGGTGGCCTACCGCCAGAATCGGTAGGGTTGGCAGGTATGCCTTGTTTGCTCATCTTCCTTCACAAGGCCCGCTACTCCCGACGTCGTAGACGGAGCGTCGGGAGTAGCGGGCCTTGTGAAGGAAGATGTGTTTGCTGGGTATAGGCCTACTGGAAGAGCTAGCTAGGATTCAGTAGGACTGTCGTGGTCCATTAGATTTTACTTTAAAAATCGATTATAGGCCATCATAATGATGTCTGCGGATCCTAAAAAATTTGAAGCCATGTTTTTCGACTGATGGTTAATTGATGGCTGATGGTCAATATGGGGTCAAAGGTCACGAAAATCGATAAAAATTAAATCTTCGTTATTCTGTGAAACGCAGTGACGTCAGTCGGTGAAAATAAGGTTATATAACACCCCCTCGCCCATACTTCATTCTGTGAAACGCAGTGACGTCACTCGGTGAAAACAAGGTTATATAAGAACCCTCCCCCATACTTCATTGTATTAGCCAGCTCGGTGAAAACGAAGGAGGTCGAGGTCATTGAGTTTCACAGAATATGGTCATAATTAGTCCTACACTCAAATTGTCAGAAATTTTATGGTGATTACAAATAATTATATACATTTTATGTCACTAAGGTTATATATAAAAAATATGACATATTATGAGGTAAAGTCACAAGAATAAATAAAAAATAAACTGATAGTGTAGTCATTCTGGCAAAATAATCTGGACAAATTGCTAACACAGGTTTTATGATGTATTATTGTAGATATAGGTCCCAACTAACATTTGCGAAAAGTCCCGAGCAAATCTCCTGTTCAAATTCGACAAATTGACAAAAAATAGTTTTCAATAGGGCCTACACGATTGAGATTAGTAGGCCTACTTAATAAGGGAATACCTTCCTGCGATGACATCAGACTAAACCACAGGGAATACTTCCTGCAATGTAACTCACACATTCATTTCGAGTGCTCTTGGTTTCATTTCATTCTTGGTTTTGTTTATTGCTTCAAGAAGGCCTATGGGTCAATGCATATCTCAAACTACACACAGAAAGCACGAAACGTTAAAACTATGACATGTTGATGTTGGCCCACCGTCTGCGACGCTTGCCCAACATTAAGCCGACATTGTTTCAACGTACCATGGGTATTATGTAGCTGTTCCGCTGCACCCTCTGTTTTCAATGACAGAATGAACTCTCACCTGCGCGGATCGAGGTTAGACCGTCCAGGAATATCCGCAGGCGTTCTCGTTACATACTGGAATATCCGTGTGGGTTCCCTGACCATCCGGTTGTGAATTTGTTATCGTGACCAATATTTGCAATGTGACCAGGGACGGATCCAGGAAAAAATCTGACAGGGTTCTAATATGCTGCGAGCCATAACTTCTAGTGGTTGAAATTTACTAATATTTGCACTTTTGCAAATTTTGATGTTGAATCACACATTTCGTTTACAATAACAGCAATCAATTGGATAATAAAACGGATGAAAAACGACTACGGTCGTGCTTACCGGATTAACACTTTGAGTGCGGGCGACGCTTTTAAGCGCATTCATACTGTTTTTCCACAACTAAAATTTGACAGAAATTAAACAAATATGCATGTATAAATCTTGAGTAAAGCCCCCATTGTGAAATTTAGCAGGTTTAATTTTTAAGTGAGGAGGTATTTTCCTTTCATTTGAAGTTGGCAATTGCGTGAGCAATGCCAGCTTCAAATGAAAGGAAAATGTTAAGTAGTGATGAAGCACTTAAAGAGTTAAGGATGTATGTGACATACTGATAAAAGCAAGAAATAAATAATATGAACATATCAAAATTACTACGATTGCAATGTGTAGAGCGGGTTCTAAGTGTTATTTTTTGTCAGTCTTTGTAAGCAAGGGGTGGTGTGAATGTTATGTAATAGCCTATGTGTGCAGCCTCATTTTACAAAATGTTTGTACAAACATTATGAGCTGCCGTGACGGTTAATTACACCTACAGCTGGTGTTACCCCCACCTCTCCACAATTATTGGGGGCAATGCTTACCTTAAGATCAAAGAAACGGACTGCCTTATCTGCTAATTGACCAAGTGTGAAAGATATACATTTGTACATACATGTATGTAAGTCTGTCTTAGAACCCTGTCATCAAAAAGATGACCGGATTCCAACATGAAAAAGTCAAATAATTTAGTGTTTTTTTATGTATTCAACCCTGTGTAAGTTGATAGATTTGAAAATGCTGAAAGGGTTCCGGAAACCTGTCAACCCGGTCTAATCCGCTCCTGATGTCCAAAAATTCCCGGACCGAGGCGTAATAAAAATCTGTGCAGCAATGCAGTCAGCGATTCGTTTCATCCGCAGTCGTACTGTTTCATTAGTGGGCATTCGGGACGGTCCGGGGTGAGGAATTAACCCTCACAGCGAGGAAACCGACTTTAGAGTCAGAATCTGACGTCTGTAGACGTCATATTCTGACGTCTAAAGTCGATCCCCACACTGAAAAAATAAAAAATTATGGCCGATAGACCCATAACAGAGGTATTCAAATGAAGCAGAAAGAGCTAACTATGACATCTATGGTTCGTTCCCCGCTGTGGTATATTTATGCAGGTTTCAAAAAAAAAATTCTACCCTGCCCACATGTATAGATTACATATTATGGGGAGCATACGTGACCAAGATATTGCGTGCTCGGCCCAAGACCACAAGGGCTCTAATTTTGATTCCCGTGTTTGGAGGGCAGTGTTATCTGATTCATCTTATCAAGAGGTTTGTTCGTTTGTTCTTTCGTTCGTTTGATTAAAGCCTTATATTCTCATACCCATAGTGCCTACTAGCATGAGGAATGACGACACTCCTACTACATGCAATATTCTTCTGTATCAGGCTGGCAGTAGTTTAGTTACCACCCATATCAGCATGATCAGTTATATGTAGTCAACCATGCGGATGTGAGAAGTGTATTGTTTTTGATGGGTTCATAGTCACATAGATGTGCAGAACCAATTTAGCTTGGTTGTCGGAGAAAAAACCCTTGGGGATTTTTTTAATTTGCATCAATTCAAGATGGCCGCCGTCGCCATGTTTTCGGTGTGAATTTGAACCCAGACGACACATAGACACATGTAATAGTGAGCTTTTCTAACTAAAAACATCTTCCGAATTGAAATTAGAAAAAAATAGAAAATTAGAAAAAAACATTTGTAATGCGCCGTCATTTCTCATTAGATTCATGGGCGCAGAAATCAAATGTACATGAGGAATCAAGGCGACCACCATATGCTTCTCTAAATAAATGGGTCTTCAAACTATGCTTAAATTTATCTCAGTCTGTTATATTCCTTAGTTCTGCAGGCTGTACATTCCACAGTCGTGGCCCAGCAGCAGCAAAGGCCCGGTCGCCAAAGGTCTTAGTTCTTGTACGTTGCTGTATGAATGTGATCTGTCGTGAACAGCGTAGTGTGCACTTTACATCACACTGCTCCAGTAGCTCACACAGATATTCGGGAGCTTTGCCATGAGCTGCAAGGAACGTCAGCAACAGTACTTTATAGCAAACTCTCTGTGTTGCAGCACTATTTTGCACACGTAGCTGGTACTGTGGTAAACCCTTATATATAGTGCGTTGCAAAAGTCCAGCCTAGAAATCACCAATGACTGGATGATTTGGCGAGTGGCAGTAAGTGGTAAATGTGATCTGATGCGGCGAATATTTCTCAACGAGAAATAGGATGACTGGCAAACTTCCAATTTGGGAGTCCATGTTGAGAGAACTGTCGAAAATTAAGCCGATGTTGTTGGTTGAATACTAGATTCTCCAATTGTTATTGGTTCAACGTCAATATCACCACCACTCTGTGACGACACAAGGTAGCCATACTCCGTCTTGTCATCGTTCAGTTTCAACCTGTGTATGATCATCCATGCACGTATCTCTGCTATACATTTTTATATCTTGGTTAATGCGATCTTCCTATCAATATTAGCATCAACGTTGAATGTCACATTCAACAGGGTGTAGTGGGAGGCCGAATTTTTGGGCATAAACCCATTCATGCGTGGTACCATTTTGAAGGTTTTAAAAATCCGCTCCTTTAAGTGCTAAAATTCCGCGTAAAATCGGTTAGCGGTAAACACCCCCCGCGTGTTTAGCGGTTATTACTTAATCAAATTACCGAGAAACGGTACAATTTTTATTTGCTAGTATTCCTGATATGTTGGGGAATACTCTACAAAAAAAAGATTGATCTAACTTGGTATAGTTTTTTTGGAAATGGCACGTGAAGCCATGTAATATATAGATATCATAGAATTAGCCTGTGTAGGTGGGGCTTAAGGGCTTATGGGATTGTGTGAATCGATGAAAAACATATAAAACTATACATCATTCTGTTCAGTAGATCACATGGATCACATAAATGGTTTGTTTGTAAAAATATTTTGATTATTAATGAAGTTATGAACGATGAAAAGTAAAAATTCTCAAAAAAGACGGTTTTGCACAACGGTATGCGCGGCATTTTGGCAGTTGGGTTGTCTGGATTTAATAATATGTATATAAAACTATACATCATTTTATTCAGTTGATCACAGGGAATACGAAAATGGTTTCGATTATTTGCTATCGTCAATATTAATGAAGTTACGACCGCTTAAAAATGAATATTTGTAAAAATCACGATCCGCGGTAACCCCCCACATGCGAGATTAGTGGTTATATCTTACTGTAATCGGCTTGGACAAATACACTTTATATAGGGTGTTGTCAGCATATAGCTGGTAGCTCACACCATGTTTCCCACATATTGCTCCGATTGGGACTGTGTATTGTGTAAAAAGAAAAGGCCCCAGGACAGAGCCTTGGGGGACACCATATCTTAGAAGCACATTTTTTTATTTGACTCTCTTAATGATGACTGATTGATGGCGATTTTGTAAATAGGACTGAAACCACTTGTGAGCCATGCCTTGAACACCAATATTTGACAGCCTGTCAAGGAGCATTTTATGGTATATTGTGTTGAAGGCGGCTGAGATATCTAACAAGACCAGAGAGACGGCTTCCCGTTGGTCAAGAGAAAGCAGAATGTCATTGCACACTCTCACCAGAGCAGTCTCTGTACTATGTAAAGGGTGGTATGCCGACTGATGGGGTTTATGTTGATTGGTAACATCCAGATGGTTCAATAATCTCCGAAGCACAAAACGCTCTAACACTTTGGAAACGAAAGAAAATTGGAGACGGGCCTGTAGTTCTTCATGCCTTCGGGATTGAGGGTTGGTTTTTTTCAATAGCGGAGTCACGAGAGAGTTTTTGAATGATGATGGTACACAGCCCGTTTCCATGGATAGATTTACCAATTTTGTGATGACAGGTATAAGTGAACTAACATGTTTCTTCAGTATCTGTGTTGGAATCGGGTCTAAGGCGCATGTCTTAGTAGCTGACTTATTTATCACCTCGCTCACTTCCTTCTCAGTTGCCACTTTAAAGGTGACCAGATTGGAACTGTATGTTGGTGTCCCAGCTATTGGTGTTGGTGTCCTCGACTATTCCAAACACATTATTAGCAGCCTGCTCATCAAGATTCACACGAATCTTGTGGATTTTTTCATCAAAGTAGCTGCTGAAAACACCCGCAGTATCCATCGCCGAATCCATTGATGGTAGATGCTTTTCCTGCTCACGTCCAAGCAGACTGTCCATCAGCCTGAAAAGCGATCTGCTGTCATGCCTATGCCCACACTCTGTTATCTTGTTGTGGTAGTACGTAGTTTTTGCCTTCTGTAGCATCTGGCACACTAAACGTCGCTGTTCTTTAAAGAGGCTGAGGTCAGAGGCGAGCCGTGTACGTCGCCATCTCCTTTCTCTGCGTCTCCTCTCACGTTTGGTCCGTGTGATCTCATGGCTATACCACGGGACATTTGGTCGTACCTTAAAAGTCCTGGTGATAAGAGGAGCGTGTTTATCGAGTATTTGAGAGAGGGTGGTGTGGTACAGGTTAGCCACAGCTTTAGTGACATAGACAGATCAAATTAGGTACAGATATCCTTCAAATAATGAGTTGTCGGGAATATATGTTGGATATTCGAAATTTTAAAAATGATGCGAAATTCAAGATGGCCGCCATTTGTGGAAAGTCAAACAATAAATTAATAGTGTTTTTTTCTCGAATTTAGCACAAAACTTTGTTCTAGTCACCCCCCCCCCCCCGAAACACCAGTATCATTCATACAAATCTGACAAATAACTTCTCGTTCGGTCAACGTCTCTTAGTCGATATTTCCCTGATCAACTCATAGTTTATATTTGTTGAACACCTTGCGTCTTAAATCCGTGAACACATTTATCATAACATCTAGCCGTGCTTGTGGTAGAGAGATAAAAACAAACTGCACATTTTTTCTTCCGTGTTTTATTAATTAATGGCTTCAAGACATACCTCCATCAAGCACAATACAAGACATTTATTCAATGTTAGTACAGCAGTGTGAAATGAAATTATTTGGGTTTTAGGCCACCTCTGTGCACATATAGGTTAAACTGGGCCAGGAGAACATCCTGAGGATGGTGAGATGAATGAGATGACACTGCCCTCCAGACACAAGATTCGAAATTCCAGCCCGGCGGTCTGAGGCCGAGCACGCACAATATTGATTATTGAATCTTAAAGAGTGAGCAGGGAAGAAACATTTTGTTGAATGCCAGAGCGGGGTACGAACCCGCGATCTCCGACTTTCCAAGCAGGCAGCTTTAACCACTTCACCGGCCCCCCCAACCAGTGTATAACAGCGCTTAAAATAATTATTACGATCCATTCACCAGGTGGCGCGGCTATTGACACCACCTGATAACGTGTTATAACAATATTAACCATGTCTTGCTTTATGTCATTGTTTTGCTACAGTGCATTTTATGGGCTCATATTTCTTTCATGGACATAATATTAACATGTAAAATGCCAAGTGAATAAATTCACAATATCATTTTTTAATAATAAGATGTAAAATTTAACTACATAATTATATCAAGTGACACCAGTAGGCTGACGTTTGTGTAAAAAATGAGACTCAATAACTTCATGACAATTACTATAATGGTCTATAACTGTATGAACATTTAAATCCACTGACTGGTTACGTACACATATTTCATCGCTTATATCAACCAATTGATGTTGAAGCAGTCTTAGTGGTAATGTCATGAATGTATGTCAATATATCACACGACGGTTTCACGGTGTATTTTAGACTAATTACAATACTTTAAAAAGTACTTTAAACAATAATATTTGCAAATCATAATTAAATTGTAATAATTAATCACTAATAATTAAAACTAGTTGCAATGTTTTTGTGAGAGTCGTTTTCTGCATGAATGACACAACTAATTATCCGTCATTATCCGGTTGCTCTCACAATTTTCAGACCAAGTCTAGTATTCTACCCCCGACTAATCGAAGAGTGGTTCAGCTTGTCACATGGCGAGATCGACCAATCACTGTCGTCATTCTGATGTAATTTGAATAGTGGGTAGTCCTAGAATACTAGACTTAGGCCCAGTTTTCTATTTGACCACTGAAGGCCGTCTGGGGAGTTTCCGTCGAGGTGGGGCCAAGTGAACTGGCCTTCTATACGAGGTTGGCCAATATTGGTTTGATGTTGAGCCAACGTCGAGGGCGGTGGCCTAATATCTATGCAATATCTTGTGTACGTGTTATGTCTTCCACGAATGAGTAATAATTATTATTATCCGTCATCATTGTTGTTATAACTTTACATTTTTATCTGGAACTATCGCAAATCTCTACTAATAGCTAAGCTCATTGTACTTTCATCCGAATATATTTCTTTCAAAATACCATATAATTCTTGACATTGTATTACTACATCTTCCAGTAACATAATTAAGCATTTATATGTATATATGAGGTTTCCACGTTTTCCACAGTGTCTTTTTTGCTACTATTTTCTCCAGCATATTGTTTTAACAACGGACCAATATAATAGTATAAGTCCATGGTATGAACACTCACACCGCTAATCACGACTATGGTCGCTGTCAACTTGTTTTATTTGCCGATCAAATCACTGATATTGGAAATGAAATGACTGTTTAACCATTTAACCGCCGGTGCCGCATATATTCGGGTTTTTATTTTTTATTAGCACATTAAGTACCACATTTTAAATATGTTGAAGATGAAATGTGACATCAACCAGCAAGATTTGAAAAGAGTTGACCGCCATTTTGTCAAATCTTACTAATTTTCACTCACTTGAAGTTGTGGATCGCGTCAGCGAGACACAACTTCAGATGGCTGCAAATTCAAATTGAATAATTTGGCGGTTAAAGGGTTGAACATCACTATTGGTAAATGTTTGGTTAAACAAATATAGGTAATTTTCAACCACTTGAGGTTGTGGATCGCGGTAGCGAGACACAGCCTCAAGTGGGTGAAAATTTGAATAAATTAACTTAGCAGGATAAACGTTAAATTCATGGAATATTTCATAATTTCTTAACCCACAAAATTTACTAATTTAATTTGTTGTATCTCGCTACAGCGACCCACAAATTCAAGTTGGTGATAATTACACCTATTTGCTTAGCTTTAGACCAAACATTTGCAAATCTTGATCTTGCAACACACATCTCATTATCAACAACTGTGTAACCAAGTTTAAATTGTATTTTCGTTTGAATTCATATTGGGCTGTGAATTGTTGCAGCAATTTTATTATTGTGTTATTATCAGATTAAATCACATTTATTGAAAACAAAATGTGTGTTTTAACATTAAGATTTGCAAATGCTTGGAAAATGGTAATTATGTAACCTGACATCTCTACATTTGCTGTGAATAAATATTCACATATCATTACCAAGAGAGTAACATACTGAACATTAGTGGGGAATCTCGTACTGTCTAATAATCTGATAATACATGTTGTGTTCCTAGTTCTGCAGTGACCTATGGTGAATATTGTTTAGGCCTATAGATATACATAAGTGCAAGAATCCATAGAATGCTGCAGTTCTTTATGAATCCCCATCTTCATTGTTGTTCCTCGTGTGGTCTTCTTTATGAATTCCCCATCTTCATTGTTGTTCCTCGTGTGGTCTTCTTTATGAATTCCCCATCTTCATTGTTGTTCCTCGTGTGGGCTTCTTTATGAATTCCCCATCTTCATTGTTGTTCCTTGTGTGGTCTTCTTGCACGGTACTGTAAATAAGGGCGAGTATTATTGTAATGTTTCACAAACACTACGCAGATTATGTTGAATGACATATACTTAAACATGTAAAATGTGCGATATGTTTCACTGATTGATTGATTAGTTGATTGATGGATTGGCTGATTGGCTGATTGATTAATTGGTTGATTGATTGCTTGATTGATTTATCGATTTATTGATTGGTTGATTGATTGATTGATTGATTGATTGATTGATTGATTGATTGATTGATTGATTGATTGTTTGAAACGTACATTTATTCACATTTTACTATCATAACATACCATGAGGCTTATAGGCCGACGTTAGTCAAATGCTTACTTGTAAAGTAAGCATTTACTGCAATTTGGCTTTGCACAGCAGTGTAGCAGCACCACCCTTATATGCGTGACAAAATGATTACTTGCATGGGTACATCTTGATCAGACGTCTTTCCGTACCCAATCATCGGATCACATGTCGGTGACAAGTGCTAAGTGGGACACAATTTAAATTTACAACTGTGGTTAAGTGGATTTACTTTTCATAAAAAATATCACCTGGCATGCTGGAACTATACCCTGATGACATCGCACGCAATGTGAGTAGCTTGGTTTAGTCGGGTACTGGTACTACACAGTACCTAAAATTTACTTATTGAAATTGTACTGTATTGATGTGTTTTCAGAGACATCTCAATCGACACGACACATCGACCCAATGTTGGTCCAATGGTGGGCCTACATCTTAGACGATGGGCCAACATTGTTTCAACATTGGGTCGATGTATAATACAACAATGGTGTTTTAAGTTTTACATGAATCTTAAGTAGGAGTTGAAAAATATTTAAGATGTAGTAAAATACATTTATTCTAATCTGTGTCCTCAAATCTTTTATTTCCACTAGGAATGTAAATCAAGTGAGGGGGGGGGGCACCCCCCCCAGCCACAGCCTCCTGCTCAGGGCCACACTTGCACAGCTAGGTGGCCCTGCTACAGAGCTTTGAGAATATCTTCTGTAATTGCTGCGTTCTGATAGGGCTTCAAAAAATGGTGTCTCGTGACCCACACCTGACCCTGAAACTATGTCAAGTTCGAGGTTTCCTTGCACCTATGAGAGACAAGTTTATATAATTATGTCTCCCCTATACCTGTATACTGAGCTATATGGTTGACATTGTATGCCTAGTATCTGAGTATTATTATGACCAGTACATGCAATCAGCCTGTGTTGTACTATAGCTGGACCATTCTATATAATGTCCGCCCTGCATGAAAGCAACATTGGATCTGATCATCTGCCTTATTTATTATTAGTGCTATTGTGGACTATCACTTTTTGTACTGTTTATAGCATTCTACATAAGATATAAACGTTGGACATTAGTATATACCGTTTAATTTCAGCTGAGCACTCTCTCCATACATGTTAGGGTAGGTTATTGACATTCTGGGGTCAAAGGGAGGTGGTAGTAACCTTCTATGAACTTTCCAAGGTCAACGGGGAATTTTTTTATTATTATTTTTTTCTCGAGTATAAATAATTTATCCCTGCCTATAATATCACTGGGCATGAAAGGTGACACTGTCAGGAGTTGTTCTTTACTTGTTTACAAGGTTACCTCGACAAAACACGCCAAGGTCATCTGAAGGTCATTTTAAATGAGCTCACAAATGACAAAAATCATAATTTTATCTAATTTTTGCAAATTTGATCTTGAAATGACCTTGAGGTTACATTGGCATGACCTGGAAGTGGTACCTGGCTTACGAACAATCCCAGATCGTGTTATTATTTGCTACTAGACATGGGTAATGTTTTGTTAAATCAGAATAATTAGGCACTACAAGTACCCCGTCCCCAGGAATTAAACGGCAGTGAAGAAGGTTGTGACGGGATTACAGCGTTACCCCCCCCCCCCCCCACTATCAAAGCAGGGGTACATTCTACATACATAGGTAACAAAATGTCATCTGAATGTCCCCTACACAATTTGGTGGCAATTCACACACATGGCCTTGTCAGTACTGGACTTACCAGTGATAACCTGTAACTGTACAAAATCCCGGCTGGGATCCGGGAGCCGCAAATAAGGAGCGTTTTCGGATCCCGGCTGGGGTCCGGGGGCCGCATGGAAAGGGTTAAAAGTCCTGGTGATAAGAGGAGCGTGTTTATCGAGTATTTGAGAGAGGGTGGTGTGGTACAGGTTAGCCACAGCTTTAGTGACATAGACAGATCAAATTAGGTACAGATATCCTTCAAATAATGAGTTGTCGGGAATATGTGTTGGATATTCGAAATTTAAAAAATGATGCGAAATTCAAAATGGCCGCGATTTGTGCAAGGTCAAACAATAAATTAATAGTGTTTTTTTCTCGAATTTAGCACAAACTTTGTTCTAGTCACCCACCGAAACACCAGTAACATTTATGCAGATCTGACAAGTAACTTTTCGTTCGTACTATTTTGTCAACGTATTTTAGTCGATATTTCCCTGATCAACTCATAGTTTATATTTGTTAAACACCTTGCGTCTTAAAAACGTGAGCACATTTATCATAACATCTAGCCTTGTTTGTGGTAGAGAGATAAAAACAAACTGCACATTCTTTCTTCCGTGTTTTATTAATAAATGGCTTCAAGACATACCTCCATCAAGCACAATACAAGACATTTACTCAATGTTAGTACAGTAGTGTGAAATGAAATTATTTGGGTTTTAGGCCACCTTTGTGCACATATAGACTAAACTGGTCTAGGAGAACATCCTGAGGATGGTGAGATGAATGAGATGACACTGCCCTCCAGACACAAGATTCGAAATTCCAGGCTGGCGGTTTGAGGCCGAGCACGCACAATATTGATTATTGAATCTTTAAGAGTGAGCAGGGAAGAAACATTTTGTTGCTTTGAAACTTGAATGCCAGAGCGGGGGACGAACCCGCGATCTCCGACTTTCCAAGCAGGCAGCTTTAACCACTTCACCGGGCCCCCAACCAGTGTGTAACAGCGCTTAAAATAATTATTACGACCCATTCACCAGGTGGCGCGGCTATTGACACCACCTGATAACGTGTTATAACAATATTAGCCATGTCTTGCTTTATGTCATTGTTTTGCTACAGTGCATTTTATGGGCTCATATTTCTTTCATGGACATATTATTAACATGTAAAATGACAAGTGAATAAATTCACAATATCATTTTTTATTAATAAGATGTAAAATTTAACTACATAATTATATCAAGTGACACCAGTAGGCTGACGTTAGTGTAAAAAATGAGACTCAATAACTTCATGACAATTACTATATGGTCTATAACTGTATGAACATTTAAATCCACTGACTGGTTACGTACACATATTTCATCGCTTATATCAACCAATTGATGTTGAAGCAGTCTTAGTGGTAATGTATGTCAATATATCACACGACGGTTTCACGGTGTATTTTAGACTAATTACAATACTTTAAAAAGTACTTTAAACAATAATATTTGCAAATTATAATTAAATTGTAATAATTAATCACTAATAATTAAAACTAGCTGCAATGTTTTTGTGAGAGTCGTGTTCTGCATGAATGACACAACTAATTATCCGTCATTATCCGGTTGCTCTCACAATTTTCAGACCAAGTCCAGTATTCTACCCCCGACTGATCAAGGAGTGGTTCAGTTTGTCACATGGCGAGATCGACCAATCACTGTCGTCATTCTGATGTAATTTGAATAGTGGGTAGTCCTAGAATACTAGACTTAGGCCCAGTTTTCTATTTGACCATTGAAGGCCGTCTGGGGAGTTTCCGTCGAGGTGGGGGCCAAGTGAACTGGCCTTCTATACGAGGTTGGCCAATATTGGTTTGATGTTGAGCCAACGTCGTAGGCGGTGGCCTAATATCTATGCAATATCTTGTGTACGTGTTATGTCTTTCACGAATGAGTAATAATTATTATTATCCGTCATCATTGTTGTTATAACTTCACATTTTTATCTGGAACTATCGCAAATCTCTACTAACAGCTAAGCTCATTGTACTTTCATCCGAATATATTTCTTTCAAAATACCATATAATTCTCGACATTGTATTACTACATCTCCCAGTAACATAATTAGGCATTTATATGTATATATGAGGTTTCCACGTTTTCCACAGTGTCTTTTTTGCTACTATTTTCTCCAGCATATTGTTTTAACAACGGACCAATATAATAGTATAAGTCCATGGTATGAACACTCACACCGCTAATCACGACTATGGTCGCTGTCAACTTGTTTTATTTGCCGATTTAATCACTGATATTGGAAATGAAATGACTGTTCAACCATTTAACCGCCGGTGCCGCATATATTCGGATTTTCATTTTTTATTAGCACATTAAGTACCACATTTTAAATATGTTAAAGATAAAATGTGACGTCAACCAGCAAGATTTGAAAAGAGTTGACCGCCATTTTGTCAAATCTTAATAATTTTCACTCACTTGAAGTTGTGGATCGCGTCAGCGAGACACAACTTCAGATGGGTGCAAATTCAAATTGAATAATTTGGCGGTTAAAGGGTTGAACATCACTATTGGTAAATGTTTGGTTAAACAAATATAGGTAATTTTCAACCACTTGAGGTTGTGGATCGCGGTAGCGAGACACAGCCTCAAGTGGTTAAAAATTTGAATAAATTAACTTAGCAGGATAAACGTTAAATTCATGGAATATTTCATAATTTCTTAACCCACAAAGTTAACTAATTTAATTTGTTGTATCTCGCTACAGCGACCCACAAATTCAAGTTGGTGATAATTACACATATTTGCTTAGCTTTAGACCAAACATTTGCAAATCTTGATCTTGCAACACACATCTCATTATCAACAACTGTGTAACCAAGTTTAAATTGTATTTTCGTTTGAATTCATATTGGGCTGTGAATTGTTGCAGCAATTTTATTATTGTGTTATTATCAGATTAAATCACATTTATTGAAAACAAAATGTGTGTTTTAACATTAAGATTTGCAAATGCTTGGAAAATGGTAATTATGTAACCTGACATCTCTACATTTGCTGTGAATAAATATTCACATATCATTACCAAGAGAGTAACATACTGAACATTAGTGGGGAATCTCGTACTGTCTAATAATCTGATAATACATGTTGTGTTCCTAGTTCTGCAGTGACCTATGGTGAATATTGTTTAGGCCTATAGATATACATAAGTGCAAGAATCCATAGAATGCTGCAGTTCTTTATGAATCCCCATCTTCATTGTTGTTCCTCGTGTGGTCTTCTTTATGAATTCCCCATCTTCATTGTTGTTCCTCGTGTGGTCTTCTTTATGAATTCCCCATCTTCATTGTTGTTCCTCGTGTGGGCTTCTTTATGAATTCCCCATCTTCATTGTTGTTCCTTGTGTGGTCTTCTTGCACGGTACTGTAAATAAGGGCGAGTATTATTGTAATGTTTCACAAACACTACGCAGATTATGTTGAATGACATATACTTAAACATGTAAAATGTGCGATATGTTTCACTGATTGATTGATTAGTTGATTGATGGATTGGCTGATTGGCTGATTGATTAATTGGTTGATTGATTGCTTGATTGATTTATCGATTTATTGATTGGTTGATTGATTGATTGATTGATTGATTGATTGATTGATTGATTGATTGATTGATTGATTGTTTGAAACGTACATTTATTCACATTTTACTATCATAACATACCATGAGGCTTATAGGCCGACGTTAGTCAAATGCTTACTTGTAAAGTAAGCATTTACTGCAATTTGGCTTTGCACAGCAGTGTAGCAGCACCACCCTTATATGCGTGACAAAATGATTACTTGCATGGGTACATCTTGATCAGACGTCTTTCCGTACCCAATCATCGGATCACATGTCGGTGACAAGTGCTAAGTGGGACACAATTTAAATTTACAACTGTGGTTAAGTGGATTTACTTTTCATAAAAAATATCACCTGGCATGCTGGAACTATACCCTGATGACATCGCACGCAATGTGAGTAGCTTGGTTTAGTCGGGTACTGGTACTACACAGTACCTAAAATTTACTTATTGAAATTGTACTGTATTGATGTGTTTTCAGAGACATCTCAATCGACACGACACATCGACCCAATGTTGGTCCAATGGTGGGCCTACATCTTAGACGATGGGCCAACATTGTTTCAACATTGGGTCGATGTATAATACAACAATGGTGTTTTAAGTTTTACATGAATCTTAAGTAGGAGTTGAAAAATATTTAAGATGTAGTAAAATACATTTATTCTAATCTGTGTCCTCAAATCTTTTATTTCCACTAGGAATGTAAATCAAGTGAGGGGGGGGGGCACCCCCCCAGCCACAGCCTCCTGCTCAGGGCCACACTTGCACAGCTAGGTGGCCCTGCTACAGAGCTTTGAGAATATCTTCTGTAATTGCTGCGTTCTGATAGGGCTTCAAAAAATGGTGTCTCGTGACCCACACCTGACCCTGAAACTATGTCAAGTTCGAGGTTTCCTTGCACCTATGAGAGACAAGTTTATATAATTATGTCTCCCCTATACCTGTATACTGAGCTATATGGTTGACATTGTATGCCTAGTATCTGAGTATTATTATGACCAGTACATGCAATCAGCCTGTGTTGTACTATAGCTGGACCATTCTATATAATGTCCGCCCTGCATGAAAGCAACATTGGATCTGATCATCTGCATTATTTATTATTAGTGCTATTGTGGACTTGCTTTTGTGTAAGACAAAGATACCAGTATAATTTGCATATAACAGTGATTGTAACAGCTACTCTTTGTTTGATGTTGGGACATCATCTCAGGTTGTGGATTAACATGAACCCAACGCTGGGTCATCGTTCTTACTGGTGTGCAGTCTCTGTCAGCACAATATTGGTTTACCGATGATCCATTGTTTGCGACACAGGCCCAATATTAGGAAACCATTGGGTCGGTGCAGACCTATCGTGTTTACGCTGTGCGATTGATAATGGTGGATTAATGTATTATGTCAATCGTCTACGACACTGGCCCAACATGAAATCAACATTGTCCATGTTTTTCGAATGTATCTTCTGACTTATATAATACAACCATATTAAATACAGTTGTTATTAGGATAGTCAATACACATGATACATGTACAGATGTAGGCCTATATCTCACTAGACAATACTGACAGGAGCACATAATGTCAGGCTTAAATATCAACAGGATGTCAGGCCAAGTTGGACACAAAATATAGCATTTTAGATGTAATAATGTAGTCAAACCCCTCCCTGGTCCACCCCACCCTCTCTCAAACATGTCAAAAGAAGCTGTTAATTTCATGAAAATAGTCACGTCCCTGGCCATGTGTATTTCTTGGCCTGGCCGTGTGGCTTAAGCGGAAAACACATAGGACGCGTGCGACACGCGAAAGCTGCGCGAGCGTCGCGCGAAAATCAAAACACATAGGACGCGTTAACTCGCGAGCGTTAAGCGTTAAATAGTCAATCTGAGCAATCAACATCAAAGGTATTTTCAATTTTAATATTTCAATTTGTGCATTCTCGTGATAATTACAGAACTGTCACTTTTGGTCAGCTAAGATTGTTTTCAGAATAAAAATATATAAGGTACATATTTGATCATAAATCTATATATGCGAAGCCAATGAAGCGACATTTGAATTTGTACTATACTTTAAACTCAATATAATGAGTTAATTTAGCCTATTGAGTTAATAACTCGATATCTTGATTTCACAAGTCGATATATTGACTTCAGAACTCGATATATTGACTTTAAAACTCGAGTAGTGAACTCAATATATTGAGGTGTCACCTCAATATATCGAGAATGAAACTCAATATATCGAGTTGTGACAGCTCACTATATTGAGTTGACCCCTCTTTATATCGACTTCACTACTCAATATATTGAGTTGTCAACTCGATCTAATGAGTTGTGACAATTCAGTATATTGAGTTGACAACTAATAATATCGAGTTGTCAAGTTCACAACTCATTATATCGAGTTGTGAACTCGACTCGACTTTACTACTCAATATATTGAGTTGTCAACTCGATCCTATTTTCTGCACTTTTACATTTCGGGCTTATAAATGTATGCTTAATTGAAACAAAGTACCGAAAACACGTCACCCACACAAATTTGCTGGATCAACACGTGGATGTGTGGGGAGTCCCCAATAAATCATCACATGCTGACGTCTTACTGTGGATTCACCTCCCGTAAAGCTCGCGTCACGCGTTAAATGTCGCTCCAGAAGTGATCGGTGACGCTCGCGTGCCGCGTGACGTTCGCGTGACGCGTGACGCTCGCGTCCTATGTGTTTTAGGCTTAAGAATGTCAAGGACACCCTTTCTGTTAGATATTGCCTTATATTGGCCAGATAAAAAATCAGGTCAAATTCATGAATATTTCTACAGAAGACATTTTACAGTGCAATCAATCAGAGCCATTAGCTGACGCTAGTAAAAAAATGAAATGAAATGAATCGGGCTTTAGGCCACCTTTGTGCACATATAGGCTAAACTGGGCCAGGAGAACCTCCTGAGGATGGTGAGATGATTGAGATGACACTGTCCTCCAGACACAGGATTCGAAATTCGAGCCCTGGCGGTCTGAGGCCGAGCACGCTACCTTTCGGTCACGGCGGCTCCCCACAATAATAACTTTCACACGTGGATGGGGAAGAAACAATTTTGTTTCTTTCAAACCGCCGAGACCGGGAACCGAACCCCGGACTCTGGCGTGAAAGGCAGCGGTGCTAACCACTACCCTAGGGCCCCCGCCCAGCTGACGCTAGTGGAAAGATGGTGGATCTGATGAATGAGAATGAGTCAGCCACGAAGTCTCTTAAATATGTTTTAACCCTTAAAGCGCTGATATATTAGATATTTCAGCGATTTAAAAGTTTGAAAGTTGAAAGTTTTAAATTGAAAAAACCCTTAGGTCTCCATGGTTTATACGAAAATTTTTCGTATAAACCATGGAGACCTAAGGGTTTTTTCAATTTAAAATCATCATACATGTCCTAGTTAGCTGTTTTCGCTTCATTTGAACACCTATGTTATCAGTCTACGGCCATTAGAAATATTGTAACCCTTTCAGCGCGGGGACCGTCTTTATCCGTCAGAATCTGACGTTTACAGAAATCAGATTCTGACGTATAAAGACTCTCCCCCACACTGAAAATGTTAACATTTAATTTTCAACAAATTACAGTTCAAGCCGGCAAAGAATACATTGCCCCATTCTGTAGGCCTGGAGCAGAAGCAACTGAACACAATATAATTATATAAATTACTTTATATTGAAATGTATATGATAGTACGGAGAGCCTCACTTTTTTGTGGGAGCAGCAGGTTTGGCTATGGTCACAGAGGGGGTTCCCCATCCCCCTGTTCTCGTCCCAGTGCCTCAAGCTCCTCCAGTAAATCAGCCTGAATACAATCATATGGAATTACCAAAGTTTACTTTATTTTTAGGTAATATACTCTAATTTTATAACGACAAAAATGTGTGGATCAATATTTCTCAAGACTCAGCTAAATCAATTTTTAACAGGGCCTATAACACTTCAATAGCTGATGCACAAAATTGTTTCAAGTAAAATAGAAATGTAATATATACATTTATAATCAGCCAATAATCTCCTTTAAATTGTAAACACTTAATTTTAATGTCCTTACTTCATGTTCATCTTGCCCAAATCCTACAGGATTAGAGATGGCATTGGCTATTTTGTTGGCGATATCTTGCTGTTTATAGATTTCATCCATTAAGTCGCAGACCTCTCTGAAAAACACATTGAAACACTTAAAATATATTGGCCCAAGTGTGATCGCGTCATGTGAGTGACGCTTCGATTGGAGGGGGTAGAACACTAAACTTGGTCCTAATGCAATTGTATCTTATATATTGACAACATGACGCAGACTTAGGCGCTTTAACCCTTGCAACGCAGGGTTAAATCATAGTTATTGGAAATGAATTGAGTGTTTAAACACCAAGATTTGCAAATGTTTGGTCAAAACAAATATGAGTAATTTTCACCCACATGAAGTTGTGGGTCGCGGTAGCGAGACACAACTTCAAGTGGGTGAAAATTTAAATTAAATAATTTAGCGCTTTAAAGGTTAAACTTCTCTTGTCATTATCTTACACAGATATAATTTGAAGGATGTGTGATAGGCTACGTTTGCTTTACAGCATAAGTAAAAACAACAATTGAACTTACAGCCTATAGTTTGAGGTTTCTAACGATGTCGCTCCTTGGCTAGGTTGAATTTTAAACCTAGCCTCTGTCTCTTCAATCAGTTTCAGTTGGTTGTCAGAACGTTTTTTCTTCCTCAAAGCAGCCAACGCGACTAGAGAAAAATAGAGAAATAAAAGGAGTGTTAACCAGATATAACAAAAAAAACACTGTATTTGTTTACATAACAAATTAAAAGCTGCTGTGCAACATAATAAAATAGTAAGACGTCTCTAATAAATACATTTCTTGAGCAGAATTATGTGGCCGAAGTGAGGTATTGTACCCACTAGTTTAAATAACAACGGAATACCGGTGGTGATTGGTTTATCTCGTCATGTGACAGGCTGAGCAACTCTTTCGTTGGTCGGGGGTAGAATAATAGACTTGGTCCAATTATGGGCCTAACCCTTTCTGATATGTCCAATTTGCGGATTATGATATAACGGTCATCTCTCTAGCCATGGACATGCTAGTGAAAAGGGAACTGTAGACAAAATATCTGGTGATTAAATTGTATGAAACAAACTAGGCCTGCTCTTTCAAAAGAACTTAACTTAAAAAGTGAATAAAAAACTTTCAGCCGTCATCAATAACTATGACAATTAATTGTTCTTGACAACAACCAGACTCGCATATGATAACATTGGTGACACTTTCGATGTACAATTAAAAGTTGTAATGTTTATTATATAGATAACAGGGCTGCTATTAAGCCTTAGAGCGCTGACTTAAATAATTAAAAATTCCACCCATATGAAGTTGCACCTTGCTACCTTCAAGGTAGTAAACAACCAATAACCGCTGCTAAAGTATTTAAAAATATAAAAATCGTGGTTGGGGTCAGACTGAAACATTGAAAACAGTGAAATAGGATACATTCAGCCAGTGTTGGTGCAGAGTGTGGTGTTGGCCAACACTGAATAAACAATGAATGTCACCTGGCTACTACATGTATGGAGTCGAAGCCAGCCCTCTCTCTCAGCTTAATGACTGGGAAGGTTAGGGCCCATTGTGGATAATTGAAGCTTGTTAACTCGAGTTGTTGGCATCTTGTCAGCGACCAACTCTGGGCCCATCTGAAAAATTCTGAAACTCCTGCCATAGTTTTGGTAGAAGTGGAATTGCCACTGATCTGCTATTTGACCACAGCATTATTCAAGCCAGAGACGAAGGTTGTACGTGATGGACAGTTAACCAATTACCCGCTGAGATGTATATTTTCACCCACTTGAAGTTGTGTTTCGCTACCGCGACCCACAACTTCAAGTGGGTGAAAATTACTCACATTTACTTAAGTTGGGATCAAACGTATGCAAATTTTGATGTTTAAACACTCATTCCATTCCCAATATCAGTAATTTGATCGGCTAATAAAAATTGAGTAAACATGACTATTGCGTGTTTAACGATGTTTGGGTTGAAATACAGACAGACAGAAGGAGAGACAGGCAGATCACGTTTTTTCCAAATTACATGGCTGGGAGACTCTCGTTAAGATTAAAAAAAAACGCTGCCTTGAGGGTCACATACTCGGGCTGACACACCACTATAGAAGAAATAGCCCAGTCTGTGTGTTGACAAAAACAAAGTATGGCAAAGTCTGGCAAACCAAAGAGCGGTTCAGGCGGTCACATGACGAGATCAGCTGATCACAGCCGTCATCCAATTTTTGTTTAAAATAGGTGGTAGAATAGCATACTTGGGCCTCAACCCTGAATATGCCACAACCTTGCCTATCGATGACTGTCCATGATAGAGTGTGAGATTATACATTGTTAAATTCGCAAATATTTCCTCTTCACAAAATTTGTGAGAAATAAAACCTTTACATGATTACGACGCATCGACAAAAGTAAAACCAAACCTTTAAATCATTGGAAAAAGAGTTATATAATAAAAAAGAGCTCTAATGTACGATTTAAACTGACCTTTTTTGTTTGTTCTTCGAGTTTTCTTAGCTGTTACCAATTCTTGCTTTGACTTGTTTTCCAACATGGCTTTACATTCTCGCAGTTTCTGAATGGCTTCTTGCGTGGTAGCCTCCGTAGGCACAGGAGCAGCTTTCTTTTTCTTTCTAAGTTTTACAATGTCTTTAGCCCGCATCCACAATTTACTAGTTTTAGCCTTACTCATGTTTCAATATGATATATTTTGAAGCTTTACCTTTATAGCGGTGGGTAATGCAGGATGTAGCCTGGCACAACGTATTTCGTCTGGTGACAGGCACAATGGACCGTCAACTCAATTTATAACTGAAAAAGTTCAGAAATATCCAGGCCTCTGTAATGATGCGAGTCTGAAGCCTGTGTTGACGCAATCGATCTACTGTCCAGGAAGTGAAAATTTCGCCCACCCAGTAAACACGAGACTATGAGCCAATATTGGCTCAATGTTGGTCCAGCGTCGTAGACGGTGGGCCAAGATTAGACCTACCATTGCTCAATGTAGCGTGTTTGCTGGGAGGTCCCCTTCACGACAAACAAGAAAAGTTGACGCAGTTGTTGTTTTAATGTTCGGCCTATGTCGTAGACGATGGACGAAATTCAGTATCGGATCGACAGTTATCAGGTTATCATGGTTATATATTAAGCTTATAGACTAGCTTTAACCAGCCATGGGTGGTGAGCTGTGGTGGTGAGTCATTATCTGATTACGTTCTGGACTGAAAATATACATAAGAGATGCCGAGATAGGAAAATCACATTGTCCGAAAACTGTGCAAATAATTACAAAAATACCGTGTTGCTATACTGGCCGACACTTCTTATCAAATAAAGTAAATATACGTGCTTTATCATCCACAGTCGTTAGAAAAAAACAAAAACATGTCATATAAATATAGTGGACGAGTACAAATCAATAGTTTTGTGTACACAGTTTATATTAACCATTTAACCGCCAAATTATTCAATCTGAATTTTCACCCACTTGAAGTTGTGTCTCGCTGACGCGATCCACAACTCCAAGTGAGTGAAAATTATTCAGATGTGACAAAATGGATTCAACTGTTTTCAAATATTGCTGACTGATGTCACATTTTATCTTTAACGTGTTTAAAAGGTGGTAGTTAATGTGCTAATAAAAACTGAAAACCCGAATATATGCGGCACCGGCGGTTAAAGGGTTAAGCAAACAAAAAATTCGTTTTTTGTCTCACGCTCTAATTAATTAATTAATTAATATATTAATTAATTAATAAACTCTGTGCAGTTATTTCACGATAGTCAGGCATCATTTATAATGATCTATTAGTTTCATCTCCAACTTCTGCATTTAACTCTTTCTGACTTTGAGTCGTTCTACAATATTTATGGAATATCCACAGGCATACTTCGCATGTGTTTTTGTTGTTTGTAACCGGATCCAGTGATACACCTTTTCAAAGCAGGTATTGCTACAATATGCATGATATGTCATGATGATATTCATTTCAATGATTATGAAATGTGATACTCAAATAAAATACTTGTCTTGAAATACACAAAGCATTCAGGGGGATATAAATATAATCCTTTTAGCGCGGGGACCGTCTTTATACGTTAGAATCTGACGTCTCTGACGTATAAAGACGTTCCCCACACTGAAATAATTAAAATATTTAGATTAACCGTAGACCCGTAACATAGGTATTCAAATAAAACGGATAGGCTAACTGAGATCATGTCTAATAAATTAGGTGTTCACAGACCAATCATGTTCAAAGAATAAGGTGTTCACAGTATAATCAGGTCCAATGAATAAGGTGATCACAACACAATCATGTCCAATGAATAAGGTGTTCACAGCACAATCATGCATGTCCAATGAGTAAGGTATTCATAGCACAATCATGTCCAATGAATAAGGTGTTCACAGCACAATCATGTCCATTGAATAAGGTGTTCACAACACAATCATGTCCAATGAATAGAGTGTTCACAACACAATCATGTCCAATGAATAAGGTGTTCACAGCACAATCATGTCCAATGAATGAGGTGTTCACAGCACAATCATGTCCATTGAATAAGGTGTTCACAACACAATCATGTCCAATGAATAAGGTGTTCACAGCACAATCATGTCCATTGAAAAAGGTGTTCACAACACAATCATGTCCAATGAATGAGGTGTTCACAGCACAATCATGTCCAATGAATAGAGTGCTCACAACACAATCATGTCCAATGAATAAGGTGTTCACAGCACAATCATGTCCAATGAATAAGGTGTTCACAACACAATCATGTCGAATGAATAAGGTGTTCACAGCACAATCATGTCCAATGAATAAGGTGGCCACAACACAATCATGTACAATAAATAAGGTGTTCACGACACAATCATGTATAATTGTACAACACAATCATGTACAATGAATAAGGTGTTCACAACACAATCATGTACAATGAATAAGGTGTTCACAACACAATCATGTACAATGAATAAGGTGATCACAGCTAAATCATATCAAATAAATAAGGTGTTGACAACACAATCATGTCCAAAGAATAAGGTGTTCACAACACAATCTTGTCCAATGAATAAGGGGTTCACAGCACAAAAATGTCCAATGAATAAAGTGTTCACAGCACAATCATATCCAAAAAATAAAGTGTTCACAGCACAATCATATCCAAAAAATAAGGTGTTCACAGCACAATCATGTTCAATGAATAAGGGGTTCACAGCACAATCATGTCCAATGAATAAGGTGTTCACAGCACAATCATGTCCAATGAATAAGGTGTTCACAACACAATCATGTACAATAAATAAGGTGTTCACGACACAATCATGTATAATTGTACAACACAATCATGTACAATGAATAAGGTGTTCACAACACAATCATGTACAATGAATAAGGTGTTCACAACACAATCATGTACAATGAATAAGGTGATCACAGCTAAATCATATCAAATAAATAAGGTGTTGACAACACAATCATGTCCAAAGAATAAGGTGTTCACAACACAATCTTGTCCAATGAATAAGGGGTTCACAGCACAAAAATGTCCAATGAATAAAGTGTTCACAGCACAATCATATCCAAAAAATAAAGTGTTCACAGCACAATCATATCCAAAAAATAAGGTGTTCACAGCACAATCATGTTCAATGAATAAGGGGTTCACAGCACAATCATGTCCAATGAATAAGGTGTTCACAGCACAATCATGTCCAATGAATAAGGTGTTCAAAACACAATCATGTGCTATAAATAAGTGGTTCACAGCACAATCATGTCCAATGAATAAGGTGTTCACAGCAAAATCATATCCAAAGAAAAAGGTGTTCACAGCACAATCATGTCTAATGAATAAGGTGTTCACACCACAATCATGTCCAATGAATAAGGTGTTCACAGCACAATCATGTCCAATGAATAAGGTGTTCACAACACAATCATGTACAATGAATAAGGGGTTCACAGCACAATCATGTCCAATGAATAAGGTGTTCACAGCACAATCATGTCCAATGAATAAGGTGTTCAAAACACAATCATGTGCAATAAATAAGTGGTTCACAGCACAATCATGTCCAATGAATAAGGTGTTCACAGCAAAATCATATCCAAAGAAAAAGGTGTTCACAGCACAATCATGTCTAATGAATAAGGTGTTCCCACCACAAACATGTCCAATGAATAAGGTGTTCACAGCACAATCATGTCCAATGAATAAGGTGTTCACAACACAATCATGTACAATGAATGAGGTGTTCACAACACAATCATGTACAATAAATAAGGTGTTGACAACACAATCATGTCCAAAGAATAAGGTGTTCACAACACAATATTGTCTAATGAATAAGGGGTTCACATCACAAAAATGTCCAATGAATAAGGTGTTCACAGCACAATCATGTACAATGAATAAGGGGTTCACAGCACAATCATGTCCAATGAATAAGGTGTTCACAACACAATCATGTACAATGAATAAGGGGTTCACAGCACAATCATGTCCAATGAATAAGGTGTTCACAGCACAATCATGTCCAATGAATAAGGTGTTCAAAACACAATCATGTGCAATAAATAAGTGGTTCACAGCACAATCATGTCCAATGAATAAGGTGTTCACAGCACAATCATATCCAAAAAAAAAGGTGTTCACAGCACAATCATGTTCAATGAATAAGGTGTTCACAGCACAAACATATCCAGAGAATAAGGTGTTCACAGCACAATCATATCCAAAAAATAAGGTGTTCACAGCACAATCATGTTCAATGAATAAGGGGTTCACAGCACAATCATGTCCAATGAATAAGGTGTTCACAGCACAATCATGTCCAATGAATAAGGTGTTCACAACACAATCATGTCCAATAAATAAGGGGTTCACAGCACAATCATGTCCAATGAATAAGGTGTTCACAGCACAATCATATCCAAAAAAAAAGGTGTTCACAGCACAATCATGTCCAATGAATAAGGTGTTCACAGCACAATCATATCCAAAGAAAAAGGTGTTCACAGCACAATCATGTTCAATGAATAAGGTGTTCACAGCACAATCATGTTTATTAAATAAGGTGTTCACAGCACAATCATATCCAAAGAATAAGGGGTTCACAGTACAATCATGTCCAATGAATAAGGTGTTCACAGCACAATCATATCCAAAGAATAAGGGGTTCACAGTACAATCATGTCCAATGAATAAGGTGTTCACAGCACAATCATATCCAAAGAATAAGGGGTTCACAGCACAATCATGTCCAATGAATAAGGTGTTCACAGCACAATCATGTCCATTGAATAAGGTTTTCACAACACAATCATGTCCAATTATTGAGGTGTTCACAGCACAATCATGTCCAATGAATAGAGTGTTCACAACACAATCATGTCCAATGAATAATGTGTAACAGCACAATCATGTCCAATGATAAAGGTCTTCACACCACAATCATGTCCAATGAATAAGGTGTTCACAGCACAATCATGTCCAATGAATAAGGTGTTCAAAACACAATCATGTACAATGAATGAGGTGTTCACAACACAATCATGTACAATGAATAAGGTGCTCACAACATCATCATGTACAATGAATGAGGTGTTCACAACACAATCATGCACAATGAATAAGGTGCTCACAGCTTAATCATATCAAATAAATAAGGTGTTGACAACACAATCATGTCCAATGAAAAAGGTGTTCACAGCACAATCATGTCCAATGAATAAGGTGTTCACAACACAATCTTGTCCAATGAATGAGGGGTTCACAGCACAAAAATGTCCAATGAATAAGTTGTTCACAGCACAATCATATCCAAAGAATAATGTGTTCACAGCACAATCATATCCAAAAAATAAGGTGTTCACAGCACAATCATGTTCAATGAATAAGGGGTTCACAGCACAATCATGTCCAATGAATAAGGTGTTCACAGCACAATCATATCCAATGAATAAGGTGTTCACTGCACAATCATATCCAAAAAATAAGGTGTTCACAGCACAATCATGTTCAATGAATAAGGTGTTCACAGCACAATCATGTTCAATGAATAAGGTGTTCACAGCACAAACATATCCAGAGAATAAGGTGTTCACTGCACAATCATGTTCAATGAATAAGGGGTTCACAGCACAAACATATCCAGAGAATAAGGTGTTCACAGCACAATCATATCCAAAAAATAAGGTGTTCACAGCACAATCATGTTCAATAAATAAGGTGTTCACAGCACAATCATGTTCAATGAATAAGGTGTTCACAGCACAAACATATCCAGAGAATAAGGTGTTCACTGCACAATCATGTTCAATGAATAAGGGGTTCACAGCACAAACATATCCAGAGAATAAGGTGTTCACTGCACAATCATGTTCAATAAATAAGGGGTTCACAGCACAATCATGTTCAATGAATAAGGTGTTCACAGCACAATCATATCCAAAGAATAAGGGGTTCACATCACAATCATGTCCAATGAATAAGGTGTTCACAGCACAATCTTGTCCAACGAATAAAATGTTTATATAATAATACATCAACCCTTACAGCGCTGACATATAGTTGTATAAACCATGAAGACCAAAGGGTTTTTTCAATTTGAAATCATCATAAATATCTCAGTTAGCTCTTTCCGCTTCATTTAAATACGTATGTCATGGGTCTACGGGTAATATAAATATTTTTACTCTCATATTGTGCGATCGACCTTATAGACGTCAGAATCTGACGTATAAAGTCGATCACCGCACTGAATGGGTTAACTGATCCGATTGTAGGCAATTAATCTCTACTGACTCTTTGAAAAGCTAATATATGTATATATATTGTAGATTTTTATATTTGTGAAACTTTTTTCTCTGATAACATGATTATCTATATATAGTAAACATTAAACAGGGGAAGAGGTATATTAATCTTCTGATCTAATTTAGTATGATTTGCCAGCGAACACAGCATGCGCTCCAACAATGAAATAGTTAGGCGATTTATTCGATTTATCTGTCATAGTTGGTAGGGAATTCCCCGATCTATATTATGTTTTCTTGTTGACAACGGTCAGGAATATAAATGCTGCCAAATCGTGGTTAAAGCAACACAAAAACAGATCTGGGCATGATCACACTGTGCTATGTATATGATCTAATCAGCTTCTATAAACAGCAAGGCATAACGATGTGTAAATACTGATGCAACTGGCCGATTATTGGCGCAACGTTAGCGCAATGTATCATGCCAAGACCCGGCAAGTACAAGATGTTGACCCAAAGCTGGCCTAATTCTGGCCCTTTCAAGCCAACATTACATGTGCGCTATCACAATGAATGTATACTTACAATGGTGACGGCTGGGAATCACTGGCGATGGACTATGGACTATCCAGTAAACACGTGACTTTGAGCCTGTGGATGCTGAATGTGAGCCAGCGAGATCAATGTGATCCACACAGATCAATGTGAGCCACCGATATCAAATCGTGAGCCACCACACAAATCAATGTGAGCAACACAGATCAATGTGAGCCATATAGATTTACGTGAGCCACACAGATCAATGTGAGCCACACAGATCAATGTGAGCCACACTGGTCAATGTCAGCCACACAGATTAATGTGAGCCACACAGATCAATATGAGCCACACAGATCAATATGAGCCACACTGGTCAATGCCAGCCACATAGATTAATGTGAGCCACACAGATCAATGTGAGCCACACAAATCAATGTGTGCCACACAGATCAATGTGGGCCACACAAATCAATGTGAGCCACACAGATCATGCGAGCCACACAGATCAATGTGAGCCACACAGATCAATATGAGCCACGAAGATCAATGTGAGCCACACAGATCAATGTGAGCCACACAGATCAATGTGCGCCACCGATATCAATGTGAGCTGCACAGATCAATATGAGTCACACAAATCAATATGAGCCACACAGATCAATGTGAGCCACCGAGATTAACGTGAGCCACACAAATCACTGTGCGGCACACAGATCAATGTGAGCCATCGAAATCAATGTGAGACACACAGATAAATGTGAGGCAAGAAGATCAATGTGAGCCACGAAGATCAATGTGAGCCACACAGATCATGTGAGCCACATAGATCAATGTGAGCCACACAGATCATGTGAGATACACAGATCAATGTGAGCCACACAGATCATGTGAGCCACACAGATCAATGTGAGCCACACAGATCAATGTGAGCCACATAGATCAATGTGAGCCACACAGATCATGTGAGCCACACAGATCAATATGAGCCACACAGATCATGTGAGCCACACAGATTATGTGAGCCACACAGATCAATGTGAGCCACACAGATCAATGTGAGCCACACAGATCAATGTGAACCACACAGATCAATATGAGCCACACAGATCATGTGAGCCACACAGATCAATGTGAGCCACAAAGATCAATGTGAGCCACACAAATCAATATGAGACACACAGATTAATGTGAGCCACACAGATCAATGTGGGCCACACAGATCAATGTGAGCCACATAGATAAATGTGAGTCACACAGATTAATGTGAGCCACACAATTCAATGTGAGACACCGATAGCAATGTGAGCCACACAGGTCAATGTGAGCCACCGAGATCAATGTGAGCCACACAGATCAATGTGAGCCACACAAATCAATGTGAGCCACCGAGATCAATATGAGTCACACAGATCAATGTGAGCCAGCGAGATCAATGTGAGCCACACAGATTAATGTGAGATACACATATCACTGTGAGCTACTCAGATCAATATGAGTCACACAGATCAATGTGAGCCACACAGATCAATGTGAGTCACTTAGATCAATGTGAACCACACAGATTAATGTGAGTCAGCGAGATCAATGTGAGCCATACAGATCAAAGTGAGCCACTGAGATCAATATGAGTCACACAGATCAATGTGAGCCAGCGAGATCAATGTGAGCCACACAGATTATTGTGAGCTACAAAGATCACTGTGAGCTACATAGATCATGTGAGCCACACAGATCAATATGCACCACATAGATCATGTGAGCCACACTTATTATGTGAGCCACACATATCAATGTGAGCCACACAGATCAATTTGAGCCACACAGATCAATGTGAACCACACAGATCAATATAAGCCACACAGATCATGTGAGCCACACAGATCAATGTGAGCCACACAGATCAATGTGAGCCACACAAATCAATATGAGACACACAGATTAATGTGAGCCACACAATTCAATGTGAGACACCGATATCAATGTGAGCCACACAGGTCAATGTGAGCCACCGAGATCAATGTGAGTCACACAGATCAATGTGAGCCACCGATATCAATGTGAGCTTCACAGATCAATATGAGTCACACAAATCAATATGAGCCACACAGATCAATGTGAGTCACAAAGATCAATGTGAGCCACACAGATCAATGTGAGCCACCGAGATCAATATGAGTCACACAGATCAATGTGAGCCAGCGAGATCAATGTGAGCCACTTAGATCAATGCTAGCCACACAGATCAATGTGAGCCACACAGATCAATGTGAGCCACCAATATCAATGTGAGCTGCACAGATCAATATGAGTCACACAAATCAATATGAGCCACACAGATCAATGTGGATCACACAGATCAATGTAAGCCACACAGATCAATGTGAACCACACAGATCATGTGAGCCACATAGATCAATGTGAGCCACACAGATCAATGTGAGCCACAAAGATCAATGTGAGCCACATAGATCAATGTGAGCCACACAGATCAATGTGAGCCACTGATATAAATGTGAGCCGCACAGATAAATATGAGTCACACAAATCAATATGAGCCACACAGATCAATGTGAGCCACCGAGATCAACGTGAGCCACACAAAATACTGTGCGGCACACAGATCAATGTGAGCCATCGAGATCAATGTGAGACACACAGATAAATGTGAGCCAAAAAGATCAATGTGAGCCACGAAGATCAATGTGAGCCACACAGATCATGTAAGCCACATAGATCAATGTGAGCCACACAGATCATGTGAGATACACAGATCAATGTGAGCCACACAGATCATGTGAGCCACACAGATCAATGTGAGCCACACAGATCAATGTGAGCCACACAGAGCAATGTGAGCCACACAGATCATGTGAGCCACACAGATCAATATGAGCCACACAGATCATGTGAGCCACACAGATTATGTGAGCCACACAGATCAATGTGAGCCACACAGATCAATGTGAGCCACACAAATCAATGTGAACCACACAGATCAATATGAGCCACACAGATCATGTGAGCCACACAGATCAATGTGAGCCACATAGATCAATGTGAGCCACACAAATCAATATGAGACACACAGATTAATGTGAGCCACACAGATCAATGTGGGCCACACAGATCCATGTGAGCCACATTGATCAATGTGAGTCACACAGATTAATGTGAGCCACACAATTCAATGTGAGACACCGATATCAATGTGAGCCACACAGGTCAATGTGAGCCACCGAGATCAATGTGTGCCACACATATCAATGTGAGCCACACAGATCAATGTGAGCCACCGAGGTCAATATGAGTCGCAAAGATCAATGTAAGCCAGCGAGATCAATGTGAGCCACCTAGATCAATGTTAGCCACACAGATCAATGTGAGCCACACATATCAATGTGAGCCACCGATATCAATGTGAGCTGCACAGCTCAATATGAGTCACACAAATCAATATGAGCCACACAGATCAATGTGAGTCACACAGATCAATGTGAGCCACACAGATCAATGTGAACCACACAGATCATGTGAGCCACATAGATCAATGTGAGCCACACAGATCAATGTGAGCCACGAAGATCAATGTGAGCCACAAAGATCAATGTGAGCCACACAGATCAATATGAGCCACTGATATCAATGTGAGCCGCACAAATCAATATGAGCCACACAGATCAATGTGAGCCACCGAGATCAACGTGAGCCACACAAATCACCGTGCGGCACACAGATTAATGTGAGCCATCGAGATCAATGTGAGACACACAGATAAATGTGAGCCAAGAAGATCAATGTGAGCCACGAAGATCAATGTGAGCCACACAGATCATGTGAGCCACATAGATCAATGTGAGCCACACAGATCATGTGAGATACACAGATCAATGTAAGCCACACAGATCATGTGAGCCACACAGATCAATGTGGGGCACATAGATCAATGTGAGCCACACAGATCATGTGAGCCACACAGATCAATGTGAGCCACACAGATCATGTGAGCCACACAGATTATGTGAGCCACACAGATCAATGTGAGCCACACAGATCAATGTGAGCCACACAGATCAATGTGAACCACACAGATCAATATGAGCCACACAGATCATGTGAGCCACACAGATCAATGTGGGCCACACAGATCATGTGAGCCACACAGATCAATGTGGGGCACATAGATCAATGTGAGCCACACAGATCATGTGAGCCACACAGATCAATGTGAGCCACACAGATCAATGTGGGCCACGCAAATCAATATGAGACACACAGATTAATGTAAACCACACAGATCAATGTGGGTCACACAGATCAATGTGAGCCACATAGATCAATGTGAGTCACACAGATTAATGTGAGCCACACAATTCAATGTGAGACACCGATATCAATGTGAGCCACACAGGTCAATGTGAGCCACACAGGTCAATGTGAGCCACACAAATCAATGTGAGCCACACAGATCAATGTGAGCCACCGAGATCAATATGAGTCACACAGATCAATGTGAGCCAGCGAGATCAATGTGAGCCACACAGATTAATGTGAGCTACACAGATCACTGTGAGCTACACAGATCAATATGAGTCACACAGATCGATGTGAGCCACACAGATCAATGTGAGTCATTTAGATCAATGTGAACCACAAAGATCAATGTGAGCCAGCGAGATCAATGTGAGCCACAAAGATCAAAGTGAGCCACCGAGATCAATATGAGTCACACAGATCAATGTGAGCCAGCGAGATCAATGTGAGCGACACAGATTAAGGTGAGCTACACTGATCACTGTGAGCTACACAGATCACTTGAGCCGCACAGATCAATATGAGCCACACAGATAATGTGAGCCACACAGATCAATGTGAGCCACACAGATCAATGTGAGCCACACAAATCAATATGAGACACACAGATTAATGTGAGCCACACAGATCAATGTGGGCCACACAGATCAATGTGAGCCACATAGATCAATGTGAGTCACACAGATTAATGTGAGCCACACAATTCAATGTAAGACACCGATATTAATGTGAGCCACACAGGTCAATGTGAGCCACCGAGATCAATGTGAGCCACACAGATCAATGCAAGCCACACAGATCAATGTGAGCCACCGAGATCAATATGAGTCACACAGATCAATGTGAGCCAGCGAGATCAATGTGAGCCACACAGATTAATGCGAGCTACACAGATCACTGTGAGCTACACAGATCAATATGAGTCACACAGATCAATGTAAGCCACACATATCAATGTGAGTCACTTAGATCAATGTGAACCACACAGATCAATGTGAGCCACCGAGATCAATGTGAGTCACACAGATCAATGTGAGCCACCGATATCAATGTGAGCTTCACAGATCAATACGAGTCACACAAATCAATATGAGCCACACAGATCAATGTGAGTCACACAGATCAATGTGAGCCACACAGATCAATGTGAGCCACCGAGATCAATATGAGTCACACAGATCAATGTGAGCCAGCGAGATCAATGTGAGCCACTTAGATCAATGTTAGCCACACAGATCAATGTGAGCCACACAGATCAATGTGAGCCACCGATATCAATGTGAGCTGCACAGATCAATATGAGTCACACAAATCAATATGAGCCACACAGATCAATGTGAGCCACCGAGATCAACGTGAGCCACACACAACACTGTGCGGCACACAGATCAATGTGAGCCATCGAGATCAATGTGAGACACACAGATAAATGTGAGCCAAGAAGATCAATGTGAGCCACGAAGATCAATGTGAGCCATACAGATCATGTGAGCCACATAGATCAATGTGAGCCACACAGATCATGTGAGATACACAGATCAATGTGAGCCACACAGATTATGTGAGCCACACAGATCAATGTGAGCCACACAGATCAATGTGAGCCACACAGATCAATGTGAGCCACACAGATCATGTGAGCCACACAGATCAATATGAGCCACACAGATCATGTGAGCCACACAGATCATGTGAGCCACACAGATCAATGTGAGCCACACAAATCAATGTGAGCCACACAAATCAATGTGAGCCACACAGATCAATGTGAGCCACACAGATCAATGTGAGCCACACAGATTATGTGAGCCACACAGATCAATGTGAGCCACACAGATCAATGTGAGATACACAGATCAATGTGAGCCACACAAATCAATGTGAACCACACAGATCAATATGAGCCACACAGATCATGTGAGCCACACAGATCAATGTGAGCCACACAGATCAATGTGAGCCACACAAATCAATATGAGACACACAGATTAATGTGAGCCACACAGATCAATGTGGGCCACTCAGATCCATGTGAGCCACATTGATCAATGTGAGTCACACAGATTAATGTGAGTCACACAATTTAATGTGAGACACCGATATCAATGTGAGCCACACAGGTCAGTGTGAGCCACCGAGATCAATGTGTGCCACACAGATCAATGTGAGCCACACAAATCGATGTGAGCCACCGAGATCAATATGAGTCACACAGATTAATGTGAGCCAGCGAGATCAATGTGAGCCACTTAGATCAATGTTAGCCACACAGATCAATGTGAGCCACACAGATCAATGTTAGTCACCGATATCAATGTGAGCTGCACAGATCAATATGAGTCACACAAATCAATGTGAGCCACACAGATCAATGTGAGTCACACAGATCAATGTGAGCCACACAGATCAATGTGAACCACACAGATCATGTGAGCCACCGATATCAATGTGAGCTGCACAGATCAATATGAGTCACACAGATCAATGTGAGTCACACAGATCAATGTGAGTCACACAGATCAATGTGAGCCACACAGATCAATGTGAGCCACACAGATCATGTGAGCCACATAGATCAATGTGAGCCACACAGATCAATGTGAGCCACGAAGATCAATGTGAGCCACACAGATCAATGTGAGTCACACAGATCAATGTGAGCCACACATATCAATGTGAGCCACACAAATCAATGTGAACCACAGAGATCAATATGAGCCACACAGATCATGTGAGCCACACAGGTCAATGTGAGCCACACAGATCAATGTGAGCCACACAAATCAATATGAGACACACAGATTAATGTGAGCTGCACAGATCAATGTGGGCCACACAGATCCATGTGAGCCACATTGATCAATGTGAGTCACACAGATTAATGTGAGCCACACAATTCAATGTGAGACACCGATATCAATGTGAGCCACACAGGTCAATGTGAGCCACCGAGATCAATGTGTGCCACACAGATCAATGTGAGCCACACAAATCAATGTGAGCCACCGAGATCAATATGAGTCACACAGATCAATGTGAGCCAGCGAGATCAATGTGAGCCACTTAGATCAATGTTAGCCTTACAGATCAATGTGAGCCACACAGATCAATGTGAGTCACCGATATCAATGTGAGCTGCACAGATCAATATGAGTCACACAAATCAATGTGAGCCACACAGATCAATGTGAGTCACACAGATCAATGTGAGCCACACAGATCAATGTGAACCACACAGATCATGTGAGCCACATAGATCAATGTGAGCCACACAGATCAATGTGAGCCAAGAAGATCAATGTGAGCCACACAGATCAATGTGAGCCACACAGATCAATGTGAGCCACTGATATCAATGTGAGCCGCACAAATCAATATGAGCCACACACATCAATGTGAGCCACCGAGATGAACGTAAGCCACACAAATCACCGTGCGGCAGACAGATCAATGTGAGCCATCGAGATCAATGTGAGACACACAGATAAATGTGAGCCAAGAAGATCAATGTGAGCAACGAAGATCAATGTGAGCCACAGAGATCATGTGAGCCACATAGATCAATGTTAGCCACACAAATCATGTGAGATACACAGATCAATGTGAGCCACACAGATCATGTGAGCCACATAGATCAATGTGAGCCACACAGATCATGTGAGATACACAGATCAATGTGAGCCACACAGATCATGTGAGCCACACAAATCAATGTGAGCCACACAGATCATGTGAGCCACACAGATTATGTGAGCCACACAGATCAATGTGAGCCACACAGATCAATGTGAGCCACACAGATCAATGTGAACCACACAGATCAATATGAGCCACACAGATCATGTGAGCCACACAGATCAATGTGAGCCACACAGATCAATGTGAGCCACACAAATCAATATGAGACACACAGATTAATGTAAACCACACAGATCAATGTGGGTCACACAGATCAATGTGAGCCACATATATCAATGTGAGTCACACAAATTAATGTGAGCCACGCAATTCAATGTGAGACACCGATATCAATGTGAGCCACACAGGTCAATGTGAGCCACCGAGATCAATGTGAGCCACACAAATCAATGTGAGCCACACAGATCAATGTGAGCCACCGAGATCAATATGAGTCACACAGATCAATGTGAGCCAGCGAGATCAATGTGAGCCACACAGATTAATGTGAGCTACACAGATCACTGTGAGCTACACAGATCAATATGAGTCACACAGATCAATGTGAGCCACACAGATCAATGTGAGTCACTTAGATCAAAGTGAACCACAAAGATCAATGTGAGCCAGCAAGATCAATGTGAGCCACACAGATCAAAGTGAGCCACCGAGATCAATATGAGTCACACAGATCAATGTGAGCCAGCGAGATCAATGTGAGCCACACAGATTAATGTGAGCTACACAGATCACTGTGAGCTACACAGATCATGTGAGCCACACAGATCAATATGAGCCACACAGATTATGTGAGCCACACAGATCAATGTGAGCCACACAGATCAATGTGAGCCACACAAATCAATATGAGACACACAGATTAATGTGAGCCACACAGATCAATGTGGGCCACACAGATCAATATGAGCCACATAGATCAATGTGAGTCACACAGATTAATGTGAGCCACACAATTCAATGTGAGACACCGATATTAATGTGAGCCACACAGGTCAATGTGAGCCATCGAGATCAATGTGAGACACACAGATAAATGTGAGCCAAGAAGATCAATGTGAGCCACGAAGATCAATGTGAGCCACACAGATCATGTGAGCCACATAGATCAATGTGAGCCACACAGATCATGTGAGATACACAGATCAATGTAAGCCACACAGATCATGTGAGCCACACAGATCAATGTGGGGCACATAGATCAATGTGAGCCACACAGATCATGTGAGCCACACAGATCAATGTGAGCCACACAGATCATGTGAGCCACACAGATTATGTGAGCCACACAGATCAATGTGAGCCACACAGATCAATGTGAGCCACACAGATCAATGTGAACCACACAGATCAATATGAGCCACACAGATCATGTGAGCCACACAGATCAATGTGGGCCACACAGATCATGTGAGCCACACAGATCAATGTGGGGCACATAGATCAATGTGAGCCACACAGATCATGTGAGCCACACAGATCAATGTGAGCCACACAGATCAATGTGGGCCACGCAAATCAATATGAGACACACAGATTAATGTAAACCACACAGATCAATGTGGGTCACACAGATCAATGTGAGCCACATAGATCAATGTGAGTCACACAGATTAATGTGAGCCACACAATTCAATGTGAGACACCGATATCAATGTGAGCCACACAGGTCAATGTGAGCCACACAGGTCAATGTGAGCCACACAAATCAATGTGAGCCACACAGATCAATGTGAGCCACCGAGATCAATATGAGTCACACAGATCAATGTGAGCCAGCGAGATCAATGTGAGCCACACAGATTAATGTGAGCTACACAGATCACTGTGAGCTACACAGATCAATATGAGTCACACAGATCGATGTGAGCCACACAGATCAATGTGAGTCATTTAGATCAATGTGAACCACAAAGATCAATGTGAGCCAGCGAGATCAATGTGAGCCACAAAGATCAAAGTGAGCCACCGAGATCAATATGAGTCACACAGATCAATGTGAGCCAGCGAGATCAATGTGAGCGACACAGATTAAGGTGAGCTACACTGATCACTGTGAGCTACACAGATCACTTGAGCCGCACAGATCAATATGAGCCACACAGATAATGTGAGCCACACAGATCAATGTGAGCCACACAGATCAATGTGAGCCACACAAATCAATATGAGACACACAGATTAATGTGAGCCACACAGATCAATGTGGGCCACACAGATCAATGTGAGCCACATAGATCAATGTGAGTCACACAGATTAATGTGAGCCACACAATTCAATGTAAGACACCGATATTAATGTGAGCCACACAGGTCAATGTGAGCCACCGAGATCAATGTGAGCCACACAGATCAATGCGAGCCACACAGATCAATGTGAGCCACCGAGATCAATATGAGTCACACAGATCAATGTGAGCCAGCGAGATCAATGTGAGCCACACAGATTAATGCGAGCTACACAGATCACTGTGAGCTACACAGATCAATATGAGTCACACAGATCAATGTAAGCCACACATATCAATGTGAGTCACTTAGATCAATGTGAACCACACAGATCAATGTGAGCCACCGAGATCAATGTGAGTCACACAGATCAATGTGAGCCACCGATATCAATGTGAGCTTCACAGATCAATACGAGTCACACAAATCAATATGAGCCACACAGATCAATGTGAGTCACACAGATCAATGTGAGCCACACAGATCAATGTGAGCCACCGAGATCAATATGAGTCACACAGATCAATGTGAGCCAGCGAGATCAATGTGAGCCACTTAGATCAATGTTAGCCACACAGATCAATGTGAGCCACACAGATCAATGTGAGCCACCGATATCAATGTGAGCTGCACAGATCAATATGAGTCACACAAATCAATATGAGCCACACAGATCAATGTGAGCCACCGAGATCAACGTGAGCCACACACAACACTGTGCGGCACACAGATCAATGTGAGCCATCGAGATCAATGTGAGACACACAGATAAATGTGAGCCAAGAAGATCAATGTGAGCCACGAAGATCAATGTGAGCCATACAGATCATGTGAGCCACATAGATCAATGTGAGCCACACAGATCATGTGAGATACACAGATCAATGTGAGCCACACAGATTATGTGAGCCACACAGATCAATGTGAGCCACACAGATCAATGTGAGCCACACAGATCAATGTGAGCCACACAGATCATGTGAGCCACACAGATCAATATGAGCCACACAGATCATGTGAGCCACACAGATCATGTGAGCCACACAGATCAATGTGAGCCACACAAATCAATGTGAGCCACACAAATCAATGTGAGCCACACAGATCAATGTGAGCCACACAGATCAATGTGAGCCACACAGATTATGTGAGCCACACAGATCAATGTGAGCCACACAGATCAATGTAAGATACACAGATCAATGTGAGCCACACAAATCAATGTGAACCACACAGATCAATATGAGCCACACAGATCATGTGAGCCACACAGATCAATGTGAGCCACACAGATCAATGTGAGCCACACAAATCAATATGAGACACACAGATTAATGTGAGCCACACAGATCAATGTGGGCCACTCAGATCCATGTGAGCCACATTGATCAATGTGAGTCACACAGATTAATGTGAGTCACACAATTTAATGTGAGACACCGATATCAATGTGAGCCACACAGGTCAGTGTGAGCCACCGAGATCAATGTGTGCCACACAGATCAATGTGAGCCACACAAATCGATGTGAGCCACCGAGATCAATATGAGTCACACAGATTAATGTGAGCCAGCGAGATCAATGTGAGCCACTTAGATCAATGTTAGCCACACAGATCAATGTGAGCCACACAGATCAATGTTAGTCACCGATATCAATGTGAGCTGCACAGATCAATATGAGTCACACAAATCAATGTGAGCCACACAGATCAATGTGAGTCACACAGATCAATGTGAGCCACACAGATCAATGTGAACCACACAGATCATGTGAGCCACCGATATCAATGTGAGCTGCACAGATCAATATGAGTCACACAGATCAATGTGAGTCACACAGATCAATGTGAGTCACACAGATCAATGTGAGCCACACAGATCAATGTGAGCCACACAGATCATGTGAGCCACATAGATCAATGTGAGCCACACAGATCAATGTGAGCCACGAAGATCAATGTGAGCCACACAGATCAATGTGAGTCACACAGATCAATGTGAGCCACACATATCAATGTGAGCCACACAAATCAATGTGAACCACAGAGATCAATATGAGCCACACAGATCATGTGAGCCACACAGGTCAATGTGAGCCACACAGATCAATGTGAGCCACACAAATCAATATGAGACACACAGATTAATGTGAGCTGCACAGATCAATGTGGGCCACACAGATCCATGTGAGCCACATTGATCAATGTGAGTCACACAGATTAATGTGAGCCACACAATTCAATGTGAGACACCGATATCAATGTGAGCCACACAGGTCAATGTGAGCCACCGAGATCAATGTGTGCCACACAGATCAATGTGAGCCACACAAATCAATGTGAGCCACCGAGATCAATATGAGTCACACAGATCAATGTGAGCCAGCGAGATCAATGTGAGCCACTTAGATCAATGTTAGCCTTACAGATCAATGTGAGCCACACAGATCAATGTGAGTCACCGATATCAATGTGAGCTGCACAGATCAATATGAGTCACACAAATCAATGTGAGCCACACAGATCAATGTGAGTCACACAGATCAATGTGAGCCACACAGATCAATGTGAACCACACAGATCATGTGAGCCACATAGATCAATGTGAGCCACACAGATCAATGTGAGCCAAGAAGATCAATGTGAGCCACACAGATCAATGTGAGCCACACAGATCAATGTGAGCCACTGATATCAATGTGAGCCGCACAAATCAATATGAGCCACACACATCAATGTGAGCCACCGAGATGAACGTAAGCCACACAAATCACCGTGCGGCAGACAGATCAATGTGAGCCATCGAGATCAATGTGAGACACACAGATAAATGTGAGCCAAGAAGATCAATGTGAGCAACGAAGATCAATGTGAGCCACAGAGATCATGTGAGCCACATAGATCAATGTTAGCCACACAAATCATGTGAGATACACAGATCAATGTGAGCCACACAGATCATGTGAGCCACATAGATCAATGTGAGCCACACAGATCATGTGAGATACACAGATCAATGTGAGCCACACAGATCATGTGAGCCACACAAATCAATGTGAGCCACACAGATCATGTGAGCCACACAGATTATTGAGCCACACAGATCAATGTGAGCCACACAGATCAATGTGAGCCCACACAGATCAATGTGAACCACACAGATCAATATGAGCCACACAGATCATGTGAGCCACACAGATCAATGTGAGCCACACAGATCAATGTGAGCCACACAAATCAATATGAGACACACAGATTAATGTAAACCACACAGATCAATGTGGGTCACACAGATCAATGTGAGCCACATATATCAATGTGAGTCACACAAATTAATGTGAGCCACGCAATTCAATGTGAGACACCGATATCAATGTGAGCCACACAGGTCAATGTGAGCCACCGAGATCAATGTGAGCCACACAAATCAATGTGAGCCACACAGATCAATGTGAGCCACCGAGATCAATATGAGTCACACAGATCAATGTGAGCCAGCGAGATCAATGTGAGCCACACAGATTAATGTGAGCTACACAGATCACTGTGAGCTACACAGATCAATATGAGTCACACAGATCAATGTGAGCCACACAGATCAATGTGACTCACTTAGATCAAAGTGAACCACAAAGATCAATGTGAGCCAGCAAGATCAATGTGAGCCACACAGATCAAAGTGAGCCACCGAGATCAATATGAGTCACACAGATCAATGTGAGCCAGCGAGATCAATGTGAGCCACACAGATTAATGTGAGCTACACAGATCACTGTGAGCTACACAGATCATGTGAGCCACACAGATCAATATGAGCCACACAGATTATGTGAGCCACACAGATCAATGTGAGCCACACAGATCAATGTGAGCCACACAAATCAATATGAGACACACAGATTAATGTGAGCCACACAGATCAATGTGGGCCACACAGATCAATATGAGCCACATAGATCAATGTGAGTCACACAGATTAATGTGAGCCACACAATTCAATGTGAGACACCGATATTAATGTGAGCCACACAGGTCAATGTGAGCCACCGAGATCAATGTGAGCCACACAGATCAATGTGAGCCACACAGATCAATGTGAGCCACCGAGATCAATATGAGTCACACAGATCAATGTGAGCCAGCGAGATCAATGTGAGCCACACAGATTAATGCGAGCTACACAGATCACTGTGAGCTACACAGATCAATATGAGTCACACAGATCAATGTAAGCCACACATATCAATGTGAGTCACTTAGATCAATGTGAACCACACAGATCAATGTGAGCCACCGAGATCAATGTGAGTCACACAGATCAATGTGAGCCACCGATATCAATGTGAGCTTCACAGATCAATACGAGTCACACAAATCAATATGAGCCACACAGATCAATGTGAGTCACACAGATCAATGTGAGCCACACAGATCAATGTGAGCCACCGAGATCAATATGAGTCACACAGATCAATGTGAGCCAGCGAGATCAATGTGAGCCACTTAGATCAATGTTAGCCACACAGATCAATGTGAGCCACACAGATCAATGTGAGCCACCGATATCAATGTGAGCTGCACAGATCAATATGAGTCACACAAATCAATATGAGCCACACAGATCAATGTGAGCCACCGAGATCAACGTGAGCCACACACAACACTGTGCGGCACACAGATCAATGTGAGCCATCGAGATCAATGTGAGACACACAGATAAATGTGAGCCAAGAAGATCAATGTGAGCCACGAAGATCAATGTGAGCCATACAGATCATGTGAGCCACATAGATCAATGTGAGCCACACAGATCATGTGAGATACACAGATCAATGTGAGCCACACAGATTATGTGAGCCACACAGATCAATGTGAGCCACACAGATCAATGTGAGCCACACAGATCAATGTGAGCCACACAGATCATGTGAGCCACACAGATCAATATGAGCCACACAGATCATGTGAGCCACACAGATCATGTGAGCCACACAGATCAATGTGAGCCACACAAATCAATGTGAGCCACACAAATCAATGTGAGCCACACAGATCAATGTGAGCCACACAGATCAATGTGAGCCACACAGATTATGTGAGCCACACAGATCAATGTGAGCCACACAGATCAATGTGAGATACACAGATCAATGTGAGCCACACAAATCAATGTGAACCACACAGATCAATATGAGCCACACAGATCATGTGAGCCACACAGATCAATGTGAGCCACACAGATCAATGTGAGCCACACAAATCAATATGAGACACACAGATTAATGTGAGCCACACAGATCAATGTGGGCCACTCAGATCCATGTGAGCCACATTGATCAATGTGAGTCACACAGATTAATGTGAGTCACACAATTTAATGTGAGACACCGATATCAATGTGAGCCACACAGGTCAGTGTGAGCCACCGAGATCAATGTGTGCCACACAGATCAATGTGAGCCACACAAATCGATGTGAGCCACCGAGATCAATATGAGTCACACAGATTAATGTGAGCCAGCGAGATCAATGTGAGCCACTTAGATCAATGTTAGCCACACAGATCAATGTGAGCCACACAGATCAATGTTAGTCACCGATATCAATGTGAGCTGCACAGATCAATATGAGTCACACAAATCAATGTGAGCCACACAGATCAATGTGAGTCACACAGATCAATGTGAGCCACACAGATCAATGTGAACCACACAGATCATGTGAGCCACCGATATCAATGTGAGCTGCACAGATCAATATGAGTCACACAGATCAATGTGAGTCACACAGATCAATGTGAGTCACACAGATCAATGTGAGCCACACAGATCAATGTGAGCCACACAGATCATGTGAGCCACATAGATCAATGTGAGCCACACAGATCAATGTGAGCCACGAAGATCAATGTGAGCCACACAGATCAATGTGAGTCACACAGATCAATGTGAGCCACACATATCAATGTGAGCCACACAAATCAATGTGAACCACAGAGATCAATATGAGCCACACAGATCATGTGAGCCACACAGGTCAATGTGAGCCACACAGATCAATGTGAGCCACACAAATCAATATGAGACACACAGATTAATGTGAGCTGCACAGATCAATGTGGGCCACACAGATCCATGTGAGCCACATTGATCAATGTGAGTCACACAGATTAATGTGAGCCACACAATTCAATGTGAGACACCGATATCAATGTGAGCCACACAGGTCAATGTGAGCCACCGAGATCAATGTGTGCCACACAGATCAATGTGAGCCACACAAATCAATGTGAGCCACCGAGATCAATATGAGTCACACAGATCAATGTGAGCCAGCGAGATCAATGTGAGCCACTTAGATCAATGTTAGCCTTACAGATCAATGCGAGCCACTCAGATCAATGTGAGTCACCGATATCAATGTGAGCTGCACAGATCAATATGAGTCACACAAATCAATGTGAGCCACACAGATCAATGTGAGTCACACAGATCAATGTGAGCCACACAGATCAATGTGAACCACACAGATCATGTGAGCCACATAGATCAATGTGAGCCACACAGATCAATGTGAGCCAAGAAGATCAATGTGAGCCACACAGATCAATGTGAGCCACACAGATCAATGTGAGCCACTGATATCAATGTGAGCCGCACAAATCAATATGAGCCACACACATCAATGTGAGCCACCGAGATGAACGTAAGCCACACAAATCACCGTGCGGCAGACAGATCAATGTGAGCCATCGAGATCAATGTGAGACACACAGATAAATGTGAGCCAAGAAGATCAATGTGAGCAACGAAGATCAATGTGAGCCACAGAGATCATGTGAGCCACATAGATCAATGTTAGCCACACAAATCATGTGAGATACACAGATCAATGTGAGCCACACAGATCATGTGAGCCACATAGATCAATGTGAGCCACACAGATCATGTGAGATACACAGATCAATGTGAGCCACACAGATCATGTGAGCCACACAAATCAATGTGAGCCACACAGATCATGTGAGCCACACAGATTATGTGAGCCACACAGATCAATGTGAGCCACACAGATCAATGTGAGCCACACAGATCAATGTGAACCACACAGATCAATATGAGCCACACAGATCATGTGAGCCACACAGATCAATGTGAGCCACACAGATCAATGTGAGCCACACAAATCAATATGAGACACACAGATTAATGTAAACCACACAGATCAATGTGGGTCACACAGATCAATGTGAGCCACATATATCAATGTGAGTCACACAAATTAATGTGAGCCACGCAATTCAATGTGAGACACCGATATCAATGTGAGCCACACAGGTCAATGTGAGCCACCGAGATCAATGTGAGCCACACAAATCAATGTGAGCCACACAGATCAATGTGAGCCACCGAGATCAATATGAGTCACACAGATCAATGTGAGCCAGCGAGATCAATGTGAGCCACACAGATTAATGTGAGCTACACAGATCACTGTGAGCTACACAGATCAATATGAGTCACACAGATCAATGTGAGCCACACAGATCAATGTGAGTCACTTAGATCAATGTGAACCACAAAGATCAATGTGAGCCAGCAAGATCAATGTGAGCCACACAGATCAAAGTGAGCCACCGAGATCAATATGAGTCACACAGATCAATGTGAGCCAGCGAGATCAATGTGAGCCACACAGATTAATGTGAGCTACACAGATCACTGTGAGCTACACAGATCATGTGAGCCACACAGATCAATATGAGCCACACAGATTATGTGAGCCACACAGATCAATGTGAGCCACACAGATCAATGTGAGCCACACAAATCAATATGAGACACACAGATTAATGTGAGCCACACAGATCAATGTGGGCCACACAGATCAATATGAGCCACATAGATCAATGTGAGTCACACAGATTAATGTGAGCCACACAATTCAATGTGAGACACCGATATTAATGTGAGCCACACAGGTCAATGTGAGCCACCGAGATCAATGTGAGCCACACAGATCAATGTGAGCCACACAGATCAATGTGAGCCACCGAGATCAATATGAGTCACACAGATCAATGTGAGCCAGCGAGGTCAATGTGAGCCACACAGATTAATGTGAACTACACAGATCACTGTGAGCTACACAGATCAATATGAGTCACACAGATCAATGTAAGCCACACATATCAATGTGAGTCACTTAGATCAATGTGAACCACACAGATCAATGTGAGTCAGCGAGATCAATGTGAGACACACAAGATCAATGTGAGCCGCAAAAATAAATGTGAGCCGCACAAATCATATGAGAGCCACAGAGATCAATGTGAGCCACAGAGATAAATGAGAGCCGCACAAATCAATGTGAGCCATACAGATCAATGGGAGCCAGCGAGATCAATGTGAGCCACACATATCAATGTGAGCCACACAGATTAATGTGAGCCACACAGATCAATGTGAACCACACAGATCAATGTGAGCCACACAGATGTGAGCCACACAGATTAATATGAGCCATACAGATCTATGTGAACCTCACATCTCAATTTAAGCTAGTGAGATTAATGTGAGCCACACAGATCAATGTGAGCCACAAAGACCAATGTGGGCCACACAAATCAATGTGAACCAGCGAGATCAATATGAGCCGTGATAGTCAGTTGGCCAGGAATCAGAAAATATCTTATTTAAGGTTTTCGTGTCGACTTTTCTGTAGATACCTAAAACCTTGCTAGAAGTATTCTCAGACCTTTCATAATGAAACCCCGGCGATTGTCGGCTTTCATGTGGGTGCACTAGAGCTACAGAGTATTTTAAAAATGACCGCTAAATTCATTCTTAAATTGTCAATTTTACCAATCAATCAACATTATTATGAACAGAAAATAATAATTAAAAATCAAAAACAATGTGGAAGTTATATAGCTTTAGCTTTATTCTAATATCCTTTAGGACAATATTTTTTTGATCTGGAGCTACACAGTATTTTCAAAATGGCCGCCAAATTCACCCTTAAATTGTCAATTTTACCAGTCAATCAACATTATTATGGACAGAAAACACTCAATGATAAATAATAAAAAATATGGAGGTTTTAAAATAACTTTATTCTAATATACTTTAGGATAATATTATTTGTCATGAATTAATATGGGAGTAGTAAAAAAAACATTTAAAATTTGTAATTAAGCATTCCGTTCAAACTCATTAATTTGAAAATATGACAAATAAATTATGTGTATAATCAATCGCCTTTTTGTCCCTAAGGTTTAGAGTATAAACATATTTTATTTCGATAGATCGTCCTCGAAATCACCTACTGAGCCTAATACCCACCTAAAATGATTAGAATACTCTAATGATCAATACCTGAACATGTTTTTTAAAGGCAGAAACCTTTTACTTTTAAAGAAAATTTCAAAAATCCTTATTTTTAATCCTTCCTTTGCGTGAGGTTCGCAAAAATGCGAATCCTCGTTAGACACCCTAGAAGAATAAGCTTATTTGACCTTGAAATGACCCCAAATGGCCTTGGTGTCATCTTATATCTATGCCACATTAAAACCATGAGGGTTATTTCTATATATATATGTCAACATATAATATATAATGCCATATCATCACAATAAAGTGACATTCTGATATTTATTTATTGATTATCTTATCCTGATAATATGCAATACATCCCTCAATTATACTACTAATATCTCACGTTATATAACAACATATGCGGATATTTAAATGTCACGTCTGTCCATATTACAACAAAACCATGTCATAATAATGGTTTTTGATCTAGGATACTAAAATGTCAGATCTGTGGTTAAATTTTACTCATTTTGGTACTTAGTGTGAAACGAGTGCGACGTTTCTATCTGCCTTTAGCAGATCTTGATCACGCCACTCTTCCGACACAGTTAAAGTGGCCTTTTACAATAGGTGGCTGCACATAGGAGGTTCATTCATAATGTATGCATACAAAATACCATTTAGGGACATGACCAAGTGGCCTCGCATAGGAGGTTAGCTACTCATAAGAGTGCTCATAGCAGGTTCTACTCATAACTGTTTTCCCAATTATCATGATTATATTGCTTTATCCACACTTTATAAAACCATATTCTGAAATAATATAATTTCATTACCAGAACTAATACTGTCGTATACAGGTAAAAAATGTCATATATCGACTAGTTAATGTCAATAATATACAATATAATAACATGTTGTGGGAATTAGGATGTCATATTTTTACACTACAGCTAGTGCAATATTATAGTATTATACTGTTATTAATGTGTCACATCATGACACTGTTGTGCTCCATCCCATCATTGTATGGCATAATGTGGAATATCCCATATTGAGTGCCATACTTGGTTATAAAAACATTAGGATTTTAAATCTACTTTTAAATCCGTACATAAATAAATAAAATATGGTATACTGGCATTTTATTGCGATATATTGTCATTAAGCTATAATTCCATATTATGGTAGGCCCTACTATGATATCATATATCGACATGACAAGATTTTACCACCATATAGTGACCTTATAATATCATGTACCTACATTGTAATGCCATATTTTAACATTAAAATTCAACTTTGTGGTACTATAATATCATTTCTGTACAATACAGTACTGTGCCATATATATATGCACGTAGACCTATTGACAGAATGTATCAGCCTGATACATTCATGACATATCGTGGCACAGATCTGTTAATAATTATTTCACCCATATAATTATTATTTATAGGCAAGATGCTTATATCTCATCACCTAATGTCATCCACCAAGCGTTGAAGATAGCAGATTTAAATTTACAGAAGCGGAGCAATTTGTGATCAAACTGTAGGCCTACTGTCCCTCATCACCAACTGTTGTTCTAAGATCAATTCACTTCTATGGTAAAAAGCAACAGATATTGAAAAACACGTACAAAAAATCACTTACCCAAAACAGTCTATTAGGGTGTTAGTCTAGTAGGAAGAAAGGGGTATCGTGCACCCCCCGGAAATCAATTTCTAATTGATGTTTCTAGATTGGAAACATACCATAGAAAACGAGTTGATATGTTAAAAAGTTGACAAAATGTCCCATATACCATTTTTATGCAAATCAGTGACGCCATTATTGGAAAATGTATATTTCGCTATATCTCAGCTAATAGTGCACATAGCTCAACAATTAAGGTATCTTACCCCATGTTTTGAGGGTCTAAGATCATTATAAAACTATTCTTGAAGTGATCAGATGTGTTTAAAAGATGCCAAGTATCGCCAAGTAGCGTGCCAAGTATCGCCGCCATTAGCGGAAAATCTAAGTTTCCCCATACCTGCGATAACTGCATTATTTCTGAAGGTTCTATAACACCATAACAGAGTAACACTATGTCCTAGTCCACGACATGTTGTAGAATGTATGCTAGGATACATATCAGTATGTCCCAGCACATTATAACACTAAGATATGTCGCAGTACATGAACATGTTGTAGAGTGTATCTTAGAATGTATACTAGCACGTTCCACCACATATTAACACTGTACATTTTTCTGTGGATAAAATTGCAACTACCAGTTCCAAATTTCCAGATAAAGTACATAATATTCCATCGCTGCAAAAAACAGAAATTAGGCATTCAAAGAAAGCGGATAGGCTAACTGAGATCATGTCCAATAAATAAGGTGTTCACAGACCAATCATGTCCAACGAATAAGGTATTCACAGCATAATCAGGTCCAATGAATAAGGTGTTCACAACACAATCATGTCCAATGAATAAGGTGTTCACAGCACAATCATGCATGTCCAATGAATAAGGTGTTCACAGCACAATCATGTCCAATGAATAAGGTGTTCACAGCACAATCATGTCCAATGAATAAGTGGTTCACAGCACAATCATGTCCAATAAATAAGTTGTTCACAACACAATCATGTTCAATGAATAAGGTATTCACAGCACAATCATGTCCAATGAATAAGGTATTCACAGCACAATCATGTCCAATGAATAAGGTGTTCACAGCACAATCATGCATGTCCAATGAATAAGGTGTTCACAGCACAATCATGTCCAATGAATAAGGTGTTCACAGTACAATCATGTCCAATGAATAAGGTGTTCACAGCACAATCATTCATGTCCAATGAATAAGGTATTCACAGCACACTCATGTCCAATGAATAAGGTGTTCACAGCACAATCATGTCCAATGAATAAGGGGCTCACAGCACAACCATGTCTAATGAATAAGATGTTCATATTGTAATATAGCAACCCTTACAGCGCTGAAATATTTTTTTTTAAACCATGGAGACCAAAGGGTTTTTTCAATTGGAAGTCGTCACGAATATCGTAGTTAGCTCTTTCCGCTTCATTTTAATACCTATGTTATGGGTCTACGGGTAATATAAATATTTTTACTCTCACATTGTGGGATCAAGCTTAGACGTCAGAGTCTGAAGTCTACAGACGTCAGATTCTGGCGGCTAAAGTCGATCACCGCACTGGAAGGGTTAAACTGATCCAATTGTAGGCAATTAATCTCTACTGACTCTTTTAAAAGCAAGTATTATGTACATACAATTTAGATTTTTATATTTGTGAAATTTATATTTCTCTAAAATAACATGATTGGCTATATACTATAGTAAACATCAAACGGGGGAAGAGACATATTCATCTTCTGATTTAATTTAGTATGATTAGCCAGCGAACACAGCATGCGCTCCAACAGGTAGTTTTAGCTTAGCGATTTATTCAATAATCTGTCATACATTATTTGGTGGGGAATTTCCCGTCCTATTTTAAGTATTCTTGTTGATATTATATTCTGAGTCAGCGGTCAGGAATATAAATGCTGCCAAATCGTGGTTATAGCAACACAAAAACAGATCCTGGCATCATCACACTTACACTCATTCTCAGTGTTCTGTCTCCGACCACATGGGGCAGTGTACATCACACTGTGCTATGTATATGATCTAATCAGCTTCTATAACCAGCAAGGCATGACGATGTGTAAATACTGATGCTGCAGAGCAACTGGCCGATTAATGGCGCAACGTTGGCGCAATGCATCCTACCAAGACCCAGCAAGTACAAGATGTTGACCCAATGCTAGCTCAAGTATGGCCCTTTTAAACATTGGGTCAATGGTGAGGAACAGACCAATACGTACTGTCGTCGCTACAGCAGCTTTTATTCATATCATTTTATAAAGGCGATGTACACTCACTATTCCGCATACATGTGCGCAATCACGTGATGTATACGTTACCATGGTTACGACTGGGAATCACTGGTGGTGAACTCTGGACTATCCAGTAAACACGAGACTTTGAGCCTGTGGATGCTAAATGTGAGCCAGCGAGATCAATGTGAGCCACACAGATCTATGTCAGCCACACAAAGCAATGTGAGCCACACAGATCAATGTGAGCCACATAGATCAATGTGAGCCACACAGATGAATGTGAGCCACACAGATCAATGTGAGCCACACAGATTAATGTGAGCCACACAGCTCAATGTGAGCCACACAGATCAATGTGAGCCACATAGATCATGTGAACCACCGATATCAATGTGAGCCACACAGATCATAGGAGCCACACAGATCAATGTGAGCCACACATATCATGTGAGCCACCGATATCAATGTGAGCCACACATATCAATGTGAGCTACACAGATCAATGTGCGTCACATTGATCAATGTGAGCGACACAAATCAATGTGAGCCACACAGATCATATGAGCCACCAATATCAATGTGAGCCACACAGATCAATGTGGGTCACACAGATCAATGTGAGCCACACAGATCATTGTGAGCCACAGAGATCAATGTGAGTCACATAGATCAATGTGAGCCACATAGATCAATGTGAGCCACACAGATCAATGTGGGCCACACAGATCAATGTGAGCCACACAGATCAATGTGAGCTACACAGCTCAGCGTGAGCCAGCAAAAATCAATGTGAGCCACACAGATCAATGTGAGCCACACAGATCAATGTGAGCCACACAGATCAATGCGAGCCAGCGAGATCAATGTGAGCCACATATATCAATATGAGCCACACGAATCAATGTGAGCCACAAAGGTCAATGTGAGCCAGCGAGATCAATGTCAGCCACACAGATCAATGTGAGCCACACATATCAGGTGAGCCACCGATATCAATGTGAGCCACACATATTAATGTGAGCCACACAGATCAATGTGAGTCACATAGATCAAAGTGAGTCACACAGATCATGTGAGGCACATAGATCAATGTGAGCCACACAGATCATGTGAGCCACCGATATCAATGTGAACCACACAGATCAATGTGAGCCACACATATCAATGTGGGCCGCACAGATCAATGTGAGCCACACAGATCATGTGAGCCACCGATATCAATGTGAGCCACACAAATCAATGTGACCCACACAGATCAACGTGAGCCACACAGATCAATGTGAGCCACACAAATCAATGTGAGCAACACAGATCAACGTGAGCCACACAGATCAATGTGAGCCACACAGATCAATGTGAGCCACACAGATCAATGTGAACCACCGAGATCAATGTCAGCCACAAAGATCAATGTCAGCCACAAAGATCAATGTGAGCCGCACAAATCAATGTGAGCCAGCGAGGTCAATGTGAGCCAGCGAGATCAATGTAAGCCACGCAGATCAATGTGAGCCACACAGATCAATGTGAAACACAGAGATCAATGTGAGCCACACAGATCAATGTGAGCCACACAGATCAATGTGAGCCACAAACATCAATGTGAGCCACACAGATCAATGTGAGTCACACTAATCAGTGTGAGCCACACAGATCATTGTGAGCCACACAGATCAATGTGAGCCACACAGATTAATGTGAGCAACACAGATCAATGTGAGTCACACAGATCAATGTGACCCACACAGTTTAATGTCAGCAACACAGATCAATGTCAGTCACACAAATCAATGTGAGCCAGCGAGATCAATGTAAGCCACACAGATCAATGTGAGCCACACAGGTCAATGTGAGCCAGCGAGATCAATGTGAGCCACACAGATCAATGTGAGCCACACAGAGCAATGTGAGCCACACAAATCAATGTGAGCCACACAGATCAATGTGAGCTAGCGAGATCAATGTGAGCCACACAGATCAATGTGAGCCACACAGATCATATGAGCCACCAATATCAATGTGAGCCACACAGATCAATGTGGGTCACACAGATCAATGTGAGCCACACAGATCAATGTGAGCCACACAGCTCAATGTGAGCCAGCAAAATCAATGTGAGCCACGCAGATCAATGTGAGCCACACAGATCAATGTGAGCCACACAAATCAATGTGAGCCACACATATCAACGTGAGCCACACAGTTCAATGTGAACCAGCAAGATCAATGTGAGCCACACATATCAATGTGAGCCACACAGCTCAATGTGAGCCAGCGAGATCAATGTGAGCCACACAAATCAATGTGAGCCACACAGATCAATGTGAGCCACACAAATCAATGTGAGCCACACAGATCAACGTGAGCCACACAGATGAATGTAAGCCACACAGCTCAATGTGAACCAGCGAGATCAATGTGAGCCACGCAGATCAATGTGAGCCACACAGCTCAATGTGAGCCAGCGAGATCAATGTGAGCCACATATATCAATATGAGCCACACAAATCAATGTGAGCCACACAGATCAATGTGAGCCAAACAGATCAATGTTAACCACAGAGATCAATGTGAGCCACACAGATCAATGTGAGCCACAAATATCAATGTGAACCACACAGAGCAATGTGAGCCACACAGATCAATGTGAGCCACACAGATCAACGTGGGCCACACAGATCAATGTGAGCCACACAGATCAATGTGAGCCACACATATCAATGTGGGCCACACAGATCAATGTGAGCCACACAGCTCAATGTGAGCCACACAAATCAATGTGAGCCACACAGATCATATGAGCCACCAATATCAATGTGAGCCACACAGAGCAATGTGGGTCGCACAGATCAATGTGAGCCACACAGATCAATGTGAGCCACATAGATCAATGTGAGCCACACAGATCAATGTGGGCCACACAGATCAATGTGAGCCACACAGATCAATGTGAGCTACACAGCTCAACGTGAGCCAGCAAAAATCAATGTGAGCCACACAGATCAATGTGAGCCACACAGATCAATGTGAGCCACACAGATCAATGCGAGCCAGCGAGATCAATGTGAGCCACATATATCAATATGAGACACACAAATCAATGTGAGCCACAAAGGTCAATGTGAGCCAGCGAGATCAATGTCAGCCACACAGATCAATGTGAGCCACACATATCAGGTGAGCCACCGATATCAATGTGAGCCACACATATTAATGTGAGCCACACAGATCAATGTGAGTCACATAGATCAAAGTGAGCCACACAGATCATGTGAGCCACATAGATCAATGTGAGCCACACAGATCATGTGAGCCACCGATATCAATGTGAACCACACAGATCAATGTGAGCCACACATATCAATGTGGGCCACACAGATCAATGTGAGCCACACAGCTCAATGTGAGCCAGCAAAATCAATGTGAGCCACACAGATCAATGTGAGCCACACAGATCATGTGAGCCACCGATATCAATGTGAGCCACACAAATCAATGTGAGCCACACAGATCAACGTGAGCCACACAGATCAATGTGAGCCACACAAATCAATGTGAGCAACGCAGATCAACGTGAGCCACACAGATCAATGTGAGCCACATAGATCAATGTGAGCCACACAGATCAATGTGAACCACCGAGATCAATGTCAGCCACAAAGATCAATGTGAGCCGCACAAATCAATGTCAGCCACAAAGGTCAATGTGAGCCAGCGAGATCAATGTAAGCCACGCAGATCAATGTGAGCCACACAGATCAATGTGAAACACAGAGATCAATGTGAGCCACACAGATCAATGTGAGCCACAAACATCAATGTGAGCCACACAGATCAATGTGAGCCAGCGAGATCAATGTGAGTCACACTAATCAGTGTGAGCCACACAGATCATTGTGAGCCACACAGATCAATGTGAGCCACACAGATTAATGTGAGCAACACAGATCAATGTAAGTCACACAGATCAATGTGACCCACACAGTTTAATGTCAGCAACACAGATCAATGTCAGTCACACAAATCAATGTGAGCCAGCGAGATCAATGTAAGCCACACAGATCAATGTGAGCCACACAGGTCAATGTGAGCCAGCGAGATCAATGTGAGCCACACAGATCAATGTGAGCCACACAGAGCAATGTGAGCCACACAAATCAATTTGAGCCACACAGATCATGTGAGCCACACAGCTCAATGTGAGCCAGCAAAATCAATGTAAGCCACGCAGATCAATGTGAGCCACACAGATCAATGTGAGCCACACAAATCAATGTGAGCCACACAGATCAACGTGAGCCACACAGTTCAATGTGAACCAGCAAGATCAATGTGAGCCACACAGATCAATGTGAGCCACACAGCTCAATGTGAGCCAGCGACAATGTCAGCCACACAGATCAATGTGAGCCACACAGATCAATGTGAGCCACACAAATCAATGTGAGCCACACAGATCAACGTGAGCCACACAGATCGATGTAAGCCACACAGCTCAATGTGAACCAGCGAGATCAATGTGAGCCACGCAGATCAATGTGAGCCACACAGGTCAATGTGAGCCAGCGAGATCAATGTGAGCCACATATATCAATATGAGCCACACAAATCAATGTGAGCCACACAGATCAATGTGAGCCAAACAGATCAATGTGAACCACAGAGATCAATGTGAGCCACACAGATCAATGTGAGCCACAAATATCAATGTGAACCACACAGATCAATGTGAGCCACACAGATCAATGTGAGCCACACAGATCAACGTGGGCCACACAGATCAATGTGAGCCACACAGCTCAATGTGAACCAGCGAAATCAATGTGAGCCACGCAGATCAATGTGAGCTAGCGAGATCAATGTGAGCCACATATATCAATATGAGCCACACAAATCAATGTGAGCCACACAGATCAATGTGAACCACCTAGATCAATGTCAGCCACACAGATCAATGTGAGCCAAACAGATCAATGTGAACCACACAGATCAATGTGAGCCACACAGATCAATGTGAGCCACAAATATCAATGTGAGCCACACAGATCAATGTGAGCCACACAGATCAATGTGAGCCACACAGATCAACGTGAGCCACACAGATCAATGTGAGCCAAACAGATCAATGTGAAGCACAGAGATCAATGTGAGCCACACAGATCTATGTGAGCCACAAATATCAATGTGAGCCACACAGATCAATGTGAGCCACACAGATCAATGTGAGCCACACAGATCAACGTGAGCCACACAGATCAATGTGAGCCACACAGCTCAATGTGAACCAGCGAGATCAATGTGAGCCACGCAGATCAATGTGAGCTAGCGAGATCAATGTTAGCCACACAAATCAATGTGAGCCACACAGGTCAATGTGAGCCACACAGGTCAATGTTTGCCGGCGAGTTCAATGTGAACCACACAGATCAATGTGAGCCACACAAATCATTGTGAGCCACACAGATCAACGTGAGCCACACAGATCAATGCGAGCCACACAAATCAATGTGAGCCACACAGATCAACGTGAGCCACACAGATCAATGCGAGCCACACAGCTCAATATGAACCAGCGAGATCAATGTGAGCCACGCAGATCAATGTGAGCCACACAGCTAAATGTGAGCCACACAGCTAAATGTGAGCCAGCGAGATCAATGTGAGCCACATATATCAATATGAGCCACACAGATCAATGTGAGTCACACAAATCAATGTGAGCCACACAGATCAATGTGAGCCACCGAGATCAATGCCAGCCACACAGATCAATGTAAGCCAAACAGATCAATGTGAGCCACACAGGTCAATGTGACCTAGCGAGATCAATGTGAGCCACACAGATCAACGTGAACCACACAGATTATTGTGAGCCACACAGATCGATGTGAGCCACGCAGATCAATGTGAGCCACACAGATTATTGCGAGCCGCACAGATCAGTGTGAGCCACCGAGATCAATGTCAGCCACACAGATCAATTTGAGCCACACAGATCAGTGTGAGCCACACAGATCAATGTGAGCCTAACAGATCAATGTGAGCAACACAGATCGATGTGAGTCACACAGATCAATGTGAGCCACACAGATTAATGTGAGCAACACAGATCTATGTGAGTAACACAGATCAATGTGAGCCAACGAGATCAATGTGAGCCACCGAGATCAATGTCAGCCACACAGATCAATGTCAGCCACACAGATCAATTTGAGCCACACAGATCAGTGTGAGCCACACAGATCAATGTGAGCCACACAGATCAATGTGAGCCACAGATCAATGTCAGCCACACAGTTCAATGTGAACCATCGAGATCAATATGAGCCACACAGATCAATGTGAGCCACATAGATCAATGTGAACCAGCAAGAGCAATAAGAGCCGTGATTTTTCTGTGAATACCTAACACCTTGCTAGGTGTATTCTCAGATCCCCCTTATAATGAAATGTGGAGGTTATATAGCTTTATTCTAATATCCTTTAGGACAATATTTTGTCTAAATTTGTAATTAAGCATTCCGTTCAAACTCATTAATTTGAAAATATGACAACTATGACAACTACTGAGCCCAATAACCACCTAAAATGATTAGAATACTCTAATAATCAATACCTGAACATGTTTTTTAAAGGCAAACATCCTTTACTTTCGGAAAAAAAATCAAAAATCATTCTTTTTAATTATTCTTTTGCGCGAAGTTCGTAACAATGCGAATCTTTGGTAGCCACACTAGAAGAATAAGCTTATTTGACTTTGAAATGACCCTAAATGGCATTGGTGTCATCTTATATCTATGCCACATTAAAACTATGAGGGTTATATATATATATGTCAACATATAATATATAATGCCATATCATCACAATAAAGTGACATTCTGATATTTATTTATCTGAATACAATACCATATTTCCACACTAAGCAAGGCTGAAATTATAATATGCAATACATCCCTCAATTATATTACTAATATCTCACGTTATATAACAACATATGCGTTTATTTAAATGTCACGTCTGCCCATAATACAGCCAAACCATGTCATAATAATGGCTTTTGATCTAGGATACTAAAATGTCAGATCTGTGGTTAAATTTTACTCATTTTGGTACTTAGTGTGGAACGATTGCGACGTTTCGAGCTGACTTAAACAGATCTTGATCACGCCACTCTTCCGACACAGCTAAAGTGGCTTTTTAAAATAGGTGGCTGCACATAGGAGGTTCATTCATAATATATGCATATAAAATACCATTTCGGGACATGACCAAATGGCCTCGCATAGGAGGTTAGCTACTCATAAGAGTGCTCATGGCAGGTTCTACTCATTACTGTTTTCCCAATTATCATGATTATATTGCTATATCCACACTTTATAAAACCATATTCTGAAATTACATAATTTCATTACCAGAGCTAATACTGTCGTATACAGGTAAAAAAAATGTCATATATCGACTAGTTAATGTCATATATATACAATATAATAACATGTTGTGGGAATTAGGATGTCGTATTTTTACATTACAGCTAGTGCAATATTATAGTATTATACTGTTATTAATGTGTCACATCATGACACTGTTGTGCTCCATCCCATCATTGTATGGCATAATGTGGAATATCCCATATTGAGTGCCATACTTGGGTATAAAAACATTAGGATTTTATTATACTTTTAAATCCGTACATAAATAAATAAAATATGGTATACCGACATTTTATTGCGATATATTGTCATTGAGCTATAATTCCATATTATGGTAGGCCCTACTATGATATCATATATCAACATGACAAGATTTTACCATCATATAGTGACATTATAATATCATGTACCTACATTGTAATGCCATATTTTAACATTAAAATTTAACTTTGTGGTACTATAATATCGTTTCTGTACAGTACAGTACTGTGCCATATACAGTACTGATTTAGCAAAATGGGACAAGCTTTTTCAGTGGGGCTAGCCCCGGCTAACGCAGGCTAGCCCTGGGCTAGCCCCATGTTCTCTCCCCACCCCATTTGGGGCTCGCATGTATGCGCCCAAAGTTATAAAATCCTTTAGCCGGGCCGCAATGTGCGTTTTGTTATAAGTTCATATAACTGGAGCCGCGCTCATATCGCCGGGGCTCAAGCCAATCTAGAGCCTCGGCGAATTGAGTCAACACCTGTCAGGCGCGCTTCTCGTCTGGTCCAGTTTCAAGCTCGACCGGTGCGCCGGGCGAGCCTGACTTTCCAGGTCCCTGCTTTTTTCATCTTCAGTTAGGTCTATTCCAGTGACCGTAGCTTCATAAAACCACCCATTTTCTGAATTTATACACTGAACTGCTTTTCCGAAACTAAAGATAATGTCTAAATGCTAAAGGCTAAATGCTAAATGGCTAAGCAGAAATAAATGAGGACTGCAACAGGTCTAGATGTATACGCGTACGGACACTCAATTATTGCACGTTTAGATCAACTCAGAGCTGTTCAGATGATACTGAATGTGGTCAAGCTGAGCGCGCCCTGTCTTGCCCAGAGCGAGCCTGGCCAGCCCGGCGAGATGACACATGGTTCACAGCATCCATGTTAGCCGCCACACAGTATATTGGGTGCAAGCCCAAGTAGGATTTGGGCGGGTATATTTTCCTGGCCGAACCGTGTGGGGGCTCAAGCCCATTTCATGCGCTGGGCGCAACCAATTCTGCGCCTGTCTCGCCGGGCTTGCGCCCGGGCTAATGACGGGCTGGCCAGCGTTAACGCAGGCCAGCCACTGATGAAAAATCTGTCCCACTTTGTGAAATCAGTACTGTATATATGCACGTAGACCTATTGACAGAATGTATCAGCCTGATACATTCATGACATATCGTGGCACAGATCTGTTAATAATTATTTCACCCATATAATTATTATTTATAGGCAAGATGTTTATATCTCATCACCTAATGTCATCCACTAAGCGTTGAAGATAGCAGATTTAAATTTACAGAAGCGGAGCAATTTGTGATCAAACTGTAGGCCTACTGTCCCTCATCACCAACTGTTGCCTGGCGAGCTCGGCCAATTTCATTTATGGCCCGGTATTGGCCAAGGTTCTTAGTCACCTGACCATCATGCCTGTGCTATTGAGGCCGGTGAATAATTTTCTGGGTCAAGTCATAGGAAATGCGTCAGAGGGGAAATACAATACTGTGAACAACTCTTCATCCGGGGAAGTGACCTTTCAAAAATGTCTGAATTCGGGGATTACCCTATTTTCATCTAAAAATAGCAACAAGTCACAAACATTCGCCACTGGGGCATACCAGAGGCTACATGAAGCTCGGCCACGCCGCGTAGTGTGGCTCTGGGAACCAGAGTACACCAACTGCTGTTCTAAGATCAATTCACTTCTATGGTAAAAAGCAACAGATATTGAAAAACACGTACAAAAAATCACTTACCCAAAACAGTCTCTTAGTATATGTGCTGTGTCCATATATTGCTCTCCTTGATATATCATCTCCAGAAGAATATGATTATCAGCACAATCGAATTATGCAATCCATCAGTAGCAAATCCAAAAGGGGCTGCGCTCGCTCATCAGTATCTCAAAAAAACACGACCAATTTGGGCCTTTATATACTACATAATGCACATTTCAAGCCTTAGCTTTTGCTATTTGTCAGACGAGCATGCCCCCGGACCACTGTAAAGCACATATAAGAGGATAATTGTGACAGCTGTGTTGTGTATTAGAAAATATATAAAAAATTGGCTTCAATTGCTGGATCCACGTCACAATGATATGTCAGCTAATGCCTACTTCATGCCCAGAGCTATAGCTACATGTACTTGTATGTGTACTGCAAGCAAATGTATGAATTCGCGGTGTAGTTGTACTAGAAGTCAGATGGGTTGTTCTTTATACCCCTAAACAGGATTTCCCCGAATTTCCCCGAATTTCTCCGAATCGATTCGGGGAAATTCGTTGAAATTGATTAGTACCATGCGTATGGTGTGTGGCAATTCGGACTGATATGGGACGGTACGAGAGGGTCCGGGACATTTTCTTTCATGTTAGAAAATTTTGCCGAACCGCCCCGATCATTTCATTCGGCTTGAGATTCGTACAGTGCGTATCTCAATTTGGATTGTACGGATAGGCATACGTATTAATGCGTAGCAGCTCGTTGGGTTCAGATTAGTAGACGTCTACGCATGGGCCGTAATGTATGCATGACATCCAAACCGTACGAATAACGTTTACGTTATTGTAATCAGAAACATGTGTACCAGCACCTGATGTACTGACTCGATTCGTATGCTGGCCATGCCGAATCGGCCGTACAGTTCATATGACATACGAAACTATGCGTACCATCCAGAACTGGGATACGCAAGAAGCGAACTGCGATACAGACGATCCGAATCGAGAAACATACCAACCGCACAATCATCGCGATACAAACAATTCGTGGCCCTGATGGCCGCAAGCTAGGTCTGTATAAAAGGATCGAAAACTTAATGTAGCTGCCAGTCTGAGACCTGCAGGAATGGGTTTTTTATAGTTAGTTGTCAGCTTCTTTATTCTGGGTGTGATTCTCTCCAGAATCTTATTAAATGGATCTGGGTCCATTATCAAAGCAGTCCCTTGGGATGACATCAATTTTGGTTTTACTTCCGCACTGAAGTAGTGTATCCCACGGATCATGTTTTTATTTTTTTCAGAATTTTCATATTTTTACAAATATTTTTAATCAACATTTCTATGAAACCAGAAGAAACCCAAACAAACTATTTGTATACCTGAAGGACGATTGAATGTTTTCACAGCATTGGGCCACATGCTGATGGCATCGGCCCAGCGTTGGGTAGACAATCAGTGCTGCAGGTGTGTCCTCCCGTGTCCTGACTATGAGACACCAATTATCCCCCAATTAGCGGTGACTGCTCTGATCTTACCGTCTGATACGTGGGAATATGTGATGGAAAGTGCTTAATATTGCTGACTTGTTTCGTTTACATGGCAATATACGACCTGGAAATACAACTATTTCGCTCTTTTTCGGAGCTTTAAAATTGTTTTTTGACTTTTTTGTATTTTTAGCTCAGATCGGTAGGCTATATAGCTTCATATAAACTAAATTTTCAAAATTGACAACATTGAAAATGTCTCATCCCAAGGGGTCCCTTTAAGTAATTCTTGAAGCTGGCAATATCTTCTTCCTCCAGTTCGTATAGCAAAGTCCTGTTGTGGCCCAGTTGGACTCTTCTTTTCAACCAATCCTTCACTTTTTTTCTTCTTTTTACTTGCACTTGTCTTCTCGCTTCTTCGTCTCTTGCTTCTTTTTCTTCTTCTTCAATTTCAAAGGCTGCTGCTACACATAGAACTATGCCTATGCCTGCTACAGTCATTTCGGTTTCTTTGTTCAACGTGCATGCCATTTTTCATAGTAATTAGAACCCTGAATGGCTGATTCGGCGACTTTTATACCCCAATTTTTCGAATTGCTCAGGCTCCCTAACAGTACGTTTTGTGCGGACGGTATACAATACTGGAGGGTACGTAATGTAGTTTGTATGATACGTAATGGATTGGTTTCCAACGTATCGCTATTCGACTGATACGGCTCGTGTTCGGATTGCACGGTTACTTTGATCGTGGCGTGAATATTGTATAGTTCATTCGGGCAACTGTGTACAGTTGGTACGTAAACATGGTAAAGGCATACGTGAGGAATGGCGAATTTATTCGTAAGGTTTGGATATGTAATGATATGTAATGATGCGGGAGTACTTTCGTAAGGTACGGCAGCGGTTCGGATGCCTGTCGGCAAGTACGTATCTCCAATCCCAAACCGCCACGAATGGCTGATTCGTAGAGAAAATGTAAACTAATGCGTATGGTTCGGTATGTATTTGTTTTCAAAAGCTGATGCCACAGTATCTATATTTATGATAACTATCTGGTCTCACTAACTTTATTTATATGCATGTTTCTTACATGTATTTGCATATACATATGCATTCTACCAGGTATCATGTATTTTATACCATCGATTGTTGGGGTTTAAATATTATGATTTTGAATGTATAATTATTGTATATCACAACAAAGTAGTATCCGGCATTTTTCATATAACTATCATCTTAAAAGACAGTTTCTATCATTTGGATGATCCTTGATCAATTGCAAAGCTTTTACTTGCATAGGGTGAGCACTCGGTTTAACTGTTTACCGTTTAGCCATTTTTCGTTGTGATCTAATAACTCAAAAAATGTGAATTATTGCATTATAAGCTTAATTTTTAATGATACTGTGCATATATCTGGTTCATTCTATGTCATTTTTAAAACGTTTAGTTTATTATTTGGATTGAATTAATTAATTCTGACGAAATTAATTTTATTGTGCTTACGAAATAAATTTTATTTTGCCCCTCAAAAACTCATGCACACACCTGCAAGCTGGCAGCCGGGTGCTATTTATGCCCAGGGGTCCCATTGACATGCTAAAAAAGGTTTTAGATATGCACGTTCAAGTGGTGACGAAACCCTCCTTGGTCAATTCTGGCCAACTGAATATGAAATGGTATCTCATTTCTACTGGTCCTTCACTAATTATCCTGCAAAGTCTTATAATAAGAATCTGACACGCTACTATACAACTGCAACACCTGCTGATGCTTTGAAGCGTTGTACTTCGCCACATTATTACGTGTTAATATCATTTTAATAGTTCTGATGCATATTTTATTTAACCTGTGCTTGTTTTGGTATATAATGTCGTTTGATTTTAACATGTTTAAGTTAACTTAGCATGCATAATGTTACCGAACTAATCCTGTTGTATATAGTCTTGTACATATTTTCATTTTAATAACGCATAAGTCTGCATAGACTTACCGTCGTCAATATCTATCTATCTATCTATCTATGACATGTCGAATGAAATACAATATAAATAGTTTGAGGTGGCCTAAATATATATCAATTGTTTAATTACACTTCACAAATATATTACCATACCTACATATATGGCTCTATAATAAGTATTTAAAATAGTTACTTCATGCTCATTCTATTAATTGACGACTTTGAAGATATATGTGAAGACACTCATATCATAGACCTACAATTATTGTCCCACATTTTTTGCAAAACTTAACAAATAAATATTTAAATAAATAGTTATTTTCTCTCCTCAGTGAAGCTGTGACTGATGTGATACCGGGATGTGATCACCCACCAAGTAAGGAAATATACATCACATTCAGTGACAATCAGTAATTAATATATAAGAGTGTAAGTAATTACTTTATTTGCGAAACTAAAAACGTCGCCTGCAACTTAGAAAATAGTGCTTAGAACGTGATGTCAAGCACAGTGGACACATTATATAATGGTGATTCTAGTCGTTATATTTTTTATGTTGATAAAGCAGCATCCACCAGCACAGATTTGGGTAGCATTCGGGAAGGGTACACATTTCATCACACAGTTCCATGGACGAGCAAAATAGACACCTTGTAGAGCATTCTCCCAAGCTACGGATTCTTTAAATTTCCAGCACAACAACCAAAAGACCACATATTCGCCTATTTGTAAGGTAATTAAACAATTCACTTGCACTTGACTATGTATAGAGAGGGACATGACGCAATGGTTAGAGCGCAGAGCTTTGCCAATGTCGCTGCCTGCCGTGCGGTTTCGAATCCCTCTTGGTGCAGTATTTTCAGAGAAATATCATGTTTCTCCCCACTCAATATTGGGACATTTGTTTCGATGTTGGGTCCTTGGGCAAGGCACTTAACCATCAAATGCTTCACTTGACTCAGGTGAAAATGAGGAACTGGTAGGACAGAGATGGCCATGAGTATGATAAGTTCAATGCGCCGAAATGGCTGCAGGACTGTATGCTCCGTGGAGTTGAGATGGCACCCAAACGAACAGGTCCAGTGACCAGGGGGTAAATTGTAAAAGTCGGATGAAATACATGATATCAGACTATAAACCTGTACCTTTACATTTGCCCTTTTTCTATGTATGATCGCAATAAAACTGGAGTACCACAAGGATCTGTCCTCGGACCTTTATTATTTTTATTATTTATTAATGACTTTCCTTCATGTCTCTCAAATGCAACATGTAATATATTTGCTGATGATAATATGGTGCATGTAAATGGCACGTCCATTGCCGAAGCTGAGACATTATTACAAAAAATTGTTGATGAATCAGTGAAATGGTTTTGAATGAACAAACTTTCAGTTAATATTGATAAGTGTCATGTAATGATAATATCTGGAAGAAAACTTCTCGGTACTCATTAAATATTGATATTGATGGTGTGAAAATCCCTCATGTACGTAGTGCAATTGATAGTGAATTGAACAATTTCAACTGTATTTACTATGCTATATTCCAATCTTGTATAGATTATTGTCTTAGTGTCTGGGGATCGACTTCTGAAAAACATTTGAACCATTTACAAAAGCTGCAAAAACGAGCTGCCCGCATTGTAACATAAAACTTTAACTGGGATGAATCGAGTATAAATATTATCAGGAACCTGGGATGGCAAACAATTAGAGAAAGATATGAATTCTTAACTTGTTGTATCACATATAAAGCACGGAACAACTTGGCACCAAATTATATTTCTAATCTTTTTTCTTCCGTTGCGGAGCATCATAGTGTATTAACTAGAGGCTCAACAAATAACAATCTTTATCTACCGAAACCCAATTTAGCAATATTCAAATCATCGCTCAGTTATTCCGGAGCGAATCTCTGGAATTCGTTGCCTATGCACATCAGAGATTCGCCAACATACAATACATTTAAATCTCGGCTGAAAAAAATACAAAAATCAAAACCACCTGTTTAAAATATGTGGAACAGTTTAAACTAAGGGTGTTAATTGTTTTATAGCGATGTATGTAAAACAATGTATGTATATTTAAAAAAAGCTAACAAGTACGTTATGTTATGTAAATGTATGTGTGTATGTATGTAAATATATATTTATATTTTACTTGTTCTCATAGTAAACACATTCTTTAGAGGAAACAAATCATGTTTTAAAAAGTAATTGTGTACGTTGCTACGCTTTCCAGAGTGTATTTTACCTACTATTCATATTAATATTAATATATAATATAAATGTAGTTTTTTTATCTCTGGTTTTGGCGCGGGCAACATTTCTATATCATGTGTTTTAACCTTGGGGCGTTTCTATCTGTATTATAAAGCTCGCTTGTATTATATAATATATAATTGAATGTTTGTTTTTCATATAACAAAATCCCTACAGGGCACATATGAAAAATAGCCTGATTGCTAATAATGTCCACCCTGTATAAATATGTCTCAATAAATAAATAAATAAATACCCTATGTGTAAGAGCTGTTTCCTCGTAAAGTACAGCTCAGTGTCTACCAAGCTAGCATCTGACTGAGAAATCTTTCTTATCAAGAACATTCCCAAATCTGACACATTTGGCTGGACCAAGAAGGAGAGTCGCTGGATCGACGTCATTATGGACAACATTACTAGGTGCATTAAGTAGCTGTATAGGCAGCTAATCAAATATGGCTGCCATGCTACTCACTTATGCTCCAGAAGTTGCAATAATACAGGCCTTCAATGCACAGTGCGCATAAAATGTGTTTGATGCATGATGTTAATATATGTATGCTCTCCCTGACAGATATCAGTTAAAAACACTTCCGATCACCAATTACCGATACAATTTAACCATCATTGATAAACATACTGGGGAAAGCAGAGCTATTTGTAATTTGCATTGTAATTTTATGCAAATAATAACCAAAAATGTATTAAAAAAATGGATTACCCTGAAATGTTGGCCATTTGGAAAAAAATAATAAATTAACCTTGACTTAGCTAAATCCATCTAATGTGATTAACATCCCTACATTGTTTTTACATGATTTTAGTTCATATATTGTTAAAAAAAAATACTCCAAGCACACGCGCAATGTGAAATAAGTGTGATTTTCCTGAAAAATGGCGGCCTTTTAAAAAAATGCTGATTTGACCTGGACCAATTTGATCAAGGTTGGGCACATCCCTCTGGGATTATTCCCATGGTATGGTCTAAATTATAAGTGTGCCAAATTTGGTGCTTTATATAGTCCGACAATAGTCACGATTTTTTGGCTAAGGGACTCCACTATTTTCAGCACCCGCATACACGGCATACTTGGTGAGATGATTCCATCATTAGTTGACACTTCCCCAGCCTCATAACATCATGGGCCTGGGGTCGATCTCTCTAAGAATCTGAAAATTAAGATTGTCTTGATCTTCTTTCATTTTCATTTGAAAAGTTAGGATTTATCTCAAATTTTCTATTGGGAATGAGATAAAGTTAAGATAATTTTAACTTTAAGATTTCAACCCTTTAACCGCTGGTGCCGCATATATTCGGGTTTTCATTTTCTATTAGCACATTAAGTACCACCTTTTAAACATGTTAAAGATAATATGTGACATCAATCAGCAATATAGAAAACAGTTCACCTCTATTTTGTCAAATCTGAATAATTTCCACTCACTTGAAGTTGTGGATCGCGTCAGCGAGACACAACTTCAAGTGGGTAAAAGCTCAAATTGAATAATTTGGCGGTTAAAGGGTTAAGTGGGATGAACCCCTTGAACAGCCTAGAACGCAGTACTCGACCCTGATTGAATATGTGTTATTTTAGTAATAATTATATGTGTGACCTGATTCATATTTGGCCAATGTGGAAATGACGAACAGAAATGATGTCCTTCACATTCCAAACCACATGGTCAGACCAAGGAATACACATGGTCAAACTCGTGGAACTGGTATGAAATTAACATCAGTTCAGCTAATTTTACGGGCGGGTGGTGAGGACCAATGTGGATATTTGAGCCTGATATTCTATAAACACTGCATACATAATAATCTAATAGGAAACTGTGCTCAGTACTTTCTGGTGATATTTATTGATTATCCCAGTATAGATCTATTATTATGTAGAAAACACAAGATTTAAACCTAATGTTGATTTGTTGGGCCAGCGTCGTAGACGGTGGACCAGCATGAAATCAAAATTATTAGACCTATACTCAGTGCACCGACCCAATGTGGCTAAATGTTGGATCAAGACCGCAGGCGATGGGCCAACATTGAGCCAACATTGGCTCAGAGTATCGTGTTCACGGGACTACACACACAGTATAGCAAGAACCATGGTGCAAGAACGTAGCACCAGATGGGGCCCCCGAGTCGGGCGTTAGCCTTCGCTCTGCGAGCGGCGGCTTCACACCTAACTGCATTTCTGCTCCAGGTACCCTTTAGATTACACAAAAACAAGTCTTCAATAAAACATTAAAAAAACAATGTTGTTTTTATGTTGGGCCGACATTGCGCTACATAGGCTAACTATAATACAACACTGGTTGAATGCATGTGTTTGCTGGGCACAGTAGTAGGCTACGACGCCAACTTGCCAACTATAAGTATGTAAACTATAGTCTCTTATTTGCACACAAAAACTGCAAACTTGACATAGTTTTAAGGCCTAAGGGTCAAGTGTGGGTCACCATAATGTTGTATTTAGCACCTTATCAGGACGCAGGATTTAAACCAAATTACAGATTCTTAATGCACTGTACCAGGGCAAACTAGCTGTGCTAGGTGACGTGGGAGCGAGGCTGACACATCCCTGGATTTCGGCTTATTTAGGGTGGTGACACCATGACAACGTGTGCCACATTCATGCCAAAATATGATAGTTAGTCATTCTGGCAAACAAATCTGGACAAATTGCTAACAAAGGTTTTATGATTTATTTTACTAGATATAGGTCCCAACTAACATTTCTGAAAAGTCCCAAGTAAACCTCCTGTTCAATTTCGATAAATTGACAAAAACTGCTTTTCAATATCGCGATCGCTAGCGAAAATCGAATTTTTCAAGTTTTTCCCCATTTGCAAATGTTAGGTATCGTAACTTATGTTTTTGGACACCAGGAATCGATTGCAGCTATTAATTTTATTTTAAATACAAAGAATGATCGATTTAAAGTTGGTTTAGCAATTTTTTAGAAAACAATAATGATATTTTGAGTGATTTTAATTTTAAAAAGTATATGAGGATATCATGTATGATTGTGCTAATTATTCTTGTTTTGGTGTAGGTAATAATAGGCCTATGCTCTCGCATTTATGGCTAGATTATGTGACTGAGTGACCACTTACAATATTGGTATTAGGTTGTCTCTTAAGTATTAGTGTGGATCCCATGTGTATCTTTAAAGTCAAAGAGAAAAAATCGGTTGGGAGCGATCACTAGATTATCGTATATTGGGATATTTTTTGCTGCTAGATTTTCCTTCCAATGCTTGCTTACGCCAAATGATGTGAGCTATCTGCAATCATTTTCTTTAATCTGCTATATTATCAAGTTAATATTCCCCCAGGCTCCGCACAGTTTTTCAAAGTGAGATCCCTTAACCCTTTGACTTCCAGGCCGGGGTGCATGCCAGGATCCAGCTATACTGGTGTACGAGTTCTATTTTTCGTCATTTGAAGCTGGAATTGCTAACGCAATTTCCAGCTTCAAATGACGAAAAATACATAAATGTAGTATATATTTGACGAAAATTTGTGTCATTTTATGGTTACGTTCATTGACGAATGACGACGGAAATTTCCGTCATGTATGGTAGTGAAAAGGTTAAGACCACGTCGTAGATATGAGTATTCTCTGCACTACGTGTATCTTACATTTGTATCTATAAATCTATCGTTTTTTGGTATTTTTCCATTTAAATAATCCACAGGTCCTCACCCACTACCTATAAATCAAATATCACAATCGGTGGCTGAGATCGTGTATATGAACTTGTTCCCTAAGAGCAATCATAATAATGTGGAATGCTTCAGATGGGTAATGAAGAAATCCACAAATACTAGCCCTAGATTACATATCAACCAGCAAGATATGCGTACTGGGGTTATGCTAATTATTTTTCAGATGCAATGTTAGCTTCGAATGAAGCACACAATTTCAAAAAGTTATGCAACACTTACAGTTCAGCTTCCAGCACCATAATTCATGAGAAGTAATGGATCCTGTTTTAAATTACAGTTCAAGATAAGATTTTTTATTGGATAATTTACATTTATCGACTGATAATATAACGTTATAAGTCAACATAATAGCGAGATTATAGGAGAGGTTTTGACTGTGATTGAGCTCTCTTAATGATCTATGCGAATAGCTAAAACTCAATATCCAAGTATTTTTACAGTTTCAGAACTGACATTTCATGTAGAACATGTCTCTAATGGTCTCTGACATACTATTTTTATGGAACTGCTCCAACTTAATCATTAATACTTTTTTATAAGACTATTTCTGTACTAATATCGGTAATTTCGGACGGTGATTTCGGACGGTATTATTTATAAGGAAGCAATAAAACGAACAGACATGATCACAGGGTAGATTACAGTATAAAAATAATGATATACAGCGTTAATAAAACATATAAATTCTATTTCACATTTGTGTGACCATGGCATTTCATTCTCCACCCATTGAGAGGTTAAACCAATGCTGGTTTAATGCTGGGCCAGCGTCACAGACGATGATGCAGCATTCACCCGGAATTGTTTCAACGTCTCGTATTTGCTGTCAGCAAAATGAAATGAATATGGCTTTAGGCCACCTTTGTGCACATATAGGCTAAACTGGGCCAGGAGAACCTCCTGAGGATGGTGAGATGATTGAGATGACACTGTCCTCCAGACACAGGATTCGAAATTCGGCGGTCTGAGGCCGAACACGCTACCTCTCGGTCACGGAGGCTCCCCACAATACTGACTTTCCCACGTGGATGGGGAAGAAACATTTTGTGTTTCTTTCAAACCGCCGAGACCGAGAACCGAACCCCGAAATCTGGCGTGAAAGGCAGCGGTGCTAACCACTACCCTAGGACCCCGCCCACGGCGAGTAGCACTTGAGATGGTATTTTTATGAATGATAAATTTGAGCGTAGGGGCCTATTAAAGTTATTGAGTGACTCACTAATCATGCAAATAAGAGTTGAAGATAGGATTTCAAAGAAGTGCTTGAACAAGCATATTACTATTGTCTACTGTCCGCATTGCTTATAATTGTTTTAACATTTATGTGTGACACCGGTCCGTCTATGCGGAACGCGCGGGCCGTGAACGCAGACACACCGGATCGTTAACCCTCTGCGTCCCGATGACCATGACAACAAGACGTGTATTCAACGTCAATTATCTTTTTTAAAATTTAACATGCATTATAGAATTACTTTAAATCCGATTACGATCAGTTGCAAAATCAAATACAAAGTAGAGTGTTGTGTTGTATAATTATAACATATTCGTAGGTTACGATAGGCTTATTGCAGCCCGCAGACTGTAAAGGGTCTTAAATCACGGCACGCGCTATCAGCAGATAATTAACCCTTATTCTGCTGATGGTCACAGTCAACATCCTAAAATAGAATATTCATTGTTTAAAATTATCACTGTATTATTTTCGTTAATAACGTGCTAGGGTCGTGAAAATGAAAAATAAAAAAAAATATAAATTATCTATAATTTTTATCCATTTGAAAATTGTGCTTGCATTATCTTGACCGCAGTTTCGAGAGTGAACTGGCCGTCTAGCCACAAAAGTATGACCGTTGTCTACTGATTTTTGTATTTCTAAAATGATATGAATAAGTATTTGAAAAAAGATGACTATATAACAAGATTAGGTTACCTTATGCATAACACCGTCCGAAATCACCGTCCGAAATTATCGATATTAGTACAGGAATAGTCATATAAAATAGTACACTGTTAAGGTGCTTTATACATCACACCGTCCGAAATCACCGTCCGAAATCACTGTCCCAAATCACCATTCGAAATTAACGATATTAGTACCAAAATAGTGATATAAAAGAATACTGAGTTGGGCGTCCGAATTCACCGCACACCGTCCTAAATCACTGTCCGAAATCACCGATAGGCGTCCGAGATCATCAGGTCCGAAACAGTTGAGGTCCTAAATCACCGGCAGTCGTTAAAATAGTAGCACATCCTGTCATAAGCGTTTGGCCATGAAAGTGACGGACGCTGTCAATGCAATGTCATATGTTTGTATTAGAGGGGGGGGGGGGGAGGGCGCTGCACATAGTACCATTTTTTCAAAGCATGGTATTGTTGCAGTATGTCGTCAATTTTAGGATAACTAGCATTTTTTAATATTATAATTTTGAATCTTAAATTACCTTTTATGTCGATCTAGTATGCCACCAGTGTCAGTTTGACTTATTATAAATTTTAATGGAATATGCTGCCGTAAAGAATCCTCATCCTGATATCCCAATATCCATTATGTTTTATTTTATGTATATATTATAATAATTATTATATTGCACTTTTGAATTCCGGAATTTTGGTGTCATATTTTGCCATCATAATGTAATTTTAGACATTTAATTCGCTATTTTGACTTCATAATGCTATAATCTGACAATCCAATGATGCATATAAGAATGACATCATAACAAAATAGCACCATAAATTATCACATGCTAGCGTCCCGTCTTAACACAATTGTGTGCGTCTATAAAATATTAAATAAAGACATCATTAAATATAGTTTTCGATACCTAACTTTACATAGTCGTAAAAAGCAAATTTCCGATATTCGCTATAGCGATCGTGTCGCTGTAAAAGAGTTCAACCAATTTTTTAAATTGGTCAGAAGTTTTGCTTGGGATTTTTGGCTTATCTTATAACACAAACTGTCCATTAACACAAGAGGCCTATAATAATATACAATGATACACAATAAACTCATATTTTTTCTACAAAACAAAACTTGAAATATCTTTTGTTTCTTAAAATCGACTTTGAATCGACCACGCTGTCTTTTGCAGACAAACTGATAGCACTGATAGCTACAATCGATTGCTGATGTAAAAAAAACATTGGTTACAATACCTAAGCTACACATTAAAACGAGAGAATATAGTATCTAGGTTAACAAGAATAATACAATAATAGATAATATACCCATATACTTTAGCATTTATTTTTTTCTGAAAATCGCTAAATCGACTTTAAATCAATCATTCTGTGTATTTAAAGCCAATCTGGTAGCTGCAATCGATTCATGGTATTCAAGAACATAAGTAATGATACTTAACATTCGCAAAATAGACAACAACTTCGAAAATTCAATTATCCCTAGCGATCGCGATATTGAAAAGTAGTTTTCGTCAATTTCTTAAAATTGAACAAGAGCTTTGCCGCTCGTGTTCACTTGACTACAATATAGCCTACTTTGAAATTTATGAATAAAGAACTGCAAACACAATTGCAAAAACATAACCGCTATTAGTTTTGGTCGCGATTAGCTATTACATGTGATGACTCGCATCACCTATTGTTCTTGTATCTTAATCGTTTTGACCAGGTTGACGACAACAAATTATAAAGGTGACCACTACCTTTACCAAGTTGTCATAAGAACTGGAAGCCATTTAGCGTTAAATAGACCAAGTTTGGATGCCATGCCTTTTTTGACTTTCGCCAAAACTGCTTGGATCGTTATAATGGATACGAATACGAAGTTTGATAGTTTTCCGGCGATATTTTTTAAATCATTTTATAAGAATAAATGTGAAAATATATTTGGATTTTATTGCCGACAGCGTGTGTTGATACAACATCGCCAAATGGTGCAAATAATATGTGAGTTGAATAGCGAAGGTGAGAATTCTGTACAATTGTGTACAAATCCAGACTTGAAGTCCTGAGTATATTCATATCTACGAATTTGTCGTAAATGAGTTTTCTCTACGACTTAGACGACACACAATGGAGTAATTAAATGGGTTCCATACCAAGACTTGACAGATAACCCGTATTGCACGCTCGGTAGAATATTATTTTGTTTCCTTCACTTCAACATACAACGAAATAAAGCTATGTGTATCCTTAGAATTAATCTACAATTTGCCTTCATAAACATTGCTGAAAAAATGTGCCTTCTACCATGTCTAACAAAAAAAATGAACGCAACAAAGTTGTTATGCAATACTAATCATTGTAAGTACCCACATCGACATAATTAAAACGAGCGTATGTTGCATAAGTTTACAATACAACATGACATAATACAAGGCTCATGCAGGTCCTGTTGAAATCGAATCACCTTTAAATCACTTTTCACATCGACAGCCTATATAATTATGCAGATTTACGCCGTGAACGAGCAAATATATGTTTGGTCAGGATAGAAAGCCATGGAGGTATGCTGCCTATGGTTGCAGACAGTTATTATTATCCGTAACACAAACACCAGAATAAACCAAATGTAGACCAGTTCCGTAGAATCGATCAGTTTTTTTCTGAAAATTGCTTATCCGATTTTAGATCGATAATCCTGTGTTTGTACAGCCAAACTAATAGCATCTTCCCACGCAAGGTTCACTATTCCCGAGGTCGCTAAGGGCCTTGCTGTGTCAAGCCTTGCTTCCGGGAAGATGACTAATGGCTGCAATTGATTTCCCATGCCCAAAAACATAAGTAATTATAACTAACTTTTGGAAAAATAGATAAAAAAACTTTTAAAAATCGATTTTAGATATAAAATAGTTGATAAGATTTTTCAAAATTGCACAGGAGGTTTGCTTGGCAGTTTTTAGAAATGTTAGTTGAGACATATATCTACCATAATAAGTTATTTAAAGGAATGACTACACTATAGGCCAGATTTGACTTTATATGAACTTAAGCATTAAGCCCCATTCATTCATTCATTCATTCATTCATTCATTCATTCATTCATTCATTCATTCATTCATTCATTCATTCATTCATTCATTCATTCATTCATTCATTCATTCATTCATTCATTCATTCATTCATTCTGTCATTCATTCATTCTGTCATTCTTTCATTCATTTATTCATTCATTCATTCATTTATTCATTCATTCATTCATTCATTCATTCATTCATTCATTCATTCATTTATTCATTCATTCATTTATTCATTCATTCATTCATTTATTCATTCATTTTTTTCATCCATTCATTCATTCATTCATTCATTCATTCATTCATTCATTCATTCATTCATTCATTCATTCATTCATTCATTCATTCATTCATTCAATCATTCATTCATTCATTCATTCATTCATTTATTCATTCATTCATTCATTCATTCATTCATTCATTCATTCATTCATTTATTCATTTATTCATTTATTCATTCGTTTGTTCATTCATTCATTCATTCATTCCTTCATTCATTCATTCATTCATTCATTCATTCATTCATTCATTTATTCATTCATTCATTCATTTATTTATTCATTTATTCATTCATTTTTTTCATCCATCCATTCATTTATTAATTTATTAATTAATTAATTAATTAATTAATTAATTAATTCATTCATTCATTCATTCATTCATTCATTCATTCATTCATTCATTCATTCACTCATTCATTCATTCATTCATTTATTCATTCGTTTGTTCATTCATTCATTCATTCATTCATTCATTCATTCATTCTTTCATTCATTCATTCATTCATTCATTCATTCATACAATTTTTTTTCTTTAAACCAAATCGTATATTTTAATATAGTTTATTGTTTAAAGGGACATACCCAGGTCTAAAATCATATGATGTGAACATGTCCATAGACTAGAACTGCAAAAGTTTTTTAATTTTTGTGCTGCGCATTCACTAGTTAGGCTAGATATAGAGACGAAATTCCTGATATCTAATTATTGACAACCATGTCAAAAATAAGAAAGACGAGAATTTCGTCTCTATATCTAGCCTAACTGGTAAGTGCGCATCACAAAACTTAAAAAACTTTTGCAGTTCTAGTCTATGGACATGTATGCATCGTATGGTCATAAAATAACCGATGTTTTGATGATTTTAGACTTGGGCATGTCCCTTTAAGAGTACAATGGTATTAGAATATTGCCTAGAATATTTGCCCATATTGTAATGCCTAATCGTCTAAGTCCCACAGCCCCTTTCAGTGCGGGGATCGACTTTAGACGTCAGATTCTGACGTCTAAAGTCGATCCCCGCACCGCACTGAAAGAGTAAACTATTTAAAATGGCGTGACCCATAACAAAACGAGTTAACCGAGACATTCATGGTAATTTCAAAAACTCTTTGGTCTCCATGCTTCATAAACAAATATTTCAACGTTTCGGGACTCCGTTACAGGAATCATAAATTTCCAGTCAAACCAAGGAGTTATATTTTCTCATTGATTTGCTCACATTTTCAGAGATCTCGAAGCCGATTGATAATAATACATTATACAACTTGTCCATCAACCATTACACACAATAAATTAAAAATTAGTTTAAAGATGTTGTAATTGAAAAACCTTGTAAATATATCAATATTGTACAAGAATCAATCAAACTGTGTATAATTATAATAATAAGAATATACTGTGTCACTAAACTCCCCCTGGCTTTCTTTCTATACGCATGTGCACTTGTGCATAAACGATTGTCTATTGTCCCTTGTCTACATGTAATATACTTTGAAGTCACTGAACCATTCCTACACATGATTTGCCTGATATAATACCATTTATTAGGCTTGGATTGTGATAAAGATTGTTTCATTGTATCTGCGGCAATATTATCTTTGTCTTTGTAGCTGCGTAATGAGACCCAGCACGCGTGGTTTTATAGATTTGTGACTACAATAATATTAACCCTGTCGACTAGAGTTAGTCTCCAACCACAAGCACTATCAGAATAACGCCTTTCACCTGCAGGGTTCCACGTGTTTACTCCACTATCACCACATGTCTACCATTGTGATCATTAGCTTTAAATGACCTCAACACAAACTAGAACACTAATATGAATGCTTATAACACCTAACTGCCCAGCAAAGACGAAACATTTGTATAACATTTGTACAATGTTGGATCAACGTCGAAGACGTGGTCCAACATTGTACAAATTGTTATTGTCGAAGACGATACAAGTACAAGTTGTTATTGTCGAAGACGTTGGTCCGACGTACACAAATTTAACAGGTTGTTCACACGCTATTTCTCTTTTGTAATGTCAGCTCTTTTTCGATAAGATGACTATGAAGTCATTATATAACATAAAATATTCACATATAAAAAACTATTGCATTTCTATTTGTATTAAATTAAAATTATGCCGTTGTGTAATATATGAATATACAGTGTCATAGTTATAGACCGCTATATTCTTTTCAGAATTACTCTGTAATCAAATGAATGTTCCCTATTATTATTATTAGACACGCAACATAATCAACTATTTCAGCTCTGGCACAGCGATAAGCGACATTGAACCAATGTTGCAATAGTGCCGTTAGGATAACTAAGCATACGCTAGGTCATCATGGTCATTATTATCAGGATTATACCATGATTGGCCCAACGTCTTTTATTTATTGGGGGTTTCATCCTTGGTGTTCCGCTCGAGTGCATGTTATGCATTGTTCTTTCAAATAATTTGGCTGGTGTACGTAAGCTACCAAAAGTTGATGTAGCTCAACGTTGTCTAGTTAGTGGGGCAGCTTATTTACGCTGCTGCCAGATCTGAGTGAGCTGTCAAATTGAACAGAGCTCCTGTATTGGATTTGCCCGGGTGTTGTCATTCGAATCGTGCTGGTCACTGACGAGACACACAAGGTAAACAAGGTAAACATGGTGATAGGGTTTATATTATGATAATTTAAACTAGCATTCTACTGGAGCAACCAGACTTGCATGTATAAGTAATCTGTTTTTAGCTGCTTGTTAGTGGTATTTGAGCTCGTAAGGTACCACCGGATTTTACCCAAATCCATCACTATACGTACTAATGTATTTCGGTACTGACCGAGGTGAACACTGATAAGGGGTCACCATTCAATTACTAGAGGGGAGACTGGAGTTTTTTATTTTGACAAATTATTGATTTCACTTTCTATCTGCAGAACTATTTTTTCACACTCTGCCTAAAGCAAAATATTTATTTCATTTTCTTATGTCTACAAGTATGGATCACAAACTAGGCTTGGTATTGATCTGGAAGTTAATTTAACCAGATTCTTCAATCTGAATTTTCACCCACCTGAAGTTGTGTCTCGCTGACGCGATCCACAACTTCAAGTGAGTGAAAATTATTCAGATTTGATAAAATGGAGGTTAACTGTTGCTGATTGATGTCACATTTTATCTTAAAACGTGTTTAATAGGTGATACTTAATGTGCTAATAAAAAATGAAAACCCGAATATCTGCGGCACCGGCGGTTAAAGGGTTATTTAATAATGCCGAGCGAAGCGAGGCAAATCATTTTTTGAGGACCATGACATATGTGAAATCTGTGAAAAATAAGGCCATAAATATGTCTTTTAGACAATATTATTATTACTGGACAGTAGCCTACACATCATAATTTGCACTAAAGTTAGCCGAGTAAACAACGTCTCTGGGCGAGCGCAGCGAGCCACAGGGCCGTGAATCTAGTATCAAAGTGGCTTTGATACCAACTTTAAATTGCTCTTCTGGACTTAATCTGATGAGCTATGGCCAATCTAACATCATCTTGCTTATAATAAATATATTTTCTTACATATCTGTGATTCTTGAGTTGATATGTGACATATTGGACCTGTATTTAGGTAAAATACAACTACATTATTCACGGCGATATAGTCTGCATCAACCTTCGCCAGTGCGACATGAGCGACATCTATGTGAGGAGAATTCGTCCGCTGAAGGCGCATGCTCAGACCGCCTTGAACTTGTTGATCAGCACAAAAACACGTGCGTGAAGCACAAGGAAAACGGCAGATACCACGTGCGATGACGTCATCTCACAAAATCTCGCGTTTCCACCCCACTCCACCCGAGATCACTTGGTAGCCTCAGTGTAGTTTCGGATAAATAACATGAATAGAAACTTACTTCCCCTTTCTAACAATAAAAAATCTTCACATATATGCGTCAAATATGGTAGTGAAGACGTGTACACTGCATGTAAGTCAGCGAGTTGGGATTTAACCCCGAACTGGCCAGTTTATTTCTGTGGCAGGACAGCGGCTGTACACAATTCAGTGCCATAGGCCGATAAGCGCTACACTAAAGTATGCCTACTTTCAGATATATGTTCAACTTGCCCAGTATTAACCCTTTAACCGCCAAATTATTCAATTGGTTGTGTTGTGTCTCGCTGACGCCATCCACAACTTCAAGTGAGTGAAAATTATTCAGATTTGATCAAATAGGGATCTACTGTTTTCATGTATTGCTGATTGATGTCATATTTTATCTTTAACATGTTTAAAAGGTGGTAAATAAAGTGCTAATAAAAAATAAAAACCCCAATATATGCGACACCGGCGGTTGAAGGGTTAAATGTACACTGATGATCAGTGAAATTGACCCCGGGCGCAGTTATTGTGATGTACATGTACCAACGACGGAGAGCTTGATCATAACCTGATAACAAAGCACCCAAGTCAATTCTGACAGTGCGCTTTTTCAAGAAGATAATCTAGATGTATAGCCATTATTTGGCCCGTATTCTCGTACAAGTTATAGACTGGTATGTATGCAAATAACCACTCAAACCCCCAAAAATTCTAACAAAAGATTTCTCGGCGGGTTTGTATCCTACTTGATATCGTGAATGACTAAAAACAAGTCCTATACAAATCTGACTCGTAAAAGTCCGAAAATCCAAGATGGTTGCCATAGGCCGTGCAAATCGGTAAGACCATCCCAAGTTGTCTAAACTTTTACAATTAAACCGTGGTTCTTGTTTATAATCGATGCGTTTAAGAGTTGGGGAACTCATTGGTTACAATAACATTCTGGCTAGGTCAAATATCTAGATGGTGGTGGGGCTAGTGGACAGAATTCAAGGTCAAAAGTGAATTAAAAGTTAAAATTAGATTTTTCAACAAATAAATGTAGGAACAAGACTATAGTGTAATACGTCTTTTTCGTGTAATTTTGTCTAGAAAATCAATTTCTTATATTATATTGATGATTGAAGATTACCAAATAAATCTAAGAACACGTGTAATGCCTCATCTTCATGTGATTTTGGCTGGTAATTGATTTGATGGTATTATGTTTGTGATTCAGGGTGACTTTCAAGGTTAAAAGGTCGAGTTTAAGGTCAAATTTCTGAAAATATTATTTTTAACAAATACAAATTTCAACAAACATAATGTGTAATACCTTCTTTGAGGTAATTTTAACTTGATAACCCATTTATGGTACTTATGATTCAAGGACATATTTAACCCTTTTAAGCCTGAATTTGTCATTGTCATCTTCATCCACTACAAGCCGTGAATTGCTGTCGCAATTCTCGACTTGTAGTGAATGAAGATGATTTGATGTGGGTGAAAAAAATAAAGAAAATTGCCATGTATTTGGAAACCAGTTCCATGGTAATATTCATTCTAAAACCCTTGGTTGCAGGAAAATTTAGTCCGTTTTCAGGGATGTGGAAAGATGCTTTGATGCATCGTGCGGGCTTAAAGGGTTAAAACCCCCTAAAAAATTTCAAGGTAAAAATGTGAAAAAAATAAAACTTTTTAAGATTGAATGTCTTCAATGTCAAAACGTAAATTTTAAGGTCAAGTGCCCAAAATATGATTTTTGATAAGTAGCAGCATACCCATTTTTCGTTTATAAAGAGACAACCGACCTAACCTAGCCTACTGGAAGATCCATTGCTGGTAATATTTTAGTGATTGAACTTCCATCTTCAAAAGCGAAATATAAATTTCATGGTCAAACGAGCAAAAATATGATTCTAACAAATAAACATAATAGACAATGTAAGTGTAATTACAAATGCCTTTTTTTCGTGAAATTTGGACTCTAATCAATTCAAATCATTATCAAATCCATTGTGATGTGGTTTTTACTGCTTTTCTTCTAGTATGTTTATGGCTCAATGTCATAATTGTGGCTATGAGGTCAATTAGCTATTTTTGACAGGCTAAAGTGTTTTTGAACGCCTTCCCATCTTCCTTTAAACGCTTCCCTGTTGCTCCTAAGTAACTGTCGGTTGCTCTTTGACGCTTCCTCGTTGCCCTTTAACACCTCTACATGGGACCTTATTTCCCACCTTTTAATTCACCCACATCGCACTTTAACATCGTTTCGTCGCTTTTTATGCATCTGCGTCGGCTTTTGATGCCTTTTCTTTGCAATTGAAGGCCTTCGCATCGTGATTTGACGCTTCGTCGCCACCCTTACTGCCTCCCCACCCTTAATGCATCCCCAACACCTTTTAAAACACCCAGTCGCATTTTAAAGCCTCTTCGTCGTTCTTCAACGCCTCCACTTTCCCTTTACAGCCTCTTTGTCGCCTTTTATCGCCTCCCCATTGACAGGTGGGTGGAAACGTGTAAACACATGATTTAGCTTGATAAAAGAATAAAATAAAATGAAGGATGTAAAGACAATGTACATGTATTTCTTGAATTTCACAGCTTTTAACTCCCGATCAAGGGATATTTGACCTTGTTTCCATGACATTGGGGCATATAATTATGGTCTAAAATATATAGATATATATATATATATATATTTGCGAAAGGCAAACATATTGAGTAAAGGTCGGAATAACTGCTGTGGGCTAGCTCTATCCAATAACTTTGTACAAGTCCTACCTACATCGCTATGCTGCAACTTGTAGTGTGGTTCTAAATTCGGACATGAGGACATTTGCCAATGAATATTATGACACTTGATCATTTAAGTAGACATAGTAGACATAATTCAAAGCAATGTCCTTCTTCTAGTCATAGGCGACCGTCTTGGATTTAACACTTTCCCGATAGACTTTTTTCCTGCCAGTACATCCCATAAATGACAAACTTTTTTCTTTGGGGGTTCGAGTGGATGTTTGAAAAAATAGACCCGCCTATGCTAGAAATGGATCTGCATGTAAACTAGATTAGGCTGGCAATTACCTCTTTATGCACGAGAAAAAGTATTACACTTGTTACTGCCTAATAAAAAAATGACCTTAAATTGACCCTTTGATCTAGAAGGTCACCTTGAATCACAAACATAATACCATCAAATGATTTACCAGTCGACCTTTCAGGAGTTGACTTTCTTGTCAAAATTACTCAAAAAAGAAGTATTACACTTGTTCTTACCTATATATTTGTTGAAAAGTCCAATTTTATATTTAAATTGACCTTTGACATTGGGTTCTACCCACTAGTCCCACCGCCATCTTAGATTTTCGACAGTGCCAGCATGTTGTTATAACTGAGGAGTTCAATACTTAAAAAATGGATTATAAACAAGAACAATGGTTTAGTTGTAAAATTTTAGAAAACTTGTGATGGTTTTGCCGATTTTTATGGCCAATGGCGGCCATCTTGGATTTTCGGTTTTTTATGCGTCAGATTTTGATAGATTTTTTTTCTGCTTATTTACTATATCCAGTAGGATAGGAAACCGCTGAGAAACCTTTTTGTTAGAATTTGTTGGGGTCAGGTGGTATATAGACCCGTCTATTACGCTACAGCATAGGCTTCTGATTGGTCGAGAGATGGCCATCTCGACCAATCAGAAACCTACGATATATCGTAACCTGTACGAGAATGAGGGCACTGCAAACTGGTCTGGTTAGGAACTGGTCACCATTCATTACCTGGTTTCCCTCTTGTTCTCTCGATCGCTTTACGTATTAGGTTATGTTGTGAGTATAGTTTATCGCAGTCGACCAGAAGAATAGAATATTCCAAACTGAGCTAAAGTCAGGCTGACCAATGACAATATTCAAATGAGAGACTAGTTTCTCAGAGCAGTCTTGGTGAACCAATGCGGGTTTACCGATCACGAACACCATCAACTGTATTTTATCGTGTCTGCAATCTTCTAACATAACTATAAAAGTAGGCCTACAGCTATTAATATTATGAAAATCTGTCAACAGATTTCTAGAATATTTACATTTCTTAATGCGAATACAATATGTAGATCTTGAACCTTAATGTGCTAGCCACGTCTGTAGCCGTTGTTAGCCTTTGTAGTAAATGTTGTCCTTCGATCGAGATTATTTGAAGGAGAAATGAGCATTTTAATTCAAATTGTGAATATGCAAGTATTTATTCACTACGCACACTGGGTATCAAACAGTAATATAACTTATAGTACCTCAAGGGTTACTTTATTACTCGATTGTGCTTTTATCGTCCCATCTACTTAGGCTAGTACAACTAGTTTGTGAAGATGTGGGGGAGGGGGGGGGGGGTGCTGGGATGGTCGTTAAGATCAATTATCCACGGAAAGCTGCAGCCTCCACGTCTGTGGCAATTATCTTAGGAGGGATTGCCAGTGGCGTACCCTGGTCCCTCCGCTCAACATCGGTGCCAATACAGCTCCCGTATCAGTGCAGCAGTACCACTACAGTGTAGGCACTGATGTTGGCCATCGTAGCCTTGAAACAACCTGCAATAGAGCAGTTGACACTATGTCTCTTACGTGGGATGAATGGAGTTACCCTCAACTATTGTTACTCTCTGGACTATCCGACCCCAGCATAGCAAAGCTGTGTTTTGACTGAAAAAACCTGAGTCTCTGGACGTGTGGGCATGCCTTGGGGTAAATCCCCTAGGCAGGTCAGGAACCCACCATATTGGGCAAGCGAAGGAAAACACTCTCAACAACCCACCATCAACAACCCACCATCACCCCACCCTCACGTCATTATATGTACATCACATGTATATATGTACATCATCATCTCATCAATGAACTGCACTGTTTTTATTGTATTATTATTATATATATATGTATATAATGACACTTAAATGACCATTAGTGCGGAAAAGTGACGTGAAGTAATAATCTACTACTACTAGTGAATATATAGCTAGTATTTTTCCTGTGTAGGCCTAGTAATTAGGATAATAATATTACGAGTCACGGTTAACAATTTTAACAACCATGACAACTCCTTCTCCCAGTACATGCGTGACGATTTTGGCGATACAATTATCTGATTTATTATTTGCGGGGAGTTACCGTTGTTTTGATATAATACCTTGCGCATACCAAATCGTCCTTGTACAGTTTGTATAACATGCATATAGAAAAACAAATAAAATTATAACTATAAGGCAATAACAAATATATTGTGTAAATAATTCATATAATATGCGAATAAAGTCATATAATGTGCCAATAAAAAAATTGTACATAAATAAAATCACACTTCTATTTTTCTAGAAAATACACAACATGTTTCGACACAAACTTAACAATACAGTTGCTTTTGGCAAATTAAAAGCATTACAACCTAAAATTAGCACAGTGTTAAAAGATTCAATGTAGATACTTGCTTGGTTTGATACAACATATATTTCCTCATTAAAATTACTAGAATCGATTAAAAAATGTCTTCGTCACCAGCGGCATTCTAATCACATCTCGTACATATTATGTTATGTATAGGTGTGTTATTAACGTATTAGGTCGTCAACGCCCAATATTAGCGTCTTTTATAATCTTTAATAATAATAAGTATGGTTCAGCATGAAAAGTTAACTTAAAGGTTGCATAGGTAGGCTACGCAATTTGGGATATAAACCAGAAATTGAATTGTGTTACCATGTATGGCTGAATGAATTTACCATATCTTTTTTAAACGATTAGATGCAATTTACTTTGTGTATCTTTTCCAACAGCCTAAAAGTACAATTTCATTTTACAAAGATTTCACGTGTGCCATCCTGTTTTGTTTTTCTGATCGATCAAGCTGTCCCAGCGTGTAATATGCCCGTCGTAATACACAATTAGTTTAGAGATATGTCGCTTTTTTAATATACCAGCCAATAAAAGGTTTTGCAATTTTTGTCCTGACCAGGTTGAAGATGAGTCTCATGTTATATTAATATGTCCATTGTATAATATAATAAGAGAAGAGTTATTTATTCACGCTAGCTATATAAACGATGATTTTATGCAGATGACTGGAACTGAAAAACTGGTGTTTCTATTCTCAGATAGTAAAATTACACAGAGATGTGCCAAAACCTGCAATACTATTTTAAAAATAAGAAAGAGTGTGACGGAAACTGTTTTTAAGTAGTTTATGAATGGTATATATTCAAGCATGTGATCGCTCATTATTGGTTAACGGGTAACTCGTTAATTAGTAATGAGCGATACATGTCTAATTAAGTCATTTTATTGATCAACTAGTTAATTTTATAATTATTTGTTAATTATCATTCATTCATTCATTCATTCATTCATTCATTCATTCATTCATTCATTCATTCATTCATTCATTCATTCATTCATTCATTCATTCATTCATTCATTCATTCATTCACTCATTCGTTCATTCATTTCTCGATTCATTCATTCATTCATTCATTCATTCATTCATTCATTCATTCATTCATTCATTCATTCATTCATTCATTCATTCATTCATTCATTCATTCATTCATTCATTTGTTAACTCATTCATTCAGTCATTCATTATTTCATTCATGAACTTATTCACTCATTTTTAGGTATTATGTAATACTTTTTTTATGACAAATACATTTTTAACAATAATTATTGTCATACTGTCTATTTATAATTTATAGATGATATATACTATGTGTATTTTATGTTTGAATGTTTCACTTCTGAGTGACCCATTTTATTTGGAAGAGTATAAATGAATACTACTACTACACCTCAAGGACATCGCGATCAAATATGACACCAATATTTTCAAACGGAAATCATTTGTAAAACTATTATATGAAATTAACCTGTATCCCCGTAGACATCACAAGATGAGGTTTGTCTGCGAACACCGAACATTCTTTTTAAAAACTTTAATTGTACTTGCTCGACTTCTTGTATTTGCTTTCCATTGTACATTAACTCTGTGCAATACAATAATATAGGTCAATTTTGACCGTTAAACGTTCTTAGCGATAGTTTAGGAAATAATTTACCAAGTGTCTCAGAACTATATTTTATTATTGCAAAATACTGCTTTATTAGAAACATATGCTAGAGAATAATTCGTTTTTATTTGAGAACCATACTCCCAAGATATTGATGTGGTGAAGATTTCGATAACTTCATCACCGTAGTTTTAAGGTTTTTGCTGAAATTCAAAATGGCCGCCACGGATTAATTTCAATTAATAATAATATATTATCTGCGGTTCTACTGTTTGCTATAAATTAGGCCTGAAATTGGGCATTATCAGAACAAACATTATTTCAGTTTTTCTAAAACTATTTCGAAAAGTTTTGGCCTACCTGATGCCTGCATGCCGGCAGTTTTCGTGAACAATTTTAGAACCGCTTTTATATATTGAAGTTATTACCAATCTACCCAACGTTCTTTTAGGTAGCTACGCGACTCTATTATAATATTAAATAGGCATTCTAAGTAGGAGCGAATGCAGACTATTTTACGAAATTAGTTCTAATGCAAGCCCATGTCTATTTCAGTCACCTTATAATTTTTAGCTTTGCAAATATCATTTTCAATTTTATTTCTCGTATTTTGTCCATATATATATCTAATCTATGTCAAACATATCTAAAGCTGGATCGGCGCTTAAATTTTTTATAGTATTGGCTTATGGTGATATATACATTATTTGTATTGTTATTAGTTTTTAGTTACGTCCAAATTTCCCTATGTGGGTTAGGGTTTTGGATACTAGTTTCCTCAAGTCATGGTATTCTTCTCTATATATTGAAACCGATACATCTGAAGAATAATCTAATTTCCTAAAAACCATGGGTTTTAGAACAAAAAAATCATGGAACTTTTTAAAAAATAACAATATTTTTTGCAATTGCCACTTACTTCAAGTCATCTTCATCCACTACACGCAATTCGCGGCTTGTAGTGGATGAAGATGACAATGGTAAATTCAAGCTTGAAACGGCTCAGTGACTGTAATGGCATAAACACAGAGGAATGCATAGATAAAAAGCATGGTGTACAGATGATGACGTAACTAAGGATGGGGTGATAAGGCATGGTGAGTTATTGAGAGGGTGATGTAAGGATCTCTAGGCAATTGTCTAGGGAAAATACATTCATTAACTTAGCACATTGTTAATTATGACTCGACTGTTCTCAGTGAGAATTGATCGTGCCACCATCACACAATTACCACAGCACATAAAATATTCACCACTAGTTTGTGACTATGTAGCTAATACATGTATATTGATTGAACATATAAAGACAATCCAAGTTTTTACGAAACCCTGACAGCTTCTGTTGCTCATGCTACCAGAATATATTTATAGAAAATATGATTGTCTATAAAATCTCGTCTGTTTTCTGTTTTTTTTTTTCAAATCTTATTCGCATAAAGAAAACAGGAATGGACAGTGATCGGAATTTGCTAGTAACTGTCCAATTTTAAAATCCCCTAAGATATTGAGACTGACAATAATCAATACCCTTCTAGAAAAGTATCTCAAATTTCTCATATACATTTACCTGTGTATCCTTATTATGTCTACTTTGCATTTTATTTTTACAAATCGTTGTGTCTGTGTTTAATCCGGTTCCAGCATTACGATCACCGACATTAATTACATCATGTTTTCTCATATAGCGTGCTACTTCGTAATGTAATATATTATGCGTATCTAGCAGATCGCCGTAATGGCTGGAATCCAAAAGAGGTATTTATTTTATTTGTTCTTGGTTGAAGGACAAATAGTAAGGACGAATATAGCTGTAGGCGTAGTTTCAGGTGTGACAGCACATTTTTACATGCTTAATTTAGTGCTAGAATGAATTGACACCACGTTCATTACTTACACCTTGTTTTAATGTACAGAGGCGTGGCTGTTAGTGGTGGTACCTTCTATCCCCAAGGATAGTTTATTAGGCAGGTGACTCATATGCTGCATGCTTTATCTTGTTTATAGCATTGTATGGAGTCAAAAGTACTCAACAATCACCCAATAAAATACTAACTACATGGAGCCTGGTCTTAATGCTTTAAAATGATGTCCTTTAAATTTGTACTGAACTGCTCCTGCAATGTTTTATGTTTATATTTCGCACTCTGGTTATCAACACTGCACCCAGCAACATAATTATGATTTATATTTACTTGTATATTTTGTTCTTGTTTTCATAGAAAAGCAGAATACATGGGCTTTCATCAATTTCAACATAACGGGGTACGTTTGATATAAAATCGAGAATAATGGCAGAGTGCACAAGCATGAATAATTTATCTGAAACTGAGAAGACTGAGCCTGTCATTGACCATGTACGAGTGCCAAAGAAAGTGCTTAAAAGAGTGAAAACTTATCCAATTATGATTCTGTGTATTTTCGCCGTATCAGCAATGTATCTATCTAGAAATGATAATTTATGGAGGTGGCAGCCGGAGGCTAGATTGACACACGCAAGTGACACTATAGCTATGCACGTGCTTCAACACGATATAGAGCGACGTCGTCTTCCTGACGTTATCATCGCTGGTGTTCGTAAAAGTGGCACTCATGCCCTGAAATTTTTTCTGGGTATTCATCCACACGTGAAGGCTGCGAGCGGCGAAGTGCATTACTTTGACAGGTCCAAACATTACAAGGAAGGATTGGATTGGTACATACAACAGATGCCTATATCACACACGAATCAACTGACCGTTGAAATGACCCCAGGGATATTTACCAATACATATACAATCAAAAGAATCCGCAAGTTTAATAGTTCAATTAAATTGCTGTTAGTTGTGAGAGATCCAGTGGAACGAGCCATATCTGGATATACTCAGCACGTTCTATACAAACCGAACGATAAGATATTATCAAGAGGGCCGAGACAAGTGTTTCTAGATCCAGATTCTGGAGAGGTAGATATCAAATGTCCGTTTGTGGAAAGGTCTGTGTACATTAAATATTACAAAAAATGGTTGCGCACTTTTTCTAAGGACCAAATGTATTTTGTGAGCGCTGAAGGCATTGTGGATAATCCCCTGGCAGAACTTGCAGGTGTGCAGGATTTTCTTGGAATAAAGAGGCTAATTACTGAAAAAGACATAGTATTTAACGAATCAAAAGGATTTTATTGTAAATGGTCGAATGGCACAGAGCACTGTCTCTCAAAACAGAAGGGCAGGTCGCATTTGGATATTCCTGAGGACATTATATCTAAACTGAGAGACTACTACGATACATACAATGAGCAATTTTACCACGCGGTTGGCAGGGATTTCGGCTGGAAAACATATTAAAATATACTTTGAACATGTTAAAACTTGTTGTATTGGTTATGATTTCATTCCTCGTTCTCCATTGCGGATCTGCCGAACAAAATAAGTTGATTTAACGTATGGCCTATTAGATTATCAGTATTTCTGTAGTTGTTTGTTTTAGGTCTACTTAATTCAAGTTTTTGCTTCGGTTCATTTGGTTGATGGGTCTTTTTTATTTGGTTTGTAAACGCGATTGATTTGCAAGGTATCATTTTATTGCTCTGTAATTAAATCTTCACCCACTATGTGATGGTGGAGATTTATTGTTTTCGCTGAGCCCGCCCACCGCCGCCGCCGCCGCATTTGGTTGCTGCTCTCACTCGAAAACACCTGCTCGGATTATTTCCAAATATTTGCAGTATGCATATTGGCCCTGGGGAATTTGCCTGGTAATTTTTTTTCATTTTTTAGTTCATTTAACAAAATCCAAGATGGTCGCCAAAATCCTATATCGCTTTCTAGAGCATATACCGCTTCATGAATTTGTTTCATGTTTGGTTTAAAGGGAAGAGCTTACCCTGGACGCGTGCTGAAAAGCTCTTGGTCTGATCTTGATAATGAAAACTTTTTTTTCCCGTTTCAGAATTTTAGCAGATATTTCAGTTTTATTCATTTTGGCTATCATCTAAATAATATAGTTATACAGCTCAAATGATATCTTTTGGGTATTCTCACTGGCCCTGTGAAAATTGTCAGGAGAATTGTTTTTATTTTTTCAACAAAATTCCAGATGGCCGACGAATCACATGTTATCGCTTCACCAATTCGTTCCAGGGAAGCAACTTACCCTGGACATATGTTGATTAGATTTTGATGTGATTCTGACATCATATTTTACGTGGTTTACATAAAAAATTGGTGACAGTACTGTATTTTTTTTATAATTAATGTATTTTAGTTGCTAAATCTATGTGGGGCGGATGGAGACGCAAGCTTTGCCCCCCCATGCAAATCTAGTTTGGCATATGTTTTTACCCAGCAAACACAAACCATTCGTATAACATTTGTACAACGTCGGTCCAACGTTTTCCACGTTGTTCCAACATTGCACAAATGTGTTACAAATGCTTTGTGTTTACTGGGTACCCCACCAATTCTCTCTATCAGTCAGTTCCCTATGGCGCGAAACTTCAAATACATCCTACATATATGTCTTCGTTTAACTTAATGTTTAATGCATATTTAACATTTCAACGTCGGGTGGTACAATCACATTTTTATGAGTACCGTTCGGATTTTCGTTGTAGACACGCTAATTATTCATGAAACAGGAAATGTTACTCAATGTTGTTTTAATTTTGTACCCGCGTCGTATACGATGGACTAACTTTAAAACAACATTACTATAACATTTCATCCTTAGTGTGTGCTGGACTAATTTTAAGCCTTCTGTTCCGATTTTTTACGTCTTCATTCGTAAGCTTCATTGACTCGATTTTGAGTTTGCATTATTTTGCTGTTGGGGAACTTGTAACACATGTACATTATGTGCATGTCCACACTCTACTCTTTTCATCATTTTTGGATCATTTGTAAAATGTTCTGATATAGTCCATGTTTTAAAGTAGTTGTCTATTGTATACCCAGAAAGCACCGCGCTAGTTACAGAGATAGTAGGAATACACGCAACCTGTTGAATATATATGAACTGAATTGTTATCGGAGTGGACACGGCGTACCAGCGTGAATGAATGACGAGTTTTAATTGTATTGTTGCGAAATGTAACGGGTCCCGGTGATCACTCTTCCAACTCCTCGGATTGTTTTAAAAACTGCAGAATAACCCTTTAAGTCCTCACGATGCATTAAAGCATCATTATACATCCCTGAAAACAGACCTAATTTTCCTACAACCAAGAGTTTTGGGAGGAAAATTTCCATGAAACTGGTTTACTAGCACATGGCAATTTTCTCTACTTTTTCACCCACTTCAAATCATCTTCATTCACTACAAGTCGGGAATTGCGGCAGCAATTCGCGGCGTGTAGTGAATGAAGATGACAATGGTAAATTCAGGCCTGAAAGGGTTTAGTATTGCAGCTGTGTGCAGCAGGTGTAATATATGTTTTTATAATGTCCAACAGAAGGAGCGCGAAATGGCTTACAGATCAATAATTTATTACTAGAAAATACTTTTGTCAGAGCCTGGCATCGTCTAAAAAGGATGTGAAAATTTTAAATGCTGCCTCGGGTTTATCTGTGGGAACCATGTGGCCGGCACCCTACAACAAAAATATATCGTCATTGGACAAATATACACGATCACACAGTTTGCTCATTTTGTTTTTTAAATTTTAAGTTCAAACCCATTTCGGGGAAAACAAACTACACAGATAAATCAATATATTAAATAAACACACATCTCGGCAAACGTCATACGTTGACCCAATGGAGGGGTACCGTTGGACCAGCGTCTTAGATGGTGGACCAATAGTAATCCAACATTGTGTCAACGTCTAGTGTTTGCTGGAATACTAATAATATTGCTCATAATATATTACATATCTATGTTTTTAAAAAATACTTTTGTACAGCTAATGTGATGCAAATTATTTATTTGGTACAATTATGGCCTACAAACCTTAACAGTGGTAAAAGTGAAATTAGAAAATGACTTGGCAAATCCACCAACTTGTAACTCTCCATCTATTGCAGTGAAATGCCAAGGTCTAGAGCGTTCTTCCACCTGCAATATCACGTTAAAATTATAGGCGATAACTAGTTTATTGCGCAAACATCGTTCAGTAAGTGTGTGTCCATGTATATTATGTCTATATGCCTAATTGTATTTTTTTTTGCCGTCAAGTAGCCATGGGATACAGCGTTTAGCAACAGGCAACAAGTATTTATGATGATGGTTCCTGACTGTGATGAACATGACAAGCTGAACACTGATCACCAACCATGTATTATAGTCACTCGGCAGCTTTCCTCGTAGTTTAACAGTGTTTACCGCCTTACCATTAAAGCGTGATGCACGACTATATTGCCGTTTTTTTATTTTGCTTTATATGCGAACGATTCACTGTTATAGGGAATGACATTTGCAAACGCTTAGACTGAAATTAAATAAATTTGGAATTTTTTCACTCACTTGTGAGTTGCTGGTCGCGATAGCGAGACACAACTTCAAGTGGGTGAAAAATTTAATTATTTAATTTATCGCTTCAAGCGTTAACATCACCTCAGAACGCCGCCTATAATATCAGAAATAGCCTTAGTAGATTATTTAGGTAATGTCAGAGCTTTTAATGATATCTTTAAGCTGATGTGACTTATATACATATGCATACTTACGTTAAGATTAAGGGAATCCACAAACCACTCTGTCCCCAAGAAATTACACACAGCGTCTTCGTCGCCATTATATAGCATAAATCTTAACTTCTAGAAATAACAAGATTATGTTTTCTTATTATGGTGTTTTCAGTACCATAATACGAGCTGATATTGTACAAGTTTAAATTAGCTTCATATTCCACACGTGATTGTTTTTATATGTACGAAAACATCTCTGAAATTAGCTTCCCAGCTGACATCACTATGTGATATAATTTGTTGCCCAGTGAGTAAAGAGCTGTATATATAGATTACTTATAATACTTACGGTGCCGTCTCTTAAAAGTAAATAAAAACAAAGAGGCTAGTCGACTAATTGTTATTAGTATTTTTTTTTATTTCCCCGTGAATTTTCTTCAAAACGTTTTAAAAATTGCCGCCAACCAAAAAAAATTATTACACCTTTAAAAGCTGGATGGTATAATGCATTAATGTAATTAGATTTTTTAAAATAAATAGCACCCCCCCCCCTCCATGAACAGGTTAAGAGACACTTTTAATAATTTAGGGGTTATATTTTCTATTTACTTCTATCCTTATTCCGGGGTCAGTTTTTAGTAATTTGTCAATGGACAATCATCTTGACAAATGCAATTGGATGGGTCGGTGATAAAAATATGTGAAGAACTCGCTACGCATATAGGTCACCATAAAAAAATTAATCCATAAGTCAACTTTTGAGCGAGAGCTAAACAATTTCCGGTGGTGGCGACGACAGAAAAATGTCAAACACAAGGTAACAAAATAACAGTGTATTAGGACCTACCTTTTTCTTGATCAGAAACAAATACTGCTCCTTCATACTTTTGTAAGTATGTCTGTATCCAAATGCTAGCTTCTCCCTTTATTCCAGTATAGAACATATTTCATTGTTATCACCTTAAATATTTGTTGTATTAATAATGTCAATAATGACTATTATTTCATGTGTACGTGTGTAGATTATTATGTCTCAAAGACAACGTAAAGTGAGAAAATATGAGAAAATAGAAATGAGATCTGAACGGTTTCAATGAAGAGCAAATAGACCGTACATCCTAGCAAACATGATTAATGAACCATAATCTAATGTTGGGCCAGCGTCGTAGACATTAAAATATTTACATTAAAACGTCGTAGACATTAAAACATTAAACATTAAAACAACATTTCCACAGATTAATGTTGGACGTTGGTGCACCGGCACACCGGTGAATATCAAAACACATTAAACTTTTCCATCATTCGGTATCTGCACACAGATTCAACCCCTAAAGCGCGGGGATCGACTTTAGACGTCAAAATCTGACGTCTAAAGACGTCAGATTCTGACGTCTAAAGTCGAAAGAGTAACAATATTTGTAATGGCTGTAGACCCATAACATAAGTATTCAAATGAAGCAAAAAGCGCGAACTAAGACATTCATGATGATTTCAAATTTAAAAAACCATTTGGTCTCCATGGTTTATAGACAGTTATTTCAGCGCCGTAAAGGTTAAAGTGTAAGCATACTTCTGATCTACCATTTACCTGCATAATCTCCAGACCAGGGGGGTGGTCACATGTAGTGCTGTCTTCACATCGCGTCTGTTCAGATAGATGACGAGTTGAAGAGGATTAAAACAAGGTGTAGTGATCCTTCTGCCCGATATATTATCCTGTGGTTTAGCAACATAATAATTTTTATGATAGAAAATAAATTATATTTTATAAATGTCAGCTCCAATGAGTGAAATTTCACAACTAGCTTGTGTGAACCTTTTGTGATTGCCTATTTCCATCATTTATTCAAAAAATTAGTGTTTTATCTATTTTAAAGGTGATCTATCACCCCTTATATAGTATGAATAATTTTGTGATAAATAAATCAAAGTTTCCACAAGATGGGGCACAAGTGTTTCCTTATATGGGGTGATTGGCTATCATGTGCCCCTCTGAGAGGGTCACATGATAGTCACTCACCCCATATAAGGACATAATTATTCATACCATATAAGGGGTGATAGATCACTTTTAATATATACAGTTTGACTGGGTCACCTTTTAAATCTGTGCAGCATGGCCTACTTAATTTTTCTAGCACAATCACAAAACTTCAAAAAAAAACTAGCCCCTTTTTTAAAGCAGACCATGCTGTGTATTTTAATCTGCACCTGTTCATTTAACCCTTTGACTTCCAGGCCGGGGTGCATGCCAGGATCGAGATATACTGGTGTAGGAGTTTTATTTTTCGTCATTTGAAGCTGGAATTGCTAACGCAATTTCCAGCTTCAAATGACGAAAAATACATAAATGTAGTATATATTTGACGGAAATTTGTGTCATTTTATGGTTACGTTCATTGACGAATGACGACGGAAATTTCCGTCATGTATGGTAGTGAAAAGGTTAATAAATTCGGATCAATGTGTTTGTTTCGCAAAACAGCTGGAGCGAGCATTAAATATTCCTCCACACTGGAACTGTAAAAAACGCATTATACTGCCAAGCAAAGCCAAATAGCAGTATCTGCTTGATTGAAAATCAAGAAAATACTGCCTTTTGGCTTTGTACGATATAGTATAGCATTAGTAGAGGTAGTGCTACTGAGGCGCACCCCCATACATTCATGTAATATATGGTCGGTTTATGGTTGTTTTAACGCTTTTAATGCTGGCAACATTGTTGTATAATTGTTTTAACGTTGGCAATGCTGGCAAAGTCCAAATGCTGGTCTAACGTTGTTTTAACGTTTTGATCAAACTGTATCAGGTTACTCTTCACTGCCGGCTGGTCTAGGTCACAGCGTCAACCCCAGCTCCCCATCAATCATCTCCCGGTGGACCCTTTGGACTCCTAGGGCCTATCCACTTGCTTGTACTTTACCCCTTGGACCCTTACCATACAGTGGTAATATGTATTCCAGAAGGGTGGGAGTATGAATATTGGTTTCAGAGGGTTGATGGATTTTCATTATATAATTCATTTAGCAGTCAGTAGGCCTATTAGATGATCTGCAGTGTATCAACACAGAATGTAAAATAATGGTTTTAATACCTTTCTACAAGCCTCACGACACGTCTTTTTTAGATCAAATAAACATGATGTCAACTGTGTTTGGTATGAAACATACATATAGTGTCAAAATATAAATTTGCAAAGTGTTATTTTATGTCAATGGTGTACAGGCAGACGTTATTGTTACGCACAACAGTATTATTTATTAATAAATATCAATACATTTTAAAATATATTTTTGCTATATAACATGCACTAGCAATAAGAAACACGCCAGAACATAATATTTATGTTGTGTGTATGACTTGACTGTGAGTTTGGTGATTCAATGGTTAACACAACAGGGGGGGTGATGACATCAGCAAGAGGTTATTCATTCATATAACCATCCCCAACAAGCTTTTTATTGCTGACACAGCGCCATGTGACGTACCCTGATGACATCACGCAATGTGAGTAGCTTGGCTTAGCAGGGTACATGTGACGTCATGCAACGACGTATAACGCACGCACGCTTACCCACCCTTGACCGTTGTAGACATCCATCTCCCTTTCAATTCCCAGATAAGTCTAAAACTTTGTTGTGATGAACCCGAGTAATTTATTTTTAGGTGATATATAACTGCTGCATTTATTTGATTTCAGACACATCGTACATCGTTTCGCCTAAGTTCTGATCTATTATTAAATATTTTTGTTAATGTATCTTAGCAAAACTCTGTTTAATTTCGTTATGATGCAAGTTTGGTCAAACCATGAATAAAAATCAGCATAAATATTTTTCAGCTGATGAAGTTGATACATTTTATCAGCAATCTCTTTTATACAATAATTTGTGGGGGGTCTTCTATCTCAGGTCTAAACGTTGCATTGCAATCTGAGCATGTCAGAATATTTCGTACAACACATAAATCATGGCTACATGTACACTCACTATGTCTTACCCCCAACAGGCGAGTTTGATTGATTTCAAATGCGGTTTGTAGACTACGTGTAGAGTCTACGTTATATTATTTATTTTTTCTCCATGTACACAAACCTATCACATCATTTTTTACATCATTCAAACTTATATTTTTTATTCTCATTATATTGTGTTGCACAACATGTTAAAGAATGTATGATTTATAATGATCTGATATCAGTAAGGTCACTACAGTTAAAAGAGGCCCTAAACGTGTGGGCTAAAGTGTTAATTATTGTAGGCCTATAGCTTGTAACCAACTTAGACCACATCCACACGTATAGAGCCCACCCATTACAGCTTCAATAGTCCCCTTACTCGTATATTGCGAACATACCAAAAACCATGTAGGCCTACAGTTAACATCGTATATGTTAAAATTAGTAGCATTTCACTTAAATAATACAATATTAAGACTATTTCACGACATATTGTTAAAATGGAATGGAAATGTTTAGACCATTGGGGTCAAGATCGCTCTCAGTCACATCCATGTTGAAAAACGCTCATATTCCCTTCTAAAACGATTACCGTAATACAACTACCCCAAGTATTGTGGGTATAGCCATGTACATCCTACTAGATTGGCATCTTATTATCAGTAATAAAATCCTATGTTTCTCCCATCAAACCAACAAAGTCACGCTATGTTGCGACGTAATTACCAAAAAAAAAAAATTTTACAATCTTCACAAACTAAATTTCTATGAGATGTAACAAGGATGACATAATTTGTTCTATGTCGTATTCAGCTGTTATATCATTCGTGCTGATAGCTTTTCTGTCCACATTAGTTCATAAAATATTACCACATGTTACGAACTAGCAGAAACAGTTAAATAACAATTTACACATCTTACAGTGCAAAAAAGTCAAACATTAGCTACACCGTGTGTGTAAGTTGTCCAATCGAGATGTAACAGCAGACACCAAATCATAAAATGTTTGATTGAGGAACAAAATACAACGTCTAATTATTTAAAATTAAGTGAAAAATGTCTTTGGTTCATCAACATGGAAAATATAGGCTTATATACTTTAAAAGTGTAAATTCAAGCAGAGGACCAAGTACATAAATAACAGATTGGTGTCCTGTTACATCTGCATTTCATTATTGAGGATCAGTCTAACTCCGCTTCTTAAATTAAATGGTATTTGGTGATATTAATTTCTATACATTAGTTTTGCTCAACAGTAGAATTTAAATATGTGAGACTAATTGAAACAAAGAAATTTAGATATTTAAATCGAGTTTTGTGTCCTCGTTACATCTTGTATTCTACTTGTAAATTACGATTGTTTCGTTTCCACAAATTAGGAACTATCTTTTAAGTTGCATATATTAATCGGGCAACATTTGAGGATTGCATATTTGTCAAGGATTGCATATTTGCCACCAAGTAAAACGTTTATTCGGTTTTCGAAAAAGTATATACAAGACGTAACACCTATTTTATGACGGAGAAGACTTGCTCAAATACCAGTCAATCAACCCCTTACGATCATAGACGATTCATTAATTCCGTTTTTTTTATTGTAAAACCACATTATATCTATAGATATACACTTTCATATATACAAACAATAAACACACCGTTCAAACAGTTATATACAACCATTGAGCGTCATATAGACCACACACTACCATTCTTTATCATAACACAGCCAGCCGACACGAAGCATTGGGCAAGTGTTGCTTCGGCGCTGGGGGTAGCGGCGCAAATGCTAGTCCAATGCCGGGACAAAAGTGTGTTCAGTGCTGTAAATGTGTTCAGCGCTGCAGCAGTTATCGTTGTATGTACCACTTATGATGCGTGTACTATATTCATTATACACCACAAGCATTTATTCTCCACTTATTTTACGATTTGAACTGTTTTTAAAGCAGCCCCTTGGGATGACATCAATTTTCGTTTTTAGTTCCTTACTGAAGTAGTGTATCCCACGGATCATGTTTTTATTTTTTTCAGAATTTTCATATTTTTACAAATATTTTTAATCAACATTTCTATGAAACCAGAAGTAACCCAAACAAACTATTTGTATACCTGAAGGACGATTGAATGTTTTCACAGCATTAGGCCACATGCTGATGGCATCGGCCCAGCGTTGGGTAGACAGTCAGTGCTGCATGTGGGTCCTCCCGTGTCCTGACTATGAGACACCAATTAGCGGCGACTGGTTTGATCTTACCGTCTGATACGTGGGAATATGTGATCTAAAGTGCTGAATATTGCTGACTTGTTTTGTTTACATGGCAATATACGACCTGAAAATAAAACTATTTCACTCTTTTTCAGTGCTTTAAAATTGTTTTTTGACTTTTTCGTATTTTCAGTTAAGATCAGTAGGCTATATAGCTTCATATAAATTAAATTTTCAAAATTGACAACATTGAAAATGGCTCATCCCAAGTGGTCCCTTCAAGCACACTTTCTCACAATTGCGTGTGCTTTAGCATATATTCATCTACTTTACACCACGTATACGTATCTAACATTGTACTCGCTCATTACTTTTGCAAGTTAAAGTATATTAAACACACTTTCTCACATGTAATACGTACAATGCATATGTACATCCTTAAATGCTGTTATACAACACTTTTTAGCATACAAAATGCAGTTATACAACACTTTTTAGCATACAATCAACTATTATACATCATATGCACGTATCTAACAATGTATTCACTACTTTTTTTACGAATACCACTAACTTAAACATACTTACTCACAAATTACAACACATATATCTAAATAAAACAAATATTTTTGACGTATTTTTACATCTTGAAGTAGTTACAGTACTGATTTAGCAAAATGGGACAAGCTTTTTCAGTGGGGCTGGCCCCGGCTAACGCAGGCTAGCCCTGAGCTAGCCCCATGTTCTCTCCCCACCCCATTTGGGGCTCGCATGTATGCGCCCAAAGTTATAAAATCCTTTACCCGGGCCGCAATGTGCGTTTTGGTATAAGTTCATATAACTGGAGCCGCGCTAATATCGCCGGGGCTCAAGCCAATCTAGAGCCTCGGCGAATTGAGTCAACGCATGTATGTGTTAGTCAGGCGCGCTTCTCGTCTGGTCCAGCTGCAAGCTCGACCGGTGCGCCGGGCGAGCCTGACTTTCCAGGTGCCTGCTTTTTTATCTTCAGTTAGGTCTATTCCAGTGACCGTAGCTTCATAAAACCACCCATTTTCTGAATTTATACACTGAACTGCTTTTCCGATACTAAAGATAATGTCTAAATGCTAAAGGCTAAATGCTAAATGGCTAAGCAGAAATAAATGAGGACTGCAACAGGTCTAGATGTATACGCGTACGGACACTCAATTATTGCACGTTTAGATCAACTCAGAGCTGTTTAGATGATGCTGAATGTGGTCAAGCTGTGCGCGCCCTGTCTTGCCCAGAGCGAGCCTGGCCAGCCCGGCGAGATGACACATGGTTCACAGCATCCATGTTAGCCGCCACACAGTATACTGGGTGCAAGCCCAAGTAGGATTTGGGCGGGTATATTTTCCTGGCCCGAACCGTGTGGGGGCTCGAGCCCATTTCATGTGCTGGGCGCAACCAATTCTGCGCCTGTCTCGCCGGGCTTGCGCCCGGGCTAATGACGGGCTGGCCAGCGTTAGCGCAGGCCAGCCACTGATGAAAAATCTGTCCCATTTTGTGAAATCAGTACTGTATATAACACTTTTTAGAATACATACAGCTATTATTCATCACGTGTACGTATCTACTGGTGTATTGACATCATATATTTTTGCAATTCATAACATTTTAACCATATACTTACTCACAAATTACAACACAAATTGGCAAAGAGATACATGCAATGCGATCTATTCTAACAACTTTTTGATCTTCATGTAGTTATACAACACTTTTTCATACATCCAACTGTTATACAACACATGTACGCGTCTAACAATGTATTCTCTACTTAATTTTTATGATTGCTTTTGTTTCATTTGAGCATAGTTTGTCATTGAAAACCAGTGATGTGTCTGTGTTTGACAGCCGGTTCATAAACATTACACATCTTTCTGTTCCTTTGTTGAGATCACTGGACCAGGTGCCAGGCCATGTCGACTGTAGAGCAATACATCTAATCATCGTGATGTACCTCTTGTATGCAAATTTGACAGTAGAAACATCCATCATAGTTCGACTTAGTACTTTGTTACGCTAACAATTAGCCGACATTACTGATTTCTTTTCATTTAGTACTCTGTTCTACAACAATTTGGCTTAGAATCTGCCGCCTTGATTCTCAATTTCGATGTTATACAATACTATATTGAATTAGTACTTTGTTATAAAAGCTATTTCATGTTATATGACCTGACACATTGACTCTCAACTTGTATGTTACACAATACTATATTGAGTTAGTACTTTGTTATGCAAGCTATTCCATAGTATATGGCCTGCCGTCTTGACTTTCAACTCATATTCTAACATTTCAAACATACTTACCCCAGGTATCACAACACAAAGTGACAATGTGATACGTGCAATGCGATGTATTCTAGCAATTTAATGTAGTTATACAACACTTTTTCATACATCCAACTGTTATACAACAAATGTACGCATTTAACAATGTATTATCTTCTTATTTTTTTCGATTACAGCTAAACTAAGCATATATAATAACACATATGCCTAAGTAAAACAACCAATGTGCAGATACTGTGCGTGTACGGCATAATCTTACAACTCCTGCAAATCTCTCCCGAACAAACACAAACAAAACAAGGACAGAACACAACATTTACAACAGAAACACGCAATGTCCTGGAGTAACAATCAGCTAAGTCCATGCATTTTCCTCTGTGTTGTCTCCGCAAGTCTCAGAATAAGACTGGAGTAACAATGTGCTAAGTCCAGACATTCCCCCTGTGGTGTCTCCGCAAGTCTCAGAATAAGAATGTGCTTAGTGCACTAGCACCGTTTTTGCCCCAGAAACAGAGACCATAAAAATGTAATACCAGAACAACAATATGTCAAATCGACTTGGTCCTGTGCTGGACAGATATTATGCTGATACTCTGATGGCATCAAACCTAATATTACTCTGATAACATCAGATGGTACTTCAGAAAATAAGTTTGAACACGTCAGTGTAAACACAAGGTCTATGATGAGTTTACAAAAAAAACTTACAATTTGCAAAATAAAAATTAAAAAACATGCAAAAAAAAAAGTTACAAACTAAAAATTAAAAAATTAAAAACGCATGCAAAAATAAAAACTTACAAACTAAAATAAAAAACAATGATTGTAAAATTTAAAACAAAAAACTTACAAAATAAATCTGACAAAAATAAAAAAAAACTAGCAAAAATAAAAATTATAAAAATAAAACTTATAAAAATATAAAACCATACCAAAATAAAACCTGGCAAAAATAAAACCATTTAAAAATAAAACGTACAAACAATTTTAGAATTGTAAAATGAAAAAATAAAAAGTAAATAAATAAAATTATATAAAAAAACATCAGACCCGTAACGGTCAAGAAACAACTGATCAAGAATATAAAATAATCGTTTTTGATGCATTGTAAGAGCTGAACATTGGTGAACCTCTGATGAGTTAAACAAATGCGAAATCATTCCCCCAGACTTTTGATTACACACATCTTAATGTACATATATCTCACGACCATTGTTTATTGAGGGGTACAAAAACCTTCATGTAACGGTTAGAAACATTGTCATAGAATATAAAATAACGGTTATGTGCGTTGCGTTGTAGAGCTGATAAGTATCGATACGGGCGGTGCCCCGAATCGATACAGGCTTTGCCGATCTCAGCTCTACAACGCAACCCACATAACCGTTATTTTATATAGTACAAGTGGATAGGCCCTAGGAGTCCAAAGGGTCCACGGGGAGATGATTGATGGGGAGCTGGGGTTGACCGCTGTGACCTAGACCAGCCGGCAGTGAAGAGTGTAACCTGATACAGTTTGGTCAAAACGTTAAAACAACGTTAGGCCAGTATTTGGACTTTGCCAGCATTGCCAACGTTAAAACAACTATACAACAATGTTGCCAGCATTAAAAGCGTTGAAACAACCATAAACCGACCATATATTACATGAATGTATGGGGGTGCGCCTCAGTAGCACTAGCTCTACTACTTATAGCTCTGTAATGATAGGGTTAAAAAATACTTTCTTGGTAGGCCTATACACGATGAGACCGAAACGTCAATAATAATACAAATAATAATAAGAATAACTAGAGATGAATTGTGACTTTTCAAGTAACAATAATGTTTGGACTACGTTTTGTGCGTTTTTTGGCGACCATTTTAAAATATTGTTGGGTTATTTTTATTATGAGAGATTAATTGAAATTTTAGATTTCTGGATTCTGACTTCTTTGTTGGTTTAATGCTGTATCACTGTCCACGACATTAAAACAACATTGCGTCAACGTTTCGTGTTTGATGCATTTAAAAGGTTCCACTGTTCGTCTCAAGCACCCAATGTTGGTTCAATGCTTATCAACCCTCTGCGACGCTGGGCCAACATTGAAACATTATTGGATATAGGCCTCTGTATTTTAATTGATTAAATGTATAGGGTGACCAAAGTGTGCAAGCCGGTCGGGTCGCCTCTGACAAAATGAAATGAAATAAATGAAATGAATCGGGCTTTAGGCCACCTTTGTGCACATATAGGCTAAACTGGGCCAGGAGAACCTCCTGAGGATGGTGAGATGATTGAGATGACACTGTCCTCCAGACACAGGAATTCGAAATTCGAGCCTCGGCGGTCTGAGGCCGAGCACGCTACCTCTCGGTCACGGAGGCTCCCCACAATACAAACTTTCACACGTGAATGGGAAAGAAACATTTTTGTTTCTTTCAAACCGCCGAGACCGGGAACCGAACCCCGAACTCTGGCGTGAAAGGCAGCGGTGCTAACCACTACCCTAGGGCCCACGCCCCGCCTCTGACAATGGGCCTTATATTGACTGGCCAAGATTCATTCATGGGCTTCTTCCGACATGTACATCAATGTACCACCATCGATCCACATAATGAACCAGAAAATCCTGGATAAATCCGGAAGAACATGATGTATGCCTTAGAAAAGTTTTTGCATACCCATCCAATACTTAAGGATCATTGTGCCAAGGTTTGAAGTCGATTGGATAAAAACTCAGGGAGAAATAGCGCATTATAAGCCCCCCGACGTGTACATCATTGGGCAAACATTGATTAGCACTTAGTGATCCAGAAAATCTAGAATAAATCCGTAAGAACAACTGGGAATTCTTAGAAAAATTCATAGCACACCTCTACAAATCCTAAGGATCATTGTGCCAAGGTTTGAAGTCGATTGGATAAAAACTCAGGGGGAAATAGCCCTGGACATAAAATAATAAAAGTGTCGAGATCCAAACAAAACTTAATATATTTGGACCAAAAGGTCCAAACATAATAATTTACGGAATATAAATTATTGTATAAATACAATGTACACACTGGTGGGAACGGACTGATAATGCAGACGTCGTGATAATTATAATTCAGTTCTGTTAATAAACATAATAATATATACGACTCACTTTATCATTCGTCCTTCCTTCACATCTATGGTGGATGTTGTAGGGATTTACAGTCAGTATCTTCTTGTTAGCGGCGATAGCCTATACAACACATTAAAACAGTACTTGTTCATACTAATTAGCCCTTAAAGCCCAGAAATATATTTGTATAAACCATAGAGGCTAAAGGTTTTTTTCAATTTGTAACCATCATAAATGTCTTAGATAGCTCTTTCTGTTTCATTTGAATATCTATATGTTATGGGCTATGGTTAATTTCAATATTGCAGGGCGGTGATCGACTTCAGCCGTTAGAATCTGACGTCTACAGACGTCAGATACTGACGCCTAAAGTCGATCTTCGCGCTGTATGGGTTTATTCCTATCAAGGGTATAAGTGTATATGAGTATGAGATGGATGTATGAATGTAAAATGCGTGGGGTCTGTCAGTGATGTGTGAGTGAGTGGACGAATTTATATTGTTTGAAGAGAAGATTGAGGTAGTAAGACTCTCTCTTCAAACAATCTTATTTCTACAATACTGTTGGCTGAAATGTTGCAGTTGGACTGGAAAGCAAGGTAACAATATGTTAAATCTATGTTTTTCCAATTGATATGACAAAATCTTGCGAAGAACATTGTTATGAAAATGACGGGGTTTTATTCAAGTGCACATTCGAACAATAGAAACCTCAGCGGATTTTAAAAATGACTATTATATATATTTTTTCTAAGTATACAAAACTTGAAACATATGTAGTACCAGATTACCCAACCCATATTATTGCATGATAAAAAATAATATTATTCAAACCTGCTTACGACAGTAGTTGGTTCTCGTTTGTACGAAATGACATTCACTTGGTTGTGATTTGCCACAGCAGCTTTCCAATAAACTATCCCACGACCTGACAACATATTACAAATTATCTTTAAATTATCTTGACTAAAAGGCTGCCTTTCTGGAATGGAAAACTAGATTTGAACTTTTATTTGGCGTATATGAATAGTCCCATTTAACAGTAAACATGCCTAAAATTAACGTGATTTATAATACTTTTCACCTCTCACAAATCAGATTTAACCAATCAAATCTTATTGTAATATGGCAAATATAATAAATTGTTATTTTACTATTTTATTCTCGTTCTTATAAACACAATAAATAATCTGTAAAAATACTGTCACCTTTTTCCTATAATGCCATGATAGTAGGCGTAATAGTAAGAGGAATAGGCGTTTAGCTCATAGTCTGTCATTCCATTGCCAACTAGAAGACCCTACAATAAACGATTCATTAACATGGTTAAGAACATCAGAAGAAAAAATCTTCAGAATTTTTTTTTACGTCGTGTGAGAGAATAAATGTCTTAATTGCCTCCAAATTGAAAATTAATTTTACATTATATAGCAAAAAATATAGAAGTAAATATGTACACCAGTAAAAATATAACACATAATAACAAAGAGAATCACACAATAATAATTAAACATTCATTTTTAACGAATATACAATTCTTACGAAAAAGGAAGAGTTAATTACCAAAGTAAACCTTTCTTATTCACATTTAGTAACATACGTATACGAATAATACAACTTCATTAGTGGAATGATTATTGAAATATGTTCTAAATCACTTAGCTTAACAATTTCATGTGTATAATAGAAAAATGAAATTAATTAGTACTTAATAATATACAGAATCATTATTGAACACTACATTATTATCGCTCAATATTAAATGCAGTTCATGGCCGTCGTTGGTGAGGTTTTAATGACAAATCCATGGCAGGTGGTATAACGTCGAGTCCAGAAATTACATTTTTCATGACCAACGTAATTACACGTATTAACAGAGCATGATCCATACCGAGTCTTTAATAAATGGTATACAATGGACAGATATAGTTGTATTATATATTGTCATTTTGTTTTTACACGACATCACCACCAACTAATATACGAGCTGTAATTGTGGATGTCCTTGATATAAGCGGCCTTTGTTTGCCACTTGCTAAATCCAAGTCTTATTAAAGAGATGTACATATATGTTAAATATTTATAATTCCATTGAAAAAGAGTTTCAGAAATATCTGTACAAATAGTTGCATGATAAGTGAGTCATGTTTGAAAGTTATAAGTTCACATATAAAACACTATCTACGGAGGTCCATTAAGACATCCATACTCAGACAACCGAACATTCCAGTAGCAGCGCTGTGAGCGTGTGATATTGGGAAAAATGTAAATAAAAAGCTACGCAGATTATTGTTCCAAGAACATGCTAGGCCTGGAGCTGTTTTAATTTAAATCATTTTTCCCAACCTCTTCTCCAACATAAATTTCGTACCACATTATTGTGCTTTGGCATCAGATTTACCTCTTAGGACATTAACCAATTTGGACATAGTAGATCGTATTGTATTACAATCATGTATAATTGCGATAGATTCATTTACAGCAATGTTAGAATATTCTGTAAATCCTTATAAAGAAAATATGAAATGTCAGTATGATGAACAGACGCGTCACTACTGATAATTGATTAGTTAATATAATATGGTTAAATTGCATGTTGCCGTGAGACATGCACTAGGTGGATATGGTGCGTTCTCAAATCAGTAGAGATCAATGATACATCACTTGGTGACGCTATAAATACATTATAAAGGTTGTAAAATATGTGTTAGCTTGCTATAAGACATCTGTGCAATCTCAAAGGCTATTACATCGGTTGGATGCTTCACATTACAAGAGTGATACAGGGATATGTGACACTGGTACAAGGGTCGGAAAAATTATTATTATAGCATACGGAGCTGTGTTAACTGTATACCAGTGAGAAAACAGAGTTTAAATAGAACATGAAGTTGTTATTGCGGTCTAAGAGTTGTATATGAATACATGAGATATTTCTTTTTTTTTTAAATGTTTAAATAGAAGCATAACATGATACATCGGCTGTCTTTCAATTGCTATAGAGCACACCGATCTCAACAGGACAATTTTGCTAACAGGCTCTAGAAACTGTAGTTGCGTGATAGATTCTGAAGTATCAGAGACTAGTACATGTATACGAAGAGTCTTAATAACACATTTTGCATCACTGATAATCACTCGTTCATAGTTACATCACGGAAAATGATCTTAAAATATACATTGAACACCAAAACATGACATTCAATACCGAATTACATGTACTTCGCCGGTCCATACAGGTAAAAAAATCAGTTGGAACATGCAAACAACTGAATGTTTAAATTATCAGCATGCTATCAGCTGTTCGTTCTATGATGCACTTGTATTGATTCTAAAATATCAACCTGGGCTAACAAAATATGTTTGCACTAAACTGAAAACCATTAAAGCATATAAGCATGCATAGCGAGAAATCCACCTGAATATCAGAGTTTGATTCTCAATAAGCAAACTTATAGCTAGTGATTGTAAAATTATATGTCATATATCAATGAAGATAAATAGGGATATTGTCATGGGGCCCAACAACGGCTTTAGAAAGTGTATTTAGTGTGATTTGATCGAGAACAGTGAAGTCACATTGACGTCTTATTGCATAGAAAGTCTTTATACTGTAAAATTGTGGTGACTGAATTAACCTGTTTCGATAATTTACCACTTGTATCAAGTCCCGAGCACAATTCTAACGGATTCTAGCATTACATTAAATTCGAAAAGCATGTGTGTGGGTGAGTGGGTGAGTAAGTCAGTGTTTAATGTTTAAAAATGAGCATAAAATAACTTATAGACACGTACATTGGAATTGAGAAAAATAAATGCAATTTTTTTTCGTGCTAAAAAAAAATATTATTATCAGTATCTTGCCTTATTCATACACCTCAAACAAAATTATAGGTTTTAGTACGATTGTAGAAGAAATGTTTGATATGCAGTTTTACTAATGTTTTATGTAGCTTTACTATTTTTTCATGTAGTTTTTAAATTTTAGAAAATTTTGAGAATTATTTGACCTTAAGCCTGCCATAAAGCCATTTAAAACTACAAAAAAAGGTATATTTCCAATTACTATACTGATTGCAATATGCAGCATCAGAACTAGGCCTACGCACCTTCAGATTAAATTGCTTATCTTCTGCTATTTTCATCGCCAATGTTGGTATAAAGATTCCCCCATAACTCTCTCCCGATAAGTAAAGTGGGTTCAATTTGAAGCGAGGGAACATCTTGTAAAATAGTTTGATGGCCGCATAATTATCTTCCGATGCCTGAAAATACGAAACGGCTATTAACAATTTTATTGATAAAATATTACAATTGCACACAGCGCTCACCCATTAGTGACCATGCTTAATATTCATCGTATTGTCATATCAAGTTTATCCGTAATGAAGTAATGACATCAGATCAAAATATTATATGTGTTACAGTACTGTGATCGGAGTTTTACCTGGTCATCATTCGTGATGAAGTTGCCGTCATCAGAATAGGAATAGCCCGTCCCAGATGGTGACTCCAAGTACAGCATGTTGGACACCTGTGATATTAATGTAATAACAATGTATTTAATAATACTATTCGGTAATAAAACGTACTTTTTGGGGAATATTTTAGTGGAGCAAATATAAAAAGTGTCCGTTTATAAAGGTCGACAAAGCAAAAGAGGATGTATAGCCAAATTAATGTGCATATGTTTTACTTAGATCATTCCTTTCATATGGAGTAGATGTGATTGCACAATCTGAAACTCACAACGAAACAACTATAAAATAAATGTCACCTAATTTATAGATATATTGCTACTTAATACATAGCCCATTAAAACGTGGACGTCCTTGTGCCAAAGGCACGAAATCTGATTGATTATTGGGAATATATTGTCAATTATGTAGTTCAACGTCTGTACCGTTTGCTAATACTACATATAGAAACACAGTATTTAAAATATAATGTATACCTTAATTTGACTGTACACGCAACATGGGATGTGTAATTTTAGATTATTTTATGATTCCATTGAGTCAAACCCTAATTGTTAGTTAGGGTTTAGAGGAATATATAGTATGATAAAAATTACCTGCTTAGATCAATGTGGCATGCGCGGTTTGCAATATTTTTTTTTTTCGACACAAACATTCCCTATTAAAAGCTGGTATTTAGCGACTTATGTCATTCAACCGTGTGTTCCAAGTGGTGTAATCTGATATATTCGAGAAGAAAAAAATGTCCCTAAGACAATATATAATATGTATACCCTAATTTGAATATTTTTTCTATATGCTCTATTTTTACTTCTATCAAGTCAATCTGTCTTTAGTTTTAATATCGGGGAGGTTTTCTCAACGTATAACTAGTACGATGACATAAACATCTGTGGTATGAGGTTTTGATATTTGCTGACAAATATAATTTGGCAATAGCTATATTTTTACTCCCCAAATTGTATCCTTCCATAACATTCTGACAAAAAAAAGAGAGTTAAATTAAGTACTGGCAAATGTATGTATCGTCAATGATCATTCCACTTTATGTTTCAAACTATGCCATCTGATATACCCCAGAAGTAACAAAACGGGTTTGAAACATCATGTATACCTCGATTTCACTTACAGTACAAGCAGCGTGAAAACAACAAACGCTTGGTACGAAAATTATTAAATATGAAATAATAGAAGTAGACATTGCCAATTTCGTCAAGCGAAACATGTTTTAGATTATGTCATGCGATACACTTGAGATTGAAAAGTACAAAAATATTTATACCAAAATTTGGCTGTATGTTCTTCCAGATGATACAGACCGCATATTAATGAATTTGTAAAAAACAAGAGTTTTGAGATTATTTAAAACGATTTCAAATCATTCACAAATTGTTTTTCAATGGATAAAGGATATTTAAAGGATAAAAAATTATAATAACATGTTTTTTTTTGTATCTTCATATAAATAATTATTGACCAGATAAATCACATATTGGTGACGTTTTGAAAGAAAACAAACATTTTCTTAAAATATATGAGGCCATATTTTAGACGAGGCAGAATAGTATTTTGGGTATGTGGATCACCGACTATCGTGATTTAAGAAGATATAGATGTACGCATTTCACAAAAGACAATCAGTGAGAATTTGCTAACCTTATGCCAGCTGTAGTCGTTTTTTCTGAGAGTACCGTTTTCCTGAAACTACATACAAAAATATTACTCGAATCATTATATCTAATATTATTGCATCATACATAGCACGATCATACACCTCGTACCCACCATAATAATAAGTGACCACACTCGTATAGTGTAGTCATTCTGACAAAATAATCTGGACACATCACTAATAAAGGTTTAATGACTTATTATGGTAGATGTTGGCTCGAACTAACATTTCTTAAAAGTCCCAAGCAAACATTCTGTTCGATTTCGAAAAAGTGACTAGAACTATTTTCCAATATCACGATCGCTAGCGAAAATCATTTTGTAAATGTTATGGAACATAACTGCAAAAATGGACACAGCAAAAATGTTTCTGGACACCAGGAATCAATTGTAGCTATCAGTTTGACACTAAATACACAGAATGATCGATTTAAAGTTGATTTAGCAGAACAAAATACGCGATTTTAATTTTTAAAACTATATTATGTATATCAGTGTATTAATTATTTTTATTTTAAACTCTACTTTGTTGCGTTAAAATGCAGTTCAGAAATCATGTTATTGCTAGAAGCCACATGTTTTAGTTATGTATATCTATGGAACTTAGGGCCTACTTTATAAACAGTTCAAAGCGGTAACGATCTTTGGAGCATTTGAACTGTTTTTCCACAACAGAATTATTGACCGAAATTGATCAGTCAGGTGCTGGTAGAGAATCAGATCTCAAATAAAATATGACTTGTAAATCATAGCAGTTTTGTAGTGAGGTTATTATTCATTCATTCTTAAAAAAATCCTCAGTGGTATGCTTCACGTGGGCAATGAATAAAACCACATAGCCCTAGAAGGCTTTACCGCACATCCATTAGTAGGATATCCGTACTGGGGTTATGCTAATTATAATTCAGATTCAATGTCAGCATCGAAAAAAAAATCATTCTGATGTTACCTTTGCCTCGACTGATGATATCAAGCTCATAAATCAACATAATAACGAGGTTGAGGAGAGAATTATTGCGCTCTCACACCTTAATGATCTATGCGAGTGGCTACAACACAATATCCATTTATTTTTGAGTTTAAGAACTGATATTCCATGCAGAGCATGTCTCTAATGGTCGTTGGCATACTATTTGTTACCGAACTGCTGCAGTATTAATTAATGAGGTCCAAATTGAGCCATTGGCCACAGCTAGAATTTTACAGTTAGCTTCTGTATCGTTGACATCCAGGTAACAATGAATGTGTGTAGGCCTACCCTTGCCAATTACTATTTTGTTGATATTACATGTGTAGATTTAGTCCGGTCAATGAACAATATGTAGGCATGGTAACACTGGTCAGTTGTACTCGCGTATGTATTGTAGTCATGGTGACACTGACCAGTATGTAGTCATGGTGGCAGCGGCCAGTATGTAGTCATGACGATGCTGACCTGTATGGTATGTATTTATGGTGACACTGACCTGTATGTAGTCATCGTAACACTGACTAGCCAGTATGTTGTCATGATGACACTGACCAGTCTGTAGTCATGGTGACAGTGACCAGTATGTAGTCATGATGACACTGACTATCATGTAGTCATGATGACACTGACCAGTATGTAGTCATGATGACACTGACCAGTATGTAGTCATGATGACACTGCTCAGTATGTAGTCATGGTGATACAGACCGGTATGTAGTCATGGTAACACTAGCCAGTATGTAGTCATGATGACACTGACCAGTTTGTAGTCATGATGACACTGACCAGTGTGTAGTCATGGTAACACTAGCCAGTATGTAGTCATGATGACACTGACCAGTATGTAGTCATGGTAACACTAGCCAGTATGTAGTCATGATGACAATGACCAGTATGTAGTCATGGTGAAACTGACCAGTATGTAGTCATGGTAACACTAGCCAGTATGTAGTCATAATGACACTGACCAGTATGTAGTCATGGTGACACTGACCAGTATGTGGTCATGGTGAAACTGACCAGTATGTAGTCATGGTAACACTAGCCAGTATGTAGTCATGATGACACTGACCAGTATGTAGTCATGGTGAAACTGACCAGTATGTAGTCATGGTAACACTAGCCAGTATGTAGTCATGATGACACTGACCAGTATGTAGTCATGGTGACACTGACCAGTATGTAGTCATGATGAAACTGACCCGTATGTAGTCATGGTAACACTAGCCAGTATGTAGTCATGGTGACACTAGCCAGTATGTAGTCGTGATGACACTGACCAGTATGTAGTCATGGTAACACTAGCCAGTATGTAGTCATAATGACACTGACCAGTATGTAGTCATGGTGACACCGACCAGTATGTAGTCATGGTGAAACTGACCAGTATGTAGTCATGGTAACACTAGCCAGTATGTAGTCATGATGACACTGAACAGTATGTAGTCATGGTGAAACTGACCAGTATGTAGTCATGGTAACACTAGCCAGTATGTAGTCATGATGACACTGACCAGTATGTAGTCATGGTGACACTGACCAGTATGTAGTCGTGATGACACTGACCAGTATGTAGTCATGGTAACACTAGCCAGTATGTAGTCATGATGACACTGACCAGTATGTAGTCATGGTGAAACTGACCAGTATGTGGTCATGATGACACTGACCAGTATGTAGTCATGATAACACTAGCCAGTATGTAGTCATGATGACACTGACCAGTATGTAGTCATGGTGAAACTGACCAGTATGTGGTCATGGTGACACTAGCCAGTATGTAGTCATGATGACACTGACCAGTATGTAGTCATGATAACACTAGCCAGTATGTAGTCATGGTAACACTAGCCAGTATGTAGTCGTGATGACACTGACCAGTATGTAGTCATGGTAACACTAGCAAGTATGTAGTCATGATGACACTGACCAGTATGTAGTCATGGTGTCACTGACCAGTATGTGGTCATGATGACACTGACCAGTATGTAGTTATGGTGACAAGGACCAGTATGTAGTCATGATGACACTGACCAGTATGTAGTCATGATGAAACTGACCAGTATGTAGTCATGGTGACACTGACCAGTATGTAGTCATGGTAACACTAGCCAGTATGTAGTCATGATGACACTTACCAGTATGTAGTTATGGTGACAAGGACCAGTATGTAGTCATGATGACACTGACCAGTATGTAGTCATGATGACACTGACCAGTATGTAGTCATGGTGACACTGACCTGTATGTAGTCATGGTAACACTAGCCAGTATGTAGTCATGGTAACACTAGCCAGTATGTAGTCATGGTGACACTGACCAGTATGTAGTCATGATGACACTGACCAGTATGTAGTCATGGTAACACTAGCAAGTATGTAGTCGTGATGACACTGACCAGTATGTAGTCATGGTGACACTGACCAGTATGTAGTCATGATAACACTGACCAGTATGTAGTCATGATGACACTGACCACTATGAAGTCATGGTAACACTAGCCATGTATGTAGCCATAGTGACGCTGACCACTATGTAGTCATGGTGACACTGACCTGTATGTAGTCATGGTAACACTAGCCAGTATGTAGTCATGGTAACACTAGCCAGTATGTAGTCATGGTGACACTGACCAGTATGTAGTCATGATGACACTGACCAGTATGTAGTCATGGTAACACTGACCAGTATGTAGTCGTGATGACACTGACCAGTATGTAGTCATGGTAACACTAGCCAGTATGTAGTCATGATGACACTGACCAGTATGTAGTCATGGTGAAACTGACCAGTATGTGGTCATGATGACACTGACCAGTATGTAGTCATGATAACACTAGCCAGTATGTAGTCATGATGACACTGACCAGTATGTAGTCATGGTGAAACTGACCAGTATGTGGTCATGGTGACACTAGCCAGTATGTAGTCATGATGACACTGACCAGTATGTAGTCATGATAACACTAGCCAGTATGTAGTCATGGTAACACTAGCCAGTATGTAGTCGTGATGACACTGACCAGTATGTAGTCATGGTAACACTAGCCAGTATGTAGTCATGATGACACTGACCAGTATGTAGTCATGGTGTCACTGACCAGTATGTGGTCATGATGACACTGACCAGTATGTAGTTATGGTGACAAGGACCAGTATGTAGTCATGATGACACTGACCAGTATGTAGTCATGATGAAACTGACCAGTATGTAGTCATGGTGACACTGACCAGTATGTAGTCATGGTAACACTAGCCAGTATGTAGTCATGATGACACTTACCAGTATGTAGTTATGGTGACAAGGACCAGTATGTAGTCATGATGACACTGACCAGTATGTAGTCATGATGACACTGACCAGTATGTAGTCATGGTGACACTGACCTGTATGTAGTCATGGTAACACTAGCCAGTATGTAGTCATGGTAACACTAGCCAGTATGTAGTCATGGTGACACTGACCAGTATGTAGTCATGATGACACTGACCAGTATGTAGTCATGGTAACACTAGCAAGTATGTAGTCGTGATGACACTGACCAGTATGTAGTCATGGTGACACTGACCAGTATGTAGTCATGATAACACTGACCAGTATGTAGTCATGATGACACTGACCACTATGAAGTCATGGTAACACTAGCCATGTATGTAGCCATAGTGACGCTGACCACTATGAAGTCATGGTAACACTAGCCAGTATGTAGCCATGGTGACACTGACCAGTATGTAGTCATGGTGACAATGATCAGTATATAGTCATGGTGAAACTGACCAGAATGTAGTCATGGTGATACTGACTAGTATGTAGTCATGGTGACTGGTATGGTGACATTGAACAGACCAAAATGTAGTCATGTGACACTGACAAGTATATAGTCATGGTAGCATTTGCCTATATCAGCAGTATATAGTCATGGTATTATTTGCCCATAATAATAGTCAGCAGCATGTAATCATGGTAGCATTGGCCCATAATGGTAGTCAGTAGCATGTAATCATGGTAGCATTTTCCAATAAAATAGTCAGCAGCATGTAATCATGGTAGCATTTGCCCATAATAATAGTCAGCAGCATGTAATCATGGTAGCATTTGCCCATAGTACTAGTCAGCAGCATGTAATCATGGTAGCATTTGCCCATAATAATAGTCAGCAGCATGTAATCATGGTAGCATTTGCCCATAATAATAGTCAGCAGCATGTAATCATGGTAGCATTTGCCCATAATAATAGTCAGCAGCATGTAATCATGGTAGCATTGGACCATAATGATAGTCAGTAGCATGTAATCATGGTAGCATTTTCCAATAAAAATAGTCAGCAGCATGTGATCAGGGTAGCATTGGCCCATAATGATAGTCAGTAGCATGTAATCATGGTAGCATTTGCCCATAATAATAGTCAGCAGCATGTAATCATGGTAGCATTTGCCCATAATAATAGTCAGCAGCATGTAATCATGGTAGCATTTGCCCATAATAATAGTCAGCAGCATGTAATCATGGTAGAATTTGCCCATAATAATAGTCAGCAGCATGTAATCATGGTAGCATTGGACCATAATGATAGTCAGTAGCATGTAATCATGGTAGCATTTGCCCATAATACTAGTCAGCAGCATGTAAACATGGTAGCATTGGACCATAATGATAGTCAGTAGCATGTAATCATGGTAGCATTGGAACATAATGATAGTCAGTAGCATGTAATCATGGTAGCATTTGCCCATAATACTAGTCAGCAGCATGTAATCATGGTAGCATTTGCCCATAATAATAGTCAGCAGCATGTAATCATGGTAGCATTGGACCATAATGATAGTCAGTAGCATGTAATCATGGTAGCATTTGCCCATAATACTAGTCAGCAGCATGTAATCATGGTAGCATTTGCCCATAATAATAGTCAGCAGCATGTAATCATGGTAGCATTTGCCCATAATAATAGTCAGCAGTATGTAATTATGGTAGTATTTGCCCATAATAATAGTCAGCAGCATGTAATCATGGTAGCATTTGCCCATAATAATGGTCAGCAGTATGTAATTATGGTAGTATTTGCCCATAATAATAGTCAGCAGCATGTAATCATGGTAGCATTTGCCCATAATAATAGTCAGCAGCATGTAATCATGGTAGCATTTGCCCATAATAATAGTCAGCAGCATGTAATCATGGTAGCATTGGACCATAATGATAGTCAGTAGCATGTAATCATGGTAGCATTTTCCAATAAAAATAGTCAGCAGCATGTGATCAGGGTAGCATTGGCCCATAATGATAGTCAGTAGCATGTAATCATGGTAGCATTTGCCCATAATAATAGTCAGCAGCATGTAATCATGGTAGCATTTGCCCATAATAATAGTCAGCAGCATGTAATCATGGTAGCATTTGCCCATAATAATAGTCAGCAGCATGTAATCATGGTAGAATTTGCCCATAATAATAGTCAGCAGCATGTAATCATGGTAGCATTGGACCATAATGATAGTCAGTAGCATGTAATCATGGTAGCATTTGCCCATAATACTAGTCAGCAGCATGTAAACATGGTAGCATTGGACCATAATGATAGTCAGTAGCATGTAATCATGGTAGCATTGGAACATAATGATAGTCAGTAGCATGTAATCATGGTAGCATTTGCCCATAATACTAGTCAGCAGCATGTAATCATGGTAGCATTTGCCCATAATAATAGTCAGCAGCATGTAATCATGGTAGCATTGGACCATAATGATAGTCAGTAGCATGTAATCATGGTAGCATTTGCCCATAATACTAGTCAGCAGCATGTAATCATGGTAGCATTTGCCCATAATAATAGTCAGCAGCATGTAATCATGGTAGCATTTGCCCATAATAATAGTCAGCAGTATGTAATTATGGTAGTATTTGCCCATAATAATAGTCAGCAGCATGTAATCATGGTAGCATTTGCCCATAATAATGGTCAGCAGTATGTAATTATGGTAGTATTTGCCCATAATAATAGTCAGCAGCATGTAATCATGGTAGCATTTGTCCATGATAATAGTCAACAGCATGTAATCATGGTAGCATCTCCCATAATAATACTAATAATAATAATAATAATAATAATAATAATAATAATAATAATAATAATAATAATAATAATAATAATAATAATAATAATAATAATAATAATAATAATAATAATAATAATAATAAAAATAATAATAATAATAATAGTCAGCAGCATGTACACATGGTAGTATTTGCCCATAATAATAATACTAGTCAGCAGCATGTAATCATGGTAGCATTTGCCCATAATAATATTCAGTAGCATTTAATCATGGTACCATTCGCCCATAATAATAGTCAGCAGCATGTAATCATGGTAGCATTTTTCCATAAAAATAGTCAGCAGCATGTAATCATGGTAGAATTTGCCCACAATAATAGTCAGTAGCATGTAATCATGGTAGCATTTGCCCGTAATAATAGTCAGTAGCATGTAATCATGGTAGCATTTGCCATAATAATAGTCAGTAGCATGTAATCATGGCAATATTTGCCCATAATAATAGTCATAGTCAGCAGCATGTAGTCATGGTAGCATTTGCCAATAATAATAATAACAATAATAATAATAATAATAATAATAATAATAATAATAATAATAATAATAATAATAATAATAATAATAATAATAATAATAATAATAATAATAATAATAATAATAATAATAATAATAATAATAATAATAATAGTCAGCAGCATGTAATCATGGTAGCATTTGCCCATAACAACAACAACAACAACAACAACAGCAACAACAACAACAACAACGACAACAACAACAACAGTCAGCAGCATGTACTCATGGTAATATTTGCCCATAATAATAATAATAGTCAGCAGCATGTAATCATGGTAGTATTTGCCCATAATAATAATAATAATCAGTAGCATGTAATCATGGTAGCATTTGCCCATAACAATAATAATAGTCAGCAGCATGTAATCATGGTATTATTTGCCCATAATAATAGTCAGCAGCATGTAATCATGGTAGTATTTGCCCATAATAATAGTCAGCAGCATGTAATCATGGTAGCATTTGCCCATAATAATAGTCAGCAGCATGTAATCATGGTAGCATTTGCCTGTGATAATCGTGTAATTGGTGGAGATGCCCTTCTCCACTAATAATTATTAGGCTACACGATTGACCCTTATGCTGCTAAGTTAAGTTTTTAAATTTTCAACCACTTGAGGTTGTGTCTCGCTACCGCGATCCACAACCTCAAGTGGTTGAAAATTGGACATACTTGTTTAATTTGCGACCAGACATTTACAAAGTTTGATGCTTTAAAGTGTAAACAGTCATTTTATTCACAATAACAGTGCTCTAATCGGTTAATACAACCTAATAAAAGCGACTATTGTCGTGATCAGGAGGATAAGGGTTAATAGGACACTTGAATAATACCTGACCAATTGACCATCATATACAGACCAGCAGTGGTCCATGTTCCGTGAAAAGTCCCGCCATTGAACTACATCCGGGTCCCCCGTTCAGCCACAGAACCACGGGATCAATGTGGGGAGCATCAGAGCTCTCTATGAATCTATCAAACAACACAACTCTTGGTGAGCCACAATTTTTTACAAGGATCGTTTAACCCTTTAACCGCCGGTGCCGCATATATTCGGGATTTAATTTTTTTATTGGCACATTAAGTACCACATTTTAAATATGTTAAAGATAAAATGTGATATCAACCAGCAAGATTTGAAAAGAGTTGACCTCCATTTTGTCAAATCTGAATAATTTTCACTCACTTGAAGTTGTGGATCGCGTCAGCGAGACACAACTTCAAGTGGGTAAAATTCAAATTGAATAATTTGGCGGTTAAAGGGTTAATTTAGACAATTTGAGTATAACAATAACAATATCAACTGCCATCGATGACCATTGGGAAATAACGTTCTAGCATGATCATATATTTTTAAAAATTATCCTTAATTATATTAGTAGATTCTGGCCTGTATATCGTAAAAGACCACTGTACTGGTACTCACACGTAATGAAGATGTTTTCCTCCTTCAATATTGAAATATCCAGAATACCACTTGAAGTCCCAGTCGTGCTGCTGTGCTCCTGGTAAAAGCTGAGTTATCACAGGGTCGCTCTCATCTAATATCACCCCCTGCAGTAGCAATAGTTCTACGAAAAACACAGCACAGAAAAACGTGCGCATCGCAAGTGTAAGATACGCTTTGACCAGGACTGTATATGCAGCCTATGTGTATGCTCCCAGTTTTTTTAATGTATTGTATTTAGTTCTCGAATATATATGTAACAGCTATTATTGTATTATGCCTATGCGTACTATGTTCTACATATTCTAGTCGTTGGTTTTACACTTGAGGTGTGTAGTGTACTTGCTGTCATAATTTGATCAATAATAATATATTAATTGACCCGTATGGCGCCACAACTAAATGCAAAATGGTTTCAATCGTATAGTCTGACTGAATTTCCTGAAAGTCGATCACATTTTATGATGTATGATGTTACCATTTCCTTTATAATACCCCACTGGATGCAGGCAGTATTTAGCTTTTCTGAAGCCGATAATGTTCATATTTATAGCTCAGTGTTACATTTTACATTTTCAGATACGCTTGTGTCTATGTCTCCTTGGTATTAGAAGGACACATTTTATTAGCTTAGTGACAGCCGGCGACTAGGCTTTCATTCAGACGTCCCCGGTGTCGTCATTTCCGGGAGTTAATCCCCATCGGCAGAAGGTTGTGTGCCAGCTGTCCGTCAAGCGAGATACGCTGAAGAAATGTCGTTTAATGCTGGACCAGCGTCTGCGTGGAGTTGAAATGACACATGAATGAACAGATCCAGGGGACAGATCCAGTGAGTGACCATGGGGTAGAATGTAAAAGTCGGATGATAGGTCTTCAGACTTGATATCCGACTATAATCCTGCACCTTCACCTTTACCTTTTTTAATGTGATCAGCTCGTCCCAGCGAGCACGAGACATTGACCCAATAGTGGTTCAATGCTGAGCCACCGTCTGCGACGCTGGCTCAGCATTGAACCACTATTGGGTCAATGTCTCGTGCTTGCTGGGATGTCCACCTGTGACGTCATGGCCTGTGGCATTTCTATTTTTATCAATATTCTGCTCAGCTCCTCTACATCACTTTTGTGATCCTTCATCTGCATGTTGTGGCCTATACTTACCTGTAGAACAGCGACAAAATAATGTGAGCTGATATCCGGCATGTATTTGCAAATTCAGGAACTGTACCGGTATCTTAACCCTTTAAAACCTCACGATGCTTCAAAGAATCATTTTAATCTCTGAAAACAGACTTAATTTTCCTACAACCAAGGGTTTTAGAACGCAATTTTCCATGAAACTGGTTTGCCAATATATGGCAATTTTCTTAAATTTTTAAACCACATAAAATCATCTTCATCCACTACAAGTCGAGAATTGCGGCAGCAATTCGCGGCTTGTAGTAGATGAAGATGACAATGGTAAATTCAGGTTCGAAAGGGTTAAATCATTGTTATTAGTATAGGCGGACTTTCATTCTCTAAACTAATTGACATGACTCTGCCCAAAACAACTAAATATATTCATATTGCATCATAGTAATGTTGTTTTTGTGGTGAATAATTTAACTCTGATACTTTTTTCAACGTTGAAATTTCCTCCATTCCTCCATATAGGTCTTTATACTGCATTTTGGCTTGACACAGCAACATAGCATAAAGTAGCCCCAGTGGCTGAAACAGGTTTCAGCCACAGATTGACCGCGTACAAAATCGTGGGACATTTCTTTGGACTGTCATATCTTAAAATATCGGGCAATAATCAGCTCGAAAATAGTTTTTTTAGAATCAGTAACATTTCAGTTCCATGCCCGCATGCTCAGCTCAGAGGTCGTAAAGCCATTAAAAAGTTATTGATATTTTTTGGACATTGGGGTCGGGATCGCTCCAAGTCATCGCCATGTTGGATTTTTCGGGTATAGCAAATACATCCATCCACGGCCTCGGAGAGGGCGCCGCGGCAAAGCATAAAGGCTCCAGCACACCACAAAGACTCTCCGCGATTGCTTAAAACGCGACCGTCGCGGCAGGTTTTCGACAATCGCAGACAAGCTGGTTCTACGATGGCAGCATGTCACTCAAAGACTGTTACCGACTTGGCGTCGTAAGCTATAGCAGCGATCTTAGTGGTGACCGTGTAGACCCCCTAGTGGATGTTCCGGGAGCAATATTGAAACATTGCCATCGCGTCGTAGGACACCACAACGACCGTCTACGGCGGCGATGACGGGCCACGACGACAGCTTCCGACGGGATGAAAATCGACGAAATCGTAGTGGTGGGAGTGGCCACACCGCACCGATTGTTTAAGATTATCTTATCAGTCCTTGCGGTGTGTGGGAGCCTTAATATACACGTAAGCAGCACATTAGTGAACATTACTCAAAAAAATGTATATATTTTATTTATCGGTGCATCGAAGCTGCAACTCGGTCAACGTTTTGAAATACTTGTGTAATTAAAGGGTTGGTGAATTTTGTAGTAAAATATTATCCTACACCGATATGTTAATAATAATATTTAATATATATTAACATACGATATGTTAATAATAATAATAACAAAATGAGTTCTTATATGGCGCTACGATGGTTATTATGTGCTCACTGCGTTTAAAAAAAATGGCAATTTAAACAGTTGATTTAATTAAAAATAGTTAAAATAATTATTCTTAAAAGGCAATAAGCGATACATAAGTTGAAGATATGTTAATAATAATTTGTAAATAAATTTAGTCCATAAAAATATTAGTTAAAAAACTATTTAAAAGGCAGCTATTAGCTGCAGTCAGGGGGATATATCATAGCGCATGTCGTTAATGATGAACATACTTTCATTTTTTTTGTTCTGATACATATTATAGATAACAAATTATACAAAACAGATAACGGCATATACCGTATTTAAAATGTTATAGGACAAGTAAATTGATATATATAGCTTTACGTTTGTCTTGTGAAAAGTGCGGAATCTTCAGCTTTATGTAATACATCTTCAAGGTCACAAAAACAGTCCACTGGGTACAACTAGTATTACGTTGTATTTCGTCAGATTTAGCAATTTAATTTGTCCGGCAGAATTTAATAGTGTGGAAATCGTTTTCTGCGATGTGTTACATTAATCGTGCTAATAATGTTATTATAGAGTAGAAAAAGGGTTGTTAATTTTTTTGTGTAATATGGAATTAGCTGAAATGCTTATTTCGATTTCCCCTTTTCATATGTGTATAGAATGTATGTATATTACATTTGGTGGCAATATCGTGACATCGTGGCTATGCAATATTATTTTTAAAATACGTAAAGGACACGTTATATTACATCGTACCATATCTAGACAGCATTACACACTTCTTCAAACATGCGAATATATTGAGGGGCTGTATGCTAAACCATAATTATCAGCATCTGGGACAGTTGAATCCGGTGTTAACAAGTAGCAGTACATAACCGAACCAAATAAATATGATGAGCGGCCATTTTGAATTTGTGCAAATGAGATAATATCAAAACATTTTTTTTCCAATTAAAAAAAACTAATTTCAAAAAGTTCCATAAAAATGTACTACTTGCCCACTCGGGTATAGTCGTAGATGTCGAAAAATAACATCTTGTCTGGTGGTAGATGGTAATTAATGTTGTTAATTTACTATTAGGCCTTGACCAAATAATTTAAACAAAAAATCTTAGCAATCAATAACTGTTGGTACATCTGACATAGCTGAAGCTTGACATTGTGCAACAATGTATACAACTACGTGGTGGACTATAGTATCTATGACAGGCCAATTAGAGGCAAAAGTCAACAGTATTATGATTTAGGTTTCATTTTCAGTGCATACCATCTTGTATAAATGGAACTTAGATGATATCAAAATATGTTTTTCTAATTGCACACCCATTTAGGGAGTGGTCAAGATTTCACCATATCTGTAAAGTATTACATTGTAGAAAAATAAATACAAAACCATAAAAAAGGATTAATTTCATGATTGACCTAGACATATAAATTCATCCTTCAAAGTCATCAAATAAGATATGTCAGTTTATCATATGAAGTCTTGTACGAAATGACACAAACGTCATGCTAGTACAGCAGCAGACACCAAAAAGGAGCCATATTTAAGGCGTTACCTTACCTAAACCGGCGGTACAACATTTGTCCACATGTCTAGAATTGTTCCCAGGGGTCTCTAGATACAGAATCTAGTTGATGACATGACCGGAAATGGGGGCTATTTTGGATAATAAATTGATATAAAAAAAATAATACACAATTCTACGAGTCAAAGATACGTACTGATCCATTTGCCCGTATTGTGTTTTTAAAACTTGAAATAACAGTACATTTTTGTAAGTGTGTGTCACATATTTCACACACGGAGCGCATTTGTCATTTTTATAAACATCGATTATTTAGCGCCTGATTTAAATTAGCATTAGATTATTGCAATCGACCGTCACTTATTTCACACACGGAAAATGTTTGTTAACAATGGCATCAGCCCGTTTAAATATCAAAGCAATAGGAGAAGCAGTGTTTTCGATACGGAGTTAATCATATTGCAGCAGTTTTATTGTTTTAACTGTTTAATTTTTTATATAATTATTAGAATGTATGACGCTGGATTGAACGCTCCGATACTGAATAATAATTAGTATATATTGTTATTTAATACAATTATTGTCAAAAAAAGCACAATCAAATTTCCTTGATAATTATTTGTGTTTTATGCACTGATATGTTTATGAATTGATACGAATTTTTAATATTTTATTAGTCAATGATTCTGTTTATTGACCGATTATTTTTTTAATCCATTATATTGTTAAAATATCTTACCAATCTCAAAGTAAACGTGTTTACAATTTCTCTAACGCTGTTAGCAGAACTTTAGTGCACCACATGCGACTTTTTTATATATCTGAAAAAAATTGATTCCAGTTTGGACAGGTGAAATACATTACAATTTATGCATTTGGGGGGAATAATGATTCCGATTTTCGGGGTAGACAGGTTCCGGTTATCGTTGTTTGTTCCTCTCCAAAAGAAAAATCCCTGTCTAAACCGGAACCTGTCCAATCCGGAATAAAACTTTGTCTCCAAGGCATTCCGGTATGTACATGTTTTACTGTATATGTTTATTAAGATGTCATGAGTTTTGGTACAACATAAAATATATACAAACGGTGTCCATTTAAGTGCAGTAGAACACAGTGTAAAATAAACAATTAGATCAAGTATTGGCCCCATAATCACCGCGTCCGTCTAGCTCAATGGGTAAAATATCATACTTGTGCTGAAGAATTGTATATAATTAATAACATGTCATGACTTTGCTATAACGTGACCCTTTCAGTGCGGGGGTCGTCATTATACTTCAGAATCTGCCGTCTGTTGACGGCAGATTTTGGCGTATAAAGACGATCCCCGCACTGAAAGAATTAAAATATTTCTTATGGTCGTAGACCCATAACATAGGTATTTAAATGAAGCGGAAAGAGCTGACTAAGGGATGTTGCAAAGTTAAAAAAATTCAAACATCCAAAAAATTAGAAGTGGGTGGGTGGGTCCAGGGCAAATTTGAAAACACCCCCCAAAATTGAAATTTTTCATGATTATTGGTTTCTAAAAAAAAAAATTGGATGGAGGGGTGGGTGGTTGTGGTGAGCTCTATCAGATTATTTTTTGGATGTCTGGAATTTTTTTAGCTTTGCAAAGCCCTTAAGACATTGATGATGATTTCAAATTGAAAAAAACACGTTGGTTTCTATGGTTTATACAAAATATCTCAGCGTTGTAAGGGTTAAATCAAAGTTTGTACATTAAAACGTCATGTGTTGTGTTTGTGATGCCAGGACGTCATCGAATCCTTCTCTATGTGTGGCTATATCTCCAGCCTGTGGTACAGGAGCCTGGGGTCTCGCGTCGTACATACCTCCATGTACAGAATCATGCTCGGGTTTCACTTTCTCCTTCCTGTTAAAACAGAGAGAAGACGCAAACTACGTATCGAGGGTACAAATGATAAACATCCTTTGTTTTGACTCACTTGTATGTACCCCAAATTAGTTATTACAGCATCGGAAATACATACTCAATACAGTGCATAAGAGATCTTTTTTATGCTCAAATATTTGAATATGATAAATTAAGCAGTTGAAAGTTCTGCACAATACAATAATTGTATTCTTTGTTTGCGACAGATTTTTTTTTTAAATATGGCATTTTAAAAATTCGCTATTTTACAGTTTTATCCGTCGCCACTTTTTGTCGATAACCTTGATATTTCATAGATTAAGTGCATAAGAGCAGCTCAAACATGCTTTTAAATACTGGATGTTGCTTGGATTTTTATCATTGTATTCGAAACTGGATATGTAGCTGGCTAGATATAGTGTAAACACAAAGTGCATTTTCACTAGACATGATGATATAAAGATTTTGCTGAATTATTAACATAAACATTAAAATAACACGATTACTTTTCACAATTCTGAGGATACATAAAATATAAGAGCAGCTGAAACCACCATATCTAGCATACGTTGCAGTATTACTGAAAAAAAAGTATTTTCAAATAATATATATGTAATTTTATATGTGACTAAAATATATATGTTTTTTTTAGGTGTTATAAACGCTAAGTTCATGACGTACATTAGTATGGCTGCAATGCGTACACATCAACGTATTATCATGACTATTTTCAGTTGATTTAACATATCACATCAAGGAGCTAAATAGCTTGATGTATTGGCCAAGAGCATTGGGGTTACAAAAGTCTGCTACTGTTATATAATAATGTATTATTGTTGACGTACCCTCGTTTCATGCAGAAAAAACAGCAAGCAATACACATGGCCACAAGCAAAGCCAATATGAACAATCCACATATGACGAATAGTACTGGAATCATATACAATTACATTTAAAATCGCTGATTAAAATAATAAAATGGTGTACCACTCACTAACGTTTAGTCAATTTAATGATCATTTTAAATATAAGAATGAAGCTAAATTTGCCTTATATACTATACGAACGCCAGGTTAGAACAAAGAAATTTTAAAAATATAAATGCTGTGGCCCATCAGACATGTTAGACTGAGAAAAATACACGACTATGTATATTTATTATAATTATACATGCATCAAAATTATTATTATGTAGTGACGAAGACGTGATTGTATTAGCTATCTGTGGGACCGGTAATTTTTTAATATATTGTTATAAAATAGTTAGTTATATTAATTCATTCACACTTGTCTTATGATAGACATACTTATGTGAAGAGTTGAATAGCCTTCACTCGAGGACGCTTTTTCTGGAGACCCTGTCAGAAAAGTGGAGGGTTGTGTTGAGATCTCAGGAGCCGTAAACTCACTGGAACGCTCTGATAACACATTAATAAACATAGTAATGGCGAGCTGAAAGAGAGAAGGTAAGATATGAGTAAACGTAGTAATGGCGAGCTGAAAGAGACAAAGTAAGAAATGAGAAACATAGTAATGGCGAGATCAAAGAGAGAAGGCAAGACATGAGTAAATGTAGTAATGGTGAGCTGAAAAAGACAAGGTGAGATATGAGTAAACATAGTGATGGTGAGCTGAAAGAGACAAGGTAAGACATGAGAAATATAGTAATGGTGAGCTGAAAGATACAAGGTAAGACATGAGTAAACATAGTAATGGTGAGCTGAAAGAGACATGGTAAGACGTGAGTAAATGTAGTAATGGTGAGCTGAAAGAGAGAAGGTAAGACATGAGAAATATAGTAATGGTGAGCTGAAAGATACAAGGTAAGACATGAGTAAACATAGTAATGGTGAGCTGAAAGAGACATGGTAAGACGTGAGTAAATGTAGTAATGGTGAGCTGAAAGAGAGAAGCTAAGACATGAGTAAATATAGTAATGGTGAGCTGAAAGAGACAGGATAAGACGTGAGTAAATGTAGTAATGGTGAGCTGAAAGAGACAAGGTAAGACGTGAGTAAATGTAGTATTGGTGAGCTGAAAGAGAGAAGGTAAGACATGAGAAACATAGTAATGGTGAGCTGAAAGAGAGAAGGTAAGACGTGAGTAAATGTAGTAATGGTGAGCTGAAAGAGACTGTAAGACATGAGTAAACATAGTAAAGGTGAGCTGAAACAAACAAGGTGAGACGTTGAAAGAGAGAAGGGAAGACATGAGTAAATATAGTAATGGTGAGCTGAAAGAGAGAAGATAGGACATGAGTAAACATAGTAATGGTGAGCTGAAACAAACAAGGTGAGACGTTGTAAATGTAGTAATGGTGAGCTGAAAGAGAGAAGGTAGGACATGAGTAAACATAGTAGTGGTGAGCTGAAAAAGAGAAGGTAGGACACGAGTAAACATAGCAATGGTGAGCTGAAACAGACAAGGTGAGACGTGAGTAAATAGTAATGGTGAGCTGAAATAGAGAAGGTATGACATGAGTAAACGTAGTAATTGCGAGCTGAAAGAGACAAGGTAAGAAGACATGAGTGAACATAGTAATGGTGAGCTGAAAGAGACAAGGTGAGACATGAGAAACATAGTAAACATAGTGATGGTGAGATGAGAAAGACAAGGTAAGAAATGAGTAAACATAACCATGGTAATGGTGAACTGAAAGATACAGACAAACTGTGGCTAGCTGGGGTATATAAAGCTAGCTGGGGTATATAATTACTACAATAATAATATTTCCTTATTCATTTTAATAATTCTTGAAATTAGTAGTTCAAATGACTGTGTGTGATTTGGTGCCAGGTACGACTCTATTCGTGCTTATTTTTTAATATTTAATTCGTGCTGCCGATTTTCAACATAGACTACTAGTCTGAAATTGTTCATCCAATTTAAACCCTTCGGCCGATAAGTTTTGTTCTTCACCCTTTAAGTGGGCGAACATTACTCCTAATAAATTGTGTCTAATTTAAAATCACACAATTGCAAGCGCTTAAAGGGTTAATATTTATCCGAGGGCAAGGTTTTTGATATCGAAACTGAACCAGTGTCGCTGTAATATTGGACTAGCGTTAAAGAACAACATTCCATATATGACTTATTACCTACTTAAGTTTCCGTAACATAATCATGATAATAGCTTATACATATTGCCTACTTCCCATGGCATAATATCTTATACATACTACCTACTTACCCTGAAATAATAGTATATACACATAACCTACTGACCCTGACATAATATCGTATACAGATCGCCTATTTACCCTACCATAATATCTTATGCACCTTGCCTACTTACCCTGACATAATATATTATGCATATTGCCTACTTACCTTGCAATAATATATTATACACATTATGCCATTTAGTCTTGCTTAGTCCTATTCAAGCATGTTTACTTACCCTGACATAATATCTTATGCACATTGCCTACTTACCATGCCTACTTACCATTGACATGATATCTTATGCAGATTGTTCACTTACTCTGACATAATATCTTATACACATTGCCTACTTACCATGACATAATATCTTATACACATTGCCTACTTACCCTGACATAATATCTTATACACATTGCCTACTTACCCTAGCATAATATCTTATACACATTGCCTACTTATCATGACATAATATCTTATACACATTGCCTACTTACCCTGACATAATACCTTATGCACATTGCCTACTTACCATTGACATAATATCTTATGCAGATTGTCCACTTACTCTGACATATTATCTTATACACATTGCCTACTTACCCTAACATAATATCTCATACACATTGCCTACTTACCCTGACATAATATATTATACACATTGCCTACTTACCCTGACATATTATCTTATGCACACTACCTACTTACCCTGACATAATATGTTATGCATATTGCCTACTTACCTTGCAATAATATCTTATGCACATTATGCCATTTAGTCTTGCTTAGTCCTATCCAGGCATGTTTACTTACCCTGACATAATATCTTATACACATTGCCTACTTACCCTAACATAATATCTTATACACATTGCCTACTTACCCTAGCATAATATCTTATACACATTGCCTACTTACCATGACATAATATCTTATACACATTGCCTACTTACCCTAACATAATATAATGTACACATTGTTACCCTGACATAATATCATACACACATTGCCTACTCACTCTGACATAATATCTTATGCACATTACCTACTTACCCTGACATAATATTATATGCATATTGCCTACTTACCTTGCAATAATATCTTATGCACATTATGCCATTTAGTCTTGCTTAGTCCTATCCAGGCATGGTTACTTACCCTAACATAATATCTTATACACATTGCCTACTTACCCTGACACAATATCTTATACACATTGCCTAATTACCCTGACATAATACCTTATACACATTGCCTACTTACCCTGACATAATATCATACACACATTGCCTACTCACCCTGACATTTCTCATACACATTGCCTACTTACCCTGACATAATATCTTACGCACATTGCCTACTTACCATTGACATAATATCTTATGCTGATTGTCCACTTACTCTGACATAATATCTTATACACATTGCCTACTTACCATGACATAATATCTTATACACATTGCCCACTTACCATGACATAACCACTGATAACATCTTATACACATTGCCTACTTACCCTGACATAATATCATACACACATTGCCTACTCACCCTGACATTTCTTATACACATTGCCCACTTACCCTGACATATTATCTTATGCACATTGCCTACTTTCAATTGACATAATATCTTATGCAGATTGTCCACTTACTCTGACATAATATCGTATACGCATTGGCTACTTACCCTCACATAATATCTTATACACATTGCCTACTTACCCTAACATAATATCATATACACATTGCCTACTTACCCTGACATAATATCATACACACATTGCCTACTCACCCTGACATTTCTCATACACATTGCCTACTTACCCTGACATAATATCTTATGCACATTGCCTACTTACCATTGACTTAATATCTTATGCTGATTGTCCACTTACTCTGACATAATATCTTATACACATTGCCTACTTACCATGACATAATATCTTATACACATTGCCTACTTACCATGACATAACCACTGATAACATCTTATACACATTGCCTACTTACCCTGCCATAATATCATATACACATTGCCTACTTACCCTGACATTTCCTATACACGTTGCTCACTTACCCTGACATATGACATATCTTGTACTATCACAATCCACGTCGTTCCACACATATTGACCTCCTTCTTCTGCCAGCTCTATACAAGTCTCACTGCCATTACCAGGTGACTCCTCCCCCCAGTTACTGTAGATGAAAGCCTCGCCTGAAATCAAATACGTCAAGTCAAGCTCACAATCATCTTCATTACTCTGGTGATATTATCAACAGCTATGAATGATTGAAGAAAAATAAATAACATTAATCATTTACTTTCCAACCATCTCATTTATTCAAGCTCACAATAGTATGGATGTATAAAGAAGTATGCACATTTATGTTACATAATACCTAACCAATGATCAGTTGGAAATCTCACACGCTGCCAATTATGTGAAGGAATGGTCTGTAAAATCCTTCTCTTACAAGCTTGAGCTTACGCGATCATGATCAAGATCACTTTATAAACGAGCATATTTACTTTTACAGCGCTGGGATAAAATTTAGTCGTCAGATCTGACGTCTGTAGACGTCAGATTCGGACGTCTAAAGTCGATCCCCGCACTGTAAGAGTAAACATATTTATTATGGCCGTAGACCCATAACATAGGTATTCAAATGAACCGGAACGAGCTGACTAAGACATTTATTATGATTTCGAATTGAATGGAACCCTTTTGGCTCCGTGGTTGATATAAATATATTTAGAGCTTTAACAGGGTTTAACCCTTTGACCGCCAAATTATTCAATCTGAATTTTCACCCACTTCAAGTTGTGTCTCGCTGACGCGATCCACAACTTCAAGTGAGTGAAAATTATTCAGATTTGACAAAATGGAGGTCAACTGTTTTTAAATATTGCTGATTGATGTCACATTTTATCTTTAACATGTTCGTGGTGATTTATCTTTAACATGTTCATGGTGGTACATAATGTGCTAATAAAAAATATATGCGGCACCGGCAGCTAAAGGGTTAATGGGTAAATAAAGGCTCCACGGTACCGTTTTAACCCTTAAAGCGCTACGATTGATTATTTTTCGCACTCACGGCTCTATCTTGACTAAGATAAAGGGGGCTACAGGACGACCATTAGGTCATATGCGGTCTAGAGGCATGTCTAGACTAGAGGAGCGCGCAGCGCGAGGGCTGACGCGGGATTATGCACTAGTTCTGGTATAAACCTTATAGTGCCTCTCTCTTTTCACCTGGTGAGGTAGGTGATTGTACAAGCATTGGCAAGAAGTCCAGGAGACAAGGAACCAGGGCAGGGCTCCTGAACCATAAAGAAACAGCCGTTTGAGCGACCAGCCACCAGAGTAAGGGCAAGGACTGACCCTTTTGAGATGTGCTCTGCTTTCTGAGCAGTGTGTTTGAAACCACCATCATGAACCATGAACCGTCATCGTTAGCCAACCATCCGTGTCCGCCGTGCCATCACCCAAGCTGGCAATATAATGATAGAGAGCTCATTGCTTAAGACCAGAATCCGTCTCCTTCAGTGCTATGATTGAAAGCCCACTGCCTCATGTGTCTAACAAAGCGGCTCCTTTCAGTGCCCCTGTTCTCTGTGGGAACAGGAGTTCAGGAGTTCAGCCGATATCCGTCAACCGTCAACCGTGTTCTTGTCTCATGCAGTGGAGTGATAGGGAACTCACTGCTTTTGGTATGTCACACAGAACGGCGCCCCCAGAGTCCCTGTTCTATGTGGGAACAGGAGCTCAACCGTTATCCGTCAACCGTCAACCGTCAACCGTGTTTAAGCGTCAGCCTGGATTGCAGCCAGCAATTGATCCAGAATTGTATTAGAGCCTGATCGTTTTTGAACGATCTCATGATTCAACACCAGATCCTTGAAACACTGTGTGTTTTCAAGTGATCTGAATGTTTTAACCGCCAGTGCTGTCATCCTAGTTTTGATCATAGGGACATTAGTGAGGTCATGCAGATCTATTGTTCTCATTCTGTCCAGGTAAGTTACACCAAGTGCTAGTCTCAGGCACTTATTTTGAAAGATCTGCATTTCCTTCACTTGTGATTCCCTTAAAGCTCCAGTTATCAGTGAACCATATTCAAGGACAGGGCGTATAAAGCACTTGTAGGCTTTTAAGATGGCATATGGTCTGGCGCCCCAGTTTGTCCCTTTGAGCAACTTCAACAGGTTCAGTCGCCTGTATACCTTTGTCATTAGGTCTTTCATATGGTCTTTGAAACTAAGCCTTCGATCAAATAGGATTCCAAGCAGTTTGGCTGTTTCAGTTTGAATAATAGGCTCACCAAACAGTTCCAGATCTATAAGTTCTGGTTTTGGACCGACACTAAACACAATCAGCTGAGTTTTTCCTGCGTTTAGTTTTATCCGCCATTTGGAACACCATGCTTCAATAAGTTTTAAAGCTTTTGATAGCTTTGCCTTCACCCATTTGGCATTGGTTGCATGTGCCCAGATTCCCATGTCATCTGCGAACTGGGAAAGCCTGACATTGAGTGAACTCATGTCTGGGATATCATTCACATAGATAATGAAAAGGAGAGGGCTTAGGACCGAGCCCTGTGGTGTGCCCGCATTGAGGGTCACCTCCTCTGAGCAGTTGTTACAGCAATTGACTTTGATCGTTCTGTCACTTAGGAAAGATGATATCAACCTGACCATCTTCCTAGGTAAGCTGCCGTTCATCAGCTTGTATCTTAGTGTCCGTCATGCCACACCGAGTCAAATGCTTTCTCACCATCGATAAAGATTGCTCCACCTTTCCATTTCTTAGTGAATCCCAGTTGAGTTTCCTCTACCAGTCTGAACACATGTTCCATGGCGATGCGCTTGCTCCTGAAGCCATTCTGCCATTTGTTAAAGAACTTTTCTTTCTCAAGAAAGCTCCTTATTCTACCAGCTTTTTCAAAGAGTTTGCCCATACAGCTCAGCAGGCTGATAGGTCTATAGTTCCCCGGCATTTTTCCGTCTTTGCCTGGCTTAGGTATCATGATACCTTCAGCCTTTTTCCATAGCTTAGGATAGTATCCTGTAGCCATACAAGCATTACAGATTTGGGCCAGGGCCTCATAAACCTTGTCATTTGCTTGCTTACGTACACGGTATCTGATACCGTCCAGACCAGGGGCCGAGCTAGATTTGCACTTTTTCTGATAAGCCTTGATTTCCCCTGTTGGTATTGGGGTTAGTGTCTCGTGATCATCGTCCTCTTCGGGGACGTGGCTTACTAGTGGCTTGAAGAGCATTTCGTGCTCTTTAATAGGGCTTTCTACCTCCACTTTGAACTCATCGTCAAAGATGGTCCCCTGGTGGACATTGTGTACTTTTTCAAGCGAGGCTGCGAACGTGTCAGCTCTCTCTTTGTCATTTTCAGTGTGAGTACCATCACTTCTCATGAGGGGAGTTTTTTTCTCGTTCCTCTAGATTTTGCCCCTGTTAGCCGGAAGAACGAGTTCCAGAACTCGGTTCCATCCCTGGCTCCGTCAAGTTTATCAATCTGTTCTTGCCAAGCCCTTTCCTTGTCCGTTTTGATAGATTCCTTGACCTCTTGTACATAGTCATGTACTCGGGCTCGTCACTGAATCTCATAGCTAGCCTTCTAGCTTTTCTTTTTTCTCTGATCAACTTAGACGTTTTTTCGGAGATAAAGAAATCCTGTTCTTTTTGTTTCACAGACTGACAACTTTTGTCTAGGGCACAAATCATAGAGGTTTCAAGCAGTTCAACAGCTTTTTCTATTTCCTCGGGTGTGGTGAGGTCACCCATCTCAATTGACTTTAGTTCCTTGCGGAATTTCTGCCAATTTGCCTTGTCAAGCCTGTGAACTGCTTTTGTTAGAGCTTTCTCCACCTCATGAGAATTCAATCTAATATGCACTGGAAGATGGTCACTCCCTACATCGCCTTTGACTGGCATGTCTCCCCCCCCCCCCCAGGATATTTTCAAAAACAAGGCTCTTAATCATGTTATTTGTGCATTTTGAAGATATTCAAAGGGGTGACAGACTGCCACTCGTGTCGCGCTACCGTATGGGTGGCCAACGGGTTCACTTGTAGAGCTAACATTGAACGTTCAATTAGTTCACTTGTTGAGCTCAAGTTGTTGTTGAGCTCAAATTGTTGTTGAGTTGTTGTCGAGCTAATGTTGAGCTAACATTACATGTGCCCATAACAGTGATGACTGTATGCATGTCTGCTCTGGTGGAGTCATCACTGTTATGGGCACATGTATTAGACACTTGGCATGCTTAGGTTAGCTCTCACAATAAAAAAGGCGGGAGTTCACTCTTTATTATTTCTCCCACATGTGATTATTCCATCAGCGTATTTAGCCATAATTTGTGTACTTATTATCTCGAATTGGTATTAGATTAAAGGTACACACTTCGAAGTAATGAGACTATAAAATTGGCTATAAGGCCTGATTTATCTATTATTGATATTTATTTTGATAAATATTGCCGCCAAAACGACTTTAAAATGCAGTATAGTCATTCAACAATTCTCCAATGTGACCCACAAGTTGCGAGGCATTATCAATCAACAATAGAGCATGCATGTGTCATGTGCCGATCATGTGATCACTGGTGATGTGGCCGTGTCTATTTTTGACAGTTCAGTAAACAAACGAGCAATGGAGTGGCTGAGCCGTTTTTCAAGTCAAAAGTGGCCTACACTAAACAGGGTTATTACGGTTAGATGATAATTGTGGCTTACTTTAACTGAGATGTTAGCATATCTATAGTTTCAGAAGCCCGATGTGGGGTCGGTAGGCGATAGGCCTACCTGTGGGGTTATCTGCAGCTTGGTAGGCCTACTGTCATGACTGTTGGCAGATTCCCGCCTTGCGGCACAGACTGGCGGTAGCGCGCACCGGGCGAGGACGACCCTGCCCAACAACACGAGGAATTCACCCGATGCTGTTTTAATGTTGGGCCAGCGTCGAAGACGGTGGACCAACATTGAAACAGAATTGGGTGAATGCCTCGTGATTGCTGGGTGTGTATTGGCGCGTATTTTTCATACACATTACCACCATACAGCTGCCCACATGATAGCTGCACGCGGCGGGTCTAAGCTGGCAAACTATCAAGCGTGTGTTCTCACTGGGCACAGCATCTCAAAATCTGAGATGACGATGAGTTTTTGTCAGGCATTTTTAAGTAAACTGTTAGGTAGGCCCTATATTCATTCTGTGAGAAAGGCGATCTCCCCCTACAGGCTCGTGGGTGTGGCGCTGGTGACAGCATGAAGTGGTTGGTGTGTTTACAACTGGACTTTGTCAGACTCTCTCGGTTTGCGTACGTCACCTTCACGTGACCAAAATTAGCATATGGCGTGTTTACACAGAATTCAAATGGCGACAGTTTGAATATCATTCGGCCATACAATCATTAAAACATCTTATATGAGAGTCCTGAATGATGCAGTATGGCCACATATACACGGCATTTTGTATCATAATTAAACTGAAAGTCATGTTTTGGAAACTCTATACCAGAATAGACTTTAATGTAGGAACCTTTAATAAAATAAGATGCATTGTTCATGACTAAACTGTCGATGTATATACTTATTATATATATTCAGAGTTAGAGACCAATTTGTCAAGCTGGTAAAAAATGGTACGTTCTATTTCAGAACATTTAAGGTTCAATGTTAGCTCAACGAGTGAACCAATTGAACGTTCACTGTTAGCTCTACAAGTGATACAAGTGAACCCGTTGGCCACCCATACTACAGCGCCCCACAACTTCAAATGAATAAATATTACTCATAATATTATGTACAATTTGAATCCTGTGATATATGCCAATATAACAAATATAGTGTTCATTATGACGAAATATGTATTGAAACTTGATATCAAAGACATAGATTACCATCCTGTTGTGTAAAGCCAAAAGGCAGTATCTGCTTAGTATACATGTACACAAATAATAGAAAACTGTAAATACAATTATTTACCTAAACTCTTACCTGTCTGCCATTGCCATGTTGTTTTGCTTAGTCCTATCCAGGCTTGTTTACTGGCATATTCGGCAAACAATACATGTGTCAATGTTTTCAGGCTGTCATGCCAGCTCTTTTGTCCCACTTTGACCAGATCTCCTCCAAGATTTCTACACATCTTGTCAGCTTCAAACCAGGTCACTGGGTTATTGTCACTGATGTACAGACAACGCTTCTCACCACCGAAAGTCACGGTGTGGTACATTAATTCCATAGAACAATCTCTGCTATCTGAAAATATCAAACCGGATCAGACCGAGGGTTTAGCGTTTTGCAAATATTTACATTTATTAAAAAGGGGGTCAATATTCAAACATTACCAAGTTGATAAAAAAACTAGCATGGTACCCTCGTTATTAACAATCTAAAGTCATTTTGTATATTGTATTGTTTTGTATTTTGTTTCAGCAATGAGGTAACCTCCTTGGTTTCAGCGAGTGTGCATTAACGGTTTTAGGAAAGCTACAAGCTTTATGAGAAAATACGATCACCAATACATCCATTTTTAAACTCTATTTCTGATCGAATATATTATATTCGTATTCTTAAGCACTGTTAAATGTTTGTGTCGTGAGCCTTGATGGACTCCATGAACCTGCCCCCGGTCTCACAAACCGACCTAACTCAAAATGTTGTCTTTACTATCAACACGTGATCACGTCGCAACCAATCAGTAGTGAGCTTAAGACCGACTTGAGTCTAGGGTGACTTAGCTGAGCAGGTTGGTGAAACCGGGCCCTGGGAATCTGGGATCCATTCCTGCACTGAGCATCTAAAGATTGAGAGTAGGCCTATCTTAATCTCTAATATATTTTACAAACGTTAACCCTGTTAAAGCGCTGAATTTTTATGAAAATCATGGAAACCAAAAGGGTTTTTTCAATTTGAAATCATCATAAATGTCTTAGTTAGCTCTTTCCACTTCATTTGGATACCTATGTTATGGGTGTACGGCCATTATAAATAGTTTTACTCTTAAAGTACGGGGATCGAATTTAGACGTCAGAATCTGACGTCTACAGACGTCAGATTCTGTCAACTAAAGTCGATCCCCGCGCTGTAATGGTTAATCTTAACATTTCTAATAGAAATAAGAGGAAGTTGATTATGAATACATCAATCTTGACATTTTTGCGGGATTGACCCTGACCTATTTCACAAACAAAATCCAGGAGTTTCCAGCAAGCTTCATCGCCAAACTTTCCCTCTATCCACGTGTCCATCACTCCACATGTCTGGTATCCGTTATAGTTATTGGGCTGGTGATAACCCCATCTAGCATAGGTACCTGTAACGCAGTAAAATTAATGATTAGTAGGCTAGTAGAAATCATTTATTCTCTTCCACAATAAAATGGTCACTCATAAATGAGGACTGTTGTAAAGAAACATTCATACATAAAATACATATAGTCACCTATTTATGATTAATTGACAGTATGACAGTATTTTTTGTTAAAAAGCATTTGTCATAAAAACAGTATTACATACCTAAAAATGAGTGAATATGTTCATGGATGAAATAAAGAATAACTGAATGAATGGGTCAATAAATAAATAAATGAATGAATGAATGAATGAATGAATGAATGAATGAATGAATGAATGAATGAATGAATGAATGAATGAATGAATGAATGAATTAATTAATTAATTAATTAATTAATTAATTAATTAATTAATTAATTAATTAATTAATTAATTAATTAATCAATCAGGGAATGAATGAACGAATGAATAAATGAATGAATGAATAAATGGATGAATAAATGAATGAATAATTGAATGACTACATGCATGCATGCATGCATGCATGCATGCATGCATGAATGAATGAATGAATGAATGAATGAATGAATGAATTAATGAATGAATGAATGAATGAATGAATGAATGAATGAATGAATGAATGGATGGATGGATGGATGGATGGATGGATGGATGGATGGATGGATGGATGAATGGATGGATGGATGGATGAATGAATGAATGAATGAATGAATGAATGAATGAATGAATGAATGAATGAATGAATGAATGAATGAATGAATGAATGAATGAATGAATGAATGAATGAATGAATGAATAACTGAATGAATAACTGAATGAATGAATGAGTGATACTTAAAAAAAATAATTATTAATAAAATTTAAAAAAATAACTATCAAATTAACTAATAGATGAATCAAATGACTTAATAAGACAGATATCGCTCATTACTTATTAACGAGTTACCCTTTAACCAATAATGAGCGATCATGTGATCGATAACGACGAAGAAAAGAAAAAAGTAAAACGTTTGTAAGATGTATTGATAGATAGACATTTTCTATCGCCACTCATAAATTAATTTATTTTTTTATCCATTGAAGTATACAAACCATACAGGATAATAAACCTGACATTATTTCAGGATAACACATAATTATCATATGTGAGAATTGAAAACATAGTTAAAGACATATGATAACTGACCGCCTATTTTGTAGACAAAGTTGAGATTGATTCCTCCACACCAGATAGAGAGGTGAGAGGCCAGGTCCTCACACTCAGTCACACACAGCCTGGATGTACCGTGCAACCCGTAATCAATGTTATCACCACAGTAACATACATGAGATGTCTTAGAAGGCGACTGAAAATCAAAACCGTTCACAAAGCATCAGCACACAATGTAGCCTACCATAAAAAGCTACCTGATAAGAGTTGGGTGTGGCTCCGACTTCAGGCTAATAGTTGTCGCGATATTGCTATAGCATGTATAGAGTGCTGAAAGCGACGAAAAACACTATTCACTCACACTCAGTCACTCACTATCTCACTCAACCACTGTCTCACTCAATCTCTATCTCACTGACTCATTCCACTCACTGACTCACTCATTCCGGAATATGAACAAACTTCCATCGGCCGTGTTGGATTTTATATATTTTTTTTAATTGTTACGGGTCACTCTCGGACATTTTAATATTAATCAGGCCATTTCCTGACATATTTAGATTAGGTACTATGCTGATGAAAACGTCATTGCCAAAAACGCATTTCGTTATTAGTTGTCATATTTGATGGCTAATTTTGTAGGAGTTAAAATGTAACCGAACGGAATCAGCAATGGTTTATACCATAATAGAGTATTTACAAACACAGGTCTTAAATATGTCACTGATTGGAACGCAAACATACAAACTGTGTTGTAGGCCTATATAGTAAGCAGTTCACATCTGAAAAGGGCTGTTTAATAGTGGAGCCTTATTTAAAAAAAACTGTAGTTCATTTACCTACGACTCGAGCAACAATAAAAAAAGCATAAAAGACCTTCCTTCACCAGTGGGACAATGCCTATAAAAAAGCCAGAATGGATGAATGGATCGGGCTTTTGATCTGGTTGCGTGTGCCTAATGGGATAATTTGTTCCAGGCAGTGGGCAATTTTCGAAATACATAAAAAGTCAGATTACGGCTTGCATGAAAGCCACTACACGTTCATGTTCGTGCATTGAACACTAATGACCATTGACGTGACATTGAATACGTTAAAAACATTGCAATCCGTTGATGTAATTAATGATGTACAGATGATGATGTGAGGGTGGTGATTTATTGAGAGTGTTGTTTCCCTTCCCTGGCCCGATAAGGGGTTCTGGGCTTGTCTAGGATTAATCCCCAGACATACCATGAAGTACAGGTACGTGTGTTTACCTAAACAGAACACAGCTCCACAATCTTCGGGTCGGATAGTCCTCAGGGTAATTCAAATCCCTTTAACACAAGAAAATGGCTGTACATATTTACCAGTGGTACAGGCATTGGTTAGTATACCGGTAATTTGACGAGAAATATTACGATAAATATCACAGTAAATGTTGATTATGTAATTCTGTGAAACGCAGTGACGTCACCGAAAACCCTCTTGAATGGCTACTCGGTGACAACAATGTTATATAATCCCCCCTCATTGCAAGTATTGCAGGTCAAGGCTATTATTCACAGAATTAATAGGCAGTACTAAACCCTTATCCTGCTAAATTAAATAATTGAAATTTTAACCCACTTGAAATTGTGTCTCGCTACCGCGACCCACAACTTCAAGTGGCTGAAAATTACTCATATTTGTTTAATTTGAGCCCAACTATTTGCAAATCTTGATGTTTCGACACATTTTTCATTCCCAATAACAGTGATTTGGTCGACTAAAACGGATCAAAAACGACTATTGTCGTGATTAGTAGACAAAAGGTTAATTGGGCCTATAGTCAGAAGCAATGATTATTTGCTAGGTATTTACCTGTGTTGCTGCATAGATAAAACCAAGATTTTCACATTCCACCATACAACGTTCTGGGTTAAATAGTCCGGGCACTGACACCTCTAAGGGGAAAACTCTGTTATTCAAATCAGGATTTTCATGGTAGCATCCTTGTGGGGCAAGAATTGTGTCATCTGAAATACAATAGATTGTTATGGGAACTTATGGGGTGTAGAAAATTATGTCATAAAAATATTATGGTATTACTGAAAAAATGAATGGTGACGAAAACGAAAGACACCAAACAATTTATCCATATTCAATCAATAGTGTTATGTCGAAAATATAATAATTTATGTTAGGCTTATTATCAAGGATGACAAATTAACGCTGGCCCAACACTAAATCAGAACCGGCCCAATGTCTCGAATGCTATAACCTGCTATTGTTCTATTTTTATTCACTGTCTGCGTGTCATGTGTATTCAAGGGTCCAGAATTAAAAAGGGGGGTCCGTACAAGTTACGATATATCGTAGGCTTCGGCGTGGTCGAGATGGCCAACTTTTTGGGGGCATCAACTGCATCATAACAGCTACATGATTATATACTATAGGCCTAATTTGAGGTGTAAATCGGTCCAATACACACACCCAGTGTTTAAATTGAACCACAATTGTGTGTAAATTTCACCAGCTTTACTTAGAACAGTCTTTAAGGGACAACAGATTTATTTTTTTAATGAGGTCATGCAGTAACCAACCAGTACTAACAGATAAGGTCCCTAAATATAATATTTTCATAGACATAATAAAGTAATCACATAATACCACGAGTAGTGATAATTGGAGATTCGCAAATTAGAACACGTGGTTAATACGTAGTTAAGGTACCAATGCTGCTAAACATTGGTACATGTATATTACCTTCGGGGGCGGGGGCCCTAGGGTAGTGGTTAGCACCGCTGCCTTTCACGCCAGAGTCCGGGGTTCGGTTCCCGGTCTCGGCGGTTTGAAAAAAACAAAATTGTTTCTTCCCCATCCACGTGTGAAAGTTAGTATTGTGGGGAGCCTCCGTGACCGAGAGGTAGCGTGCTCGGACTCAGACCGCCAGGGCCCGAATTTCGAATCCTGTGTCTGGAGGACAGTGTCATCTCAATCATCTCACCATCCTCAGGAGGTTCTCCTGGCCCAGTTTAGCCTATATGTGCACAAAGGTGGCCTAAAGCCCGATTCATTTCATTTTTATATTACCTTCGGTAACCGTATTACTTCATGTTTAATTCTTTAAAACAACTGCAAATAGTTTACGGTTGACACCGCTGCGTTCACACATTACAGGGGATATGACATACTAATCCATTTAATTTGGTGGCGTGTAGGCCTATATTGGACCTAGATATGTGTAATATGGACCAGCGTCCACTACATATTTTTTAGAAGATGGCGTGTAAATTGAACCATGTGGTGTGTAATTGGAACCAGTTCAAATTACACACACTCTGTGGTTCAATATACACGCTAACAACATATGTTATAATTCCACCTGTATAAAATTAGAATGTTTTTTCTAGGGCTATCTATTTTTGCTCATTCAGTGTAATATTAAGCGCTAACAACATATGTTATAATTCCACCTGTATAAAATTAGAATGTTTTTTCTAGGGCTATCTATTTTTGCTCATTCAGTGTAATATTTAGTGAAGCGATAGCTTATGTTGACATAAATGAAAAGCACTGAAAAAGACTAAACTAATTTTATTTTCAAGTCGTATATTGTACGGGTCCGGAGCTGTCCGGAGCTGAGTTATGATCATTTTAGTGACGCGGATGGGTCGATGTTTCAAAAATAAAAAATTGGCAAAAAATTGATTGTATATGATAATAGCTTATTAATTCCTATCCCAATTTTATTGTTGCATTTTTAACAGAACACACTACCACAAGAACTGTTAAATAGTAGCTTATTTAAAAATAAAACATATAGTTGCTGAAAAGGAAAAGCCGTCATTCAGTAGCCTATAAAGCGAGATATTGCGAAGTGTAAATCAACAGCACCAGTATTGGTGGTATATGTGACTGTAATTCATAAAAAGTGATATGGTAATTTTCGTGCTTTTGTTAGAATCATTATTTAGCAATATAATTTATTATATTTAGGTGATAATCCCGATAAATGGGTCCAAGCAGGGCGGATCCAGAAAAAAATCTGACGGGGTTCCAACCAATATATCTATATAGGATATATATGGTAATTTTCAGGTTTTAAATATTCGTTAATTTTTTATTTAAGGACTTTTCGTATTTTCAATATTAAAAATACTTTTGTCTTCGATATTTAGGCCTTACAGATAAGCCTATAGTCACTGCGATGTGGAAGGTCACCTTTAACTGACGCTTTGTGTTTTAGCTTTCACGGCGGAGTAAGTTAGTCATGAAAGCTAAAATTCCCCTCATCCATCGTTTAGTTATCACAAGTATACTGTAGGCGTAGCCCACTTCACCCTGACGTAATATCAATTACGGAAATAACTATTCATGACACGTTGGTTAAATGCTGGGTCAGCGCCGGAGAGACCAGGCAAACGTTGAGTTAGCATTGGGGTAGCATCCAGTGTTAGTGGCCATGGACTCTCAAGCTGGTATTGTTATAGGCCTAGATACAAACACATTACTGTAAGTTAGGCTAACTAGCAAAACCGGTCCAATCACTGTATAATAATTATGATCAATAACTAAACAAATTGATAATGTACTTTATTCTCGAGTTATTTGTTTTCATGCACACGCGCTATTGGCTAATATACATGATAAACATTGTTGCTGAGTCTTCATAGAGACTGGAGCTAAAACTCACTGTAGTCATTTTCGATTATAGGTAGCTCTATTATAATAAATATTTATTTTTAAATCCCATTATAATAAAAATTTACTTTTAAATCCCCTAATTTGTTCTCTTCGCGAGAATTAAAACTTCGCGAAAATTACCAGATCTATATCAGTATAAGTATTAAAAAATGACTTATAGGTAAACAGAAAAAACGTACTACAATTTCAATGTGCATAGAGCGCCTTCAAAATGAGATGAAATAAACCGGGCTTTAGGTCACCTTTGTGCACATAGGCCTATAGGCTAAACTGAGCCAGGAGAACCACTTGAGGATGGTGAGATGATTGAGATGACACTGTCCTCCAGACACAGGATTCGAAATTAGAGCCCTGGCGGCCTGAGGCCGAGCACGCTACCTCACGGTCACGGAGGCTCCCCACAATACTTTCACACATAAATGGGAAAGAAACATTTTTTGTTTCTTTCAAACCGCCGAGACCAGGAACCGAACCCCGAACAGGAAAGACAGCGGTGCTAACCACTACCCTAGGGCCCCGCTCAAGAGCGCATTCAAAGCTAGGCGTATTTAACATGTTTAATTTATTGAAGTCTTTGGAAACAAAGGGCGGTGTGAATGTTATGCAATAGTCGGTCCCCCGATGACAACCACTTTCCACTTGAAAGGCAGTATCTACCTATGCTACAAGTGAGCAGATACTGCCTTTTGGCTTTGTAAAGCAGTGTACATTATGATTTGGCGGGACTGTTAATTACACTTGCTGCCGGTGTCACCCCCACCCTTTCACACCTCTTAGTGCCAGCGTTTATCTTAAGATCAATGAAACAGCCTAATTGACCAACAAAGAAAGATAGATTATCAGTTTTGTTCTGAAACCCTGTCATCAAAACGGTGACTGGGTTCCAATCCCCCAAAAATCAATTAATTTCTCGAACCTTGTAATTTGTTAGATTTGAAAACACTGACAGGGTTCCGGAATCCGCCCCTTCTTGGCAAGAAAAATCCCTAATCATAAAAATGGAAGTAAATCATGCACAGAAAATGATAGGAGAATTAGTGTTATACTTCTCCGGGTAAGCTCTATATGAATACATAGAAACGCGTTCGGCATACAAAAACGAATAGGCCTGCGTTGACGATGACCCATGCCAGGCTCGGTTCAACAGAAATAGAAAGGCCATATGACATTGTGACCCATTTGTACATAAGGAGACTCATGTCGGAAAAATATAATATGATACCATTGAATAGCACAGAGCTGTAGCTTTAATATGATACCAAGAACTACCCGGCTAAGTCAAGCTACTCACATTGCGTGAAGCTCGGCCGCACTGACGACCATTTCTCCACAGCTGCCCGTGTAAAAAAGACAGTGACTCCGCCTACCGATAAGACGGTAACGGTGTTGGCCCTAGTCAGCTAGCGCGCTTTGGTGATCACAGTAGAGCCAAGCCCGCTAAAACATGACGGTCAGTTTGTCAGAGCCTTGCGATGTCATCAGGGTAACCAAGAACATGAAATTATGTTGATCCGGAGCTGAGTTATGATCATTTTATTGACGGGGATGGGTCGATATTTCAAAGAAATAAAAATTGATAAAATTGGCTTTAGGCCTAACGTCATGGCAAAAAATTGAAAAAAATCCAAGATGGCCATTGAAAACAAAAAAAATCTGATAATCACAATCGTGTGATGCCTGCCTGCCTGCCTGCCTGCCTGCCTGCCTGCCTGCCTGCCTGCCTGCCTGCCTGCCTGCCTGCCTGCCTGCCTGCCTGCCTGCCTGCCTGCCTGCCTGCCTGCCTGCCTGCCTGATATTCCTGATATTAATGATAACTGATATCCCGAGTTAAAATTTTGATGCTTATAAATCATTGCAAATGAGAGTATCATTTTTTATGAATTTCTCGATAAAAAAAAAAATCGAGCCAGCGTTGATTTTTAAAACCAGTACGCCTATTCGATTCAGATGTTCACTTCTTGCCTACTTTAATACGGTAATGTTTTAGAACCAAAAAGAGCAGATCCGTTACCACTCCCTCCCCTCAGCATTATTATCATCCGAATGAATTTACTCGAGTACTAGGCCTAATCATAGGGCCTACATGTTTTCATAACAGTTATTCTACAACATAGTCCTAGATAAAAATTAATATGTTCAAATGTGAGTAATCTTCTCCACGTGTGTATGGGATAAGATAACGCCTTGTTAGTAACGATCCTACATATTATATTAGGCCTATATCACAAAATGAATCACATTGCTAGAATTGTTGTTATATTATGTCATATAAATAATATCACTATCTTCTTTCTGTATGGCGTGTGTGGTGAGTTCGTCGTAGCTTTAAATAGCAAAAAATCAAGAATTCTTAGGGCCTACTCGAAAAATAGCAAACTATTTACAGAAAATGGGTTCCTGTAACGTCATCCTCTCGCACACCTTTCAAAATCCCACGCGTGATATGTTGTAATTTAATTCCAAACAAATTGTGTGACTGTGAATAAACTGTGTCGAAAAGTTTTATGATGTAGTTATGATGACTTCACTAGGTGGGGTTATAGGCCTGATAGTTTGCATCTGAGGTTAATTAGGCCTAGGCCTAATCATGCTAAATGTTCTAGGCTACCTTTACATTGTTCACGGAGGCCCATCAGACCAATTCTACATTGATAATATAAAACATCAAGTAACAATAATAGTGTTAATAAATACACCTATAGACCTAATTATGAGGTTAGTCCTTAACATAGGACAGAGGCCGCGCCTCAGTGCGCCGGGTCTGCAGTGATATTTTTTCAACCAATTTGTGTTTATTTGGCTTAATTGAAGGCCTTAAGTTTTGTAAAACCATCATGTTGCACTAGGCCTAATCCTAAAATGAACCTGAATGGATATATACTATACAAATCAGACGCTTTTATATCATATTAGAAGTTACCAGACGTTATTTTGGTCAGTTGAAAATGGCTGTTGGACAAAATCTGTGTCTGAATGTCTGACATAAATTCTATTTTACGAATACTGAAGATGCGGAACAGTCTGGAAAATACGATAAACAGGAAGAATTGATATTTATCTTGTAATTATATATTAAACTATATCAATATAAATGGAGTAGTCTGCACTATATTAATCAATTTAGAAAAATAAATCGAAAAAACATTGACACAAATCTCTTGCTATCGCTTATATCTAAACCAGTTTTCAATGTCACGAAATATTTTTTGTTGTAAGAATAAGATTTTTTTTCCAGTCTTCCATCAATGTATATATTGTGAGGTTTCAATGAATTTAAAAGTGACAATATAGACATAAACTACAAAAAAGAAACACAATAAACGGCTGACGGCCGCTTTTAACTGACTCGGACTCAGATCGCGGCGGCCTTTGTGTAGCCTGGCTTACTATGAGGTAGGCGCGCTCGCTTCAACCGGCCGTTTTCCTAAATATGGCTTCACAACAGTTTGTTCACTGTCCAGTTGACTTTGTTTCTTGCCTTACACGAAACTTAGAATACAAATCATCATGTCTGAATCTGACGCAGTACCAGCATCTCCTGTCAAGGTTAAGTCTCCCAAGAAGAAGAGTCCTAAGGCAAAGGCTGTAGTGGCACATCCCCTCTACAGTAAGATGGTTATCATGGCCGTAGAGGCTTTAGAGGAGCGTGGGGGTAGCAGCAAAAAGGCCATCCTCAAGTACATTATGAAGAATTTCGATGTTACAAACGCAGAGAATAAAGTTAATAGCCGTGTGAAGGTTGCTCTGCGTGCTGCTGTGGATAATAATAAACTGACAGTGAAGGAAGCCAAGGGAAGAGGTGCGAATGCCAAGGGTATGACGGGCAGCTTCAAACTCGTTCAGAAGAAGACAAAGGCCGATAAGCCGAAGAAACCTAAGGTCAAAGCTGCCGCCAAGAAAGCGAAATCGCCAAAGAAGACAACCACTCCCAAGAAGTCACCTAAGGCAAAAAAAGTCGCTAAGTCCCCTAAGAAGGCCACCAAGTCCCCTAAGAAGGCCACCAAGTCCCCTAAGAAGGCCACCAAGTCTCCTAAGAAGGCTACCAAGTCGCCTAAGAAGGGCCGCGGCAGGCCCAAGAAGTCCGCTACTTGAGCAGTGGGACTACGTCTATTTACCTGTTGTATCTCCAGTTCCTGAGGTGGCCTCGGCCCGGCTGGTGGGGGCTAGCTAGACGGTAGACCCCCTCCCCGTCCTGCCATGGATTGTACGAGTGCTGGAGCCTGATTAGACTGTACTGTACCACAAGTTCAGCCATCTTGATCAGCGTATTCAACACCTGACGCCAGTGACGGTGTGTATGTCATAACTGGTTATAAAAACAATGTGGTGACTCACGTCAGTCGTCTACGTTTTCACGTATCAGGATATCTCGACTGATGGACAAGATCATGACATTGTGCCATTTGGGATCCAGGTGTAATTCGGAGTGCATAATCTACAAGTATTACCTTGTAGAGTTAGTAGTGCCAGTGGAGCTAACAGCCCACACGTGAGGGACCCACACAAGACATTGGCTCAATTATTGCAACGCTCGACATTCAACCAAATTTGTTACGGTTGTCTTGTCCAGTCCTGGGTCATAGCTGACTTTTTAAAGTTGACATTATTTTATTCCACATAGGGCCTAGTAGGTTCATTCATGCATGTAGCCTAAGCCCAGCTGACTGCTAAAATCTAAACGCTGGTTGAATGTTGTGCCATCGTTTAGATTTAACTGTTTTTAAATAGACCTAGTTCATGAATCTCATGTCATCATTATTGTGAGCGCTCACTCTCATCTCATTCACGTTTTAAATGTATTTAGTATGTTCATTCTCATGTCTGACAATAAATTTAAAACATGCCTTGACTTTTTAGTCTGTTTTCCTTATTTATATTTGCTCTTTCTTTGTTTTCGCATCACATGACGAGCGTATTGAACCGTATGGTAGCCCTATAGCTTTTGAAAATGCCTGATTGGTTTACCGTTTACTAGAGTCAGATTCACATTAAATTCATCAACCAGGATTATTGAATTTCGCGGATTTCTACATCAATTCTCAACCAATTTTTACACATTCATGTCAGTGACTACCCTGAAAGTTTCGCGAAGTTTTGATAAGTATTGTAGAAGTTACACCATTTGACAGGTCATAAAATTCTGAGACGAAGCTAACGGGTTTATAGAGGGCGACATTTGTATTTATTTACTACATGTTAAATGGTCTAACTTCGCGAAACTTTCAAGGTAGTCACGGCATAAACGGAAAATAGTGTGTGTAAAATTTAATGAAAATTGGTTGAGTATTGACTGAGAAATCGGCGAAAATCATTCACCACGGTTAATGTGAATCCGACTGGACTATAGGCATAAAACCTACATATTTTATTGTTGTCTCGCATATAACCATTTCAATCGCGATTAAAATGGTTTTGGATTCCATTTATTTAAAAATTGTTTTCTATCCAACCTTTTTAAATGTGTTTTTTTTTCACATTTATTTTTAGGGTAGAAATGCCATACAAACTGTCGAACAATATTTTTTTTTTACTGCAGCGTTAATCCGGAAGCGCTAACATAAACCATCCGCTGTGCAATATCCACAACCACGAGACATTGTCCAAATTGTGGGTTAACGTTGTCTCGCCATCTTCGACGGTAGCCCAGCATTGGGGTAATGTCTCGTGTTTGTGTGTCGCACGCGTCACGCTGCACAGCACTTCAATCACGGGCCCAGCAAACACGACACGTTAAACGATGATGTTTTAATGTTGGCCCAACGTCTGCGACGTTGGGCCAACATTAAAACATCATCGATTTAACGTGTCGTGTTTGCTGGGGGCTAGCCTAATAACCGCCGGTCCTGATTATATTCCTTTTTTACCATTAGCATATTAGGCCTAAACACCCGTTTTTCAACAAAATAAAACCTGACATCTATCAACAACATTTCAAAATCGTTTTACCTCCATTTTGTCAAATCCGAATAATTTTCACCCACTTGTAGTTGTGGATCGCGTCAGCGAGACGCAACTTCAAGTGGCTCTAAATAACAATTAAATAATTCGGCGGTTAAAGTCGAAATGATCTGTTCGGGGGCGGATCCAGGGTAGAAAAAAGGCATGGTCACCGAAAGATAAAACATGAGTTTAGAAAAATGAGTCCTATAGACTAGACAGGGCCGCTGTACAGTTTTAAATGTAGGCCTGCATTTTTCATTCGGTTACAAAGTCATGCCATTTTTAAAAATGGGAGCCCTTTAAAAGGGCACATGCATAGGAAATCAAAGGGCGGGGTTTTTTTGCTAATAAACTACAAAATACTAGTACATCATTTGTATCTAGAAGAAATGGGTAAATAACTCGCATAGGCCATATCATTTAAGGCCCCCGTAATCTAATTATTGTATCATGTATATTGGACCTACATAAAATTACATTTTCTAGATTTCAAAAGGGGGCACTCTTATATCACGCGAATGTCCCCCTTCGGATCCGGCCCTGGGATTGGGTGTGCGTGTTTCATTATGTGTTGCCTATAAGCTCGCGAGCGCTCAAAGTTTATTGCATTCGGCTGACAAGACGTTTTGTAACCATGGTAACAGCTTGCCCAGTAAACACGAGATATTGACCCAATGTTGAGTTATTGCTGTACCATCGTCTTCACCGCCGGTCCAATGATAACTCAACATTGGGTCAACGTCTCGTGTTGGTTGGGGAAGTGACATCATGAAGCAGTGGGCGTGTGGACCAGTGCTAAATCTGATCTGCTGATGGCGGGAGAGGACAAAGGAACTTCTTGCCCGGTAGACAACTTGAAAACTGAGAGCATAAAGATAACGTAATATATTATTTAAAATCCCGAAAAAGTTTATAGTGGCGCGTATTTTTTGCTGTTAAATGATAAATAATATCAACATTTATTTTGATAATTTAGGTAAACTAAAGTTATTATTTTTTCAAGTCGGAAAATTCCTATAGACGAAATCAAAGAAGTAGAGAAGGTATAGGTCTTTGACGAAATATAATCAAAGTAACGTTGGTGTGTTCTGAAATATTAAAAAAATATAACTACACAGGCGCCCAGGTTTTTTTTATTATATTATTTTATTCGTTTCTAAATAATATGTTCATTTTACGTAGGCCTACCAGAGATATTATAATAACGAGATATGCCACTCTCATTGGCTGTATACTTGACAGCACTAAACCGGAAGTGTTACTACATGGGCGAGCCAGATGCCGGTTTGGAGGAGTACATTTCCCAAACACAGCCTAAAAAAACTACATGTTATAGAGAGGCCGTGTCGGTACCGGTTCAGAAAACAGGCCAAAATAAACATTACAATGGATGACAACATTACTATCACCTCATTTTATTGAAATAAATGTTTAATAAACAAATTCACATTGAAAATTATACTTATAACGTCGTATTTTATGAAGTAAAATAGCAAAACTGTACAAGTAACCGACTCGCCGATTGCCGCCGATTGTTTGTCAACCGATGGATGAGTGAGGAGTGACAGCACATTTGAGCGAACCGTCGGTAACAGTGACAGACAGCTAGAAGTTGTACGCTGTCAAACGGGCAAGTGACAGTCGGAAAATCAATAATATGGATGATATAATCTAACAGTTAGTCTACTACTTTATAATAAAAAAATATTGCCACTAAATTTGAGGGTCATTCTAGTAATTGGATCTTCCGATTTCATGAAATTGTCAACAGGGAGTGACAGTGACAACAGCTAACGTGACTGTAGCTGGGGACTTTAGGCCTATAGGCCCTACGGGAGAGGGAGGGAAGTTGGGCCACGAGGCACGTATGGGCATTGGGCACCCCTTCTATTGCCAAATATTTTTTTAATGTAGACTAGGGGGCCTATAGACCTAGTTTTGCAAATTTTTGATGTGTATTTCATGCTCATAATTTTTCAGTACTTCAAGATATAGACTAGACCTAGGCCTAATTTAACTTGAGACCAATTTTGACACATCTACAGGTAGACTAGTCTATCTTTTCTAATAGGTTATAATGAGTCCATAATTCTAAAATGAATTAGGGTCTACTGACATCAGACAAGGTGGTTCACAGGGTTCAATTTAAATAACTAATATATAGGCCCTACGGATGCATGTGCCCGTAAAAAAAAATATTAGGGGCGCATGCACGTGCTATTTGTTTTTCTATTTTTTCAATATTTTGACTTTTTTCCCAAATTTAGTTACGTGAAGATATATAGGGCTTACTGTAGCCGTGTCGTCCTCTCCGAAGCCTGTTTCAGGCACTGGGGCTATATATAACTGCACATGAATAAAGTGTTGATATCCCTCTTGCGCATCGCGACCAAACACCTGAAACTTGAGTGCACAACACCCCTAAACAAAAAGATTTAATTGGCCTGGATCAACCCCCCCTTGATCCTGCCTTACCCTCCCATTTGATAAAAAAGTAATCCAGACAGAAGTTACAGAAAAAAAATAATAATTTGCCTTCACGCCCTACTTTTTTGTTCAAATTTGTTTTGAACCACCCACAGCCCCCCTGGCAAAAAAATTGGCCTTGTCCTTCCCCGCCGGTAAATAAACGTTCACAGAGGCTACTGCGTCAAATGAAAAAAAAACCTAAAAATAAACATTTGTTAAAACCCCCATGTGCCCACCCTGCCTGAATTTTTTTAATTGGCCTGTACTATTCCCCCTTCCTGCCTTATCCTCACATTTGAAAAAAAGTAATCCGGGCTGAGGTTATAGAAAAAAAAAATTTGCCTTGACCCCCCCCCCCCCTATTTTTGTGTTCAAATTTGTTTTGAACCCCCCACTCCCACAGCCCCCCATGGCAAGAAAATGAAAATGGACTTGACCCCCAACCCCTCAGTCTGACCCTCCCCGCCCGTAAATAAATGTAATCCACAGAGGCTACTGCAATAAAAGAAAAAAAGACACTTAAAATAAATATTTGTTAAAACCCTCCATGTGCCCACCCTGCCTGAATTTTTTTAATTGACATGGATCATTCCCCCTTCCTGTCTTACCATCCCATTCAAAAAAAATAATCCGGACGGACAGACAGACAGTCAGCCGGACAGACAGACGGACAACCCGACTACATAATGCCTCTGGCCGCAGGATGCCTCCGGCCGCAGGCTGGCGGAGGCATAAAATACACCATAACTACTATAAAAATGAGAAAAAGTCTAACTTAAACTTTTTATTGACAATGGGCACTCAAGATTCACTTGAGTAAAATAGACTATCAATTTGTGCCATGAAACATTTTATTGTAGCACTATTTTATGTTATCAAATATTTTCTTTAAATCTAATTCAACCTTGACAATCTCAACATGAAAATTGATAAGCAACACAACTGACATTCTAAAGTCAGCAAGAAATATCTCATTTCACCAAATACCTTTAACTTGTTTAAGCAAATATAAAGTGTCTTATGTATAATTATTAAATATAATCAAGAATGTGGTTGTATATTCTTGATATAATATGTTAGGTTATCCAAATTGAAGTGGATTATATAATTTCAGGTAAATGATGCATTTGTGATACCACAGTCCTTCATGGGTTATATAAGTCATTATTTACAGTAGAGCATGCTATGAGCAGCCACTTTTATGAGCAGCCAACCTCCTATGGGAGGCCACTAGGTCATTCCTCAAAATGATCCTTATCAATGAGCTTGTGGGAGAAATTTGTCATCATCTTCCTGGAAACCATATGCATTGCACTGATGGATGCACAGATGTCCACAATTTCTTTTCTTCCTACAAAGAAATTGATATAAATACAAAACCAATACAATTTTTTTCATGTACATACAGTAATAAAAAATTTTTATGACAGTGTAATAGTACATACATGTATATAATCATAAGGGAATGACCATTTTATTTCCTGGGGGAATTATGAAGGGCTAAGTTTATTTTTACACACACCATTTGAAACCAGATTTGTTTCTCAAGAATTTAAAGTCAGCGTTAACAAATGCATAAATAATTTATTGGGTGATATTTGTGCACTTTTATTCCTCCAAATTATACAAAGCCATTTAAGTAGCAATCATGTCGTACAATATTTTATATTTTACTTCAAGCATTGTCATGATTACCTTTTCATGAAAAATGATAAATGGACATGTTCCCTCTTTTAAGAGGTGAATCAATATCTTTTGAAAGTTATTCAAGCAATTGTCACGCACAAACAGGTTGTGCCAATTTATTTTCTCAGCCAAAAGTGGCACCAGATTTAACCCTGGTGCTGCTGAATTGTTTGTGAGTATTTTCAATTCATTTGAAGCTGGAATTGCTAACACAATATACAGCTTCAAATGAAATGAAAGAAAACTAATATTATCTATGAAAAATAGGCATCTCCCAAACTGAATTATTTGAATAACTGAGCAGATACCAAAATATATGTTACAAATTTGTTTGGTATTTTCCTTTAATACTCTAAAATTTGCTTGAAAACTTATAAATACAGTCTTAACAGCACAAGGGTTAATTATATTTTACAAAAAATCTCCCTGCATAATTAAAATGTTGATTAAAATGTCTTTATATAAGGAGGGCGGAGGGGGAGGGGGGGGGGGGGGGGGGTTGTCAAGTATTTCTATCTAGAATGTCAAGTAGGCCCTACATGTTACATTTCTCTAATTTCCATTAGAATAATAGCGAAGGTAAATCTTAGCTTTTCTAATTATTGCATTGCATTATTATTGAATGTCCGACAAGACTTATTATTATTATTTCAATTTTACGAGCCAATGCCCGGTCCTAGCCTACCTCACATAATAGATATCCTAATTATTGGGTAGATCAGATGATCATTAAAAAGCAGTAGGGCCTATTTTTATTTTGGCTTCCTGATATGAACATATGATGTAAACATGTCCATAGACTAGAAATGTTGCGCATTCACCAGTTGAGCAGATCTAAAGACAAAATTTGTGTATTTCGTATTTTGGACATGCACATCCGAAATAGGAAATCTGGAGTTTTGTCTTTATATCTTGCTTTACCATGTTTACCATGTTTACATACAAAAGACTTTTTTGCATGTCTGAAATAAGAAATCGGGAATTTTGTCCTAATATTTCGCTTAACTGGTAAATGCGCTAGACCACACACAAATTTAAAAACTTACACAATTCTAGTCTATGGACATGTCCACTTTATATGGCCATATTAAAATGCGTAAATTAAAATACTGTTTTTTTTTAAAGATTTTAGCCTGATTGTGTCGTTTTCACTTTGCAGGCCCTATCTTGTAATCATAGTCTAGTCTCTAAATTTTCCAACTTTATGACCAACACAGTCACACCATAAACCTTCAATTTATGTCATTTTGGGGTTAGGGGTATAGGTACCCTATCCAAATCAAGTCAAAATAATAGACTAGGCGTATGATATTTTTAAATTATATTTGCTATTTAAATTGCATGATAGGATGAGGTCAATTTTTTTTGGTCAAATCGAAAGCCAGAATATCTTTTCAGAAAATCTTCCAAGCCTTTCGCCCACGATATTATTGTGAATTTCAGGATTGTCACCGGGGAGGGGTGGGGGATTTTCAATTTCAAGAACCTCCCTTAACTTTCGTTGGAAATATAGCCTACTTTTTGTCATTATAAATTTTATAATTTCGAAGTTATGAACCATCCTCGGACTTGTCACAATGGAAGTACGGTACCCCGGTATGTTTACATGAAATAATATTAGCCCAAAAACACCCTTTTCAAAAGTCTGATGATCCTGGGCATGAATCAGTGAATGGGAAGTAGGCTAGGCCTAGACTAGAATCACTAGCCTATTTAACAGACAATGTTCACAGACAACTGAACTGGCCAATTTCGAGGCCTATTATCAATGGTAGACTAATGACTTCTAGGCCTAGACTAGTAATTAAGTAACGGAAGCGAAGTAGAAGTGGTCCGGCTGTGATACAGGCCTGTTCTGGGGGGGGGGGTCAGAGGGCATGCTCCCCCCTGGAAAATTTTGAAGAAATGAGTTTTTTTACTGAAAAGTGGTCCGGCCAACGTCTTGCTTTGCTACTCACTGAGCTAGACGGGGGGCTGTCTGGCACTGCACGCTTCACTGAATCAGCAGTGCCATGGAGTAGGTACCGTAAGTGACCATCTGACACACACAGTAACCACTGGTTACTGGTAGGCTAACAGTAGGCTAACAGTACACTGATACTGTGACACTGTCACTGACAGGCGACCACGTCACTCATTAGTTATGTCGCTTAAATTAATCGTGACGATGTAGACTACATATATTCTACCAACAAATATGTACAGAGATATCCTACAAATATAATTTGGTGGATTTTATTTTAATAAACTTTACTTTTTCTCAAAAAAAATGTATTTTATTCACACAGGCCAAAATACCGATCGCCATTTCTGTACATTATCGCCCACATTGATGGCATCGGTAGGGTGGATGTTTAAATCGTTTTCTGTGTATTATTTTGATAAAATACAATAATTATGTATCACTTACCTTTCTACGAAACTACAAAAGATAAATGAACTCAAATCTGGAACATTTTCCGGATTGTTGGATCAACCAGCGCGCACACAAAACTCGATGTGGTTGTGTTGTTTACAGTCATTGTTCCGGTCGACTTGACAGGTGCTTCACAGTAATATTACTCCTAGGCGGCCAGGTGGCGCTCCCACCCATTGCGGTAACGGAAGTAGCACTCAGTGGCATATCTCGTTATTATAATATCTCTGGGCCTACTACATTTTTCGGGACCTCAGGCTGATTAATTAGGTTAGCTTTATACGCTAGGTGGTACCATTGTATGCGCGTGCACGCTTTAGGCTGGTCCCGTATTGAAATGGAATAATGCTCATTTAAGCATTTTATGATTCAAGGTAGCAATAATACCACTTGGGTTGTAGTATCCTTGAAGGTAGCTTCTACCGCCGGTCCCAATTAGCCCATATCGTTTTTTATTAGCCCAAAATGACATTACATGTTAAAGAAAAAAACGTGACATCAATCAGCAAGCTTTGAAAATGCTTGACATCCATTTTGTCAAATCTGGAATTTTTCATTTACTTGTAGTTGTGAATCGCCTCAGTTATTAATTTAATTTATGCACGCATCCATCATTGTACAAAATCAAATTAATATAAACTATTCATCGGTATAATCATCAAATAATTACATAGGTCATTTTCGCCCCTCATAGTGCACTTGTAAGTTATTTGTTTAATTTATAAACGCATACATCATTGCCATCTTCCTCCGCAAGGCTCGCTACTTCTGAGGTCGCTTACGCCGGGAAGATGATCATTGCACATAATCAAAATAATATAGGCCTAAACCATTCCCGGATGCGCTGACAATTTGTATTCGTATTGTAATGTAATTTGATATATTAAGTAATTATATCTATAGGGGGCCTAACACTCAAAACGTGCCATCTCTAATTCAGCACTTATGCATGACATGCCTTCAATTTCTCACACCTTTCTTGTTCTTGTGCAATCTCCAGCGTTGACACTCGCTAATTGTCAACTTGTTGACTATGCGTAATCATACTGGCTCAATTTATCCTAATTTTTTTACCTACACATTATAAACATACGAAACCAATAGTATTGCTACATCAATACACCATGTATAGGGGAGACTGGGGCACCTTGAGACGGAAAAATTCAAACTCCCCAAACACAGATTTAATTTTCAAAATAAAATATTTTGACGACACATATGGATACAGCATCCAGTGGGGTATATTTGAGCAAGAGATGAAAATTATCAGAAATGTGTAACCTTACATTTTTTAACAAAACAAATTTTCAAAAAAGTGTCTCAATGTACCCCGTACTCGGGCACCTTGAGACACCACAAGGGGTACCTTGAGACACCAAATAAGGTACTTGAAAACAACGTGGATCTAACTAAAATAAAGATTTGAATACTGCATATACCTGTAGCTAAAGCCTGCAGTTGGCTAATGTTAGATGTTGCAGTAAAACATGTGCCTGAAAAAAAGTGGGGGCACCTTGAAACACTTTCGGGGCACCTTGAGACAGACTTGGGGCACCTTGAGACAGTTTTGGGGCACATTGAGACAGCGTCTCAAGGTGCCCCACCCTGACTGACCTCACATCTGATATCATAGTTTGTGTGCGGGGTGTATTTGAAGCAAACCATTATACATAAGTTATAAAGTGATAACACAGGTGTAAGATACAACCAAAATCATAGGGAAATCAAGTATTATGTGATCTATAGAACTAAATATTGATCATCCCAAAAATCTACTTTTCATGTGAAAAATGGACCTAAGGTTATATGCATGCCAAGGATGTCCAATAACCATTAGCAATAGGGTGGAAAATCGAAATTGGTTAGTTTTGGTATCATTGACCAGATGGCGCACAAATCGCAAAATAATATCTGTGTCAAACAGGCCTGTCTCAAGGTGCCCCATGTCTCAAGGTGCCCCAGTCTCCCCTACTGAGATGACAAACTCGAGTTGTGGGCTCAATATTTTGGGATGCGAATTCAATATTACTGATTTGTTAACTCAATATATCGAGTTATTAGTCCAAGCTATAGTGTAATGTATTTTGTCACTGAACCTTGTTTTGTAACATATATAATAGTTTTTGGTTGTTTTTATGCTATTAGATCATGTCGATTCTAAATCCGATGAGTGCCAGATTGTAACTGCTGAACATTTTTAGTAATAGGCAAAATTCAAAATAGCGCCATATTAAAATATTTTCCCCCAAAAATGTTTTTTTCTCGAACAAATAGTGTCTTTCAACATGTTCAAGGCATAATGCAATATTTGACTTGAATTGACCTTTGCATATATCAGCCCGCCTACCCCCACTTGGAGTATCAGGCGGGGGATAACGTGCTGATCGAGCAACTCAACTAATCATTAGATGGTAAGATACTGTTGCTGATCTAAATTGAATATCAGCCGATGGAAGAAAATATGTTTTTTTTAATTTATGTTACCTTTAATATATTTGAAAGACTGACTAGACCCTACGAGTTTTCACTCTGTTAGGATTAATATATAGCTAAGGCCCCTATATAAAAAGCCACGGACATGAAATGACTAATCCATTTAAATATTATGTGATTTTGCTGTTTCCCTAGCGTGTTTCAAACTTGTATTAGGGTCTGTATAACCCAAATTTAGTATGAGAGCAGGTCGATTGGTGGAGATCGCATTTTTCTATAGATTGTGCAGCAGCTCTTTGAATTGTGCACAATGTATTATTAATGTAAAAAAATAAATAAAATAGGCATAGTAAAACCTAGATGTTTGTCCTCTTTTGTTAGAAATACCTATATGTCGCCCTCATAAAAAACACAAGCTGAGAAAAATAGGAATGTACGGGTTATCACAGAGCCCAGGGGCGGATCTAGGTTTCCACTGACGGGGGATGCAAAAAATTGACAGAGGAACATTTCCCTGTTACAGTAGGGGGGTCCGGGGTGGGTCACATGCCCTGGTGGAAAATGTGTAAATGACAAATAAATTCTCCTGCAGTCTAAGGCATATTGGTCTCTGTTTATCCCCAAGTGAATTTCTCGACCAAAAAACAACTAGAGACCATAAATTACACATAGTAGGTGACAGACCAAGATTATTTTTTTCAGAAATAAAAGTGCGGCGGCCATCTTGGATTCGTACGTGAAATATAGGTCAAACTATCTCAAAAAGACAAGAAATTAATTTCTGAATGCTAAATCACCTAAGAACCATATATCAAACATAGCAAAATGAATAGGAATTCATTTTTTATTAAAATAGTTTTTTGAAAAATGGTCAAGGTTTACAAGCTGGCACTCATCGGATTTGGAATCGGTATGGTCGAATTAAGTAAAAACTGTCATAATTTTTTTTGTAAGTCTGAAAACAAGGTCAAGTGCCCACTAGCTTGTACCACATGTTTGTACAACATATTTGTTGACAACAAATATTATTAAATAGTTTGCGTAAATATTTGTCAATAAAAGTTATATTAATGGTCATTGACAAGAATGTGCTTGAAATATCTGCGATATGATATCATTAAATCACAGCTTTACACGTACCCCGAATCGGGGTACGTGTAAAGCTGTCCCCGATAGGTATATTATATATATATATATATGGGTATATGGGCGGGGGCCCTAGGGTAGTGGTTAGCACCGCTGCCTTTCACGCCAGAGTCCGGGGTCCGATTCCCGGTCTCGGCGGTTTGAAAGAAACAGAAATGTTTCTTCCCCATCCACGTGTGAAAGTTAGTATTGTGGGGAGCCTCCGTGACCGAGAGGTAGCGTGCTCGGCCTCAGACCGCCAGGGCTCAAATTTCGAATTCTGTGTCTGGAGGACAGTGTCATCTCAATCATCTCACCATCCTCAGGAAGTTCTCCTGGCCCAGTTTAGCCTATATGTTCACAAAGGTGGCCTAAAGCCCGATTCATTTCATTTCATTTTCAGGTATATTATATTTCTCACAACACATTCCCGTATCGGTAAAATGACGTGAGAAATACATAGAGCTAGGCCTAGCGATGGTACTTAGTAGGTCAATATAGTGTCGATAAAAGCTGACATTTTGTTGTTCAAGTGTCTCTGTGTGTGTGTTTTCACCTTCATTGCGGCTGAATATATATATTTATATTTCCTCACTGTCAATATGTAGGATTGTTACAATGTTTTCACTTAAACCGAAATATAATATATTTGTTTATGCTCTAGAAAATATTTTACACTTCAAAACGAAACTACTGCACTTAGAAATGGATTTCCAAGTAGCTCCGTTGGTTTTTGACCCATACAATCACCTCCCCAGTAATATCAAATGTGCGGCTCATTTGAGACTCCTATGCGGCACGTGTGTGCACTCGTATACGACACGCGTGTGCGACTATTTTGTGCACGCGTCCTATATTTGCGATACATTTGGTGCACACGACGTTTGCTTTACGATTCAATTACGAGCGACGTCCACACTACGTTTTACCGCATTACATTGTATTAGTGCTTATTATGTTTATGCCACTTTGCATCAGCTTGTCACCAGATAATTTAACACCAAGACTGGATCCAATTCTTGAGACCGCCATCATTTTTAATAACCATGAATCAGGAACTTGTAAATTGATAACTTGTTCTGCTAGAAAATGAGCCTGTGCTTGATAACCATACAGTTCTTGTGCTGGTGCGGAGGGGAAAGAAAATAAATAAAACACAACTCAGATCTTGCTGGGTGCGTCCTTGGCTTTCTTCTGAAAGATAGTTTGACCATTATGACCGATTGATTTAAGTTATTGAGTTAAGAATGGAAGATCAACTTTCAACTTTCTTTCATCACTTGACATAATGACAACATGGCAAATTATTCAATCTGAATTTTCACCCACTTCAAGTTGTGTCTCGCTGACGCGATCCACAACTTCAAGTGAGTGAAAATTATTAAGATTTGACAAAACGGAGGTAAACCGTTTTCAAATATTGCTGATTGATGTCACATTTTTATCTTTAACATGTTTAAAAGGTGGTACTTAATGTGCTGATAAAAAATGAAAACCCGAATATATGCAACAACGGCAGTTAAAGGGTTAAGCGCTTGGTGCGAACTGATCACACGTAGTAAGAACGCGAGCGACGTGCGTGGTAAGGACGCAGTGTAAACATGGACGTAGAAAGGACGTAGAAAGGACGTAGTGGGGCATACGAATTTCAAACCTGTCTATTTTACATTTTAACTTCCACGTTATGTTTATTAATAACAGTGATGTGAATCGGATAATAAAACAACTGAAAAACGACAACCCAGCAGACACAAGACGTTAAATCAATGTTGGTTTAATGTTGGTCCACCGTCTACGACGCTGGACCAACGTTAAACCAACATTGATTCAAAGTCGTGTGTCTGCTGGGAATGGTCATGCTTAGCAGTGACAGGGTTCATATCATTCTAATCTCACCTATCGTCCATTTCCATTCATGTGCTATTTCTCTACCCCCAAGCCACACGTTATTCACATCCAATAATTTCATCAGTGGTTCTAACTTATGTTGTCTGGTGGCGCTAGTTACGGCTGCTAAGAAGTGGTTCTGGCTGGTACATGCGCTCTGAGCCTCAGCGTATGTCATAGGTGATTTGATGACGTAAAAACAGATGCCATCGATTAGTGTACGATCTGGTCCACTGCACTGTCCAGCTGTTAGAATTATAAAGGTAATCACATTTAAGACTTTCTGAAAATGACCATGGGTCGGTTCATGTACCGAAGTAATGTACAAGTTATTGGAACAATTTATTTATAAATTGACAATTTTTACTGGATTTTCACTGGATTTTTACTGGATTATACAGAAATTTTCTGTATATTGTAGTACATCCCATTAAACACAAAACATTAAGTATAGCATAAATACAACGTCGGCCCAACGTCTTAGACGTTGGTCCGACATTGTATGAATGCTATGCAAATGTTTTCTGTTTACTGGGATATAACTAGGACTATGCAAATGTTTTCTGTTTACTGGGATATAACTAGGACTGGAAACTCAGTTATCCTGGTTTTATATATTACAATCTAAATGATTTAATATTCAAATACAACTATATAATTCACTCACCGACATTGAGTATTAAATAACCATGAAGACCTATAATAAAGAGCAAAATCCTAAGACAACTAGTCCGCGCCATTTGATAAAATATTGGTTTAAATAAACATCGACTGTCATAATAATATCATTTTCACTGTAAAATGTCTATCAACATGATCAACGTCCACGGATTCTTGAATTTTTGTAGCACTGGAAGTGATTTGTCACGTATGACCACGACCTTATGTGTACGTGTTGATACGCATTAGTTGTTAAGGGAATCTGAGAGCGTGGGATGTCCTAAAGGATAAAGATTGTGTTCGGCTTGATCGACACTTGCACCACCGTCGGGTCAATTTTAAAAAAACGTCTGTGACATTGGTCCAGCATCACACCAACATTATGCAAATGCATAGTGCTAACAGGTAAACATTGCTGTTGATGGTCATTCAGGTCCAATGCATACTTGCCAAAATCTAATATCCCATGTTTATGGATTTTACGCTTCAGGGTCGGCGATCACATTGACACATTGTGTATCATCTTCCTCCGATTGGGTTAGAGCAATAGGGTGACCAATCAGACTTCTTAAATTTGGGTCACCATGGTTGACCTTATTTAATCCGGTACACAAGGTTAGAGAGGTACATGGCAGGGATATGTGAGCTTATGTTTGTTCTGAACACAAACAGAGACACCCATACCACACCCTTGTGGACCCGGCGGACATTTCCTGAACCATGCTTATGGAAATTGTAATACAAAGACATTGCAAGTAGTGATAAGTGTGTTATGCAATAGGAGCACACACCTAAATTAAACATCTATTCATTCAACTTGATGCAAATAGCACACAAATGAGACGGAAATAATTACTGCTCTAGTATTTTAGGCTACACAATTTATTTTTTAATACCAAAGACAAGTGAACATGTAGTGGGCAAAAGTTCCACAATTAAGATAATGATAGACGTGAATTTTGTTAAGGTGACGTGTAGATATACCTGTTCAGATGCTAGGAATTTTTGTCAGCTATATTGTATTGATATGCCTAATTTTCTTACTCTTCGTATGTTCAGATGTGATTTTTTCTGACGCAGCAATTTGTATTTACATATAACATAACTACTATTTCTCTTAAGCTAGAAGAAGTCGTTAAATCGAAACGTTCAATAGCAGACATATAATATTATATTATTACACCATCCTACTGTATTCTTACCACTAAAACTGTTTAATAATTTATGGTAGAAATTGAGCAAACCATGTTACCATCGAGTAATGCAAAAAAAAAATCCGTATTCTCGTACAAGTTACGATATATCGTATGCTTAGGATTGGTCGAGATGGCCATCTCGACCAATCCTAAGGATACGATATATCGTAACTTGTACAAGAATACAGGTCCTGAGTGAGACAGTCGCCCGTGAAGAGTTAACCGTCCCAAATAACCACTCAAGACGCCTCTTCGTTTTATGATGTTACTTTGGCTGTATGTCACACGAGCGATTTGATGGACAATAAATCTGAAGGGTGTTTTGTTTATTCACCCATCACGTTGACACACCTCGCCTTATAGTCTATTGTCAGACATGTATAATGAGGACCAACGTTCTTGATCATATCATTCCTTGAATTAAGTAATTCCTCCAACGACGGTCGGAATGTGTTACATGTGGACCATTTGGTTCTTGTGTATATAAAAGTGCGTTACCATTATAATTACCATTATAATAAAAGCAATGACAATGATGTGAGATAGAACAATGCTCCCTGGAAATATGTACCAAAAGATAGGCCCCACTAAGACTAGATTATTTTAAGATTTTAAGATATTTTCACTCACATTAACTTATCTCCCGCTAATGCGGCCCACAAATTCAAGTGGGTGCGAATTTATATATATATATATATATATATATATATATATATATATATATATATATATATATATGCTATTTATATATTATGCTATTTATATATTAATGTTATTCTCATTCGGTCCGGTTGTGGCTCGAAACTCAGAGGTAGGCCTATTGGGTTCAAATACCGGTCGGGTCGGATGTTTGTCATCGGGGTTGTGCATATACAGTGGTCCAAACGGTTCAAATACCAGGAGTGCGCAGTGCTGTGTATGGTATTGTACACTCAATTTTTCGGTTGACTTGGATATAAAGGGATTTCCAAAACGACATATAGGGTCATTTGGGAAACAATTTAATTAAATAAGAGTAGGATATAATCCCGACTTCTGGCTTCCTTGTGTTGCGACATTGCTATGCTTGTGTAGACATAAAGCAATATTCACTCACTCACTCACTCACTCACTCACTCACTCACTCACTCACTCACTCACTCACTCACTCACTCACTCACTCACTCACTCACTCACTCACTCACTCACTCACTCACTCACTCACTCACTCACTCACTCACTCACTCACTCACTCACTCACTCACTCACTCACTCACTCACTCACTCACTCACTCACTCACTCACTCACTCACTCACTCACTCACTCACTCACTCACTCACTCACTCACTCACTCACTCACTCACTCACTCAATGTATGGTTGACACAGAACTATCAAGAATCTGTCTCTAAAAAAAAGATAGGATAAGATTTATTTTTGGTCGCACATAAAAACATATAACATTAGCTCCAGCGAGCTAGTACAAGCGACATATAAAATAAACAATAAATCTAACAGCTAAAACAAGCAACTTAGCTGGCAGGAAGTTAACATAAAATGTAAAAAAAAAATATTAAGGATTATATAGAAAAATACTTATAAAAACAAATAATGTAAATGAGAACATATATGGTTAAAAGTTACATAATCCATTTTGGCACATAAAAGTAGATTACCGATTTTATAAGAAAACTTATGATGTATATGAAAAAATAAATTATATGGCTAAAAAAAAACATTTGTCATTTATTAATAATTGCATAACTGTATCACATTTTCGAGGGACCTACATCTAATTTTGCTCTCAATTGAATGAAAAAAAAATCTCTATTCTGTCAAAAAATATATCAATTTATAGTTTGACCTTGCATAGATGGCGGCCATCTTGGAATTTACCCACAACACAATGTCTAAAGTACGTTCTGATCACACCAGGTATATCTGAAAGTCGAGAATGATAACAATTTATTGTTTTACCATACACAATATATCGTCCACTCAATTCAATAATCTGCCCAAAGAGGATATTCAGGCAGAAAGCATGCTTCATTTCAATGAGCATTCAAATGCGTTCAGCATCTTACTTACTAAATTATGTCTTATTGTCAGCAATAACTTAATAAGGAAACGAATTACTTCGACAGTGTTATATCATATCAAACTGAAGTGTCCATAAATGGATGGAGAAGGCTCAGGCTATTGGGCCTGTTTTAACTGATGATTAACTTCAAGTGAAGCAGTTAACAGCAGTTTGCTAAAAACGTGCCTATCCAACTGGGCTGGTTCTTAACAGCGTGCCTATCCAACTGGGCTGCATGGTTCTTAACAACGTGCCTATCCAACTGGGCTGGTTCTTAGCAACGTGCCTATCCAGCTGGGCTGGTTCTTAACAACGTGCCTGTCCAACTGGGCTGGTTCTTAACAACGTAGCTATTCAACTGGGCTGGTTCTTAACAACATTGTCCAACTGGGCCGGTTCTTAACACACTTGGCATCATAATTGGTATGGTCGTATTAAACGTGATCTAAAAACGGGCCTATCCAACTGGGCTGGTTCTTAAATTGACCTCACACTTTTGCAATAATGATAGCAATGGGCAGGTTATTGAACTGAGGGGACGATGTGAGCGGTATATCCCGTTTAAATGATCCTCATATTGGCCGGAACGTACCTGTGGATTTTACAAGTGGCGTATTCAAGGACGGATCTCCCAGCTTGATAGATTTTTCACCAGGTGGGGCTAGTTGATTAGCAGGCTTACACTGATTTATCATGAAGGTCGAAGGTATGATAGCTCCATTGGTGACTAAGGAACAATTGAAATTGAATACATATACACCCTTTAATTGCCAAGCTTTCAATGCTAAACTCACCGCTCTGTACTAGAACATCAGTTCTATGTCATAGGTGATTTGATGACGTAAAAACAGATGCCATCGATTAGTGTACGATCTGGTCCACTGCACTGTCCAGCTGTTAGAATTATAAAGGTAATCACATTTAAGACCTTCTGAAAATGACCATGGGTCGGTTCATGTACCGAAGTAATGTACAAGTTATTGGAACAATTTATTTATAAATTGACAATTTTTACTGGATTTTCACTGGATTTTTACTGGATTATACAGAAATGTTCTGTATATTGTAGTACATCCCATTAAACACAAAACATTAAGTATAGCATAAATACAACGTCGGCCCAACGTCTTAGACGTTGGTCCGACATTGTATGAATGCTATGCAAATGTTTTCTGTTTACTGGGATATAACTAGGACTGGAAACTCAGTTATCCTGGTTTTATATATTACAATCTAAATGATTTAATATTCAAATACAACTATATAATTCACTCACCGACATTGAGTATTAAATAACCATGAAGACCTATAATAAAGAGCAAAATCCTAAGACAACTAGTCCGCGCCATTTGATAAAATATTGGTTTAAATAAACATCGACTGTCATAATAATATCATTTTCACTGTAAAATGTCTATCAACATGATCAACGTCCACGGATTCTTGAATTTTTGTAGCACTGGAAGTGATTTGTCACGTATGACCACGACCTTATGTGTACGTGTTGATACGCATTAGTTGTTAAGGGAATCTGAGAGCGTGGGATGTCCTAAAGGATAAAGATTGTGTTCGGCTTGATCGACACTTGCACCACCGTCGGGTCAATTTTAAAAAAACGTCTGTGACATTGGTCCAGCATCACACCAACATTATGCAAATGCATAGTGCTAACAGGTAAACATTGCTGTTGATGGTCATTCAGGTCCAATGCATACTTGCCAAAATCTAATATCCCATGTTTATGGATTTTACGCTTCAGGGTCGGCGATCACATTGACACATTGTGTATCATCTTCCTCCGATTGGGTTAGAGCAATAGGGTGACCAATCAGACTTCTTAAATTTGGGTCACCATGGTTGACCTTATTTAATCCGGTACACAAGGTTAGAGAGGTACATGGCAGGGATATGTGAGCTTATGTTTGTTCTGAACACAAACAGAGACACCCATACCACACCCTTGTGGACCCGGCGGACATTTCCTGAACCATGCTTATGGAAATTGTAATACAAAGACATTGCAAGTAGTGATAAGTGTGTTATGCAATAGGAGCACACACCTAAATTAAACATCTATTCATTCAACTTGATGCAAATAGCACACAAATGAGACGGAAATAATTACTGCTCTAGTATTTTAGGCTACACAATTTATTTTTTAATACCAAAGACAAGTGAACATGTAGTGGGCAAAAGTTCCACAATTAAGATAATGATAGACGTGAATTTTGTTAAGGTGACGTGTAGATATACCTGTTCAGATGCTAGGAATTTTTGTCAGCTATATTGTATTGATATGCCTAATTTTCTTACTCTTCGTATGTTCAGATGTGATTTTTTCTGACGCAGCAATTTGTATTTACATATAACATAACTACTATTTCTCTTAAGCTAGAAGAAGTCGTTAAATCGAAACGTTCAATAGCAGACATATAATATTATATTATTACACCATCCTACTGTATTCTTACCACTAAAACTGTTTAATAATTTATGGTAGAAATTGAGCAAACCATGTTACCATCGAGTAATGCAAAAAAAAAATCCGTATTCTCGTACAAGTTACGATATATCGTATGCTTAGGATTGGTCGAGATGGCCATCTCGACCAATCCTAAGGATACGATATATCGTAACTTGTACAAGAATACAGGTCCTGAGTGAGACAGTCGCCCGTGAAGAGTTAACCGTCCCAAATAACCACTCAAGACGCCTCTTCGTTTTATGATGTTACTTTGGCTGTATGTCACACGAGCGATTTGATGGACAATAAATCTGAAGGGTGTTTTGTTTATTCACCCATCACGTTGACACACCTCGCCTTATAGTCTATTGTCAGACATGTATAATGAGGACCAACGTTCTTGATCATATCATTCCTTGAATTAAGTAATTCCTCCAACGACGGTCGGAATGTGTTACATGTGGACCATTTGGTTCTTGTGTATATAAAAGTGCGTTACCATTATAATAAAAGCAATGACAATGATGTGAGATAGAACAATGCTCCCTGGAAATATGTACCAAAAGATAGGCCCCACTAAGACTAGATTATTTTAAGATTTTAAGATATTTTCACTCACATTAACTTATCTCCCGCTAATGCGGCCCACAAATTCAAGTGGGTGCGAATTTATATATATATATATATATATATATATATATATATATATATATATATATATATATGCTATTTATATATTATGCTATTTATATATTAATGTTATTCTCATTCGGTCCGGTTGTGGCTCGAAACTCAGAGGTAGGCCTATTGGGTTCAAATACCGGTCGGGTCGGATGTTTGTCATCGGGGTTGTGCATATACAGTGGTCCAAACGGTTCAAATACCAGGAGTGCGCAGTGCTGTGTATGGTATTGTACACTCAATTTTTCGGTTGACTTGGATATAAAGGGATTTCCAAAACGACATATAGGGTCATTTGGGAAACAATTTAATTAAATAAGAGTAGGATATAATCCCGACTTCTGGCTTCCTTGTGTTGCGACATTGCTATGCTTGTGTAGACATAAAGCAATATTCACTCACTCACTCACTCACTCACTCACTCACTCACTCACTCACTCACTCACTCACTCACTCACTCACTCACTCACTCACTCACTCACTCACTCACTCACTCACTCACTCACTCACTCACTCACTCACTCACTCACTCACTCACTCACTCACTCACTCACTCACTCACTCACTCACTCACTCACTCACTCACTCACTCACTCACTCACTCACTCACTCACTCACTCACTCACTCACTCACTCACTCACTCACTCACTCACTCACTCACTCACTCACTCACTCACTCACTCACTCACTCACTCACTCACTCACTCACTCACTCACTCAATGTATGGTTGACACAGAACTATCAAGAATCTGTCTCTAAAAAAAAGATAGGATAAGATTTATTTTTGGTCGCACATAAAAACATATAACATTAGCTCCAGCGAGCTAGTACAAGCGACATATAAAATAAACAATAAATCTAACAGCTAAAACAAGCAACTTAGCTGGCAGGAAGTTAACATAAAATGTAAAAAAAAAATATTAAGGATTATATAGAAAAATACTTATAAAAACAAATAATGTAAATGAGAACATATATGGTTAAAAGTTACATAATCCATTTTGGCACATAAAAGTAGAGAACCGATTTTATAAGAAAACTTATGATGTATATGAAAAAATAAATTATATGGCTAAAAGTTACGTAAAAAACATTTGTCATTTATTAATAATTGCATAACTGTATCACATTTTCGAGGGACCTACATCTAATTTTGCTCTCAATTGAATGAAAAAAAAATCTCTATTCTGTCAAAAAATATATCAATTTATAGTTTGACCTTGCATAGATGGCGGCCATCTTGGAATTTACCCACAACACAATGTCTAAAGTACGTTCTGATCACACCAGGTATATCTGAAAGTCGAGAATGATAACAATTTATTGTTTTACCATACACAATATATCGTCCACTCAATTCAATAATCTGCCCAAAGAGGATATTCAGGCAGAAAGCATGCTTCATTTCAATGAGCATTCAAATGCGTTCAGCATCTTACTTACTAAATTATGTCTTATTGTCAGCAATAACTTAATAAGGAAACGAATTACTTCGACAGTGTTATATCATATCAAACTGAAGTGTCCATAAATGGATGGAGAAGGCTCAGGCTATTGGGCCTGTTTTAACTGATGATTAACTTCAAGTGAAGCAGTTAACAGCAGTTTGCTAAAAACGTGCCTATCCAACTGGGCTGGTTCTTAACAGCGTGCCTATCCAACTGGGCTGCATGGTTCTTAACAACGTGCCTATCCAACTGGGCTGGTTCTTAGCAACGTGCCTATCCAGCTGGGCTGGTTCTTAACAACGTGCCTGTCCAACTGGGCTGGTTCTTAACAACGTAGCTATTCAACTGGGCTGGTTCTTAACAACATTGTCCAACTGGGCCGGTTCTTAACACACTTGGCATCATAATTGGTATGGTCGTATTAAACGTGATCTAAAAACGGGCCTATCCAACTGGGCTGGTTCTTAAATTGACCTCACACTTTTGCAATAATGATAGCAATGGGCAGGTTATTGAACTGAGGGGACGATGTGAGCGGTATATCCCGTTTAAATGATCCTCATATTGGCCGGAACGTACCTGTGGATTTTACAAGTGGCGTATTCAAGGACGGATCTCCCAGCTTGATAGATTTTTCACCAGGTGGGGCTAGTTGATTAGCAGGCTTACACTGATTTATCATGAAGGTCGAAGGTATGATAGCTCCATTGGTGACTAAGGAACAATTGAAATTGAATACATATACACCCTTTAATTGCCAAGCTTTCAATGCTAAACTCACCGCTCTGTACTAGAACATCCCTGTATGCTTATTATCGTCTCTTTGGTTATAAAAGGGTGTTTCTGCCACTTTGTAAAGTGGCAGATACACCCTTTCATATCCAAGGGGACGTTATGTCGCAGCAAAGCATAACCACCACATTTAACCATTTGACCCTTACATGGCTAAACACGACTATAATCTTTTTAAATCTGTTTTATTTGTCGATGAAATCACTGATATTGGGAATGAAATTGGTGATTAAAAAACCCCCAAGATTTGCAAATCTTGGTTTTCAAAATAAACAAATATGAGTAATTTTCTTTGTTTTGAACTTTGTGGGTCGCGGCAGTGAGTGAAAAAGTAAGCTTTAAATTTAGCGGATTAGGGGTTAATCTCTCATGATGCCCCGAATCATCAATTTTGCCTCGCTGAAAAGTGGCTCAAAACTGTTTTATGGCCTGACAGAGTCGCTTTAATTACCAAGTAGTAAATTAACGATTTATTTTTGTATAAACCATGTTTCTTAAGGTAACATAATTGAATATTTTCATGTAACTGATGTGTATTTTTTATCTGACAGGTGTTGTATAAAATATGGCGTGATTGATTTTATATCATTTAAATGATCTGTATAATAAATATGGTGAATATGTGTCTCCCGACTCAATCAGACTAAAATCGTCCAAAAATCGGTGATTTTATGTTGGCTTCTTAATAGACTGCGGTATTATCATGATTATAATATCTCTGGTTCTAGTCTATTGACATGTTTACATCATATGGTCATATTAAGAATCCAATATTAAATAAACCAATTTTTTTGTGATTTTAGTCTGATCAAGTCGCTTTAAATTAAAGGAGATGGAAATACTACGTGCATCGTGCGTTCAGTAAAGATGATAATTTGGTCTTTTTACGTCATGCGGGGGCAAACCGATCCCAGCAAATACGAAAATGTTTAATGCGTTCAGATAATAAATGTTATATAATTGTGCTTGGACCATTATGGCTCATATATTATATAAAAATTTGGCGTTTGATCATGAACATCCATGTTATTTGTAAGTAACGTTATACCTGACCATTTTAAACAACAGTATATTGTGAATCTATCGAGCTGGATGATGACAAAGAGTAATGGACCATATATACTGCAAATAGTGATGAATGGAAAAGTATGCTTCAGCTCTTCAATGCCGAAGGACACATAGAGCAGGTAGAATGTCAAAATGATTGTCTTTATTTTTCTGATACAAACATATAGATTCACATGATTGTCACAGCCTTTTTCATGTACATATCAAGTTATTATTGAAATCACACGGGGTACATGGATTTAACGTAAAAAGTACATAATTACTTGGTATATCATTTTAATAACGTTGCTTACATCTACATTATAAATTATAGGCCTATCACATTCCTGCAGCGAAAAATCTGATGATACAATATACATGTACTTTACAACTTTAGGTGTCGCTGTTCCCAATATCCCGAGTAAAATCAGCGTCCTTCTGTACTGCTCTTATCAACCCTTTAACCGCCAGATTATTCAATTCATATTTTCACCCACTTGAAGTTGTGTCTCGCTCACGCGATCCACAACTTCAAGTGGGTGAAAATTATTCAGATTTGATAAAATACAGGTTGACTATTTTCAAATATTGCTGATTGATATCACATTTTATCGTTATAAGATGTTTAAAAGGTGGCACCTAATGTGGTAATAAAAAAATGAAAAGCCGAATATATTCGTGACTGGCGGTTAAAGGGTTAATACATTAAGTTATACTAGTCAATGTTCAGCAGAAATCCTTGAGGACTCCGGGGCTGTCGCTCTCTGCCCAGTGTGGTGGCCAGGATGACTTTATAGAAGGACGTTCTGCAACCTGGTCGTAATAAGCTTTCAGTTTTGGGAACTTGTTACCTAATGGCATACCCATTCTCACCAGAAAAGCTAAATGTGGGAAAAATATCACATCTGCCATGCTGAAGTCCTTTCCTCCAATGTGTCCATTTTCTCCTACCTGAAAAAATAATTTAGTTCGATGGTTAAAACCTTCAGTATTGTTGTGTGTCATACTACGCTTTTTACCACCCAGTCGCTTCATTGTTATTTCTGTCTGTGGATACTGCAATTATTATCAAACAATAGCGGGGATTAAAAATGGAATTAATTATGTACATGTAAACACGAGGAAGAAACATGTTTGCATTTATGCTGTTTCTGACAAGTTGGTGTATTCTTACTTTAAAAAATTATTTCCCATGCTGCTGAATCTCCTCCGATCTATTTTTTAACTGTGTTCACATAGTTCAATTGACCAACGTTACATGGGACAAAACGTATGATTCGGCTAACGTCCATTGTACATCATCTGATTACTTTAAACCTTTCAGAGCGGGGAGCGTCTTTATACGTCAGAATCTGACGTCTTTAGACGTCAGATCCTGACGTATAAAGACGGTCCCCGCTCTGAAAGAATCAAAATAGTTATAATGGTTGTAGACCCATAGCATAGCTATTCAAATGAAGCGGAAACAGCTAGCTAATACGACGATTTCAAATTAAAAAACCTTTTGATCTCCATGGTTCAAACACAAATAATTCAGCGTTGTAAGGGTTACTGGAGCTAAGTGACTCGCTACTTGTGGGACTCGAAACATCACGACAAAAAAGTACACTGCTTTGTATATGCGCATGCGTCGCTTTGGAGTGAGCTGAGAGAGTTGGTGTTTCATCTATTATTGGTCTACGTGGCAATATATTTTCATTGAGAATGTTCATATCCACCATCACAAATATGCTTTTAAATTATTGTGTTTCAGAATAATATATCACAGATTGCTTTTTGTCATCATCATTATCTGATTTTCATCATTATTACCCGATTACTCTTACAAAGCAGGCATACATAAATTTGCTGATCTTCAGCTATATCAAAACATTTCGACAATAACGCATCAATGCAGCATCACCAATAACAACCGTGTCACCTGATTGCCAATATCGAAATAGAGTGGCATTTCAAACCAGGGCATTAATCTTCTTTAATAATTGAAAAAAAATACCTTTTCAATATAGCCTTCCCAGAGTTGCAACTCGTTCATCAAAGCAGTTTTCTTGTTGTCTATGTTTTCCTGGGGAAAATGAACATTAAATATCGATAATAATAACCGTGATAAAGAATTTAATATTAGGCCTACAGCTGATGCAGTATAGTTTGATATTAAATTGACAATTTTGTATGTTGTTTACTTTATATACGCTCATCTGAATATTATGTTTGCTAGGTACAGAAAATCACTAAATATTCTTTATCTTTGCTTTACATGTGTGTATGCAAATTGTATATTTCTGAATTTCCTATCAATAAAGTTTTGCTGGGATATCACACATTATGGTTGGGTTTGTAGCCTTGTTTCATGTCATTTATAAAATATGAGTGAATGACTATAAATAGAAATGACAAATTTGAAAATTTAATCAGTGAAATAAAACATACAAACATTGTTTTGATGATATTAAGCACAAAGAGAATGTAAAAGAGAATCCTACCTGACTGGTGTCTCCCATCTTAAACATCAGGGGCATAAACAAAGCAGAGCATGCTGTGGTGAAACCAACAGCCTGAAAATATAAACACATGTAACATCAACTCTTCTAGCGCAGTGACCGTCTTTAGACGTCAGAATATGACGTCTAAAGACGGTCCCCGCACTGAAAGAAGAAACATATTTAAAATGGCCGTAGACTCATAACATAGGTATTCAAATGAAGCGGTAAGAGCTAACATTTATGATGATTTCAAATTGAAAAAACCCTTTGGTCTCCATGGTTTACACAAACAATATTTCAGTGCTCCAAGGGTTAAGAAAGCTTCTGAAACAGGTCAGGGACCAAGTATGATATTCAAACCCCGGCTAATGAGCTTTTAAATGTAATGCAGTCATTTTTAATAGCGGGTGGGGGCGCATGGGATTCGTCTGGTTTGACAATTGCGAGATACTGCATGCCTAATTTCCTTGTATGTGTCATTCTCAAATTGCAGTACATTTTACCTTTTTTACATATTTTAAATAATTTTCAATTGATTATCATTTTAATAAGCTCATTGAAATAACATTAAATCACAAAAAAACTGTCTTGAACCCTACATTAATTAGAAACAAATCCTATCTACTTTTTGTTGCTCATGCGGAATTTTGTCAGCATATTTCTATAAATTTTTACTTATAATTTATATATTAATACATATTTTATGTTTTAGGCACAATAAAATAAACGCCAAATTCACAATAGCAGGAACACTATATAATGTAATGATTAAACCTAATGATTTTCAGATCTGATACCAAAATATGATGCGATATCGTGATTAAAACATTGTGCTTCATACTGGAAGTAATATTGTCACTGATGTGTCTGCATATATTTGATGGTTCTAAATGACAAAATTACAACAAAATAATATACAATAGCTGGACTACTATTAACAACTTTTATATATTAAGGATTCTGGTAACAGGGTTAGCAGTCACTGGTACATTACGATATCTGCCAGTCTCGATAGTTAATGTAGAATCCCATTTCTAAATTGACAACATTTAGATCGTTTAAACCTTGGTATTAATATTATATTAATATTTCCCGGGCAAATGGTATGTTTTTGTTTTAGCTCTGTTATATCTTTTTTGAGTGTTTGAAAGAGTGAAGGCAACATTCCGATATATTGCAACTTTTAGAAACATCCGTTAGAAACGTATTTAGGTTTCGAAAAAAAACGGATTATGCAAAATATCGGTCATTACATCTTTGTGTTTTAGATCGACTCGTTTTTAATGGGCTTGTCATATTTAACAGAAGTCGGAAATGCCACTTCAATTTTATTTTTTCCTTCTAAAAATAGTTTTTTTTATAATTTACAAGCCGTAATATATGACAAAAAGTTATTAAGAGAAGTAGTTGAGGTCTCAAATGTATCACATCGTCAAAGCCGTTGCTGAACAAGGATAAACTCGGCCGATTGACATGTTTTAAATATTTGCGGGACATCGTGAAGATCGCCAAAATACACAGGCAATATTCATGGGATGTTCGTGGCTGGTGTAGTGAGAAAAAGGAAGGGATTTTTCTCAATGTTGACCCTTTCAAAGAAAAAAACAAATCAACATCGGACCCTTCATCTAGCCCCTCAGCGGTCAGGTTTTATGGTCGATCCCAATGGAATTTGTGTCATGGTTGTCAGATATTGTATGAACATTCCAAAATACACACTTATCGGGTACATATTTCTTTCAAATAGAGGGTGGTAAAAGATAATATAGATTTACGATGATATAAGCCTAAATAACACAATTCCAAACTTTGAAAGTTTTTAAGTTTAAGGCACTTGAGAATGGGCCTTTAACATATAATCTTGTGTTCTGATTTACTTTGAATAGAGCATTTATAATAGAGCATAACTTCACTGCATGACAATTTGTATATCGGGAGATTTCAACTTACGTCTAGATAACTCAAATGGAAACACCAACAAATTCAATGAAATCCTCACATGTTTCGATCTCAAGCAGCATGTTAATTTTCCAACTTACGTTCATGGTCATTGGCTAGATCTGCTAATCACCAAACGCATTTTCAATTCTATCAAATCAGTTTTTTCGGCAGCAGGTATTTCGGACCATCTTGCGGTCATATCAGAAATTGACTGTTGTAAGACGTAATAGAACGAAGAAAAAATATCGTTTCGAAAAATAAACGAAATTGATTATGAATCATAATTCGGATTTAATAGGGAAACAGAAGAAAGATCTCTCGGCACTATGTCAACAGTATGATTCTGTTCTTAGCTCTATTTTAGACAAACACGCTCCTCTAACCTTGTAAAAGTCTCTGCCCAGAAAACCACCACAACTCCATGGATGACTCCGGAAATAATGAAGGCTAAAACCCTTCGCCACAATCTCGAACAATCTTCCACAACAAGTTATCTTACCCACGAGCACGCAGTGCGATACCTTGCTTTATCGAGCATACAGTCCAACTATTTCAAATAGCCAGATACCTTGAATGTCGCGCGTCGCAAGACCGGCCAATCAGAGAGCCCTTGACCAGGCCTTGACACTAGCTGAGAGCATAGCCTGCTTGTTTCCGTTGGTATGATAGATCAGATAGATAGATAAGCTCGGAATCTCACGCTGATGTCATTGTGTTCCCAGCTCCCTGAATGGCGGTACACGTCACTGTCCGAATGAGAGATTCCCAACTTGTCTATATAGTACATCTAGCAACGGAAACATGTGACTGTGTATGAGAAATGAACAAGAGGTCAATTCTTCGCGACCTTTTATGACATATTTATAAATCTGAAACATCCAATGAGGTTTGAATCTCAGACACACCCCCAAGATGACCACATAGACAGAATAACTGATTGTAGTACTCGATACGGCCAGGCTCCTGCGGTATGCACTCGCGTGAGCCTGGCCAAGGGAAGATGTCTCGAACGAACATGGCGCAGATCTCGCACACATCTAGATCATTCTCGTTACAAACATCAATGCCACCTGTGTAATAGAATGATGACAAAAGCTAAATCGAAATATTTAGCTGATGTTATTTTTGAAAATTCACACAATCCCCGTCGCCTATGGAACTCAATAAATAACATTCTGCTTAGAAGTCCACCGCCTGCTCTGCCAGAACTCACATCTGTAAAATCACTTTGTAAACTGAATGTTTTTGAACGTGCGTCAGAAGATGAAATTAAAAAGCTTATTTTGAGCTCATCGTCAAAATCATGTGATTTGGACCCCATTCCTACAAGCGTGTTGAAAAATTGTCTTGACATATTAATAACTTCCATCACTGACATAATTAACATTTCAATGGAAACTAGTACATTTACTCCAAATTTCAAAGAAGCTCATGTAAGACCACTACTTGAAAAATCATATTTTCCTAAAAACGAGCTGAAAAATTACAGGCCTGTATCCAACTTAAGTTTCATTTCCAAAATCTTAGAAAAGATATTAGCCAATCGGCTGCAAGCTCATATAAAAATAACCATCTATCTAATCCATTACAATCAACCTACAGGAAACATCATTCTACAGAATCGGCTCTACTGAAAGTACATAAAGGTATCATTATTAGTATGGACAAGGGTGATATTGCGGCTCTGAACTTGCTTGACTTGTAGACCGCTTTCGACATCATTGACCATGCTACATTAACAGATTGGCATGGAATATCTGGTCAGGCTCAAATTTGGTTTTCTTTTTTTTTGCAAAATAGGCACCAATCCGTAAAAATTAAACACTCTTTGTCAGATAAAGTCACACTCTCATATGGAGTTCCACAGGGCTCTGTGCTAGGACCAGTGCTTTTTACTTTATACACTACACCACTCAGCGCTATTATCTCTAGTTTTGACATAAACCACCATCTTTATGTCGATGATACTCAAATTGACATGTCTCTATCAGTTTCAAACACTAGGGAATCTCTTGAGAACTTGCAACATTGTTGAATTGGTGTATCGGCCTGGATGACAGCGTCTAAGCTGAAGTTTAATCCCAGAAAGACATTTTTTTCTTAATTGGACCAGACTTTAATTCTAGGTCAAGACATGAATCCATCTACATCAGCTAAGGGGTCTTGTCAAGTTAAAAAAAAATCCAAAAATCCGAGAAAAACTCACCCCCCCCCCCTATCCAATTTTCATTTTTTGGGGGAAACATTTGGAAACATGAAACAACACAAAAAACACAACATTTCCCCCCAAAAATTATAATCCGAGTTGGGGCTTGACCCACCCACCCACTTCGACAGTAGCCTGATTTTCCGAAAACACATATCCCAAACATGTAGGGCATTCTTTTATCATATCCGTGACCTGCGTCGAATTCGAAAAAAAGTCTGACCTTATATCTTGCCAAGCAAATTGCAGTGGCACTCGTCAGTAGTAAGCTAGATTATTGTAACTCACTTTTTCACAAATGCCAGAAAAGGATATCGCTAGATTACAACGCGTTAAAAACTGCCTTGCAAGAGTGGTAACCAAGGCCCCACGATTTCGTCGTTCCGTTCCAATTCTAAAACGATTACATTGACTTCCTGTCAAGTTTCGCATTCATTTTAAAAATGCGCAATAACTTTGCGAACCCTAAAAGACAACCAACCTGCATATCTGGCTGACTTACTTGCTCGGCCGAAATGCTCAAAATATCTACGCTTCACAAATTCAAATAGACTTGTTGTTCCTCATATGAAGACTAAGACTGGGTCAAGAACTTTCTCTATATCTGGTCCAGCCTTATGAACACCCTGCCTTTGCCAAAAGAATCTTAACATTTCGAAAATTACTTAAATCTCACCTATTTGCCCTGGCTTTACCACCCTAGCCCCTCAGCAGCCCGGCTCCCTGTTGACGAACTTGCAGTACATTTTACCTTTTTTACATATTTTAAATAATTTTCAATTGATTATCATTTTAATAAGCTCATTGAAATAACATTAAATCACAAAAAAACTGTCTTGAACCCTACATTAATTAGAAACAAATCCTATCTACTTTTTGTTGCTCATGCGGAATTTTGTCAGCATATTTCTATAAATTTTTACTTATAATTTATATATTAATACATATTTTATGTTTTAGGCACAATAAAATAAACGCTTAATTCACAATAGCAGGAACACTATATAATGTAATGATTAAACCTAATGATTTTCAGATCTGATACCAAAATAGGATGCGATATCGTGATTAAAACATTGTGCTTCATACTGGAAGTAATATTGTCACTGATGTGTCTGCATATATTTGATGGTTCTAAATGACAAAATTACAACAAAATAATATACAATAGCTGGACTACTATTAACAACTTTTATATATTAAGGATTCTGGTAACAGGGTTAGCAGTCACTGGTACATTACGATATCTGCCAGTCTCGATAGTTAATGTAGAATCCCATTTCTAAATTGACAACATTTAGATCGTTTAAACCTTGGTATTAATATTATATTAATATTTCCCGGGCAAATGGTATGTTTTTGTTTTAGCTCTGTTATATCTTTTTTGAGTGTTTGAAAGAGTGAAGGCAACATTCCGATATATTGCAACTTTTAGAAACATCCGTTAGAAACGTATTTAGGTTTCGAAAAAAAACGGATTATGCAAAATATCGGTCATTACATCTTTGTGTTTTAGATCGACTCGTTTTTAATGGGCTTGTCATATTTAACAGAAGTCGGAAATGCCACTTCAATTTTATTTTTTCCTTCTAAAAATAGTTTTTTTTATAATTTACAAGCCGTAATATATGACAAAAAGTTATTAAGAGAAGTAGTTAAGGTCTCAAATGTATCACATCGTCAAAGCCGTTGCTGAACAAGGATAAACTCGGCCGATTGACATGTTTTAAATATTTGCGGGACATCGTGAAGATCGCCAAAATACACAGGCAATATTCATGGGATGTTCGTGGCTGGTGTAGTGAGAAAAAGGAAGGGATTTTTCTCAATGTTGACCCTTTCAAAGAAAAAAACAAATCAACATCGGACCCTTCATCTAGCCCCTCAGCGGTCAGGTTTTATGGTCGATCCCAATGGAATTTGTGTCATGGTTGTCAGATATTGTATGAACATTCCAAAATACACACTTATCGGGTACATATTTCTTTCAAATAGAGGGTGGTAAAAGATAATATAGATTTACGATGATATAAGCCTAAATAACACAATTCCAAACTTTGAAAGTTTTTAAGTTTAAGGCACTTGAGAATGGGCCTTTAACATATAATCTTGTGTTCTGATTTACTTTGAATAGAGCATTTATAATAGAGCATAACTTCACTGCATGACAATTTGTATATCGGGAGATTTCAACTTACGTCTAGATAACTCAAATGGAAACACCAACAAATTCAATGAAATCCTCACATGTTTCGATCTCAAGCAGCATGTTAATTTTCCAACTTACGTTCATGGTCATTGGCTAGATCTGCTAATCACCAAACGCATTTCCAATTCTATCAAATCAGTTTTTTCGGCAGCAGGTATTTCGGACCATCTTGCGGTCATATCAGAAATTGACTGTTGTAAGACGTAATAGAACAAAGAAAAAATATCGTTTCGAAAAATAAACGAAATTGATTATGAATCATAATTCGGATTTAATAGGGAAACAGAAGAAAGATCTCTCGGCACTATGTCAACAGTATGATTCTGTTCTTAGCTCTATTTTAGACAAACACGCTCCTCTAACCTTGTAAAAGTCTCTGCCCAGAAAACCACCACAACTCCATGGATGACTCCGGAAATAATGAAGGCTAAAACCCTTCGCCACAATCTCGAACAATCTTCCACAACAAGTTATCTTACCCACGAGCACGCAGTGCGATACCTTGCTTTATCGAGCATACAGTCCAACTATTTCAAATAGCCAGATACCTTGAATGTCGCGCGTCGCAAGACCGGCCAATCAGAGAGCCCTTGACCAGGCCTTGACACTAGCTGAAAGCATAGCCTGCTTGTTTCCGTTGGTATGATAGATCAGATAGATAGATAAGCTCGGAATCTCACGCTGATGTCATTGTGTTCCCAGCTCCCTGAATGGCGGTACACGTCACTGTCCGAATGAGAGATTCCCAACTTGTCTATATAGTACATCTAGCAACGGAAACATGTGACTGTGTATGAGAAATGAACAAGAGGTCAATTCTTCGCGACCTTTTATGACATATTTATAAATCTGAAACATCCAATGAGGTTTGAATCTCAGACACACCCCCAAGATGACCACATAGACAGAATAACTGATTGTAGTACTCGATACGGCCAGGCTCCTGCGGTATGCACTCGCGTGAGCCTGGCCAAGGGAAGATGTCTCGAACGAACATGGCGCAGATCTCGCACACATCTAGATCATTCTCGTTACAAACATCAATGCCACCTGTGAAATAGAATGATGACAAAAGCTAAATCGAAATATTTAGCTGATGTTATTTTTGAAAATTCACACAATCCCCGTCGCCTATGGAACTCAATAAATAACATTCTGCTTAGAAGTCCACCGCCTGCTCTGCCAGAACTCACAAACTCACATGTTTTTGAACGTGCGTCAGAAGATGAAATTAAAAAGCTTATTTTGAGCTCATCGTCAAAATCATGTGATTTGGACCCCATTCCTACAAGCGTGTTGAAAAATTGTCTTGACATATTAATAACTTCCATCACTGACATAATTAACATTTCAATGGAAACTAGTACATTTACTCCAAATTTCAAAGAAGCTCATGTAAGACCACTACTTGAAAAATCATATTTTCCTAAAAACGAGCTGAAAAATTACAGGCCTGTATCCAACTTAAGTTTCATTTCCAAAATCTTAGAAAAGATATTAGCCAATCGGCTGCAAGCTCATATAAAAATAACCATCTATCTAATCCATTACAATCAACCTACAGGAAACATCATTCTACAGAATCGGCTCTACTGAAAGTACATAAAGGTATCATTATTAGTATGGACAAGGGTGATATTGCGGCTCTGAACTTGCTTGACTTGTAGACCGCTTTCGACATCATTGACCATGCTACATTAACAGATTGGCATGGAATATCTGGTCAGGCTCAAATTTGGTTTTTTTTTTTTTTGCAAAATAGGCACCAATCCGTAAAAATTAAACACTTTTTGTCAGATAAAGTCACACTCTCATATGGAGTTCCACAGGGCTCTGTGCTAGGACCAGTGCTTTTTTACTTTATACACTACACCACTCAGCGCTATTATCTCTAGTTTTGACATAAACCACCATCTTTATGTCGATGATACTCAAATTGACATGTCTCTATCAGTTTCAAACACTAGGGAATCTCTTGAGAACTTGCAACATTGTTGAATTGGTGTATCGGCCTGGATGACAGCGTCTAAGCTGAAGTTTAATCCCAGAAAGACATTTTTTTCTTAATTGGACCAGACTTTAATTCTAGGTCAAGACATGAATCCATCTACATCAGCTAAGGGGTCTTGTCAAGTTAAAAAAAAATCCAAAAATCCGAGAAAAACTCACACCCCCCCCCCCTATCCAATTTTCATTTTTTGGGGGAAACATTTGGAAACATGAAACAACACAAAAAAACACAACATTTCCCCCAAAAAATTATAATCCGAGTTGGGGCTTGACCCACCCACCCACTTCGACAGTAGCCTGATTTTCCGAAAACACATATCCCAAACATGTAGGGCATTCTTTTATCATATCCGTGACCTGCGTCGAATTCGAAAAAAGTCTGACCTTATATCTTGCCAAGCAAATTGCAGTGGCACTCGTCAGTAGTAAGTTAGATTATTGTAACTCACTTTTTCACAAAATGCCAGAAAAGGATATCGCTAGATTACAACGCGTTAAAAACTGCCTTGCAAGAGTGGTAACCAAGGCCCCACGATTTCGTCGTTCCGTTCCAATTCTAAAACGATTACATTGACTTCCTGTCAAGTTTCGCATTCATTTTAAAAATGCGCAATAACTTTGCGAACCCTAAAAGACAACCAACCTGCATATCTGGCTGACTTACTTGCTCGGCCGAAATGCTCAAAATATCTACGCTTCACAAATTCAAATAGACTTGTTGTTCCTCATATGAAGACTAAGACTGGGTCAAGAACTTTCTCTATATCTGGTCCAGCCTTATGAACACCCTGCCTTTGCCAAAAGAATCTTAACATTTCGAAAATTACTTAAATCTCACCTATTTGCCCTGGCTTTACCACCCTAGCCCCTCAGCAGCCCGGCTCCCTGTTGACGAACCTGCTTTGATCTCGATTATGACACATGATCACGATAAGGATTTGTGCGCCTCTGAGCTCGGTCCGCTGATGATATAGGCGCTATAGAAGATTTGATTGATTGATTGATTGATTGATTGATTGATTGATTGATTGATTGATTGATTGATTGATTGATTGATTGATTGATTGATTGATTGATTGATTGATTGATTGATTGATTGATTGATTGATTATCTTCTTTACTTGGGTTTAGTTGTTCTTTAGCAGTTTGCACTGGTATACATGGTATATGTGAAATATCATTAGAGGTTATATTTTAACTCTTGAAATATATTTTGTTTCACCTGCACTCCAGCACCTTTAAATGTATTCTCCGCTGGTTCATTGTTTTATACTGTTCCATAGCTTTGTAATACATGTGACATGTTTCGAAAAACCCGAATTAACTTCACTATGTAGTGCTGGAATCATGGGAATTGGGGTTTTCAGTCCAACAGATAGAAAATACCTCAATGCACGGTAAATGTGAAAAATATAATGTGACACAAAAGTTGAGTTGAGAATGGTCCGCATAAGGAAACTATCTCTCTTCCATGACGTACCGTTTCGTTTACACAATAAAGCGCTGAACCCAACTAACAGCATAACACCTTCTTCTAATGTGCCTCTTGACACCCCTTGGTATTTTGTTTGTGAAAATGTACTTCACAAGATGCAAAGCTATAGCCTATAGTATATATATACCTCAAATTTTCTCTGTAAAACCAGCGCCATGTTTTCTGGACCTTGTGGTACAAGGCGGTTGCCCTGTCCACCGTATATACTCTGCAGCAAACAGCAAAATACTAGTGTAATATGATATACATGTATATTGCGTGGATTTCATTTATGTTCAATAAAAACTAAATTATCGTGATAAAAGTTGGATGCGAAACAGCTGTTGTAATTCAGATATATATCGTCAAATGCAAGAACAAAAAGTACATATTGCGTGAATTTGTATTATTATGTGGATAAATTATTTGTTAATGTGAACATTTAACAGACGTTGCTAGGAACACATTTCCGCCACTGCCAAATGGCTATATTGACCATATCACACAATTTAAGTTTTACAAACTATTTACCTCCAAATAATCACAGGCAGCCATTGACTCATTGACAACAATCTTATCAATCACTGTGGTGGGCATCTGAAACAAATTTGTATCGTATATGTATTTTTCGTAAGGGTAAGGCTATGCGGCCGTGATGAAACGTCTATTTCTGATTTAGATGTAGAAAGCTATCACACAAATTTGATGAGCATATCCAAATAGGCACAGAAAAATCTTAAACAGTGTTTAATGCAACATAATTATGGTTTTAAAAAATCGCTGGAGTAGATCAGCTTCTATTGATATGGTTTTAAAAAATCTCTAGATTAGATTACGTTTTATTCTTATTTTAGAATTTTTAATCATGCTGCTATTTTCTACACAATGTAGGTAGTACGTGTTGTTGAACATTGTTACCGCCATATATCATATCATCATTAATATGAAAATATATTCAGTACAATAAGAAATACATAGGCACATACATTTGCATTCAAAAAAATAACAAAATTATAACTTTTAATATGGATTTTGCAATATTTTGGCCGCCATTTTGGATTTTGAATTAATAACATAACTTACTATTGTTATGATTTTAGCAAGAAATAAAATCAATTAGTGTAGGTACGACTACAAAAATATTGATGCTTTCAACCAGCGTGTAATTTGTCAACGATAATGATGCTATTACAAACTGACCCCTTTAATAGTAGGTACATAATACAGAGTGGTCGTCCCTAAACATGCTAAAGTGAACATTACATATCCCATCAATAAGTGAGCATTCACCCATTGTTGTTTTAATGTTGGGCCAGCGTCGAAGACGGTGGACCAACATTAAAACAGCATCGGGTGAATGCATCGTTTTAGATGGGATATTGCACAGCATAATTATGAGACAGGTCAAACAAGTTAACCAACTATAACGTTACATGTCATTCACTTGTTTACGCCCCCTGTTATGTGTGTATCAGTATTGTGACCTGGTAACTGCAGTCAAACTACAGTACAGGCTGTTGCATCTATATCTGTATATATATACGCCTACCCAGGGGCGTGTAAAAAGAGGAGGGCCGGGGGGTGTCCTAACCCCCTCTTGAGTTTCATATTTTTAAACAAGGGTGAATTAAGCCCTCGAAACACGCTCATTTACATCCATTTTACCATGGGCATCCCCCCTTTACAAAGTGCTCACGCAACATCAGTGACTCTAACCGTCTGTGACGCTGGCGCAAGATTGATCCAACAACATACCTGGCATGGGGTTAAAGGGACTGGCCCAGGCTAAAATCATAAAAAAATCGGTGATTTTATTTCGGGTTCTTAATCTGACCATATGATGTGAACATGTACATAGACTAGAACTGCAAATATTTATAATTTTTGTGCAGCGCATTCGCCAGTTAGGCTAGATATAGAGACGAAATTCCCGTATTTCCTATTTTTGACATGGTTGTCAATAATTAGAAATCAGGAATCTCGTCTCTATATCTAGTCTAACTGGTGAATGTGCAGTACAAAAATTATAAAAAATTGCAGTACTAGTCTATGTACATGTTTACATCATATAGTCATATTATAAACCCGAAATAAAATCACCGATTTTTTGATGATTTTAGCCTGGGCCAGTCCCTTTAATACCGTCTCGTGTTTACTGGCATGACCTGATGATTGTCTGAAGCTCAGAATGTTGCAGCCTGTCTTTAATGTTTGCTCGCCATAAGGGTGCCACTATTCAATCTCCAAGGGGATGGGGGGGGGGGGGGAGTGTGTAGTTTTTGTCGCGGACAAGTTATTTATTTCAAGCCGGCTCGGCGGCGCGTTGAAAATTTCACATTGTATTACATGTCTATATAACGTTAGAACAGTTCTTGACGTAAATTACTTCACACAGAGTATGCCCGAAATTATTTATTTTAAAAAAACTCAGTCCCCCCTCCTGCGGATTGAATAGTGGCCCGCTACTAGGCTATGAGGTGTCCAAGTTCTGGATGGAGATATGTATGCTATTACAATAAATATCAATAATTTACGAGTAACTGGTCAGAAATGTTTAATCATCTGTTGATTCTATTTCCAGCAAACGGGAGACAATTATATCCTGTGTAATAGCTCCGTCATACCTGTCCTCGTGGATTCAGTGCCAACACTTCCTCAGATTTGTGCTCTTTTTTTGAAAAATTCAAGATTTTTTCATTGTATGCCAAACCCTTTTCTTTGAGTACAATCAACACACGCCAGCAAGGCGGGGAGCCGGACCCCCAATAAATCATGATGTCAGGAGATGCCATCTTCTTATTGTTGAGTTCCTGTACGGACGTCACCAATGCAGCGATCCACGTAAAGGACTATTATCTGGTTATGTATAGTCCTGTTATAGATGGTATGGCCACGTGAATGTGTAGCACACATACAGGGGTGGGGAGAGGCAAACACTTATGCGACCAGCTCACAAGGCTATGTATACTCAGATCAACAGATCAAGGACATTCTATATACACTGATATATAACGTCCTAGCTCAGATGTAAGTACTGCACCATGTCGACTAAAGCTGGGCCAACGTCGTTGGCGTGGCAGCAGCACTTGATGCGGAAACTACTCTATGTTTATCTCCCAGATATATCTGGACTTGGCTACTTGCGCATGACACAGCATTTTGTGAATGGGCCTACACGTAAGCGAGCATGTATTAACATGTTATGATCTTATCTTGCTTGCCATGTAGATTATATATTGAACTCTATATTGTATGTAGGTTATTCTTTAAATTACACATATAATTCACAAAAAACGTTCACAAATAAAAAAGAACTCAAATTACGGGTATAATATATATTGTCGAGTTTCAGGCAACGTTTAAATCCATTGTCTACAGTAGGGCTATACATGTATTAAGACCTATATAGTAGGCCTACTGTCTAAACTCTTAATAACACGGTACTATGCGTGATACTATTTATTATAGCATTAACATGGTGTCCTGCTTCTAAAAGAATCGTCAACAAACGATGCCGGGTATTCAGTGTTTTCCCAAATTCATCCAAGCTCGATCTAAACTATTATTATTTTTTTTTGTTCAAGTATTTCTTATGAACTTTTTTCGACAAAAAGTCCGCTGAATTGGCCTACATTTAAACCCCCTGCGCCCCTTTCTTCGGATCCTGGATCCGCCTCTGCAGACATATTGGCCTTGTTTAGTGTCAATAATTCTAGCCACCATCTCCGACGCTGTCCCATCAGTAATTGTGGCCTTATTGAGGATGTGACAAGTGTCTGCATGGGCGGCAATTGCTATCGCTATAAATTGGGTATTCACTATTATTAATATAATATTTACTGTTCCGTTATGGTTTCAATTGACAGGCCTGAAAAGGGCTAAGAGAATCTCATGAGGATGGTGAGATGAAACAGATGGCACTGCCTTCAGACCCAGCGACCGAATACATACTCTTTGTTTGCTTGAAACTTAAACACAGAGCGGGGCAAAGCCGCAAGCTCCGGCGAGACAAGCATAACCACTAGTAATACACCAGGGCCCCAGCCAATATTCTGTCTTTTGTATTAAATTGGTAACCTGTCGCCCAGAATATATTCTCTCCTCTACAGCCACCCCCTCCCCCCAGGCGTGTGACCGACAATTATCAAATCGCCAGGTTGCGCCGCTGGGCCAGGATTAAAACAACACTGGTTCAATGTCTTGTGCATGTGGGCGACAATCTGAGGTAAAGTATAGACATGCTCAATCAATATTTTCAGTTAGTATTGTAGATGAAGATGATGTACTAGAGCTTCCAGATGTGCCAAGTAGTATTCATTATGAACTTCAATGTATACATTACATTCTGTGTGTGTGGTATCTAAAGTTATGAGACGGTGTACTAATCAAAATGTCGATAAAACTGTTAAGAATATTACTAGTCTATTGTAGCACGGTTTTATAGGTGGTAAATCATGTGCAGCTCAGTGTACAAGATAGTGATATATCATGACAAAAGCTCACCTGGCCTTCAGTCGGATGAGTATACTCATGTGTTTGCAACTGACGAGCCGCCCCGCCTAACTTATACTAGTGTATTGAATATATATCTAGGTAGCATTTTCAGGTACGCGACAGCTATATGACGTTAGCAGATGCATTCTATTGTCGAATGTAGGGGAGTCCTAAATTACCTGTGACAGTGTAATTTGAATCGGCTGTGAGACGGCTATTTGGGCTGTCACCAGCCATGCATAAAGTTCCAGGGACGGAAGGCTCATGTGAGATACTCATGTGTTGGCAACCAACGAGCCTCCCGGCCAAACTCATACTAGTTTATTAAATGTATATCTAGGTAGCATCATTCGACTGCGCGACGGCTATATGAGCTGACGTTAGCAGATGCATTCTAGGTTGATAATACTACTTTCATTTAGGGATGTATGTAGGCCTATGTGTAAATGTTAAAATTTAGAGAACTATAACATTTTTACTATTTTTTTTTACACATACCCTAGTTGTATGTCATTTTATATAGTAAACAACTAAAGCGTTTAGATGTCTTAATTTGGTTCCTACGCTTTCCAGATTTTCCTTTTTTGCTACATGGTGTAGAGTACAGTGTAGCTATTTTATCTCTGGTTTTGGTACGGGAAACAAATGACAGACAATTGTCGGTTATTCCATTTTATGTGTACATATCGCAAAATTTATAATCTATACCATGTACATTTTTAAAATAGCATGTACACAAAATCATTGCTATTTTAAACACTGGATATGACGTTGCCTTACATGATAAGTATGTCAACACCTATAACCAGTGGACAGTTGGTTTTATGCTATACAGTCATAATATTTTATTATAAAATTTTATTTCACTGATATGGTTGACAGGCCTTGTAGAGGTCGTCTCGATCTGTTCTCGTCAACCAAAGTTATTAACATGTTCCTCAATTAATAATAACGATATTATACCATGGTTGCATGTTTTAGCTGGGATCAAATAAACAATAAACATCCCCATGATGTTGGGAATGTTATCGTACATTTCTAAAGATTCTGACTGGTTTTTGCGTCACCCAAAAAACCATGAAGTTGGCTCGAGGCGGATATTTTGAATTTTGGCAGAACCCTTAAAAATCACTTGCACATCTCCATGACGATTGTTAAATTGACTACTAGTTTCAGCGCACGTGACGACTCACGCACGCGAAATTCCATGATGCGGGTATATGTCAAATTCACCAGTCACCAAGCGAGAGACAGAACAGGAGAGATTTCCACACCAAAATGCCACTATAGCCAATCATTATTATTTAGAGTATATGCTATTTGGTTATTAACCTGTTGAACGCGAGATCATTATGCTACTGCCCTGTTTCTGAAACGAGATTATTTTCTGACGTCATTTATCCCATGCAATCAGGCCCGGAGTATCTGAATGGTCCCCCTAAATCACGGAGATCTCCGGGGCTCGTCACAAACGGGTTAAGAAAGCAAACGACTAATGTCACAAACACTTTCTCTTGCGATCGTGATGTCCTCAAGTGAACATCCCTGACTTTTCCCTAATTTGAAGCACTTGTCTCAAATTCCGTTTCCCTGACTGGGAAACTTGAACCACGTTTCCCAGGGTGACTGGGAACCCTGATGTTATATTCAGAGAAATAACGTAGATCACATAGAAAAAATAACAATAACATACACTTTCTGAGTATTACTTTATTATCATAGAACAGTTCACAACCTATTTTATAGATTTATCTTTGTGACTCAGGTAGATCTAGTGGGTGTAGTAAATGTAATGGGGATCTTGACAATGCGCTACTTATAGTAAAGACTGTCATCATGAATGATCGATGAAACATTATAATATGTACTGGGTAGGGAATCCAGCTAATATATCTCGACATATGAAAAGATATGTTACACATGCTAAACAACATTAACAAAATATCCCAACATAGGCCAGCAAATACAACAATCGGTTCTAATCAAAGTTTGCGCACGTGTCGCCTACTTAATAAATATACATAGGTAAATGTATCATGGAGAAAATGAGATAATAACATCCAAACACAAGAATTGAACCACATCTTGGCACATACGTTCATTTTGACTACACAAGTGAGAACACATCGGTGTAAAGGTTGGCTAGTAAATATACCGTACTTATAAAATACTTTAACGTCGTACTCGGTTTATTACGAACCAAAGCAAACATACTTAAATGTGAATAATATTTCATCGTTTTAATACAGTTTGAAAAGGGGCTAAGTATGATCAGTGGTCATCATGATTATAGGCTGAATACATCTGGCGTATCTTGAACAAAGTGTACATTTTAAAAGCTTTGTCACAATAGTATATTTGTTTAATATATATGCTACCAACCGCCATGATATTGCTGCATTTTCTCGATACCGTACAACGTGAAATAGAAACAGGCTAGTACAAAATTGATATTACCCGACATGATTGAAAACATAACACGTATAATAACTCGTTTTTACCGTTTTAGGGGTATACACTATACAAATTCCAATAACTATTTGAATTCTAACCGCTGTCATTTCGCATGAAAATTGTAGCGCTTAGACATGTATCTATGTATCCAATAGCATACAGCTAACTATTTCTTTCATGTGTGGCTGATGCTCTTCAAAAGTCTTTAAGTACACCAGGACCCTCTCCTTCGCTCCAGTGTGGCGGCCATGATCCCTTCACTGATGGTCTCTCTTTCATCTTGTCATAGTACGCCCCCAGATGGGGAAAGCGTTCACTAAGTGACATTCCTAGCCGGATCAGAAATGCCAAATTCGGGAAGAATATGATATCTGCCATACTGACCTCCTTACCAGCGATATAACAACCGTTACCCTGCTGTAATAAATAAACAAAAATATATATGTATTTACCAAACAAGTATAATGTATGTGACACATAATAATTGAATCATAAAAAATGTTGTGTCAAATCCCAGTAAACACAAAACTTTTGTACAATGTTGGACCAACGTCTTCGATGTTGGGCCGACGTTGTACAAATGTTTTGTGTTTGCTGGCTATAGGCCTACTTTCTTCAGTAAACAGGTAAATAGGTCGTGTGTAGGATTACGTGTTGAATTTTTAATCTCAGCAAGTGTCCAACATGCAACCACACTTGACATTACTATTCCATATTTTAAAACTAAAAATAATCCATGTGTAAAATAATAGGGGTGGTATATAGATACGAATGTGGTATTGGCCTGTGTTCAAGCCCCAAATTCAGCCATTTGGTCCACTAGCATTCTGTTTGTTCGGTTAGCATGGTTAGAAAGTTTGGTTCAAGTCAAGTCGTTGATGCTTGAGTAAATATAACTACAAGCTGCATTGACAATCACATTTATTTTAAGAATCCGTTATTTTTAAATTACTCAACTGCCTGATATAAATACTGATGTACGCTTCTCCAGTATTTGTCATTTTACTCTAATACTCGAGAATCAGATGTGAACAAATAAATCGATATAAAAAATATTTGTGGAGATAATTACGCAATTACTGCGATTTTTAAAAGTTCTTTTTTAAATTGTAACTAAAAGTATTTGATCACTGTTAACATGGTTAATTGGAGTAATCATGGTTCAATTATTTTAACCTTTGTAATCGTTTCTAGGGCTTGATATTCTATTATTAGCGCATAATATTCATCACATCAAAATAAAACTGAAACTGATTACCTCGTATAGACCATGTAGACCAACAGTACTTAACTCTCTGTGACATATTAACTGTGTTCAGTTTACTATAATATTTTTAGTAGGCCTACCTCTTCCAGAAATCCCTCCCAGCGTTGTAGTTCTACCAGTAGAGCTGCTTTCTTCTCTTCTAACTTCTCCTATATTAAAAAAAATATGATATAATTTGTATATCATGTAAATAACTACAATCACAAAGGATAAGGGAATAAATATAGAATAATTTCATATTGTACAATAATCTGATAATGACGCAATATCTTATTATAAATTACAGTTAAACTATACCATGCCATATACAATGATATATAGGCCTATACGCTTGTACCAGTATCAAATCATCGGGTATTGACTATGTTGTAAACCATGTTCCATCTGAACTGATAATTATTTTTAAAATTCATAGACTGCATGATTATCAGTACGAACAAAAATAAGTGTTATTTTCTCTTTAAAAGTCACGATTAAGTAGGATAAGTAAGTAATTTTGGCTATATAGACAGATAAGTCACTACAATTTCAAATTTCGAATGGCAAGTCAAAAACTGTTACAGTAATTAAGATACTAAATAATAATAGTAAGACAAATAATGTTTGTGTGTACATTTTTCATGTTTATAGACCTACAGCAAGGAATATTGATTACAATAAATTAAAGTACTAAATAATCCGATCATAAGAACGTACAGTTTGCACATTCCCACAAGGGTTTGAAAACGTACCCCAGCAAACACGAGACGTTGGCCCAACGTTGGTTTACTGTTGACCCACCGTCTACGACGTTTGCCCAACAGTAAACCAATGTTGGACCAACATCTGGTGTCTTCTGCGACATATGTATTATTATTTTTTTAACAACATATGGCAAATGTCGTCAATAATGTGTAACTCAAGTCAAGCCATCTTCACCATGTTCACCCACAATAAGTCAATGATTGCAACAGCAACAAATTTTTAAAGATTTCATCGACTTTATACGTCAGAATCTAACGTCTACAGCCGTCAGATTCTGACGACTAAAGTCGATCTCCCCTTGAACATGTTGAAAGTGTTAAGCTATTATATCTACTAACCTTATCGAGGGTATCCTTTGAGTACATGATTGGATAATAAACGTCACCGCAGGCTTTAATGAATGTAAGAGCCTGGTAAAAAAGATGAAGCATAAATAAAAAATAAATACTGTTTTGGATCAGACATTATAACAGTATCGATGTACTAGGCCTACACCTGGTGCGTTGAATAGCTATAACTATTCGTATAACATAATGTTAACAGAATATATACATGATATATATGGAAATTAAAGACTGGCCTCATCAGCATGCTAAGGGCTATGTGTATAATTATAAACGAATGGCTTAGAGGTAAAGTGATCCAAGTCCGCATTTTCTCATTTTCCTATAGAAGGCTTTAAAGTTAAAATCAATTTAAAATATTATATATTTTGTTTTCGCTTCAACTTTGTTAAGTCCATAATTAGAAAGATATGGGAAGTTATGCATTGGGGTTCACTATTCATTCCTACTGGCAGGTATATAGTTATCAATGTCGTAATTTACACATTTCTGACAATTTTTATTTAATAAATACACTTTTGAAATTTAGAAATATAAATTTCTTTATAAAAGTCAAAAACTTTCATAAAAACTGTCCAATGTCTCATCGTCGTGATCCAGTAAAACAATGGTATTGATTGGCCTACTATAGACTCAGCACTGATCCATATAACATGTATTAGGGGTGATTTATAACATTTAAGCAGCCATTTTCTCTATGTATCATAGGTAAGCTGATCCAAGTCAAAATATCTCTATATAAACTGATGGACTTGAATCACTCCATTGAAGAAAAGTACCAACTTTGAAAGTGAAAAAATATATGTTGAATAATAAGTCTCGAATGGTTTAACGAATGGATTAGATATTTTAGTATATTATTTCCTATATCACTACCTTTCCAAAAATGACATAAACAGAAAAAATCGAATTTCGGACTTGGATCACTTTACCTCTGAGCCATTCAAACAATATATGATAATACATGATAATACAGGGATTCAAATTTGCTAGTTATTGAATAATACCTCGAATTTCCTCTGTAAAACCACTGCCATTTGAGCTGGTTCTGTGGGCATAAGTTGTGTTCCCTGTCCTCCATATACACCCTGAATAAAGCAGAATTATATAGTTTAAGAATAGCCACGATCAGCTTAACTTTTATAGTCTCAAAACACCAACTCTTGAATAGGCAATATTATTTTGTTTAAGTATGCTAATGGTTTTATACATTGATCATCGTCATGCTTAATTAATTATTCAATCGCTAATTAATATGAATTTATTTTTTACTGGTTGTAGCCTACTTCCCGAATATATGCTAGCCACTGCAGCTTAGTAAAATGTAAAATGTGCAAGCAATGTGAACGAATAAAAAAGTATTTAACCATGTTAAAGTTAAACGTATCTTATTATTTTAATCAAGATGATTAGATATTAATATCAACTCACCTCCAAATAGTCGCATGCTGCCATAGACTCGTTGATCACCACACTGTCAATTTTTGTAGTGGGCAACTGAAATAGATACCGCATCACTTATTCTGTGAAACTCAATAACCTTGACCTCCATTATTGTAACCGAGCTAGCTACTACAATGAAGTATGGGGGAGGGGGTCTTATATAACTTTGTTTTCGCCGAGTTCCCATTCAAAACGGTTTCCGGTGACGTCTCTGCGTTTTACAGAATTGTCACTGAAGAATGGGTAGGCCTATAGGCATAGGGCTGTTTATAATTTTCATATCATAATTCTAAACAAATCTACGCCACGGAGCTTATAAAAAACTGTAACTGAAACCATAGAGCTATATAAACACTGATAAATAATTATCAGTGATTATCAGATTATAGTCTAATCATTTTATCATGTTTATAGCAATAAAATGATTTTGTGCGCAACAAATAAATTATTTAAATTATTTGATTATGTGTGCAACAACAAAAAATCTATTTATTTATTTTGGTGCGTAACTTAATTACCAATGATTAGAGGCGATTTTTTTAAATGTCCATTTAAAATTAAAAAGCTCCGCAGCAGCACCATACAAATCTTCTGTATATTATCCATAATGATAGGTCACATAAGCCAGGAGATGTAGGCTTATGCATATTTTGTTAATGATCATTTACAGGCTTACCTGTCCTCGGGGATTCAAAGCCAACACCTCTTCAGATTTGTGTTCCTTTTTGCCAAAACTACAAATCTTTTCTTTGTATGCCAGACCTTTCTCTTTGAGAACCATCAAAACACGCCAGCAAGGCGGGGAGCCTGATCCCCAATAGATCATGATGTCTGGAGATGCCATGTTGTTAGCGATATAGACTAGGCCTACTCAATCAAAATATATTTAGGATCTTGGGAGATGTCCGAAACAGTGTTAAACTGTTAAATTCGACGCGTTATAAAACCGCGTGTGTTGTGTGTAGGGCCTACAGCAAGCCGGCCGGCATGACAAAGCAATACACACCACTCATAGCACAAAGATGTCTACAGGCTGACGTGTACGCCAACCTATGCTCAACAGTATTGATTTTCTGAACCATGAATATAACCTGATCACATGCTATCTGTTCTGTTCCCGCGTTAAATTTGCTGTTGCAGCTTTCACTTTACATGGGACATAGGCCTAACAATGAAACTGAGGCAAGCTCACTACAACAAGGGCATCCCTATAATCTGATTTACGTGAGGCAACTCATAGAGGGTTATAGTATTCTAATTCGTCTATCAGTTAGGCCTACTGGTAGGCTATACACCACGTGACCAGGTATATATTTAGTGTAACTGTTTCATGAGATAAACTTGCCGTGTCGTCCTCTGTTTCAGCCACTGGGCCCGATTGCAGGAAAGAGTTTAACCCGAAAGATGATCTAGGCCTATAGAGTTTTTGTTGCTTGCAAACTTTTTTTTTTACCTCCGAGAGAAAACAATATTTTTTTGGGGCGATCAACGTCCGACAATTTTTTGTTTATGTTTCGTCGAAGAAATTTTTTGTCGTATGCTTTCCCTATTATGTACATAACCATTTGGTGTTTTTTCTGGTCAAAATCTTTTTCATCAATTTCGACAAGAAACTTTTTTTTCTGCCCACAAACTTTTTTTTCTGCCCACATTTTGACCAAACTTTTTTTTCTGACTTTTGTGGCGATAAACACTTTGTTTCGCGTTGGTCTGATTCTGAGACTGTTAATTTGCTCTTGCACCTCAACTTTAATTAGCTATTCTGGGGAAATAAATGCAGTAATTCATAATATTGCATAACTTAATTTCAATATAGGCCTCTTGATAAAATAATTAATTCAAAAAACGTAATTTTGAAAACATTCATGAATGCTCATATTACCTGATTACCCATGCATGTATAATATGAGCATTTAATGCGTGTGGCAAATATGAGTATGCGTTGTGTGGGAATATGAGCATGCGTAGGGGCATAATTAATTACCATTTGAAAATAGGGTGATATGAGCACTTTGCCATAAAAAGGACACTTTCCAAAGTGTTCATTTTATGATTAGTTTATTTAGAAGTGACACTCAACATGTTCAAGTAGGCCGACCTTGATATGACCCAAATAGGCCTACCATTAAACATGTTAAACAGATATATTTTTTTCATTAAATATATAGCTTAGGCCTACCGGGTAAGACTGGTTGGAATGGTTTCCTCTCATTTCACTGTATAAAACGTTTAGGATATTATGAGCATATGCCTACTATTTTTCCCATATATTTTGTAATAGGGGTAGGCCCTATTTAATGAGCACCATGCTCATAAACAGAATGCTCATATTACCCCAGTAGAAGGGTGGGGGGTTGTAACAAGCCTGATCGGGTCCAGAACATGCTAAATCACTTTATTATCAGATTATCGTTCCTTCTCTTGCTAAGAACCGCTATGGTTAGCACTCACCCACTTTACTGTCATGATACCTGGAGATTTGTGGACGTACGAACAAATACAATGTAATGGTATTTTTTTAATTAAACAGCCCAAAAACTTCATTTTGTCATAATTGGACTACTTTTACGAAACAAATCTAAAAACTGAACGAGTTCATTTCCGTGTCATGACTAGGCCTACAATCATTACAAGCCAAATTGGGCGGGGGCCCTAGGGTAGTGGTTTGCACCGCTGCCTTTCACGCCAGAGTTCGGAGTTCGGTTCCCGGTCTCAGCGGTTTGAAAGAAACAAAAATGTTTCTTCCCCATCCACTGGTGAAAGTCAGTATTGTGGGGAGCCTCCGTGACCGAGAGGTAGCGTGCTCGGCCTCAGACCGCCAGGGCTCGAATTTCGAATCCTGTGTCTGGAAGACAGTGTCATCTCAATCATCTCACCATCCTCAGGAGGTTCTCCTGGCCCAGTTTAGCCAGTTTAGCCTATATGGTGGCCTAAAGCCCGATTCATTTCATTTACAAACCAAATTTTACCCAATTCCCGTTGTTATCTGGTTAATGAGAATAATATTACCATGATTACTGCCGGTGCTCATATTACCTACTATGCTCATATTACCCATTTTTTCTTGTATCTATGGCTATAGTGAGAAATAATGCAAGTATGGAAATTTGTCACATGTCTTGTAGGCTAGCATTATAGTTCAGTCATTTTTTGGCAAAAAATACTCAAACCCATCTCATTGCATAAAGCCAAAAGGGCCGCCACTATACATTTCTATACATTTGTTGCCCACAGTTATTTTGCATTACCTTCAACAAATAGAGCTAGGAGCCAGTGTAGGCCTAATGGGCCTACCTCCTTGGCCCTTTACCTGATTTTGCCAGGTGAATCTATTCCTATTAATATTATGATGATTCAAGGTCATCGCAAGGCCACATGTTCAATTTCATGATCAAAAATGAAAAAAAAGTAAGTGACGTCAGCGATCTCTTGACATCATGTATACCTATGTAGGCTATATAGGCCTATGTCTGTCTTGCCTCTCTGGAGGTCATCAGAAATAAATACTTGTTACTTGTTACTAGCTAGGCCTATATCATGTATATCATGTATAATTATGTTATAACAATCACAAGGAAAAGTCTTAGTATTTCTGTGGAAAAACAGTCAACACTTTCTTTTATACCGCCACTTTTTGTTATGGGCTCCAATCCCGGCAACTCTCCACTATATGGAACAGTTTCAGAAATAAAGTATTTACTTAATCATGTTAATGCAGAGTCTGTCCGAAATTATTTATTTCAAGAGTAGGCTACTCCAGCCCCTCCCCCCCCCCCCCCCCCTGGAGATTGAATGGTGAGCTCCCTTAGTTAAGGGGCCGCATTAAATTAGCAAATTAAAACAATAAGGTCTCACTACCCCGAATGCCAGTCCCATTGAAATACATGTATAATGCCAACATTCTAAGGGCCGATTTCACCACTTTCGTCCCTAGCCACACTCCAATGTGACACACCATAATGACACACATTTTGTCCTTTTTGAAAAACAGCTCCGAAAATAGTATGCTCACCAATTAGATTTTGACCTAGGTCCCCATATGTGAAAAAAGGTCTAACTTGCCCAGATCTCCCTAAATATTCTTGCGCCCATCCCCAGAAAAGACACAAATCCTTCTCACCCCATGTGTCCATCCGAAAATCTCACATAACAGCTATACATCATATCACAGATAGCGAAAACAGTGTGTGCAGCTTACAATTTATCCACATAGCCTAATTACAACAGTCCTGTATTTTTCTTAATTCACCAGAAGCGGAAACAACCATTTGAAGCAGTAATTTGGGTAGGGATTCTCTAGTCAGTAGCCACCCCCTTGGATTTCGGCTCATTTAGGGTGATGAGACCATATGCCTACATTTTTGGACGCTCTTACATGGTGCCTATCATTTAGTGACGTTACGTTACCTGGTTACCACGTAACGAAATTACGGACTATGCCTGGTTTACTCAACTTTTGTCAAGCCTTTTCATCACCATCATCATCATATTTTCATCATCATAATATCATATTACCTATGTATCATGTGTATCATGTGTATAGGCCTAGAACTTCTTTAGGCTTGCAGCGTGCGTTAATTCCATCTTCACTCGAGTCGTAGCTTATTTATTATTGAATAGGTCCACTAACCATGCTAACCTGCTAACGTTACTCTTTTCTCTCAATGTTCATTTAAACCGTTTTACACGTTTTGTAACCTTCAGCACTGCTCAGCTGAGTGACTGGCTCACTGCTGTGCAGACTACGTGACATATTAGGCCTAGTAGGCCAGTAGAAAGACTAGGTTAGGATATTAGTAGTTCCATCAATCTGTTTTGCAAAGCCAAAAGCTGTATCTGCTTACTTGTCCGTATCTGTGTAAAGTAAGCAGATAGGCCTACTGCCTTTTGGCTTTGCATGTGGGTGCTGTGTACAGACATGTTCTGTATCATGATCAACGTGCTCAGCATTGACGTCCACAGTCACATATTACTGTAACTATAACCAACAACACTTTAACACTGTTTAAATAACTGATCAACATCACCAGTTGTTTACATCCGCCAAGAATTTTAGACCGATTAAAAACCTAGTTTTTAAAGAATAAAAATGTGCCTTTACCAGTTTATAGGATAAGACGTAGGTTTAATATTAATCTAACCAGCTGACAGAGCTCTAGGAAGTAAGTGTTTGCCATTTCATAGGTCACGACAACCAGTGATAACAGATTTGTGTCAGTATGTTTGCCCTCTGACTGTTCTTTCTGTCTGTTCTTTGCAGCTTGTACCACATCTCAGCGTGAACGTTTATTAGGACTACCATCATCATCATGCCGGAGCCAGATATCTCAGTGTACTGGGCATCGGGATCACCCCCAGCATGGAGGGTACTGCTAGCCCTCAAGGAGAAGGGACTGGCATTCAAGAGTAACTTATTAAACATGACAAATAAGGAGCACAAATCAGCAGATGTCCTAGCCATCAATCCACGCGGACAGGTAAGACGAAGTGTTATCATCATCGTAAGCATCCGTCCTAAGCGTGTCACTATACTGTATTACCATGATTAAGCAACAACTGAAAAGGAATGTTTTCAACTTTTCCTAGAACTTTCCTAAATACTATGCATTTATTACGAAAATGTTTTATTATTCCTGAAAAAACATGACAATTGGCCCAAGGCCATGATGGCAGCACAGCTATTATTTATTATTATATCACTTACCTCATAAAGTAAGGTTTGCGTTGTTATCATGGTTATTCCAACATTAAATCACTGTTATCAGCATGGATGTAACGTCTGTCTTTACCCAGCAAACACGGTACATTGACCCAATGCTGGTTTAATGCTGGGCCGACGTCGGTACTGATGGGGTGGGTCTACGTCATGGCTATAGGGATCCTGCCTTGTGGCGCATTCAATATTTTTTATTGTCATAGTGGATTGAAATTAATTTACATATGTTTGTACTCACGACTATCTGAGTATAGATCATAGTTTGCTAAGGACATCATGTACATGGTTCAATGATAAGAATCTTAGTATTATGTGTTTAATATTGAGAACTATTTTAACATGTTCAAGCCGTCATGTCCACTAGTCGTGTGTATACTATTAACCTTTTCACTACCATACATGACGGAAATTTCCGTCGTCATTCGTCAATGAACGTAGCCATAAAATGACACAAATTTTCGTCAAATATATACTACATTTATGTATTTTTCGTCATTTGAAGCTGGAAATTGCTTTAGCAATTCCAGCTTCAAATGACGAAAAATAGAACTCCTACACCAGTATATCTGGATCCTGGCATGCACCCCGGCCTGGAAGTCAAAGGGTTAATACAATTATTAGGGTGTTCCCATTTTAACGGGGGGGGGGGGTCTTGAGGTCACTGTGTGGTACGCGGCTCGAGCTCACTGCTGTCAACACAGTCTTTGATTACAAACTGTTCAAATACATGGCAGGGCCAATAATAGCAATAGTGAACCGGAAAATAACCGATTGACATGGTATGCAAAACATAATATTAACACAGTCACGAGTGACGATTATGTCAAAGCTAATATTTGAATGATCAATAACATTTAAAACGTGTTCTATTACAGTATGCATGTATACGTGTGTGTGTTCTATTTATTTTAGGTCCCCACCTGTAAATTTAATGGTGTGCCAGTGAACGAGTCTTTGGCTGCTATAGATTACATAGAAGTAAGTGGTTATGTCAATGGGAAATGAGTTGATAGTATGTCTATAATTATATAGGTTTAATCATGTTAATGGTTTTTATAGTTCCAGTGATCACAAAATCAATTCCGTTTATCATGTTTATTAACAGATTAAGCATGGTAAAAGTAGGCCTAGCTATGCAGGCTTAGTAAATGCATGTGTGATATTTTATAAAATATACAATGCAAGCATATTAACACTACACATCTCACACGTCAATTTGGAATACCTCGGATCAGAATATTGATTATGTATACAGTAACATATTAAATATACACAATTTAAACTGTTTTGTTAGGTAGAACGTTGGCTTATTTATATTTTCATTCTTCCAGAGACAACACGGTAATCAAGGCACAAAACTCATGCCAGATGATCCCAAGGACCAAGCTAAGGTTGTACAGAGGATGCATGAGGTTGGTAGGACTCATCATTAAAAAAACGTGATAATCATGTTATTGAAGATGTTCAGCTATATCTGTACATGGTGATATATACAATAGGGTTCCACATACATAGGCATACCTGCTGTTGTCGTGTCGTCCTCTCCAAGGCCGTGGATGGATGGATTTGCTTTACCTGAAAAATCCAACATGGCGGTGACTGAGAGCGACCCCGACTCCAAGGTCCGAAAGATGTCCATAACTTTTTATTGACTGTGCGACCTCTGAGCTGAGAATGCGGGCATGGAACTGAAATGTTACTGATTCTAAAAAGCTATTTTTGACCTGATTACTCCCCGATATTTTCCGATATGACAGTCCAAAGAAAAGTCCCACGATTTTGTATGTACGCGGTCAATCTGTGGCTGAAACCTGTTTCAGCCACTGGGGCTATACCTGCTGCAGGTATGTATGTAGATCCGGTTCCCTTCAATGTATTTCTAATACCTACCCCGGTTTTACCAACCGATTTTTTTTCTGTAATTAATATCAACACCAATCAGTGAACGACTGACTTATGTTCAGCTGTCGAAGCAGTTGGTAAAACAGAGCAATGGTATTTGAACACCTTCTATACAGCAATAACCTTCAATAACAACATATTCTAAGAGTGTAGGGTTTGTATATTGTGGTGTTTCGGAGTTGGGCCAGTTCTCCAACGTTTACCCAGCCTTGAGAAAAACGTTGTTACAATAATTAATCTTCCCTTTGCTGAAATGTAGTGATTCTTTTGAAAACTGTATTATTTTCAGTCATGATAATTTATATGTATGTATTTAATTTCACGGAGATTTGTTACTGGTATGCTCGTTAAGTGTATTCAACCAGTGTCATTGTTTGCTTTATTCCACGAGACAATAAGGAGATTCATCACTCGCACAACTCATTGACTCAATAACTTGAGTGATGTATTCCCCATGTTCCTTCAAATCATGACGTTTACCTCCGCGTCACGGGGCATACCACCAATAATATGAACATGACAAACTGTATAACTTTATGAAATTATGAGGAAGTTGTAAGCTTCTTTTCTTCGATATAATCTATCAAGCGACGGCTTAGAACTTCCTCATTTCACATGTTTCAGTGAGTTAATAATATAATATAATATAATATAATATAATATAATATAATATAATATAATATAATATAATATAATATAATATAATATAATATAATATAATATAATATAATATAATATAATATAATATAATATAATATAATATAATATAATATAATATAATATAATATAATATATTTCATTTGGATATATTTTTCATTTGTGTAACTTTCATCCACTGTGATGTTGGATTTTTGGTAGCAATGTTGGTTGATTTTGGTCCGCCGTCTGCCAAGCTGTCCCAATACTAACCAAACATCGGGCCAACGTCTCGTGTTTGCTGGTTGTGTGCTAAAACTTGTGTTTTCGTTGCAGACTCAGAACATTCATAATAACATGATTAAAGGATTCATTTTTTATCTGAGGTCAACGAAACCTGAGACTAGAGACAAGGTTAGTGCAAGCAGACTGTTTATTTCTTTTTTCAAATGCCCGGACTGGTCAAATATTAACCCCCATTTATTCTGTTGTTTCAAATCTGAAGTTTGATTGAAGGAGCGTATATATAGAAAACAATTAATGTTGCTGACAACAACCACTGGAAGATGTGGAATGCTACGGGTCCATGTAGGCCTACGTGTAAAGGCGCATGTCATCCAGCATATATCTAAATCAGCATTAATCTTTTTAACTCGACCCTTTGTGCGTTTAGCTTAATATGGATATGATTACAGAAATAATCACAACCTACTTTCCAGAATATTTGTATTATTCTGTTTTTCTTTTGAAGGTCTTTGATTTGAAACATGTCTGCTCAATTTTACAGAGTAAACGTGTTTAAGAAACGCCACAGCAACCAAAACAAAAGATCGCCAATTATTCTTCTATGCAAAGCTGCCTTTTGGATTTAAGAAGACAGTAACTGCCTTTTGGCTTTGCGCGGTAGAATTAATCCTGATAGTTTAACCCTTAAAGCGCTGAAAAATACTTTCGTATAAACAATGGAGACCAGTGGGTTTTTCCAACTCGAAATCACCATAAATTAATGCCTTAGCTAACTCTTTCTGATTCATTTGAATACCTATGGATGTTATCAGTGCATGGTTATGTAACTACGACCATTGTAAATATTTTTTTCACTCTTACAGTGTGGTGATTAACTTGAAACGTCATAATCTGACGTCTACAGACGTCATATTCGGACGTCTAAAGTGGATCCCCGCGCTGTAAGGGTAAAGATATTGTACAACTTAAATAATCTACTTTATCAGTCACTTGTAGCTATGTCTCGCAATTTCAAGTGGGTGAAAAAATGTTTGTTCAACATGTTTAGGGGCCTTGCAAAGCTAAGACAATGCCAAACATCCAAATGACAATTGGATAGAGCTCACATAACCCATCCACCCCCTATCACTTTTTTGGGGGGGAAACCAATAATCATCAAATATATATATATATACAAATGTTATTTGGATGTTTGGATTTTTTTTAACTTCGCAACATCCCTTAATTTGCGGTCAATCTTTTACAATAAACACACATTTCATTCTGAAGAACCGCTGTTTATCCATCAACTTGATAATGTTATTCTGTGTAACAGGCTGAGCTCGCTGAGAAAAAGGAGACGTTCACAACAGAGCTGAATCGCTGGGAAGGCTATCTGAAGGAGGTTAGTGTGCAACCAAACTGGATAGGAACGCCCAGCCTTCTTTGAACTATGTCTGAAGCTACGTCTATTTCGCGGTATGGGGGGGGGGGTGACTTCCAAGGGGATAAATGCTTATCTAACTTCTTTGAACGTATACATCCCTGCAGTTTCCCTGATTTTTCCCTGTCACGATTTATATTTGCCCTGTGTTTGATATCAATCAGCTGCCTCCACCAACCCCTATAGCCGTACGAATGCCTGTTTTGATTTGGAGTGGGGACTCCATGCAAGTATTGAATGAGTAGAAATACTTATGTTCAAATCTTTGTAATTAATCTAATAAATTAACTAAATAGTAAACACAAATAGACGACAATTAAAAAAACTATTTATCTGTTATATTATCTTCTTTTTAGGGGGGGGGGGCAGGGTTTCGAGGTTCTGTGATAGCATTCTCAGTCACGACTTGTACTACATCGCAAACACCAGATAAAATTATCTGTGTTTTCCCTGCATTTCCCCAAATTATAAAATACCTACGGGGAATTTGTAAACATTTTCCCCTACCCGTGCGTATACTGTCCGGACGAAACACCAGATCTCACAGCGTACACACATTTTCACAATACGTTGAACCAATGTTTGTTCAATGTTGACCCACCGTCTACGACATTTAGCCAACATTGAACAAACAATGGGAGAACGTAACACCACACACTGATCCGTGGACGCCGGATCAACATAAACCAACTTTTGGTCGTGTTTGCTGGAATTGAACACAACGTTTACTAAGTTGAGTACTCATCGAGCATCAGCAGGATCAGTACATCTTTAACATTTTATCCGCTCGTCCCGATATTATTCATGTTTTTTTTCATTATTTATTAGCAAAGAAATACCAGCAGTTGCACATGTCAAAGATAAAACGTGACATCAATCAACAAAATTTCAAATGGTTGACCTCCATTTTGTCAATTCTGAATAATTTTCACTCACTGGCCCAGGCTAAAATCATCAAAAAATCGGTGATTTTATTTTGGCTTCTTAATATGACCATATGATGTAGACATGTTCAAAAACTAGAACTGCAAAAGTTTTAAAAAAATTCTGACGCGCATTCACCAGTTAGGCTAGATATAGAGACGAAATTCCCGTATTTCTTATTTTTGACATGGTTGTCCAAAATTAGAAATCAGAAATTTCGTCTCTATATCCAGCATAACTGGTGAATGCGCAGCACAAAAATTAAAAAAACTTTTGCAGTTCTAGTCTTTGTTTACATCATATTAAGAAGCCAAAATAAAATAACCGATTTTTTGATGATTTTAGCCTGGGCCAGTCCTTTTAAGTGACAGGATCTACAACTTCAAGTTAGTGAAAATTCCAATTAACTAATTTTGGCTGTTAAAGGGTTAAGCAATTTTTCTAAGAGTAGCAAATAAGTCGTGTGGAGAGAAGTTCCCTATCAAGCTTATTACAAAACATCGATTGCCATGGAGGTAAATTAACGGCCGCTTATGCAATGTGTTCCGTCAAGTAAGCGTTGAACCAGGACAATATTATTGTTGAAGGGACACTGTTTTGTCTTGGCGTCATCCTGGGTAATGATGTTGAATACTGTCCCCACGTTAACATGTTAAGCATATAATACTGACATGCTATATTTGTAAAACGGACTCGATAGACATGCGAGTATGCATACATGTATGTATACAGGTATAATACCAAGTATACCATGTATATGGCCTACAGGGCAAAGACTAGAACGATTATCAGATAATTATACTATGTCTGCACACTAGACATCTGGGCCCCCCTTCATGACGCAGTGGTGATTTATTACATCCCAACAAACACGAAACGTTGACCCAGTGCTGGGCTATTGTTGGCCCAGCGTCGCAGACGTTGGGACAACATTAGCCCAGCATTGGGTCAACGTTTCGTGTTTGCTGAGATATATGTACTACTGTTTGCACTCTAGATCAGATGACGTAACCCTTTTACCGCTATGTTATCGTATTTAAATTTTCATCCCGGCCGCTTAAAGTGGTGTCTCGCTACTGCGAACCACAACTTGAAAGTGTGTGGTAATTACCCAGATTTGTTTCTTTTGAGATCAATTATTTGCAAATGTGTAGGTTTAAACAGTCATTTTATTCCCACAAACAGTGATTTGATCGGCTAATAATTAAAAGCGACTTTGCTCATACTTAGCGTTTAAAGGGTTAAACCTTAGAGATTGAATGTGCGGTGATATTAAGATAAACTAATATATCATTGGATATGAAAGGGTGTATTTGCCACCTGGTAAAGTGGCAGATACACCTTTCATATCAAAGGGGACGATATAGATTGTAAATTGTAATTGTTATGCAGCACCTAAACGTGCTAAAAGAGTGTGCCTGTGATAACACACTCGGTCTGATGGCATGTACGAGTATATCATCCATGGTTTCTCGGATGTGATACTGTATAACAGTCATTTTTTTAATATAACTGAACCTGATAATATGAAACTGATAATATTTGAGGCATTGCATTGGAATTGCGTTTTTGCTCATAACCTTCCAGTGTTTAAAAATGATTTTCAAATGTTTTATTACCAACGGGTTGTATTATTTTATAATTTAAGAAGTGTGATTGATCATTTTTTTAAGCGGATGACCACGTACAAGACATATTGCGGGTTTAATATTCACTTTACATGTGCGACGCCTTGTGTTTGACATAGGCATACCCGTGAATATATAGCAAAGACAAGACATGGTGTTTTCAGGTTGGTCCACCGTCTACGACGCTAGGCCGACGTTAAAAACATAGACGTGACGATGACACAGCGTATATAACATGTATAATATATGTATGAAAGCAATACCATCAATATGCGTGTATATATTGACTGTTACTGGTCGAGTCAAAAAGTAAAACATGTAAACCATAGGCTGATAGGGTCTGCTTTTAACATCGATCCATCTTCTCCGATACTGGCCCAGCAGTACGCCAACAATGTCTCGACATGTTATTTTTTGCCATGTTTACTAGGGAATGGCGTGGCATGCATACATGAGACTAAGCCTAATATATAAGGTGGACCATCTTTCTGAACTCTATGGTTTGATCATCTTCCTGACAGCCAGGCTCGCTGCTCCCGAGGTCTCAGACCGAGCCTTGCTGAATCAGTGTTATCATCCACCTATTGGGGTAGGGAGGATGATTTAGATATTGAATATTCATTAATTTTTCAACAAAATGCCAACTTGATGCTGACCCACTGTCTGCGACGTTGGCTCAACATTAATCCAACCCTGCCGCATGTAAGGTCTCGTGTCTGGTAAGATGTGGTGGGAGCTGTCTGTGATACTTCCTGGGAAATTCTCGGCCACCAGACATGTGCTGCTTGTTGCAGGGCCGGCGTCGTGGACAGTGGCCCTGCATTAAATCAGCACTCATGCCAGAGGTCAAACTTGGATCAAACAGAAAAAATCTTTCTTGAAAGTCCCCACTCCAATAGATGGTTTTAACACTGATTCAGCAAGGCCTCGGTCTACGACCTCGGGAGAAGCGAGCCTTGTGTGGGAAGATGGGTTTGATTAATGTTGCCACTTGGGCCAGTATCAATGATGGGGTTGGGCACTAGTGTATTAGTTACCACTGATGTCTATCACGCCGGAGCTATATCGTTGACCAAGTCGTTTAAATGTTTTAAACTGTCTCAATATTAAAGAATTATAATCATGATGCTTACACTCTTACCTCTGTTAACACCCATACCAGGTATGGACCGTGAAAAACCAAAAGGCAGTATCTGCTTTTGGCACCCCACCTTTCCCATCAGGTCTGACCGGCAGACTATCAGTCTGACCTTGACAACAGGTGCGCCTTAAAGCTGTACGAACGGGAGGGGGTGCGCTCAACATGATCATTCATTATGACGTCACCGGTTTACTGACTGTAGTGTGGAGGTCACACTGAGGTCAGATTGTTTGGGCTGCCGGAATTGGCCAGGGAGGAGGGGGGTTCTGAACTCATAGCACATATAGGTGATATCCAGGAGTCTGCCGGTAGCACACAACTGGATAGATGAAGATGTTGGCACCCTAGACCTGCCACTTTGGAAATTGGCAGATGCACCTTTTCAAATCCAGGCGGATATAATTATTAATTCTCCACCAACTATGTGGTGGAGACTTATTGCTTTAGTGCTGTCTATTGTTGTTAATATTATTATTATTCGTCTTCAACAATTTGACGACGTAAGCGCTCTCCATTCGCCAATATTTATCCAGTCTTAGGGAATTTTTTCTGAACACTCTCTTATGGATTATCCTGTTTAGGTTCGAAAATGAGCTAATTTGCATATTCGACATGGCCGCCATGGGCTAATTTGCATATCCAAGTGCGACGTAAACACTCTCCAGTCGCAAATATTCATCCGATCTTCGCAAATGTTTTTCTCAACACTCTTTGATAGATTATCCTGGTCGGGTTTGAAAATCAACTGATTTGCATATTTAACATGGCCGCCATGGGCTAATTTTTTTATCCAAGATCGATGTAAACGCTCTCCAGTCGCCAATGTTCATCAGATCTTTGCAATTTTTTTCTGAACACCCTCTGATGGATTTCCCTGGATTAATCCAAAAATCATCTAATTTGCATATCCAAGATGGCCACCATGGCACTTATGTTATAGCCCCATCGCTACTGCATTAGCAATACACTTTTAATTGCAATACACTTTTAATTGTGGAAGGTGGAGACTTTCATATTTGACATGCAAATATAAGATCTAGTTGCATATGAAATAAAACCTTTCAATTTTTTAATGAATTTAGTTTAGACCATTTTCTTATTCTTAATATTTTTTTTTCAATAAATCATTTTGTGTATAGATTCACCATTACAGGGTTAAAGATTCGATGTAAAGTTACACGAGTGAAATAAGACAACACATATACATGTATGTTTTAATGTATTTATTTTTGCAGAGCCCGCCCAACTGGCACATAGCCACGAAGAATTTTAGTTTGGCGGATGTGGCATTTTACCCGTACCTGGCTCTGTTGGTGAGGGTGGGACTTCCCCTGAAGAAGCTGGGATGTGACAGGCTGATATCATATCATGACATGGTTAGCAACAGGCCCACAGTAAAGGCTACACGTCCTCCTCACTGGAAGGATTCCCAACCTCCCAATGTACTGGACAATATCTTCTCTGATTAGATAATACCAAATACACAAGTGACGACAACGGTCCTTTGAAATATACTGTACTTTGATAAGATTATAGTGGTGGTATTTAACTTGCCATTGGATTTTTACAAAGATATATTTAGACACTTTAGTTTATTGTACATGTTATAGGTGTGAATGCCTGTGAGATGTCGTTGTATGAGATGAAATGGGGCTGTTCAACAATTACATAACGCTTTTTTGGTAGATTTTTGACCCTCCCTTTGTAACGCTTTTTAACGTTGTGTTGACTACGGTCCGTAACGCATCGCCTAGCCCCCCCCCCCTCTAGGCGTTACGTAATTGTTGAACGGCGCCAATGAAAACATGCCAAAAATGCCGAAGTGAACCGGTTTTGTTCATATTAATTAAGATACACTATTTTTACAGTCCATTTTACAGCATGAAACATGTCGCTGTTGAAGTACATGTATTGTTATGTAATAAATTATGTGATAGCATATTTGCTTTTGTTATTTTATTTACGTAATTAATGTGACGCTCAAACATACCATAAACGGCAATCACCTTCAGCTATCCAGTTGTCTGCTACATGCAGACTGTGGTCTGTCTGTAGCAGACAACAGAGTCTGTCTGAGCCGGCAGTTATGTGCTACAGGCGGACTCTGTGGTCTGTCTGTAGCAGACAACAGAGTCTGCCTTAGCCGGCGATTGTCTACTACAGGCGGACTCTGTGGTCTGTCTGTAGCAGACAACAGTGTCTGCCTGACCCGGCGGTTCATTCTGACCTGAGATTATATCTCTGATACCACATGCCGATTTTGCCGTAAGCACGCATGGCGAATAAACTGATGTATCAGCCATTACCACGTGAGATTCAGGTTTTGAATAACCATTCATATAACTGTGCTACAGGACATTGTGCTCTGCCTGTCTGAGCAAGAAGACTGCCATGGGCTTCTCAAGACGAGAGTATTTTTATTATAGTATGAGTTTTAATGTGGTTTACATATACAGCTGTTCCGTCCCTCTCCTCACAACAACACGAAATTGCCTTAGAAAGAACGTTAGAGATTTTGCACTACGGAAGTACATGTAGGCCCTATACACAAATTGTAGTAGGTGTGTCGTCATCATACACTCAATAAACATTGTGGGCTCATCCGCATGCGCAGCATAGTCAAAAAGAGTGAGGTACTCCGTAAATATTATGATTCAGTGTAACAAAATATCCGGCTGGTTTAATTCGTATTGTCGTTGACGTTGTGGTCAGTGATACAGAACGTTCTGTCCCTTTATTGCATAAGAGAACAGCCATGCTCATTTAAAACACATGATACCTACAAAACAAAATGCATGGTGAACTATAGTTTTAAATGCAAACATAACCGAGAAAATAAAGCACAAATATAAGCAAGATTCTGCAAAATATATCTCTACCTTAGCGAGATTGTAAATACAGTGACTCAACAAATAAATTGGTATACTGGTAAACAATTATTTTCACTCATCTTAGATAACTGCCCCACCATTTTGCTTCAAGTATTTATGAAGCAAATTTACATCTAGATATTTTAAAATCAAGTAAAAACATTTTCTTTACCCTTTTATCACCACTAAATTCATTGTACATTTTTTCCGGTAGAGCACATGGCTTAATATATGTCGCGAAGCTAATTTTTCTCAAAAGGCCTGTAGTGTTTCCATTTCCTGCTTATTTACCTAATTTATACAAATGAATAGAACGGCTTATTTCTGAGGCAATATATTCACACAATATAAACTGTTAAAGGACATGTTGTCAATTTAAAATTGTGTTTGACTATTACTTTTAAACGTTGCTATAAAGGTAATGCTGCAGGTTTCTTGTCTGATATCAAGTCCGAGGACCTATCATCCGACTTTACATTTTACCCACTGAACCTGTTCATTTGGATGCCATTTTAATCCTCGGAGCGTATGCAGTCTGCAGCCATTTCGGACCATTGAACTTATCGTACATATTGTCGTACCAGGTACCCATTTTCACCAAGGACACAAAATCCTGCACCAAACTGGGTTCGAAATCGTATGGTAGGTAGCGACATCGGCAGAGCACCACACTCTATAACCATTGCGCCATGTCCCCCTCTCACTGTGGGTATTTGCGGTGGAGGTAACTGGAGTTACCATTAGCAAAAGATGGCTGACAAGGCTACCGATTCGTTAACATTTGCATATATCTTGTGAGGTAACTGGAGTTACCATTAGCAAAAGATGGCTGACAAGACTACCGATTCGTTTACATTTTCATATATCTTGTGTAGTCTAACGTTCTCCTTTGCTCCGTCGATTTGTAGGTGAATTAATGATACGTAACTGGACAAAATTGACATTATGTTAACCTCAAATTGTCGATAATTTTCTCGTAATCGATAAACTAAATTGAATGATATCATGCTACTGGTAACTGACAAAATTAATTATGTTGCTGGTAACTGATACTTTATTTATTGAAAATTTTCCGATGGTACATCATATCTAGTGCTTGTCTTTAATTTTTCAATTGCAATTCAGTTAGCATGGTTAGTATATGTTTCTTATCATTAATTCAGTCCGGAATCATCGCCCGAGAAAATCATAGCTATTCATTATTCTGTTATTTAAATAATGGTAGACTATAGTCTTACAATACATCTTCAGACTATTATATTATATAATAGATTTCAATTGTACACGGCAAACACGAAACATTGCCACCATCTACGACGCCGTCCAACATTAAACCATAATTGTTTTTATTTCTGTGTTTTTTGTGTAGATTTTTTTGTATAAAAGTATTGGTTTGTTAATGATTCACTCCAGCAACAGTAATAGGCTACTTGTAGATAGTCATGATCTAAGTGATAAATATTATCGCACAAAGCCAAAAAGCAGTATCAGTTTACTTTAAAAGTAAGCAGATACTGCTATTGGCTTTGCAGAGCGGTTTAGGTTAACATTGAGGGAATATCATATAATTGAAATTATCTATCAATACTGCTTTAATTATTTTTAACAGTAAAAGTCGACAGTTTTTTTTGTTATTTTTGTACATTATCATCGAAACCTATGTTATCAATGTGTATATCTTGCACACATAACAAAACCATGATGGCTCACAAAATTTTAGTGTGAGAAAGGGGATTTGGGATCATAACATTGTGGACATAGATCAAATCATTTTCACAAATCAAACACTTCATTTCAAGAGATTACAAACCAATAATATATGAAGACGATGTTAAAATATCTTTCAAACGTTTTTAAGAAGACAAATATGTTGAATCTAGTGACACATCTGCTATTACAGGTCGTGGCGATTTTAATAATTCTACCAATGTAACCCATACACAAATTCAAACTGATGATGATGATATAATATATGCAATAATACTGCCGTTATTCGCAAGATAAAATATATTGGGAATGTAGATGATTAAATTGGTTCTAAAAGCCATAGATAAAGGCATGTTGAATTCTAGTATAGCGCTACATTTAATTCTTAATATTTTGCTGTTCCATCAGACCTGATTTTAGCTAAACACCCGGCAGTATAGTAATGATCGTGCATAGAAGATCTCTGGTATATGCACTATATTAGATAAAAGTGTTGCCGTAAAACATACAAATTATAAATGGCCGCCGCTTTGACCAAGGTCAAATATTAAATTGAAATAATTTTGAATAGAATATAACCTGACTCATGATTTTGGTATCTACCATATGGTTCCAGATAATTATGTCCGACATAATTATGTGGCCAGAAATTATTTTGGCCACTGCATTGTGGGTAAAATCCACGATGGCCTCCATTTCTGCAAGGTTAAGCTATATAAATTACCATCATTTTTGACAGAATGGACAGAAAAGCATAATTTTGGTGTCTGCCAAAAATGCACATCATCACATCGATAGTCCTGAGGAAATGTGGTAATAATTCTTCTTGACATTATATGAAACGTTACGTCATTTAATAACTTGATGGATTTTAAAAACGACACTGCAATCAGGCCAATAATCATCCACAAGCCAAAATTTTATTTTTGCTTCTTAATACGTCCATAATATGTGAACATGTCCATAGACTAGAATTGTAGAAGTCTTTTAAATTTTGGGCCACTGTGGCAACGTAGGTTATTCGAGATCCTCCTTGTGAGAATTGAAGCCGGCTTTTTGGCTTTTTCGAACACTATATTGTTATATTTTCCATCACATAAAGAGGGAATTTTAATCCCGTTCTTAATGAGAAATGACACATTTTATCTGGAATCTACAGATATTTTAAAAGGTTTAATGTAAAATGAAATATTTCAGTGTTTTATAACGGGACAGTTTGTTGCTAGAGACCAAGCTGGTGATCATCATCAACATATATGAGCGCATTGTTTTATACAGCCACCTTGGTTTTGACTACAGACATTTCCCACTATGTTATCACCCCCTCCTCCTCTGTTGCCGATTTTTTTTGTCTGATGGCCGCCATTTTGGTTTCTGGAATATGAAGTGTAATGCCATCAGGTGATGTGTATAAGAAAATCCTATGGTAGACACAAAAGTCATGAATCTCCTATTCTGTCTAAAATGATCAATACAAATTTTTTACACGAATTTTGTTTGACTTTTCAAATGACGACCTTCTTGAATTTTATCCACCATAAAATGTTGAATTACTCTCTGGCCACACAACTAAATCTGGCATACCTGGCAAACCTATGAAATGCACCGGAATCGTGAAGCTCTGTCTATTTTATCGGAAATATATCAATTTATTGTTTTGACCTTGTATTGCACATATGCCGGTGAAGAGCGTAATTAGGACTGGGGTTATATCAGGCATGGGGGTGTCTTGCCTGGCGTGCCCGGCCAATTTCATTTATGGCCGGGTATAGGCCAAGGTTTTTAGTCACGTGACCTTCATGCCTGTGCTATTGAGGCCGGTGAATAATTTTCTGGGTCAAGTCATAGGAAATGCGTCAGAGGGGAAATACAATACTGTGAACAACTCTTCATCTGGGGAAGTGACCTTTCAAAAATGCCTGAATTCGGGGATTACCCTATTTTCATCTAAATATAGCAACAAGTCACAAACATTCGCCACTGGGGCATATCAGAGACTACATGAAGCTCGGCCACGCCGCGTAGTGTGGCTCTGGGAACCAGAGTAGGGGGTGTCAAGTCAAGGTCAGGTTTATGCGCAGGGTGTGGTGCACAGTGTTTGGGAGGAGGTGGGTGGCAACGGGAAGTACTGTCAGTGTAGCAGTGGTGAATGATTATCATATAGATTTTTTGTCAACCTGGATATTCAAACTGAAACAAGTAAAACAACAAATTACATAACGTAAAACAAAAGAATCAGACCAATAAAACCATTCAAAGATGTTAGGCACTATTTAAATACGCTGAGTATTCTGAAGTCTGTTTAGACATTATGGAAAGAGAACATCACTGATAAAATATTGCCAACACTACAGATACGACACTAGAGGTAAGATACAGAATAATTTAATAATGTTGATTATAACTGAAGTGTTTTGCTCTTGTTTTAAAATGCCATAGCTATAGCAGTTCCTTTTTTACGACTTTCAGGTAGGCCTTATTCTTAATTTATCAACCAGGCGTATTCCTAATTTTGCCACTGCCAAGTCATGCTTATTTAACCCAACAGGTGAATTTTGCCACTGTCATGTAATGCTTAATTTATTAACTAATACTAATTTATTAACCAGACGCATTCCTAATTTTACCACTATCCGGTCAGGCTTAATATATCAATCAGGTGCATTCCTAACTTTACCAGTTTCAGGTCATACATTGGATTTATCAATCAGGTGTATTCCTAATTTTACCACTGTCAGGTCATGCTTAATTTATCAACCATACGCATTCCTAATTTTACCACTGTCTGGTCATGCTTAGTGTATTAATGAGGTGCATTCCTAATTTTGACACTGTCAAGTCATGCTTTAATCAAGTGCATTCCCAATTTGATCACTGTCAGGTCATGTTTAATTTATCAACCAGGCGCATTCCTAATTTTGCCACTGCCAAGTCATGCTTAATTTATCAATCAGGTGATTTCCTAAATTTAACAATGTCAGGTCATACTTAATTTATCAATCAGATGCATTCCTAATTTTACCACTGTCAGTTTATGTTTAATTTATCCTAAGATTTGTTATTTTATCTCGTGTTTTCTATGGCATACATGCAATATTGTTATATTGTTATTTAATGATCAGTAAACAAAAGTAATTCGATATTTATATATGTCATTTTGTTTTCTACTCATATATAGTTCCGACAGATCCCAGTTGCCACAAGAAAATACAAACACCTTGAATTTGCGCAAAATGTTGATAACCGTAAACTACAATACTGATATAAATGATTCTGTTCCACTGTGTGTCAATACCGCCGACATCCACAAAATTAAGCACCACCTTGCTGACACACCATGTCCAATGTGTGCATGGTTGGGTGTCAGCAAGGTGATGCCTAATTTCGCAGGCCTCTGACCAGGCGTTGTAAAGCCACACAATTGACCACATTAGTACATGTAATGCTAGGTGTGATATCCTTTATGAAGCATAATTGCAATTATTGTTAATCCCGATATAATTTACGTTTACATATACATAATGTCTGTATTTATTAAAAAGTTGTTATTTATATGAGTTCTGTATTTTATTAAAGCATACACGATGTCTTATTATTACTGTTTTATAATATAACATCATACTTAAGTGAGAAAAAATCCCCCTCCAAAAAAATCATTAGACACACATTGATGTATATTTTGTGATATACTGATATTATTATTAATTATAAAATGTTGATCTCCATGGATTGCGTAATTATTATAAATTTGTTATCATTATTATTTTTATAACATATATATAAAACCCCTTGATCAGCATATCTCTAATATACAACATTAATAGATATTTGAGCTTGCAGCATCTTTGACAACATATTTAATGGAAATATAGATTTACATTAATTTTAAAACTATTCGCTGCATGATCATCCGTAGGCGTTACACACAGTCATGCGCAATGAGTAGGAATTGAAGCCATGCCTAATATCTACCCCATGCCTAATTTCACTTGACAGTGGCCATCTTTGCTTTTATTAGCAATGCAATAAGTAAGGTACGTTCTGGCCACACCCATATGTCAAACATGCTTGGAAACCCTATGGTACACACCAAAATGATCATTTTCTTGATATTTTTCGGCGTCTTTAGTAGAAAATAATTTTGGGCTCCCTGGCTAACTTTCATCCGGATAGGGCACTTAGCCTTAAAAAATGTTGCTTTTATCCACCCGATAACGATAAGCCTAAAATTTAATTCTAGACTATAACTACCTAAATAATTTATATCAAATATAGTATACTTCAAAAATCAACTTCTCCGACATGTTGCAGGCATAGATATGCATCTAGTCTTTATTTAGGGCCTACTAGGCTCTCATAATATATTACAGCGCCCCTCACTGTGATACTGTATACTGTACTAAATAAAAAAAAGTCAGGAGGCATCGTCATCAACTTCACGACCATGTAAACTATCACTAAAGTTGTTTTAGAATATATACATTTTATAATAGCATTTTCAGCCATCTTTTGCTAATGGTAACTCCAGTTACCTCCACCGTTTACCCACAGTGCCTCTAGCATGGCGCAATATGATATGATGATATGTAACCCGATTAGGCAAAGTGAATCGTACGTCGCATATTTAAATACTGTAGATAAAAACACAATCTATTCAAAATAACATTTAAAATGGTATATCACAAAAATATATGGTGTGGTTAGCTCTGAAAATATAACTCCGCAAACTCAGAGAAATATAAAGTCTGAAATTGCGTCATTTTGAGAAAATTACTTTTGAAGTTCAAAAAGGCAATTTGTACACTTTTTTAAAACAGCACACAATTGGATTAAAAATAAAGAAATAAAATAAATATTAATTTTGATTATATAATATTATAAATATCAATGTTTTTATCATGTATACCCGTGTACGTCTCATTGCATCATGGTAATGTGTTTCCATATTATCATTGTTCACATATAAATTATAAAAAACATTGATATTTATGGTTAATATAATTATGATATTTATGTTGTGATTTAGCACGCTTAAATGAACGTGAACTACTGCATTTTCACAAATTTGAAAAACGGCGTTGGTGATGTTGTTATTCATGGTTCTAAGAAACACTGTCACCACATGACGTGACGCGAATGATCCTAATAATTATTATAGAGGTTGAAATAGTTTGACAGAATCACTAGAATACCCAACTTGAACACTAAGTTGAATGATTGCAGGATCAAATGGTAAAAGATGTATTAGTGACAAAAGCTGGTAAGACAAACTGGTAGCAATGTTGTGGATAAAGGGAACGGTGTGTTTATGACATGTCTTCAAAATAATCTGTTGCTTAACAGCAAGATTATTATTGTTATAAACCCTACCCTTTTATTAGGCAATTCGCGCTTGTCTGAGACTGTTAATTTGCTTTTACATGTATATGGTCACGGGGGTGGGGGGTGGGGGGGTGTCACTGCTCGTGTTGCCCCCCCCCCCCCCCCCCCCCCCGGGCCACTTGACAGAAGGCTAAGCACACCCAAACGTTTTACTGATATTTTGTTATTCTCACGTTATTACAATATGGGTCTGGAATATTTTACATAACATTTCCAGTATATATAAAAACGGTTAGTTGGTAAATACTGAGCATATAGTCATTGGTCTGTGGTGTTTGATATTGTTTGAAACAGCATGTGGATGTGTGTTTAACGTTGTATTGGTATTCTGTGAAATTAAATGACCTTGACCTCCTTTTTTCCCCTAGCTGGCTGATACAATGAAGTATGGGGGAGGGGTCTTATATAACCTTGTTTTCACCGAGTGACGTCACTGCGTTTCACAGAATGAAGTATGGGGGAGGGGGTGCTATATAACCTTCTTTTCACCGAGTGACGTCACTGCGTTTTACAGAATACAGAACTTTCTATTGTATGTATTCGTGTTTGTAAATGAGCTACTGTCTATGATTACTACTAGGTGATTTCTCTCGAGTGTCCATGGGGTCCCTGTGACTCGTATAATTATAAACCTGGGCCCCGTTTCAACATCATTCTCGCTCAGATATAGCTCATTTGCATATGAGGATCGTTGAGATTGAACGAGTGGGTCAGAGTGCTCGTATGTTAAAGAAGGATTCAAACGAGGAAATAAAGTCAACGAGTTTTTTTTCATTTTCGTAAGCGGTAGGAACTGGGTCACAAGAAATCTGGAAAATAATGTACCAAAACCGCCCCCCAGGGCCCCGTTTTATCAAGCTGAAAAGATACGAGCTCGTATTAATAGCTCATTTGCATTTGAGGATCGTTAAGATTCAACGAGTGGGCCAGAGTGCTCGTATCCTCCCTATACATGTTAAAGAAGGAGACATACGAGAAAAGGCAACGAGCTTTTTATAATCCCGTAAGCGGCAGGCAAAGGTCACGAGAATTAAAAGGAGCTCGTTTGTTTTTAGATTGATAAAACGGGGCTCAGGCCACTCCCAGGGGCGCGTTTTTGTTACGTTATTTTCCAGATTTCTCGTGACCTAACTCCTGCCGCTTACAAAAATGAAAAAAAAACTCGTTTACTTTCCTCGTTCGCCCCCCTCATTAACATGTATAAGGAGGATACGAGCACTCTGACCCACTCGTTTAATCTCGATGATCCTCATATGCAAATGAGCTATATCTGAGCGAGAATGATGTTGAAACGGGGCCCTGTTTGATCGCCTATAGCACATATTCTGTATAAGCAGAATTCTGTGGAGTATTTATATTAGTGTATCGTCATTAATTCATTTACCAGGGTTGTAACTATCAATTTACTGATAATTGATAATGGTATGGACGCAGTCAGTTTTGTTTTTCATCGCCAATTGTTTGCAAAATTTGCATAATTTGTGTATATACTATTGATGTAATTTATGTTGTGTATCGGTGCAGGTGCTGTCTCAGGTTTTTTTAAAAGGACTGAATACAGTTCAATGTTTTAGTAGGTGTCCCAGGCACCACCAGTGTATCATATTCAATGATTTTATTTGAAACAGACGCATTTGATAGTTTCAAAGTTATTGTCAATAAATTAACTTGAATGTCACTTGAATGTCACTGACGGAGAGGGTTGGGTGCAGACATACACCTCTGTGGTGAATTGACGGCAGTTTGAGACGCACGTACGTACTATCGGTGTCTAGTTCAGGGACGACATACAGCGAGCTCGATGTAGCGTGCGTGCGTGCGTTAATAATAATCTTCACGTGTAGCCTATTTATTAGTATGCATATATGCTCTTATGTATCGTTTTTCGTGTTTCGTCGAATTTGTCGATACATTCTCTGAAGCCGATTTTGTTATGTCATTTTTGGCGGTCATCTTAGTTGTTTGACGGTCATTTTGAATTTTTTTAAATGAAATCACAAAATGTCACATATTTCGGCTAATAATGGACGAATTTGTGGGATTAATTTTTTTTAAATATAATTGTATCTTTTATTAGCCAGGGAAACGTTCAAGACACGAATATTTATGGCATATTTAATATTAAACCCTAAAATTATACAATAAACTCCACCCTCTGTAGACTTGTTATGCAGATACATGTACTCTTCCTAACATGGTTTCATGCGTTACTGTTCTATATAAAACTTTTTATTACAAAGGAATCAAAATCAACAAAAATATATTTCTGTATTTTGAATCATGCAGAAACCATAAATTGTGCATTCGTGTGCGAAAAATCAAAGAAAAAATATGCTTTCGTTTTCATTTTTGCAGCCATTTATTGTTTTGCCAATTTGAATGGAATTGATGGAATATCAGATATAGAATATCATCCGACAGATTTGAATACACCTTTCTCAATAATAACACGCCACACCGTGACCAAAAGCTGAACTATTTAGTTGGGACTCCTGTTTACGGACGATCGAAGACCGTTTCCAACATAAGCACGCACTGATTTGACCACGGTCATAAAGTTGTCTATTTCTGCCCTGATATTAAAGTAAGAAGATCCAAACCTTATCGTTTTATTCAAGATGAATTGATTTTACTGAGCATATAAATGACTCGCTGTGTTACACATTTGTAATGACTAAAACACCTAGTTTCACAAACGATTTTTTCAGTTTGTCGGCATGAATGACTCCAGTGTGAGTTATCATATGTAAACATTGTAGTAAATCTATAATATCTTTACTGTCACTCGACGAAATTCATCCCCCTGAAATAGTCTAAAATATCGATTTATGACCTTCAAAAAGATAATTTAATTTGGTATCAATGTTCTTGTGAAGTATTTTATTTCAGGCCCAAGAAAACAGTGGTTGCAAATGTATACAAAGACACGTGTTGACTGTACATGAACGGTCATAACCTGAAGGGATCATACATTTTGCTGTTAACTGTGCATGTCTCGCTCAAAATGTAGATTTCTTTCATCAGTGCGCTGTATAGATATCATGTTTTATTTTCTCCATGGCATACGATATTATGTACCATGATATAAATGTATAACTTAAATGCATTGTCCATATACAGCTTTCACCCTTAAACATGTTAACACGTACACAGATCACTCTGCAGCCTGTTCCAACCAGACACAGATGGCCCGCGCGTTTCAAAGCGCTAACAGCTCTCTCAGCAAACACGAAGACTTGACCCAATGTTGTTCCAATGTTGGTCCAGCGCTGTTGGCGGTGGGTCAATATTGAAACAACATTGGGTCAAATCCTCATGTTGGCTGAGCTCCACACAGGTGTCTGTCTACACCCGTCCCTTCCCCTCCATAATATGTTCGGCAGCTAATCAGGGTACTTTTAGCAGGACAGCAAGCCAATCACAAGCTTACTACAATACTTGAAATTGAGAGTGAGGGAGATATGACGTCAGCTGTCTGCAAATTTTAACATGCGGCAGAGCAGTGCCTAGCGGCGGGCAGTGTAGTTAACACGCTAAGATTAACCAATCAATGTTGACTACCGCGACTCACAGCTTCAAGTGGATGAAAAGTAATGATATTTTCATAACTTGATGTTTAAGCACACACTCATTTCGAATAACAGTGATATTTTTGCCTTTCTGAAACGTATTTCAAACGATTACAGACGTGCTTAGCGATTGAATGGTTAATGTAGAATCAGCATGGGAATAATGACTTTGAACAAGGAATATATTCCTTGCTTTGAACCAATGCTGGTCGAGTATAGGCCCACCTTCTTCTAAGCTGAAACATTATGGAGCCAATATTGTTTTACCGAGTTAAGTTTGTTGGAATGGGGGTTAATTACGTAATAACCTAGCAGGCACACGACATTGAATCAACGCCGGTTTACTGGTGGTCCAACGTCGTAGACGGTGGACCAGCGGGTAACCAACATTGATTCAACTTATTGTGCCTGCTGGGAAGGATCAACATTTTGAGAGGCCAAGGAAACACGAGACATACACAGAATATTGATGTGATGTTGACCCATTTTCTGCGACGCTGGCCCAACATTACAGCAGCATGGGTGAACGTCTCCTGTTTGCTGTGTACCGACCGAATTCGCTCATGCTTGAAAAACTGAATTCTGTGAAACGCAGTGACGTCACTCGATGAAAAAAGGTTATACCTCATTGTATTAGCCAGCTAGGTGAAAACAAAGGAGGTCGAGGTCATTGAGTTTCACAGAATACTCCTGTCACATAGCAGAATTATATCTAAAAATAAATTGTCATATTGTCAGTATACAAATATGCAATGCAGACGCTTTAAGCGGGTGATTTGAAATTACGTCATATAATACCTAGTTTCACTAGAGTTATTATCAAGATGCTCCAGAAAAGCTGGATCTTGTTGACAGTCTTAGTATTGTAAGTTTTTGAACGATTTTTTGTGGAATCGCTAGTACTAAAAAGTAAGGAGTGGGGTGGATCGGTTCAATTGTCTGTATAGGTATATGTCTACGAGCTTGATCGTGAAAAGAGTGTATTCAGCACACCCGAATTATCTGAAATAAATAATACTGCATTTTGGCTTCCTGGAGAGCTGTTGTGTACAGACCTGTTCTGTATCTTAACGACGTGTACAGCGTTGACGTGCACAGTCACCACTGGTCACATGTTACTCTAACTATGATTCAATTTGAACTAGAAGATTCACCGTTTTTGTAAACAAAAACTGGAGATGTCTCCCCTGCAGCAGCTAAATGGTTGATAGCTGATACCCAGCAAACACGGATCATTCACCCAATGCTGTTTCAATGTTGAGCCAGCGTCGAAGATGGTGACCAACAACTATGATTCAACTAACTATGATTCAATTTGAATAACTGCTCATTATCACCAGTCTGTTCTAAATATTTGTTTACATCCTCAAATAATTTTAGATCGATTGAGAACCTTTACATACATATTATAGGCCTATAATTAAAAAAAAAATGCTTTTATATAACAAGACGTATAGGCCAAATACTACTTAATCTAACCAGCTAACAGAGCTCTAAGAAGTAAGTGTTTGCCATTTCATAGGTCACGATAACCAGTGATAACAGATTTGTGTCAGTATGTTTGCCCTCTGACTGTTCTTTCTGTCTGTTCTGTCTGTTCTTTGCAGCTTGTACCACATCTCAGTGTGAACGTTTATTAGGACTATCATCATCATCATGCCGGAGCCAGATATCTCAGTGTACTGGGCATCAGGATCACCCCCAGCATGGAGGGTACTGCTAGCCCTCAAGGAGAAGGGACTGGCATTCAAGAGCAACGTATTGAGCTTTACAAATAAGGATCACAAATAAGCAGATGTCCTAGCCATCAATCCACGCGGACAGGTAAGACGATATGTTATCATCATCGTAATCATCTGGACAGGTAAGACAAAGTGTTATCATCATCGTAATCATCCGGACAGGTAAGACGATGTGTTATCATCATCGTAATCATCCGGACAGGTAAGACGATGTGTTATCATCATCGTAATCATCCGTCCTAAGCGTGTCACTACATGTGTATTTAACAAAACATCAACAACGTGAACGACTGAAAGGGGGATGTTTTCAACTTTTCCTGGTTCTTTTCGACCTACTATGCATTTATAACGAAAACAATATTATTATTCCTTACTAATAAAAACATGACAATAGGCCTATGGCAACAAAACTATCACTCGCCTCAAAAGTAATATAAGGTTAGCGACGTTATTCCAACATTAAATCAGCATGGATTTAACGACTGTCTTTACTGGGGTGGGTCTACGTCATGGCTATAGTCATGATAGTGGTCCTGCCTTGTGACGCATTACATATTTTTTATTGTCATAGTGGATTGAAATTAACCTCCATATGTTTGTACTCACGACTATAGATCATAGTTTGCTAAAGACATAATGTACGTGATAAGATAAGAATGTTTAACCGTCATGTCAACTAGTCTTGAGTTGTGTGTTCTATCAATTGAATGATCAAGGCTCTTTCGTTTTAATGGGGGGGGGGGTCTTGAGGCCACTGTGTGGTACGCGGCTCGAGCTCACTGTTGTCAACACAGACCTTGAAAAAAGTTGATTACAAACTGCTCAAATGATAGGGCCAATAATAGCAACTGTTACAGTGAGCCGGAAATAAACGACTGACATGGCATGCAACACATAATATTAACAAAGCAACGATTATGTCAAAGCTAACATTTGAACGGTGAATAACATTCAAAACGTGTTCTATTAAAGTATGCACGTATACGTGTGTGTGCTCTTTTTATTTTAGGTCCCCAGCTGTAAATTTAATGGTGTGCCAGTGAACCAGTCTTTGGCTGCTATAGATTACATAGAAGTAAGTGGTTATGTCAATGGGTGATGAGTTGATAGTATGTCTATAATTACATCTATAGGTTTAATGGTTTAATATTTATAGTGATCACAAAATCAATTCCGTTCACTAAGCATGTTAAAGTAAGCCTAGCTATGCAGGCCTAATAAAAGCATGTGTGATATTTTATAAAATGTACAATGTATTAAAGCTATTAACACTAAACATCTCACACGTCAATTTGGAATACCTGGGATCAGAATATTGATTTTGTATACCGTAACATAATAAATATACACAATTTAAACTGTTTTGTTGGGTAGAACGTTGGCTTATTTATAATTTCATTCTTCCAGAGACAACACGGTAATCAAGGCACAAAACTGATGCCAGATGATCCCAAGGAACAAGCTAAGGTTGTACAGAGGATGCATGAGGTTGGTAGGACTCATCATTAAAAAAACGTGATAATTATTGTTTTTGAAGATTTTTAGCTAGGCCCTACATAGTAATATATACAGAAGGTTTCCACATACATATCTGCTGCAGGTATGTATGTAGATCCCTTCTTCAATGTATTTCTGATACCTACATGTACCCCGGTTTTACCAACCGATTTTTCCTGTAATTAATATCAACACCAATCAGTGAGCTAAAGACTGACTTAAATCCCGGTAAAGCAGAGCAATGGTATGTACATGTATGAATGATGTTTGGAACCTTCTCTACAGCATAACCTTCAATATTCAGGGCCCCCACGTTTAGCCAACCTTGACAAAAACATTGTTACAATAACTATTCTTCCTTTTGCTGAAACGGATTGATTCTTTTTAAAACTTTACTATTTTCAGACATGATAATAAAATTTATATATGAATTTAATTTGACAGAGATTTTTTACTGGTATGCTCGTTAAGTGTATTGCATCAGTGTAATTGTTTTCACGAGACAATAAGGAAATTCATCACTCGCAAAACTCATCGACTCGATAATTTAGAGCAACTTAAGTGATGTACTCCCCATGTTCCTTCAAATCATGACGTTTAACTATGTGTCACGGGACAATTACCACCAATAATATGAACATGACAAACGGCATAACTTAATGTGGTTATGAGTAAGTTGTGATCTTTCCTTTCTTTATCATGTTTATCAGGGTGTTTATATAATATATCGAATGACAGCTTAGAGCTTATTTCTCATTTCACATATTTCAGTAAGTTATAATATAATATAATATTATTTCGTTTGGATATTTTTTTAATTGGGTAATTTGTATCCACAAGACATGAATATTATAGCGATGTTAAAAGGGTGAATATCATAATAATCATTTAATAAAAAAAAAAATTCACCTGCTTGAAATTGTTTCTCGCTACCGCGATCCACAACTTCAAGTGTGTAAAAATTACTCATATTTGCCTAATTTGTGATCTGTCCTTTGCAAATCCTGATGTTTCCAATATCAGTGTTTTTATGGAAAAATAAAACATATTATCAACGACAATAGTCGTGATCAGCAGGATAAGGTTTAAAACGGTGAATATCATATTATTCTGTCCGTGATAAACGAAAATCGCGCGATAAACATGATAAAAAATAGCTCCCCAAGATCGGATGATCCTTATTTTAGTGTTGCCATTTACACAAAGCGCGATGCGATCAACCGCTTTACTTCCCAGTAAACACAAAACATTTGTATAACATTTGTACATTGTTGGACCAACGACGTTGGGCCAACGTTGTACAAATGTTATACAAATGTTTTGTGTTTACTGGGTTTATCGCGTCATACTTTTTACTGTAATATTGCGCGATACTGTACCTTGTCCAATCAAAACCTTAGTGACACATTTACACTTATCGCGGGAAATGGCTTTAACGATAACAATGAATTCTTTTCACTAATTATTATTACCAGTATCAGTGATAATCATGATAATGGGAATATTGTCATATCAATGTCTATACCCAACAGACACGAACAGTTGACCCTTTATTGGGTAAATGTTGGGCCGCCGTCTGCCAAGCTGGCCCAATACTTTAACCCAACATCGTATCAACGTCTCGTGTTTGCTGCATGGGTGTGTTCTAAAACTAGTATTTTCGTTGCAGACTCAGAACATTCATAATAACATGATTAAAGAATTCATTTTGTATCTGATGTCAACAAAGTCTGAGGCTAGAGACAAGGTCAGTGCAAGCAGACTGTTTATTTATTTTCCCTAATGCCCTGACTTATAATTGACTTGAAGGTAAATGGTAATCCCCATTTGTTTTAAATATGAGGTTTGATTGAAGGATCGTATGCCCAAAAATCAATTAACCTTTTCACTACCATACATGACGGAAATTTCCGTCGTCATTCGTCAATGAACGTAACCATAAAATGACACAAATTTTCGTCAAATATATACAACATTTATGTATTTTTCGTCATTTGAAGCTGGAAATTGCGTTAGCAATTCCAGCTTCAAATGACGAAAAATAAAACTCGTACACCAGTATATCTGGATCCTGGCATGCACCCCGGCCTGGAAGTCAAAGGGTTAAGGGACCACTGGAACATGTGAAATGCCACGTGATTATATAAAATTATCTGGAATGCTACGTGTAAAGCCGTGCGTTTTCCTGCATACCTTTAAATCAACAATAACCTTTTTGACTCGACCCTGTGTGCGTTTAGCTTCACATGTATATCATCTCAGAAATAACATGAATAATCACAACCTACGTTACAGCATATGTTTATTATTCTGTTTTACTTTTTTAAATGTCTTTGATTTGAGAAATGATTCTGCTTAATTTTAAACAGTAAACATGTTTAAGAAACGCCATAGCTACCAAAACACAAGATCGTAAAGTATTCTTCTACACAAACCCAAAAGACAGTAACTGCTTACTACTTTTCAAGTGAGCAGTTACTGCCTTTTGACTTTAAAAAGACAATAACCGCCATTTAGCTTTGCGCGGTCGAATTATTCTGTTGTACGAAGATACTGTACAACTTCATCTTGAAATTTTCAGCCAGTTGCATAGTTGTGTCGCGCAATATCGAGTGGGTGAAAAATAAACAAGTTTGTATAATTTTCCCTTTTACAATAAACACACATTTCAATCTGAAGAATCGCTGTTTGTTCATAAATATTATCATGTTATTATCTGATTATGTTTAATTCAATTGTAACAGGCCGAGTTCGCTGAGAGAAAGGAGACGTTCACAACAGAGCTGAATCGCTGGGAAGGCTATCTGAAGGAGGTGATTGTAAAATTACCTGTATAGTTTTCCTGTTTTTTCGCTGCCAAGATTAATATTAGCCCTGTTATGTGTTAGATATCAGCTGCCTCCACCACCCCCTTTAGCCGTGCGAATGCCTCTTGATGTGGAGTTGGGATTATATAATTTGCGAAGATTCAACGAGTATAGCTTTGTCTTTTTAATTAATCTGATAAATTAACTAAACCAAAGACGCAAGTTGACGAAAATTACAGAAACAAATTTATCAGTTATATCATCTATCACAGGGGGTTCTGTGATAGCATTCGCAGTCAGGACTTTTACTGCATCGCCAACACCAGCTAAAATTACCTGTGTTTTCCCTGCATTTTCCCAAATTATAAGACAACTGCAGGTAATTTTGTAAACATTTCCCCCTGTTTTTCCATACCCGTGGGTACGCTGTCCAGACAAAGCACCATCTCACAGCAAACATAAATTTTCACAATACGTTGAACCAATATTTGTTCAGAGTCAGCCCACCGTCTACGACGTTTAGCCAACATTGAACAAACAATGGGGGAACGTCTTATCTTGTGTTTTCTGGGCAAACACCACACACTGATCCATCGACGCCGGATCAACATAAACCAACTTTTGATCGTGTTTGCTGGAATTGAACACAACGTTTACAAGGTTGAGTACTCAACTAGCATGAGTACAGCCACAGTTTTTTTATTGTCTGGTTTACAGACCCGCCCAACCTAGTTTTCGTGGCGTGGACTTCACAATGTCTGGGCCAGCAGCCCCTCTCCCCTCTTCATGACGTCATTACTGGTGATTTAATATATATATGTACTACAATTTTTACACTCTAGATCAGATGACCTAACCCTTTTTTCAGCTAAGTAATTAGGCCCGGCCGTAGGCCAAGAGCCTATTAAGTATATTTTGCCTGAGTTTTAATCTGTCTCAATATTAAAGCTTTATGATCATAATGTCTAGAATTCTTTCTCTGTTAACACTCCATACGAGGTATGGGCCGTGCAAAGCCAAAAGGCAGAATCGTCTTTCTTGTGAAGTGAGCAGATACTGCTTTTTAGCTTTGCACCCCAGAGCTGTTCCTACCTCAATGAAACTGTCCTGCTTTTATAAGATATCTTCCCCTTGGATATGAAAGGATTCATCTGCCACTTTGTAAAGTGGCTGATGCACCTTTTCATATCTAAAGGGTACAATTATTACATATCAAATAAAAACTTCCAACGTCTTTATAATGGACGGCCTATAAATGTATTTTTTAATGTATTTATTTTTGCAGAGCCCGCCCAACTGGCACATAGCCACCAAGAATTTCAGTTTGGCGGATGTGGCATTTTACCCTTACCTTGCTCTGTTGGTGAGGTTTGGACTTCCCCTGAAGAAGCTGGGATGTGACAGGCTGGTATCATATCATGACATGGTTAGCAACAGGCCTACAGTAAAGGCTACACATCCTTCACACTGGAAGGATTCGGAACCTGCTATTGTACTGGACAATATCTTCTCTAATTAGATCATATGAAATATAAAAGTGACGACAAAGGTCGTTTGAAATTTACTGTTCTGTGATAAGATTTTAGGGGTGGTATGCCATTGGATTGAAAATATATAGATACGTTATTATAGGTGTGAATGCCTATGAGATGTCGTTGTATGAGATGAATTGCTAAAATAACCTCGAAAAAATGACAAAATAAACCGCTTTTGTTCATATATAAGTAAGATACATAATTTATACAGTCCATTTTACAGCATGAAGCATGTCGCTGTTGAAGTATTGTTATGTAATAAATTATGTGATAACATATTTTCTTTTGCTATTTTATTGACGTAATTAATGTGACGCTCAAACATACCATAAACGGCAATCACCTTCAGCTATCAAGTTGTCTGCTACATGCAGACTCTGTGGTCTATCTGTAGCAGACAACACAGTCTGTCTGAGCCGGCAGTTATGTGCTACAAGCAGACTGTGGTCTGTCTGTAGCAGACAACATAGTCTGACCTGACTGAGCAAGATGACTGCCATGGGCTATTATGTAAAATTTATTTACAAAATCTCAGTTGTCATCTTTCTAAAATCGAAAATCGCTCACCTCCCAAAACCTTTATGCCATATAATGCAACAGGCTTTACAGTATTGGTTTATTGGTAGATATATCTTATTGGCAGATATCTCTAAAAGTAATGACGTTTTTCCATTTTTTTTTAAACAGTGAAAAACATGTTAGTATTTTAGTTTAATACCAGTCCTCACTACATTAACAACTTCAATAGTTCAATCATTTGATCTTCAAAATTGAAATAGTGTGGTGTTTGTTACTCACTTCTTGAAAACATCATTACCTTTGTCCTATCTATATTGCGCTGTTCTTCTCTGGTATTTAGTGATGTTTACGGATATTCAGGTCATTTGGCTGACATGACCGCGTACATCGGTGAATATATAACATGAAAAAGACGTAAATAATTATTATGGCTCCCCCTCTGAAGAGGTGGGGACATGTTGGTTTACCTCTGTCCGCTCAGTTTGTCCGCTCAGTCTATGCATGCATAGGGCTGAATGGATACTGGCCAGACGTTGAGCCAATGCTGGGCCAGCGTCAGCAATCTGTATCAGGAGTCGATTTTACCAGCAATTTTGAAAACATATCAGGCATGGAAGATTAAGAGTATATATATCTACATCCTCGTGTTTATAACATGTACTTAGCAGATTTATGAGCTGAAAATAATGTCAACTTATCCTTTCAATCGGGAGTCACCAAGGAATGTTTTCAAAGAAACTTTCGTACAGTCGCATCTTTCATATATCATAACTGCAGCATAAAAGCTCATCTTCTTCAACTTTCAAGTTGTTTTTTATCACAACGATCGAATATTAGATGAATCTTATGGTTATGTTCACTTAGCCGCTTTCACAAATTATTCGCCAATACCTGCCATTGTTTCTATACTATGACTTGTTAAGTCATGTATTACTGTAATGTCATGTATTATGATAGCATGATGTATATGAATAATTTAGATTGTTTTCAGAATTAATGGCAATACGTTGCGGTAAAAAATATGTTATTTTAACTGGTCATTTACTGAGATCAAAGTGTCACTGGAACCGAAATTAAAAATCGTCACCCGATCTTCCAAACATTTTGTTTTATATTTCACTTGAAAAATAAATAGTAGGCCTATTTAGGATGTTTAGGTGATATAAAAAGCATGTGCTTTATTATTTTTTACTTATTGAGCTTAAAGTGTCACTAGATCTAAAAAAATAAAATTCTTATCCAGCGTCCTCTTCTGAACATTATGCGTGACACTATTGATATTAGACGACCATCAATCTGAGGTGCATGAAACATAATTATGTTACGTTGATATAAAAATGATGTTATTTTTCTTTTCCCATGGCACTTAAAGTGTTGGTAGAACTGAAAATAATTAACATGATTAGTCGCCTTCCTATCTCCCTAAAATTTTGTTTTGTATCCCACTGGAGCAACAGATAGCATTAAAGGTGGTACGGTGGTGTGGAAATTATGTTTTTATTTTTTTTACTTATTGATTTAAAGTGTCACTATAAATAACAATAATCTTTGTTTCTAATTCTGCGCGCTCTTTTGTAACATTATCATGATTATCTGTATTCTATATTACATGACTATCTGGTGTGTAGAAAAATAATTATGTGTGTTAAGTTTGTATAAAAATGACGTTTTTCTTTTTTTTCCATGTAACTGAAAGTGTCACTAAATATGAAAAGACAAATTGACATCCTGTTTTTACTGATTCACGTTTCTCTTCTGAGCATTTTGGTATTATAATATAATATTAAACTTTAAATTATACAATACACTCCACCCTCTGTAGATTTGTCCTAACATGTTGTCATGCGTTACTGTTCAGCCGATCGACACATGGTTTATACCATGTACAATTTAATTAAATTTTCGTTCCTAATATGTATCAAGGTTAAATAAATATCATCTTTTCACATACAATAAAATCTGACTTTTTTATTACAAAGTAATCAAAATCAATAGAAGTATATTTCTCTACTTCAAATCATGCAAAAAACATAAATTAGGGTGCATTCATTTGCGAAAAATCAAAGAAAAAATATGTTTTTGTTTTCATTTTTGCAGTCATTTTTTGTATTGCCAATTTGAAGGTGATGAACATCAAATATAGAATTCAGCACACCCGAATTATCTTAAATAAGCAGATACTTCTTTTTGGCTTCGGACAGGATAGCCTCTGTGTACAGACATGTTCTGTATTTTAACGACGCGCAGAGCGTTGAAGTGCACATTCACCACTGGTCACATGTTACTCTAACTATAATCTACAACACTTCAACTTCACCAGTCAGTTCTGAATATGTGTTTACATCCTCAAAGAATTTTAGACCGATTGAAAACCTTTACATATATATTATAGGCCTATCATTTTTAAAGGTTGTAAATATGTCTTTATCGGATAAGACGTTGGCCTAATACTACTTAATCCAACCAGCTGAGAGAGCTATAGGAAAGTAAGTGTTTGCCATTTCATAGGTCATGATAACAGATTGATATCAGACTGTTTGCCGTCTGTCTGTTCTTTGCAGCTTGTACCACATCTCAGCGTTAACGTTTATTAGGACTGCCATTATAATTATGCCGGAGCCAGATATCTCAGTGTACTGGGCATCGGGATCACCCCCAGCATGGAGGGTACTGCTAGCCCTCAAGGAGAAGGGACTGGCATTCAAGAGTAACTTATTAAGCGCGGAAAAAAAGGAGCACAAATCAGCCGATGTCCTAGCCATCAATCCACGCGGACAGGTAAGACGAAGTGTTATCATCATCGTAAGCATCCGTCCTAAACGTGTCACTACATGTGTATTAAGCAAAACCTCAACAACGTGAACGACTGAATCTTTCCCACCTTGTTCCCACATACTGTATGAATTTAGGGTTTCACCACCCGAAGTGCCTGTCACATTGAAACACATGTATATAATCTCAACATTCTAAGGACCGATTTGACCACCGTCGTCCCGACCTATACCCTCCAGTGACACACCATAATAAGACCTAAGTTTTCTTTTTTCTAAAAACTGCCCCGAAAATGGTATACTAACCAATGACTTTTGAGCTAGACCCCTTTATGCCGAAAAATATAAACATTGCCCGGATCTCTCTAAACATGCTTGCGCCCATGCTCAGAAAAGACACAAATCCTTCTCACCCCCTTCCTTCTCATACAACAGCTATCATGGCTATACGTCATATCACACATAACGAAAACAGTGTGTGCTTACAATTTATCCACATAATTACCAGATTGAAACATTCCTGTATTTTTAAATTAACCAGAAGCAGAGTCGACTATTCAAAATAGTCATTTGTGTACGGACTCTGCAGTCACCCCACCCCCTGGGTTTTGACTTATTTGGGGTGGTGAGACCTTAAGTTATACCGAAAAACATATTTATTAGTAATTAAAAAACATGACAACATGATTTAGACATGATTTAGACGGCAACAAAAGCTAGTAACTACCTCAAAAAGTAAAGTTTGCGACGTTATTGCAACTTTAAATCCAAGCAAAACAGTATAGTGGTCCTGCTTATGGAGCATTATAATATTGTAAGGAGGATTGAAATTAACTTCCATATTTTGGTACTCATATAACTAATCATTATCATAGTTTGCGATCTATATATTGTCAGTATGATTACGATTATGTGTTTAATAATGAGAACAATGTTTAACAATGTTTAACAATGCTTAACCGTCATGTCTGCTGAGTGAACCCGAACACCCGAAGGGTGCTGAGAGTGTGATAAAGGCGACTGAAGCTTATTGTTTTAAGCTGCTTTCAGCCTTGTCTATTCTTCATTGGTATTTAAATAATATGCATTGCAGATATATGGTACTGCAAGGGACCTGGAAAGAGAAATATTTAAATTTTGTAATAAATTTAGATGGGTTCTGGGCGAATAGAGGGTCGCGGTTGTTTAAATGAGTTGTTGAATCAGCCAGTAACTACCCTGTATCTCGTGTCTTGTCTTGCAAAGTCAAAATGAGAATAGGCCTATAAAAATGTAATATAGCATATCTTTTAAACATGATAAATGTACAGTTGAGACATTGTATTTATTAAACTTATGTTTCTTGTGGCGATGCATATTAAAATTCATTTAAGGGCCTTGCAAAGTTGAAAAAATTCCAGACAATATTGGATAAAGCCACCCGTCCCCCTATTAATTTTTTTTTGCAAACCAATAATCATCAAAGATTTTACTTTTTTAGGGGGGTTTTCCAATTTTCTATTTTCTATACAAAATGGCCCTGGACCCACCCACCCACTTCCAATTTGTTTTGGATGTTTGGAATTTTTTTAACTTTGCAACATCCCTTAGTAGGTTAACATATCCAAAAATTACGCTCTGCAGTACAGCATGTGACCTGTTAAATCTGCACTCAATGCTGAAAGCTGGAGTGGGCGGTATGGTAATGTTGCGTCGCCAATTTGTAGTGTGAATTTTCATTTGAGTTGTTGAGTTGTCAAACATGGTCCAATTAAAGTAATAGTCAATATGACTTAATTGCGGTGCGACAATTAGATTGTTACCCGTGTCCATGATTATGCCGTGTGAACAGTAGATACACTATGCTTCGTTACTTAATACATTCTGGATCAAATGTGATAAATTTACTTCGTGTTGTTTAACCGACTGTCCTGTCCACTTTTGTAATCAATAAATACAATGGTCAGGGCTTTTCCATTTTAACGGGTACTCTGTTCAAGCTCACTGTTGTTAGCACAGTTCTTGATTACTAACATTTACCCTAACTGTTAAAATGCATGGCATAATAGCAACAGTGAACAGATAGAGTGAAAATAATCGACTAGCATCCCATGCACAAAATAATATTAACAAGGTGACGATTATGTCAACATGATTACCATGACTACAGTAAGTGTGTTTGTGTGTGCTCTTTTTATTTTAGGTCCCCACCTGTAAATTTAATGGTGTACCAGTGAACGAATCTTTGGCTGCTATAGACTATATAGAAGTAAGTTGTTAAATGGCAATATGGTCAAGGGAAAATGAGTTGATTGTATATATTTATAGATTTAACGATGCACATAGTCAGTGGCGTATACAGTCAAAATGTGACTTTGGGCCTACGCCCCTTTCTCTTGCACACCCTCGATTCGCTACTGATATTTATAGTGATAAAAAAATCAATGCAGTTTATTTATTTATTTCTAGCTATGTAGGCCTATTAAATACATGTTTGATATTTTATACAAACACAGTGTGAGCATATTCACTATAAACATTCCACATTTCAATTTGGAACTCCTAGGATCAACAAATTTATTTTGTATACGGTAACATATCTGATATATACACAATTTAAACTGTTTTTTTTAAGTTAAATTTGGGTTTATATACAATTTTATAATTGCATAAGTTGTGATAATTCCGCAGAACCATGTGTTAATTACAGAGACAACACGGTAACCAAGGCACAAAACTGATGCCAGATGATCCCAAGGAACAAGCCAAAGTTGTACAGAGGATGCATGAAGTGGGTGGTAAAGTGATAATTATTGTTATTTTGGATATCGGAGATAACATGTTTTGCTACATAGTAATATACGAGAATTATTTCTTATTTTGGACATGAATGTCCGAAATAAGAAATCGGGAATTTCGTCTCTATATCTCGCTTAACTGGTAAATGCGCAACACAAAAATAAATAAAAAATTGCAGTTCTAATCTATGGACATGTTTACATCATATGGTCATAATTATTAAGAAGCTAAAATAATTATTTTAGCCTGATTGTGTCGCTTTAAAAGGTTAAATATCATATTACACAGTCCGCGATACCTGGAAATAGCGCGACAAAAAAATATCGATGCGATGAACCGCGTTATCGCGCCATAATTTGAGGTTGAAAGAGACGTGATTTTTACTGAAATATCTGTAAAATGGCACTGTGGAAAATGGCTTTAATATGTTTAACGATAAAAACGAATTCTTATCAGTAATTATTATTACCATTATAGGAATATTGAAATACTAAAACTTGTATTCTCTTTGCAGACTCAGAACCTTCATACTAGCATGATTAAAGGATTATATTTTTATCTGAGGTCAACAAAACCTGAGGCTAGAGACAAGGTCAGTGCAAGCAGACTGTTTATTTCTTTTTTAATTTTTATAATTAAATTGAAGGTGAATGTTATTCCCCATTTCTTTCGAATCTGATGTTTGATTGGAGGAGCGTATACCCATTAAAACCTTTAATGGACCACCGGAACATTTGTGCGTTTTAGCTTCACATGAAAATCAACACAACAGCATATGTTTATTATTCTGTTATACTTTTAAAGATCTTTGATTTGAAAGATGTCTTGAATATTCTGCTTAATTTTAAACAGTAAACACGATTGAGAAACGCCAGAGCTGCCAAAACACAAGATCGTAAAGTATTATTCTATGCAAAGCAAAAATGCATTAACTGCGCACTTTTCAAATAGGCAGTCAGTGCCTTTTGGCTTTTAAAAAGACAGTAGGCCCAACTACCCGTTGTCTTTGTGCGGTAGAATTAATCCTCATACTTTATTATAATGTACAACTTAAGCATGTTACATTCTCAAGTGGGTGGAACATTGAACACACTTTTCATTCTGAAAAGCCGCTGTATATTAAGCTATTGAAAATGAGCAAAGATCGATTCTTGTTCTTGATTGGTACCCATATAGATTTAATTATGAATATACATAATAATGTTATTATGTGTAACAGGCCGAGCTCGCTGAGAAAAAGGAGACGTTCACAACAGAGCTGAATCGCTGGGAAGGCTATCTGAAGGAGGTTAGTGTGCAATCAAACTGGATAGGACCGCTACGCTATATACCGCTAGGTTCCCAACCTACTTCGAACGTAAAATTCCCTGTAGTTTCCTTGGGTTTCCCTTTTTTAATATTTCTCCTGTGTTAGATATCACTAAGCTGCCCCCCACCAACTCCTTTAATCGTGCGAATGCCTCTTGAATTTTAAGGGGGGTTCTTATCTAAAGAGAAAATATCACGTATGAGAAAGCGGTAGTCAAAAGCGAATCACCTGAACTTGCTCACTCAGCATTGCTCACTGAGAAAGCGCCATCCCACTCTATCCTCAGAAAAATGTGATTCTCTACAAGATGTTTAAAAGACCTGTATTTCTGCAATTGTGCCAATTCCAAAGAAGGCACCTTCCCACTTCCTTTACTGTGTTTACAGGAGAAGGCTCATTATTATTTCACCTTGCTCTTCTTAAAACAAAACTCATGCGCGTCTTCACACACAATAGACTGACATATGCATAACACAGTATAGCATATTGCATGATGAGATACAGGACAGTGATCCAGAAATTTGGGAGCTCATTGTGAAAGAAGAGTGAGATTGCCTTCACAAGCATCGGCATTTACCATGCATTGGAGCAAGACACTGGTGTAAGGGACATAACCATAAAAGCCGCCACCATAATGAGATTATTCCTGGTGTCACCGTAGCTGATAAGTATTTCAAGCTGTGAGATATCATTAGTTTTCGCAAGGAGGTCTAGCATCATGAGTTGTCTCTTACATCTCTAAAACGACAAGAGGATAATATATCACAGCTACGGTAGGTAAAAGTCCATTCAAAGCAGAATGTAACAAATAAGTTATGTTGTACGAGGAAACAAAGTATGTAATAAAGTCACAAGACTGGAATCATACACGTATAAGACCTTTGTTGCAGAGCGCATCATTGCCAAAATAAGTATCGGCACAAAGATGATAAAACAATGCAAGTATAGCTTCGCGTAGATCAAAATATTATGATAAAAATAGATCTATTTTGCAAGAATAGTAAATAATGCAATAGTCCTTGTCCGAGATCTGGCATTCATTCAAGAAAGTATCAAACAGCGAGTGTGAACATAAAAAATGTTATGGCAACAGTAGGTTTACTTACTTAGAATATACAACTGAGATTTTGAGTCCTTCAGAGTACAACCAGCTTCGAGTTGTAACCCCCATCAAAAGCTGCTTTACACAAGCACATACTTCATGTCAATTATCAAGTACGCAAATGGCACCTGGCTCACATTGCAAAATCTTTGCTCGTCCTGACAACAGATCATCGATGGGCAAAATGACTAGATGGGTGTAATATGTTGTCTTTGTCCTTTGAGAACATTTTTGAAACCAGCTACAGGAGGTGTAATTGCCTTTATATTGCAAATATGGAATATAAAGTTTAAAAAAACAATCTGTGAACTTGGCTGAAGTTGTGTGTACAGAGCAGTACCGCTGTGAACTGGAAAAAGTTGGTGAATGTGATAATGCAGTTCAGTACAGTACAGTGCAGTTCAGGATGATGATGACTGTGACATTATTTAATTAATTGCTACGCAAAGTGTCACAGACGGTGGGCCAACGTCAAAGATGGTTGGCCTACATTAAGCCAGCACTGGGTCAACACCTCATGCTGACCCAATCACTGCAGCATAGGCCTACTGCCCAGTACGAGTAGATGCATTGAACCAGTGTTACTTAGGTGTTGGACCATCTTTGGATCAGCATTGCTCAGGTTGAAACAATGCTAGTTTATTATTGGGCCACTGCTTACACAATTTTCCAATGCCTCGTACACATGGCACAGTGCTTTATCCGGGTTGTAACGGTGTTACAGTCGGTGGGCCAACATTAAACCAGCACTGTCTCAAGGTCTCATGATGGATGGGTATATCGTGTGTAAGTGTAGTGACACACTATATATAGCACTGCTAAGACCTAGACCTATGCACGCTTGAGACAGATACACAGTACGGCAGCTGCTGTACTCCACTCCGCATAGCACAATGGCGGACAACCCTGACATCGCTTGCTGACATGATAATTGACCTGACATCGCTTGCAAGTAGAAGATTTGAAATACAATCTGGCCAAGTGTGAAAAAGGTGAACGCTGCAGGTAGTCAGATCTCGTGCGACGAAAGTTCCGGTCTCTCGCTGTTAATATATAGATGTTGGTCTGCCATATAGCTCTAGAGACCATATATATCAAATCACTGACATTGTGTATTGAGAGTTTGAAATTCAGTGGTCTTATATTGATATACATAAAGGAAGAGTATGGATATATAAGATGACAAGCATTATAACACAAATCGCAACTAAACCGACACTTTTCGTATTTTGTAAAAAAATAGTGTACATTTATATCAATAGCACTATATATTCGTATTCTTTTCGCAATTCTGCGATTTTTAAGGGGTCACATGATATACTTTGCGGCATTAACTGGAAAACGATATCGCGATTCGTGTGAAATATACGATACCTGCATTAAATGACCCCAAAATGACCCTTATTGGCAAAAGAAAAAAATGCACCAAAACTTTTCTTAGTCATTAGACCAGTAGATTGCCAAAAAATAACATTTAGGTTGTGAAAAACACAACCTCTTGCACTATCTGGAATATCATTCTCGGTCAGAACATTTACTATAGAACGCCGAAGTGGAATTTATTATCTATTTTCTAATATCAATAAATGAATTTCTAGTATTATTCAATCATTTTCTAATATTAAGAAATAATTTTCCTATATTATGAATTCATTTGCTAATATTAATAAAAACAATTCTACTATTAATACATGATTTTCTAATATTGAGAAATAAACCCTTTTTCTAATATTAGAAAATAATTTATTATTATTAGAAAATAATTTATTAATATTAGAAAATCATTTGTTAATATTAGAAAAAAAAATATTATTAGAAAATCATCTTTTATTATTAAAAAAAATATTTTTAATTTTAAAAAATCAATTCCTAATATTAGCAAATCAATTCTCAATATTAATAATTTGCACTATGTTCCTTAATGCTAGAAAATGATTTCCTAATATTAAAAATTGATTTTTAAATATTAATAAATGATTTTCCAATATTAATAAGCGAATTCTTAATATCAGATAATTATTTTATAATATTAGGAATTGATTTTTTTAATATTAAGAATTGCTTTTCTAATATTAATAAATTATTTATTATTAGTAAAAAATGTTCGTCGTATTTTTTGATATTTATATGTGATTTATTATTATTAATAATATTAATAAATTATTTCCTAATATTTGAAAATAAGGAATAAAGTCCACTTCGGCGTTCCATAATTTACTGCATCGCCTCCACCATGACCACCAGATAAAATCCCCTGCGTTTCCTCTGCATGTCGCCAAAATATATAAGAGATCTGCATGGATTTTCTCCCCGTTTCCCCCTACCCGTAGGTAGGCCTACCCTGTCCCGACAAAACGGCAAATCTCGCAATACGTTGTAAACGTCTTGTCAATGTGTTTGCTGGGCAAACACCACACACTGATCCGTGGACGCCGGATCAACATAAACCATTTTTTGGTGATCGCCTCGATAGTGTTTGCTGGAATTGAACACAGCGTTTGAGTACTCACTAGCATGAGTAGGCCTACATAATCGCCTATGTTATTTGACCCTTTGATCTCCCGTCCCGATTATATTCGTGTTTTTTTTCATTTTTTTGGCACATTAAATACCAGCTTTTGAACATGTTCAAGAATCAGGATAAAACGTGACATGAATCAACAAAATTTCAAAATCAATGACCTCCAGTTTGTCAAATATGAATAATTTTTGGTCAGCGAGAGACAACTTCAACATGTTCAAGTTAGCATGGTTAGTGAAATATCCCCATATTTTCCTAAATTTTGCCTTATGACCCACCTAAATCGGAAAGCTGCGCACGCCCCTGAAGCATACTTGCATTTGGAAAACGGACATGTGTTAGGTATAATAGGCCTACAACGTACATACCATGTACATACAGGGCAAAGGGTAGGCCTATTATTATAGTTGAACATTAGACTTGGTAATGTCTGGGCCAAACATCCCCCACTCGTTCTCCTCTCTCCGTCATAATAAAATTAACCCTTTCAATAAGACCCAATGTTGATTTAATGTTGACCCACCCATCTACGACGATAGTCCAACATTAACCCTTCAACCTTCGGTTTTTCATTTTTTATTAGCACATTAAGTACCACCTTTTAAACATGTTAAAGATAAAATGTGACATCAATCAGCAATATTTGAAAACAGTTGACCTCCATTTTGTCAAATTTGAATAATTTTCACTCACTAGAAGTTGTGGATCGCGTCAGCGAGACACAACTTCAAGTGAGTGAAAATTCAGATTGAATAATTTGGCGGTTAAAGGGTTAATGTTGACCCACCCATCTACGACGCTAGTCCAACATAAAATCAACATTGGTTCAACTCCTCGTGTTAGCTGTGTAAAATAGTATAGCTCTAAACAATGTCAGATTGTGAACCTGACTTTGGTTTTCGGGTCTTGACATGAACGTGTTGTTGTACCCGGTAATACAGCTCTCTAAGCCATGTGAGCTATCATATACGTTTACCATTTATCAACCAAATGCATCTGCCCATCACACAAAAGACCCAGTCGTTTAAATGTTTTTATCTGTCTCAATATTAAAGCATTATGATCATGATGTTCACATTCTTATCTCTGTAGCCATGCAAAACCTAAAGTTTTGGCTTTGCACTGCATAGCTGTTCACACCTGTGTTCATACCATATAATTTGGATGAAACTGTCGTGCTTTTATCAAATATATAACTAGAAACGACTTTTACTTTTCAAGTAACAGTAATGTTTGGACTTCGATTTTTGACTTTTTGCGCCTTTTTTGATTTTTTTGACTTTTTGAAGATTTTTGACTTTTCGTGACTTTTTGTTACTTTTTGATTTTTTTTATACTTTTTTTATACTTTTTTTTTACTTTTTTTATTTTTTTTTTATTTTTGTGACTTTTGTGACTTTTGTGATTTTTTTTTGCCTTTTTGTGATATTTTTGACTTTTTTTGAGTTTTTTAAGTTTTTTGAGTTTTTTGACTTTTTGACTTTTTTTTTACTGTTGACTTTTTGTGACTTTTTTTTTACTTTTTGTGATTTTTTTGGCAAATTTGGCACATTTGACACAATTAGCACAATTGGCACTATTCACACATTTGGCACAATCGGCACATTTGGCACAATTGGCACAGTTGGCATATTTGGAACAATTGGCACATTTGGCACAATTGGCACATTTGGCACAATTGGCACAATCAGAACATTTTGCCACATTTGGCACAATTGGCACATTTGGCACAATTGGCACAGTTGGCATATTTGGCACAATTAGCACAATTGGGACATTTGGCACAATTGGCACATTTGGCACAATTGAGACATTTGGCACAATTGGCACATTTGGCACATTTGGCGCATTTGGCACATTTGACACAATTGGCACATTTGGCACGATTGGCACAATTGGCACATTTGGCACAATTGGCACATTTTGCACAATTGGCACATTTGGCACATATGGCACATGTGGCACAATTGGCCCATTTGGCACAATTGGCACAATCAGAACATTTGCCATATTCGGCACAATTGGCACAATTGGCACATTAGGCACAATTGGCACATTTAGCACATTTGGCACAATTGGCACATTTGGCACAATTGGCACATTTGACACAATTGGCACATTTGGCACAATTAGCACATTTTGCACATTTGGCACAATTGGCAAATTTGGCACATATGGCACATGTGGCACATTTGGCACAATTGACACATTTGGCACAATTGGCACAATTGCCACAATCAGAACATTTGCCATATTTGGCACAATTGGCACATTTGGCACAGTTGGCATATTTGGCACAATTAGCACAATTGGCACATTTGGCACAATTGGCACAATTGGCACAATCAGAACATTTGCCATATTTGGCACATTTGGCACAATTGGCACATTTGGCACAATTGGCACATTTGGCACAATTGGCACTATTCGCACATATGGCACAATTGGCACAATTGGCACAATTGGCACATTTGGCACAATTGGCACATTTGGCACAATTGGCGCATTTGGCACAATTGGCACATTTGGCACATTTGGCACAATTGGCACATTTGGCACATGTGGCATAATTGGCACATTTGGCACAATTGGCGCATTTGGCACATTTGACACAATTGGCACATTTGGCACAATTGGCACATTTGGCACAACTGGCACATTTTGCACATTTGGCACAATTGGCACATTTGGCACATATGGCACATGTGGCACATTTGGAAATTTTGGAGCATTTAGACCATTTTGAACATTTGAAACATTTTTACATTTCGGGCATTTGAGACATTTAGAACAATTCTCTGCAATTACAACTGTTATTTTGATATTTAAATCTAGCATTTAAAATGCTGCTACTATTGATATTAAACACCTAATGTTGGTTCAATGCTGGGCCACTGTTCGCGACGCTGGCCCATCACTGAAACATTATTGGATATACATATGTATTTTAATTATTACCCCCTGGTAATTAGAGGGTCAAGACGGTCGGGAAGCCCGGTACAAGCCACCACCATACCGCGGCGTCCACATAACAAAGACGCTTTGTGTTGACCGACTCTCCTATTGAATTGATCAACCGACATGTAAATCACTCTACCAACATTATTACACATAGTGGATTTACTAAATCCTGAACAATTCTGGATCCACTAGCGGGATCACTGAAAAAAGCTATAGCCTGGTACCTGAATACCTAAGGATCATTGTGCCAAAGTTTGACGTAGATTACTCCTAAACTGAAGGATAAATAGCCCTTGCAAAAATGGTCAATGGTAATCCATATAGTGGATTTATGAAATCTGGATCAAATCCAGATCCACTATCGCGATAAATGAAAAAAAGGTCTCGTCTGGAAGATGTATACCTAAGGACCATTGTGCCGAGGTTTGAAGTAGATTACTTGTAAACTGTCTCTGTAATCGCGGACTAAGAAAGATAATAATAATAACTAGAAATGACTTTTACTTTTCAAGTAACAGTAAAGTTTGGACTTTGACTTTTGCGACTTTTTGCGCCTTTTAAATTTTTTTGACTTTTTTGACTTTTTTTAACATTTTTGACTTTTTTTGACTTTGACTTTTTGTTACTTTTTTACTTTTTTTTTACTTTTTTTTTTACTTTTTTACTTTTTAGACTTTTTTTTACTTTTGTGACTTTTTAGACATTTTTTGACTTTTTTTGACTTTTGTGACTTTTTTGACTATTTGTGACTATTTGTGACTTTTTTGACTTTTTTGACTTTTTTGACTTTTTGTGACTTTTTTTTAGTTTTTTGAAATTTTTTTGTTTTTTTTTGACTTTTTAAGATTTTTGACTTTTTTGACTTTTTTGCCTTTTTATGAGTTTTGTGACTTTTTTGACTTTTTTTTTTTTTTTTTTATTATTTTTTTTTAGATTTTTTACTTTTTTGATTTTTTGACTTTTTGCCTACGCTCTTCCTCCTTTCTCTCCTCCACTGTCATATCATTCATCTCACCATCCTCAGGAGGTACTCCTTGTCCAGTTTAGCCTGTATGTGCACAAAGTTGGCTTAAAACTGCATTGATTCATTCCCAGTGTAATTACAACTGTTATTTTAATAGTTAGCATTTAAAATGTTATTATTAAATGGTAATGTGATGAGAGGGTCAAGTCGCCAATACAATGACCCATTGTGAGAGGCGGCCGGCCAATACAAAGAGCCATTGTGATGACCGACTCTCCCATAGAATTCATCAATAGGTTACCAACCGCCTTGTAAATCACGCTACCAACATTAGCACACATATTGGATTTACAAAATCCAGAATAATTCTGGATCCACTGGCGGGATCACTGAAAAAAGATATAGCCTGGTACCTGAATACCTAAGGATCATTGTGCCAAAGTTTGACGTCGATTACTCGTAAACTGAGTGAGAAATAGCCCTTGCAAAAATCGTCAATGGCAGTCCATACAGTGGATCGACGAAATCGGGATCAGGATCCAGATCCACTGGCGGGACCAATGAAAAAAAGGTCTTGTCTGGAAGATGTATACCTAAGGTCCAAAGAGCCGAGGTTTGAAGTAGATTACTTGTAAACTGTCTCTGTAATCGCGGACTAAGAAAGATAATAATAATAATAAGATGAAGAAAGTTGCTTTGCGACTCCAACATGTTTGGACCATAAGGTCCAAACATAATAAGATGAAGAAAGTTGCTTTGTGACTCCAACATGTTTGGACCATAAGGTCCAAACATAATTATTACTTATCTAATGAAAACTCCCAACGTTTTTATAATGGAGCTAGTTTAGACCATTTTCTTATTCGACGAATTTTTGTTTTAATTAAATTGGTGTATCGATTCGACATTACAGGGCTTATAATTCGGTCTGAGGTTATATGAGTGAAATAAGATAACACCTATGCATTTTTTAATGTATTTATTTTTGCAGAGCCCGCCCAACTGGCACATAGCCACCAAGAATTTCAGTTTGGCGGATGTTGCGTTTTACCCGTACCTGGCTTTTATTGTGAGGATTGGACTTCCCCTGAAGAAGCTGGGATGTGACAGGCTGCTATCATATCATGAGATGGTGAGCAGCAGGCCCACAGTAAAGGCTACACGCCCTCCTCACTGGAAGGACTCGGAACCTCCTAATGTACTGGGCAATATCTTCTCTGATTAGATAATCAAATAAAAGTCACGCAAAACGTCGTTAGAATTTTACTGTCTGTGATCAAATTTTAGTGGTGGTATTTAACTTGCCACTGGATTAAAACAAATTTAAGATATGTGGATACTTTATAGGTGTGAATGCCTATCAGATATCGGTGTATGGGATGAAATGACAAAATGCCAAAATAACAATGCCAATATGAACTGGTTTTATTCATATTTAAGTAAGATACATTATTTTTACAGTCCCTTTTACAGCATAAAACGTGTCGCTGTTAAAGAATTGCTAGGTAATAAATTATGTTATAATATATTTGCTTTTGTTATTTTATTGACGTTAATTTATTAACTCTTTTAAAACCTGACTTTACATTGTCATATTCATCCACCAAAAGCCGCGAAATGCTGTCGCAATTCCCGACTTGTAGTGGATGAAGATGATTTGATGTGGATGAAAAAGTATAAAAAAAATGGTCATGTATTTGTAAACCAGTTTCATGGAAATATTCATTCTAAAACTCCTAGGAAAATTAAGTATGTTTTTAGGGATGTGAAATGATGCTTTAATGCATCGTGAGGGCTTAAAGGGTTAATGTACCATAAACTGCAATCACCTTTAGCTATCAAGTTGTTTATCTGATACAGGCAGATTCTGTGGTATGTCTGTCTCACCTGGCTCGGCAAGATGACTGCCATGCGGGGAGCGAGAATACAATTATTTCTAAATATGACTTGACTTAACCCTTTAACCGCCGATGCCGCATATATTCGGGATTTTATTTTTATTGTCACATTAAGTACCACATTTTAAATATGTTAAAGTTTAAATGTGACATCAACCAGCAATATTTAAAAAGAGTTGACCTCCATTTTGTAAAATTTGAATAATTTTCACTCACTTGAAGTTGTGGATCGCGTCAGCGAGACACAACTTCAGGTGTGAGAAAATTCAAATTGTATAATTTGGCGGTTAAAGGGTTAAACATACAGGGCTTTTCCGTCCCTCTCATCACAACAGCAACGCGAAATCGGCATAGAAAATAACCCATCACCCGAGATTTCACACTTCGAAAGTATACACAATTAAATTAAAGTAGGTGGGTCGTCATGGTACGCTGAATAAATATTGCGGGCGCATACGCTGAACTGTCATCGTTTACAAGCGTTCGGTAAACGGGTCTGAGCTGTCAACGTTTACAAGCGTTCGGTACGCCGCAATGTAGATATTATGATCAAATGAAACAAAACGACCCCGCTGGTTCAATTCGTATTGTTGTTGCGGTCAGTGATACGGAACGTTTTAACCCTTTATGGCAGAAAAGAACAGACATGCTCATGAAACATCATGAAACACATGATACATGTGAAAAATAATTGCATTGTCAAAGGACACAACATCGAAACAATGTCCCAAGATTGAGAGGGGAGAAACATGATATTTCTCTGAAAATACTGCACCAAGCAGGATTTGAAACCGCACGGCAGGCAGCGACATCGGCAAAGTGCCACACTCTAATCATCATGGAGCAATATATACACTGACTTATCAGTGAGTGTCACAGTACGTCATCAGAGACACTGGTGAAACGAGTGAAGGAGCAATATGATATGACAATATGTGACCCGATATGGCAAAATGAGTCGTACGTCGCACATTAGGAGTCTAGGAGATATTAACATAATCTACACAAAATTACCTTTAAAAGGGTATATCACATAAATCTGTAGCGTGGTTAGCTCCGAAAATAGGACTCTCCAAACTCAGAGAAATATAAAGTCTAAATTTGCGTCGTTTTGAGGAAATGACCACGTGATGTACGGTATACACACGGCATATGTGTGGCGTGTGGCTGAGCCAACCTGAGCCAAAATCTGGTGTACTGTGACCCACACCTGACTCTGAAACTATGTCAAGTTCGAGGATTCCTTGCACCTATGAGAGACAAGTTTATTCTTCACCTGGCTCATGTAATGCCTTTTTCGACGGGTTTCAGGATTTCGGCTTTTCTGATATCGCTGCCATTAGATTTTATAATTTCTGGTGACTTTAATATTCCATTTGGAAACGGCTCTTCTGATGCAGTGGCTATGAATAATATCCTTGATATGTTTAATTTGAAACAATACGTGAACTTCCCCATCTATAAATTTGTAAATACCCTGGATTGGCTCATTACAAGTGATGAATGTAATTTAATTAACAAAATAAGATCAACACATCAGATGTGACCACTCTTCATTTATTGCTACTCTGAACGAGATAGCTAAACTATGCCAGCCAATGGAAAAAATAAATTACAGATCTTACAGAAAATTTGACATTGATAATTTTAAAAATGATCTAACCAATTCCGGCCTAATTCAGAACCCTGACACAAATTCAGCTACCTCTTTATATACCCAATACCATGCTACTATGTCGACATTGCTTGATAAACATGCACCTCTAACATGTCTAAAAAGTTGTAAGGTAACACCAAATGCTAGACCAGTAAATGGGTGGATAACCGATGAGATCTTGTTATCTAAAAGGAAAAAAAGGCAGTTGAAAAGAATATGGAGAAGGGATCGAACAGATTCTAATCGATCACGACTCAATGAACAAGTTCACCTGTGTAACAGACTAATGTTAAAGGCAAAAAAACTATTATCAAATTTGGGTTCAGAGAACATCACAAACCCTGGAAAATTATGGGACAAAATGAAATACATTTTGCATAAAAAAACAAACAATATACTTCCGGATAGTTCATGCAATACCAAACTTGCTAGCTCTTTCAATGATTTTTTCAAAAGTAAGATCGCTAAAATCAGGGACACTCTAATGTCAGCAAAATCAGATTCAAATATTCATCTTGAAGCTGCTCCTCCACCTGCCCCAAATCCTTTACTCACTTTCTCACAAATCTAAGAAAGTGTGTCAAAGCTTATTCGGTCATCACCCAGCAAATCATGTGACCTAGATTCATGTCCAACTCAAATCGTCAAGGACAGCGCTGATATTCTGGCCGGGTCAATCACAATGATCATAAATCTCTCAATCTGTTAACCCCATATATCATTTTAAGCAAATCTTCAGGCTGGTGATCAGGCGATCCTAGCAGCCAATTTCAAGATAATGGTCAATACGATCACGTCACTGAGGCAGCTGCCTAAAGTTGTTCAGGTTGGTCGTTAAAGGGAAGTTCTAGTGGACATATTCGAGAATGAAGACGCAGATCAGGTCTTTAAACTTGTTAAGTAGCTTGCAGTTTATGGACACACAGGACTGGACAGTTCTACCTTGAATTCTTCTCACGCTGCTCGTAGTTTTACTAGAGAGCATGGGGGCATTGTGGCCAAAGATATAAAACACAAAAATAAACTATTTCTATACGCCACCGTTTATGGTTCCACCCTGTGTCGTAGTATGTCGCCAGTAGGATGTGCGGGTAAGTCTCTTGTATATTGCATTATTTTTTCAGTAAGCAAACAGCTCAGATGACAAAGCAATATAAAAAAACGATTTCGTACATTAAGTGTCTTAATTATGTTAATTGTATTAATGGGGTGCAGAGATTTTTGATGTCTGATAAAGCTATCTAATGAATTACATTATGATAATATTTATGTATCTGTTGATCTCGTGGCAGTACGCACGTAAACAACCCACCAACATGAACAGTAATACATGAACATAACAGAACATGACATGAACAGTCATGAACATTAATTGACGGATTGAGGTGTGCTAAAATCCATGTTTTTCAGTAAAATATTATATAAATCTAAATGGTTGAGCAAGTATTCATATGATGTTGTCAAATATTTTGCAACAGACGCAGATTAATGAGACTATATGCGTAGGCTACCTGTCCCCTGTCCTGAAAATGATACTAACCTTGGCTGGTAGCCAATCAGCTTCGCGGTCTTTCTGATCTTGGCATGCAGCTTTATTGATGGTCAATTTTTGAAGCAATTTTCGACACCCTTTGCACAGATGCATCGGTTAGCGATGGCAGATGACCCTCATATAGGACCGGTTCAGAATCATCCTTACAGAAACAATAAAAAAGACAAAATAAAACTGGTGCTTTCGAAGACTGGTCATTTAGCTTATTGGTTCCAAATCTATACAATTCACATTCATAGTTGACTTGTCACGCAGTCGCTCCTCAAAGTTTGCATATAATTGGATAAAGGTTTGGCATTATTGTCTTGCGGGCCTTTAGAAAGTTGTTAATTTGTTAATTTAAACCCAGTGGGCCTTCGTTATGTATTTATCTATTTACCTATTTATTAAGACATATTTATACAGGGTGGACATTATTAACAGTGAGGCTATTTTTCATATGATATGATAACCACTGTTAGTATATAGTTACAGGTAGTTTCTGAACATATGTCGTAATCATTTAATCTGGGATTAGAATGTGTGCTCATCTTCCAGTGTGAGGATCTCATGGAAATCATGTATCTTCGTCACAAACGTTCTTGTCGGGCATCTTGGAAAGAGTATGTTTTGTGGTGCAGTTGACTACGTATGAATGCTTCCTTGTGTTGCAGAATTATTGACATCCCACTCTAGTGGGAAACGAAAACCTGCTAAAAGCCTACCGGAATACCGAGACACCGTAATACAGATTTTGATCAATTACCGCGATAGTACTGGTCACATATTAACTTGATTTCCATGCAGGCCCACTATAGAAATCTAAGCTAATTGTAGACAATCATGCAAACACAAGCCGGCCTTTGGACTATAGATCAGAATTATTAGGTGTGTGTGGGTTTTTTATTATTAATATCTAACAAATCGTCCTAGGCTATAAAATAGACTGTAACTATTTTTTCTATACCATAATTTTGTACTACATGTACACCAAGGCATACATATGTTATGGCATATTCCTACATCTATTTCAATTGAGATCAAATGTGTAACGGTCGTTAAAGGGATCCCTTGGGATGAGACATTTTCAATGTTGTCAATTTTGAAAATTTAATTTACGTGAAACTATATAGCCTACTGATCCCAACTGAAAATACAAAAAAGTCAAAAAACAATTTTAAAGCACCGAAAAAGAGTGAAATAGTTGTATTACCAGGTCGTATATTGCCATGTAAACAAAACAAGTCAGCAATATTCAGCACTTTACATCACATATTCCCACGTATCAGACGGTAAGATCAGAGCAGTCGCCGCCAATTGGTGTCTTATAGTCAGGACACGGGAGAACACACCTGCAGCACTGATTGTCTACCTGGGCCGATGCCATCAGCATGTGGCCCAATGCTGTGAGAACATTCAATCGTCCTTAAGGTATACAAATAGTTTGTTTGGGTTACTTCTGGATTCATAGAAATGTTGATTAAAAATATTTGTAAAAATATGAAAATTCTGAAAAAAATAAAAACATGATCCGTGGGATACACTTCTTCAGTACGGAGTTAAAAACAAAAATTGATGTAATCCCAAGTAGCTGCTTTAAACAAACATATTTGATTTGTTGTTATATTAGACGGATTCCACCATTTAAAAATTTGTAAAATTGCAAAATTTGTAAAATGTATTATATTCCACCCACCAGAAGTTCAAAGTTTTGCATTTAAATCTGCTAGCATTCCAACAATAAACATCCAACAGTTGCGTAACTAATTGTCTTAAACCCTATATAAACCTGAAATATTTCTATATAACAGACCAAAGGGTATTTTTCATTTTGAAATCATCATAAATGTCTTAGACAGTTATTTCAGCTTCATTTGAATACCTATGTTATGGCTCTACGACCATTAGAAAGTTTTTACTCCTACAGTGCGGGAATCGACTTCAGACGTCAGTATGTGACGTCTACAGAAAGGGTTAAATCGTAGCGCAGAAAGGGTTAATCAAGAGAGCTAGCTATAATAAATTACTATGTATCTTCACAATGTGGTATGTGTCTTAATAAAGTTGTTTTATTAATTGTATACGTTAGAGTAATACCTTATGAGTAATTCTCAACCACGGAGCTGTATTTAGCTAAATGTTACTTCCGGTTAGTGTATGACGTATTTGAAAAAAAAAAATTAAAAAATAAAGTTAAAATTATAATCCTGAGATATATAATATGTTATTGAATCAATAATAGAATGACTTTATTGAATGAAGATGAAGCTACAGAATTAATCAGTGAAAATGTCTATAAATCGTTTGGTGACTATTTTAGATGTGTGATATTACAATGCTATTTACTGTAACATGTTCCAAGTGGTATTGTACTTATTATTTAGACATTTTCGACGAGAAATGAGTAAAATAATAGGCCAATATATTTTGTATGACAGGTTACTTAGCAACAGATCCAGAACACCATGGAGGAAAACTGGGTATTGATGGCATGAGGCTGGTAGTCCTTCTAGCCATTTCCAGAGATTATGGTCATCTCGTTGCACGTTTTGCCAACAATCATCCATTCCTGGACAGCCTTAAGATATACAAATCTCACATGACCGGTATTATCAGAGACAGCTGATTGTTTTAAACCATGCATACTAATCATAGGAACGAGTTATTGCTAATGGTCACAGTTTTAATGTATATAATGGGAATTATTTTCGATTTTTTTTTTTACAATTGATGGTTATATTATTATCGTTTGGTGCTACTAATGACGGTTTATAATATCTTTTGATAGCCCGCATACACAGATAGTATTTTTAACTCTTTATCCGCTAAGTTATCTTAATTTGTTTTACCAACTTGAAGCTGTGTCTTGCTGCCGCGACCCACAACTTCACCCATGACAGTGACTTAATCGGCTAATAAAACCAATTAAAAACGTATATAGCCTATAATCGTGACCAGCGGTGAAAGGGTTAACTCTAAGCCATCACTACTGAGCCAACGTGATAACAATGTTGAATAATTATATTAAATATCATAACTGATTTAATCTAAGCTAGGTATTGTTTTGTGTAGTACCTAAAACTATATTTATAAAATTATACCATCAATACATATTCTCCCCTGGCCAAATTAATGTTTTGTGGGTTTTGTGATTTGGTTTCAATATGCACCGGAGCTGCCACAATTGAACGAAATGAACGGACTTCCAAACCTGAACATTAACTTGTTGAAGCATTTCTATGATCAAACTTTGCAATCCACATTACTGGCAAACCAGATGGTGATAAATGAAAATGAAATGAAATGAATCGGGCTTTAGGCCACCTTTGTGCACATATAGGCTAAACTGGGCCAGGAGAACCTCCTGAGGATGGTGAGATGATTGAGATGACACTGTCCTCCAGACACAGGATTCGAAATTCGAACCCTGGCGGTCTGAGGCCGAGCACGCTACCTCTCGGTCACGGAGGCTCCCCACAATATTAACTTTCACACGTGGATGGGGAAGAAACATTTTTGTTTCTTTCAAACCGCCGAGACCGGGAACCGAACCCCGGACTCTGGCGTGAAAGGCAGCGGTGCTAACCACTAACCTAGGGCCCCCGCCCAGATGGTGATAAAACCAGATGGTAATATGATTGTGGATAAGAAGGACAATGTGACATTTCATAAGAATAACTTGGTACTCAGAATGGCAAAAGGTGACACATCTATTAAAGTGGGAAACATGTTCCGCGAGGCAGCCGTGGATGGAACAGGAATAGCCATGGATGAATTTGCCAAGTATGGACATTTAAATAGAAAGCGTTTTCATGAAAGTATCATTCTGGCAGCATTTTCCTCTGCTGCAGACTCATTGATTGGAGGTGTTGTTCTTGGTTCAAGTGGAATAGCTCTAACATCATCACATACCAATCTAGGTTTATACATAGTAGTAGATCCGGCTTATCGTAGATGTGGTTATGGTTCAGCGATTTATAACATCTTTGAGGAAATAGGTCGATCTTGGGAGTTTAAGAACATTCTCACTGACACCTTTACACATGATGTAGCGGGTCTCCGCTTGGCTTCATCTCACAATGTATTACCCACTGGACACATACGTTATGCTGGGTGGATAAAAGGAAGAGGCTACATGCCAAGTGTTATATTACATAAAGTACTATGATGTCTTAACATGCCATGTCATTCCATACTAGTATTACCATAATTACCACTGTACTGTACTGTACTGTACTGTACTGTACTGTACTGTGCTGTGCTGTGCTGTGCTGTGCTGTGCTGTGCTGTGCTGTGCTGTGCTGTGCTGTGCTGTGCTGTGCTGTGCTGTGATGTACTGTACTGTACTGTACTGTACTGTACTGTACTGTACTGTACTGTACTTTGTTGTACTGTACTGTACTGTACTGTACTGTACTGTACTGTACTGTACTGTACTGTACTGTACTGTACTGTACTGTACTGTACTGTACTGTACTGTACTGTACTGTACTGTACTGTACTGTACTGCACTGCACTGCACTGCACTGCACTGCACTGCACTGCACTGCACTGCACTGCACTGCACTGCACTGCACTGCACTGCACTGCACTGCACTGCACTGCACTGCACTGTACTGCACTGCACCGTACCGTACCGTACCGTACAGTACCGTACCGTACCGTACCGTACCGTACCGTACCGTACTGTACCGTACCGTACCGCACCGTACCGTACCGTAATGCACTGTACCGTACTGTAGGCCTACTGTACTGCACTGGACTGTACTGCACTGTACTGTATCTTTGACTGGGTAGTGCATATCTCACTGCAATAATTTTCTTGAAAATCCAAGTTTGTCTATATTTTGTGATCTTAAATCCCCTTACGTCACTCTTCACATTCATTTACCCCTGAACATCAAGATCCAGGTTTCAAACAGTTTAGCCAAAAATACACCTTATGGTACTTTCAAACTGTGTTTATATAGAAAACGTATTACAAATTGAACGGCGTTTTAAAAATAATTCGCTTTGTTATACATTTATTAAGTGTTTACATGTTTCACAAGGTGTGAGCTGACAATCTCTACACATGATCCTGGTTCAAATTTATGTCTGCACTGCGTCATTATGTTTGGGCTAAGTAAAAACATATTGAGTTTGCACAAATTCTTGCTACTTTTTTACTTCTGATTTAAATTTTATAGTGCTATTTCTCTCTCAGTTTTCATCCCATCGACTTCAGATCTTGGCACAATAATCCATATATATCGATGTTTCATGCTATGACTTCTTAATAGATAGGGATAGTTATACTGCATCAAAGCCGGATTTCAGTGTCTCCAAAAACAGGTATAAATCCAAAAAGAGGTATCTCTATTGAATAAGGGAATGTCATCTTAGCTTTTTCCTCCATTTTGAGAAGCTGATCATTCCTCGAGTTTTCAATATTTTTTAAAGCGAGGAGATTTTTAATGTTCATGTCATTTGAATGGCGGGTGAAAGCATTACATGTCGGCTGATATCCATTTATTGCATCATTCACTCAGGGTGAAATAGGGGCGGTGTGTCCAGGCTGGGTCGCCCTATTTACCCTTTAAATGCTAGATTTGATAATTAAATTGCATTTACCCAATGCTGTTTCAATGTAAGGTCAGTCTTGCAGACGGATGCCTACCATTGAACCAACCTTGCATGCCCACAATGGTCAATAGTGTGCTAGATTTCACAATTAAAATAACAGTTGTAATTCCAGCAAATGCGAAACGTCAATCCAATGTTGTTTTAATGTTCGGCCATACATTGATGCAACATTCAGCTAACAGAGAGACAAGTCAATGTGTTGACTGGAGGCCCTCTGAATCTTTTTCCATTTGACAAACAAATGTCAGTGTATTTAAAAGTACAGAAGCTCAGTGGGGACTTCTCATCTCTAAAATTTTAAGTCTAAATTCTGAAGTCTAAAAAATTCAAATTCAAAATGCCTGCCAAAAACCCATTAATAAAATTCCAATCAATCTGTCATAATAAAAATAACCTAACAAAATTCAAAATGCATAAAATTCAAAACGCAGAAAACCTAGTCCAAGCATTATTGTTACTTGAAAAGTCACAATTCACCTCCAGTTGTATGATTCTATTTGGATTTTTTGGGATGCGCTTATAATTACACATATTTTAAAGTGAGACGCGTTTCAAATGCGTCTTCGTAGTATCTTCCATGCGTCGCAATTTTTTTCGATTTATTATTAAATTGGGAGGCAACCAATCGAAAACTGAAAGTTGGAATAACTAGATGCAAGTGGCGAGGATTAAACACGCGTCAATGGCAATGACAATGCAAATAAAGATTTTTTTTAAATATATTGAGTGATCAGGACCCCGTGGCATGCTACTGGATACGCCACTGGTGTTTAAATAATTGATACCATATACTGTAGATCTGGAAATTTTCGCATGTTCAAATATTAGCGAATTTCTGATTTTGGGACTTTTCACGAAAATTGGAATTCGCGAATTTTCATTTTTTTTTAGTAGCGCTATTATAATAATAATTTTCGCGATATTCCTGAATTCGCGATTTTGTCCTCCTCGCGAAATCCGCGAAATTTAAACCTCGCGAATATTACCAGATCTATAGTAATGTGCTAATAAAAAACCCAGCAAACACGACACGTTGAAACAATGGTGTTTTAATGTTGGCCCAACGTCTGCGACGCTGGCCCAACATTAAAACACCATTGTTTCAACGTGTCGTGTTTGCTGGGAAGGGAAAAAACGAATATAATCGGTACCGGCGGTTGCAGGTTAAGAAAATACCACCCACCATACTCACTTTATGATACCGTGATACAATGAAATGACAGATACCGATGGATCCAGAATAGTGAAAAAGAAGAAAATAACATCCATTCTACTCGCTCCACAATATGTTAATCCTACTAGTATCCGATACGGGTGGTGTCAAGCCATGTACACGCTTCTGATCCCGTCATGTTATCTTAGAAAAGTGTATAATATTCAGATATACACGCGAAGAAAAGTATACCTACATATTAGAGTGACAGGTATTTTTAAAAGTTGAGACACATATGTCCGCCATATTGGAGCTCTAAGGCCTCTATATCTTTCATTTTACTCGCTCTACAATATGGTACTTCAAGCAAACGTACGTCCAGTGTAAAAAATACCTATATTTTTTACAGCTCATAAACGGGGTGTTCAGTCAAGTCAAGTATAATAATAAGATCTACAATGTCTGGGAAATTTAGACGCAGAGACACCACTGAGCCAACAGTAAAAAAGTAAAATCAAACTACACCTCATTAATTCTTAATTAAGTTTGATACACTATAATAATATCACTAATAAAATAAGGCTAAACGAAGCCTATTTGATTTGATAAATACATTACACGATGGTATAACAGCATCGTCATCTTCTAGTGTGGTATCTCATTATCCTAATTATATTATATTTTATTAATTGCTCAAATATCCGCTCTACTTGACTGTGACATTATGTAATAAGTATATTTGTTCATACTTTGTAATCGGTTATTTTCGTGGATTTGTGGATGAATAGAGCAAGAGACGCTTGCGGCCACACATAGAGTCAACAATGGCTGTTATCACTGACAGCTCTTGGGACCACATAATTCCATTTACTTGTAGGCATATACCTCATAAGTTGCAGCGGACGATTATTAGAAAAAATATGTTGGCTCAACGTGAACTTAACCTTTGGTCAGTTTATCTGATTACTGAGCTTATTATTGCCAGTTAGAACACTTAATTACGAAATATGGCACGTTTCTGTAGAGATGTACAGTATATTCACGTCCTTCAGGAAGAAGGACGTGAATATACAGATGGATACACAAATGATAAAAAAAACTAGGTCGTCTGAACAAAATAAACCATATTTGGAGCCCTCAGAGTAGATTGTATTTAAGAAAGACCTAGGACGCTTTAGTGATCGCAATGACTCAGTAGACAATGGTTACAGTTACAGTTACGTCTCGACATCTGTAAGCTTGTTTTTCACTCGGCATTTAAACTGTGAAACTGAGTTTCATTCCAGAGATTCTTGTAATGAAATAATTTTCTGCAAAAGGCTATTCCTCTTACGTTGCATGCTACTTAGTTTTGATGAACAAAGCTTCATTTATATACAAATATATGTACACCATTAGAATAAACATCACATAAAATTCGTGTTCAAAGACCATTTTGTATTGATTTTATTTCAATAGTCATGTCTATCAAACCGCATCAAAACAAAATACTAATAATTGTACAATTTTAAAACATTTATTCCATTTAATAGCAAATCCTACTTACAATATCTACGATACAGTGTATAGCTTTATCAGTGACAAATAATTATATCATGTGAGTATGTGTAATAGTATATTATTGTGATGCAACAATGACAAACAATACTAATAAATCACATAATGACAAGATGTAGCACAGAGCTGCGACAGTCTTTTAGGGAAATAGTTTATAAAGTATAAATGTATATTTATCACAGTCAATATATAAATGCACTCATTAAAAGAAGTCATTTTAATCCATTTCTTCTACCGTGGGACCTTTTGTATTCCCTGTTGATTCTGTATTGTTCTGAGCTGCTCCATGGATCTTAGCCATCACAGGAGAGCACACACCATGTAACTCCTTCAATTGTTCCTCGAACTCTTCCTTCTCAGCCAGACTATTGTTATCCAGCCAAGAGATTACCTCGTTACATTTGTTTTTCACTGTGTTGCGATCTTCTTCTGTTAATTTCACGTTGGACTCCTCAGCTGAGCTTTTATACTGGTAGACAATCGTCTCCAGCTGGTTACGTGCTGCTACACGCCCACGCTGCTTCTCGTCCTCATCTCGGTATTTCTCCGCATCAGACAACATACGATCTATGTCCTCCTTAGATAATCTGCTGCTATCGTTGGTGATGCGAATCTGGTTGGAACGACCCGTACTCTCATCTTTAGCCGTCACGTTCATTATGCCGTTAGCGTCCAAATCAAAGGTGACTTCTATTTGTGGCACACCACGAGGAGCTGGTGGAATGTTGTTCAGGTCAAATTTACCAAGTTGGTTATTGTCATTTGTCATCGCCCTCTCTCCCTCGTACACCTGTATTGAAACACCTGGCTGATTATCCGCATAAGTAGTGAATGTTTTAGATGTTTTAGTTGGGATGCGAGTGTTTCTCTCTATAAGACGAGTCATCACTCCACCAGCAGTCTCAATTCCAAGAGATAATGGAGCCACATCAATTAGCAATAAGTCCTGCACCGTCTCATCCTTGACACCAGTTAACACAGCTGCCTGTACCGCTGCTCCATAAGCCACAGCCTCGTCAGGGTTGATGGATTTGTTCAGCTCCCTGCCTCCCATAAACGCCTGCAGAAGCTTCTGAATCTTTGGAATCCTAGTGGAGCCTCCTACTAATACCACATCGTGAATTTTACTTTTGTCTATTTTTGCGTCAAGCAAAGCCTTCTCCACTGGCTCCAGAGTTGAGCGGAACAAATCTGAGCAAAGCTCTTCAAATCTGGCCTTGGTGATACTTGAGTAGAAGTCAACTCCTTCGTGCAGTGAGTCAATTTCAATGTTGGCTTGGTTGCTGCTGGATAGAGTACGTTTTGCTCTCTCGCAAGCCGTGCGCAGACGTCTAGATGCGCGCACGTTACCAGATATATCTTTCTTGTGCTTTCGTTTAAATTCATTGACAAAATGATCTACAAGTCGATTATCAAAGTCCTCACCACCTAGATGAGTATCACCAGCTGTAGAGCGTACCTCAAACATGGAACCATCACTGACAGTCAAGATTGACACATCAAATGTTCCACCGCCAAGATCGAAAATCAGAACGTTTTTCTCACCTTCCAGATTTTTCTCAAGTCCATACGCTAAAGCTGCTGCTGTAGGCTCGTTAACTATTCTCAACACGTTGAGACCAGCTATGTGTCCAGCATCTTTGGTAGCTTGTCGTTGTGCATCGTTAAAGTAAGCAGGTACAGTGACTACAGCATCTTTCACTCTCCCACCAAGATAGGATTCTGCTGTTTCCTTCATCTTTGTCAGCACCATAGAACTGATCTCTTCAGGTGTGAATTTTTTCGGCTCCCCTTTGTAGTCCACAGAAATGACAGGTTTGCCAGCCTTGTTGACCACATTAAATGACCAGTATTTCATATCTCTTTGCACTGCTCCATCATTAAACTCGCGTCCGATCAGTCTCTTGGCGTCAAACACTGTATTTTTAGGGTTCATGGCCACCTGGTTCTTGGCAGAATCACCAATGAGTCTTTCTGAGTCTGTGAACCCCACATAACTTGGTGTGGTGCGATTACCTTGGTCATTAGCGATAATCTCCACTTTACCGTGTTGGAAAACACCAACACATGAATATGTGGTACCTAGATCTATGCCGATAGCTGCCATTTTAGTACTGTAGTATATTATGTGCGAGTACGGATCACTGAATTATACAAGTCACGTCTGTTATCCGATTTTGTCTCTAAAATCCTTCTGTTTTACTGTCAGTTTTGCACGTACTGCCACCAATCAAGATAATATCCGAATAAAACTGCGTCTCTATTTCTTCAATCAGATCAGTATCAATTGTTGTCTCGTCCTTCTCGCTGCTTAAATGTGAATACTGCGGAATAGCGTCGGCAGCTATAGTTATAGTCAAAATCATTCCTTTCGAGAAGTTTACGGAAACTACGCGAATATTCCGCGTCGCTGACGCAAACAGCTGACGATGCACGAAATGTAAACACTGACACGTGCTTCCTGATTGAGCCGGAATTTTCTGGAAAAACAACAAATCGAACTGGCCTGCCATCTGGTGACTAAAATGTACGTTAACTGTATTTGCTGTCACACTGTTATTATTTGCAAACTACCATTTACTTGTGCATTTTCTGTCGCTTACTCAAGCAATCAAGACCAAACTCACTTGTAGGGCTACCCATTGCGGATGGAATTATAAATAAAATCGATTGTTTTAATCTCCTTTATTATTCAGCTACAATCAGCTTAAGAGCCACCTGGTGTATACGGCGGTATGTTATTGTTAATAGTAGAAATACGGTTTTTGTATTCTCTTGTTTTATTCAATTTAATCTCGGTTTTAAAATGTCTAATTTCTATATACATGTCAATTCAAGTTATGATTTCATTATTACTCCAATAAAATAAACATTAATCAAATATAAATGTTGTTTCTCGAATGTTCTAGAATTCCTATTTGATTGCCACCTGTTGAATACATCAACAGTAAGCATCATAATCTATACTAAACTAAACACGCAGGCTAATGTGACTTCACAGCTCTCAATTCTATGCGTATTTTGGGTAGTTATTTTGAATTTAGTCGGCCACTTAGGATTTTAACTGGTAAGTGGGAATTTTGTCGGCCACTTTGAATTTTGGCAACCATTTTAGATTAAGCCATACTTGTGGGCCTAAGTATGAACAAGAAATGCTGCTCTTTGAGATAATAATTATATATAATATTTTTGTGAGATAGAATGCTGTGCCACCGTCTGCGTATTTTGGGTAGTTATTTTGAATTTAGTCGGCCACTTAGGATTTTAACTGGGAATTTTGTCGGCCACTTTGAATTTTGGCAACCATTTTAGATTAAGCCATACTTGTGGGCCTAAGTATGACCAAGAAATGCTGCTCTTTGAAATAATAATTATATATAGTATTTTTGTGAGATAGAATGCTGTGCCACCGTCTGCGATATTAGCCCAACATTTAAATTCCGTTGGGTAAATGTATTTTAATTCTCAGATGGAGCGCTTTAAGAGGGTCAGCCAGCCCAGACACTGTATACCTCAGCCACGTTCCCATGTCAGCTAGCCTAGCTATGCAGTTGGCACCAATAATCTGTTCTGTAACTTTTTTTAAATCCTGTATCGTGATAGGGCGCTTTAGACACCATTTAGTTGACTTCCACCTGACCTTAAAAACTATGTTAAGTTCTACGTTTTTGTGTGCCAATAAGAGACCAGTTTACATAACATTCTGGTTTCATAAAATTTAGTGAAAATCATAATATTTAGTCCTAATATAATATCCCTGAAAATTTCATAAAATTATAATAAGTATTTCAAAAGTTAGACCTTTTGACATGTAGTAAATTAAACTTATGACTTCCCTCTTTAAACCCATTAAACTAATTCAAAAATGTTATTACATGTCAAATGGTCTAGCTTTTACAGTATTAAATATAATTTTGCGATTTTTTTACCGACGTTAGGATGTGACTTGAAAATTGCATGTGTCAAATTTCAAGGGAATCGGTTCATAAATGACGGAGGAATCGACGAAAAGCATGCAATACAATGTCGACCAAGCATAAAATCAACATTGGATCTGAGTATATTATTTGAGTTATTGTAGTCTTGTTTGTGTTGCAGAAATGTAATCGGCGGTGATCATCAGTCGTCAGTTAAAGTAATATGGGGTGTCTACTTAATATCCTTTTTTTAATTTAGGCGTACATAATCTTTGTTTTATCTTCTCAGCTGACAAAATAAGGTTGGTATCTCTACCCATGAAAAGTTTGATTGTTTAGAGCGATTTTGAACAAGACCCCTTGACCCGTATCTAGTTGCGGTATATTATGCGCCTCGTACATTCAATTCAATTAATTATATTTATTGTAATGGAACCAACAAAATAACAGTTAAATGAAACCAACTAAATAACAGTTACATGTACCAGAGTGCAAAATAACTAGTCCATGACAAAGAGAACTGAACACCTATTGGCGTATGCCCTCTCATCGTGATCATGTAAAACACAGAAAAAGTAACTGATAATATAGCACAATAGTTAAAATAGAAAATTGACAAAATGACATTATATATGTCTGAAATGCATCGTTTAACTTTGCTTAACCCTTTCAAGCTTGCGTTTACCATTGTCATCTCCATTCAGTACAAGACGCGAATTGCTGTCGCAATTCTCGACTTGTACTGAATGAAGATGACTTGATGTGGTTTGAAATTAAAGAAAATCACCATGTATTGGTAAACCAGTTTCATAGAAATATTCATTCTAAAACCCTTAGTTGTAGGAAAATTAAGTATTTTTTCAGGGATGCAAAATTATGCTTTAATGCATCGTGGGGGCTTAAAGGGTTAACTAATAAAAATTGTTTTAAATGAAGCTCGTATGTAACTGTTCCACAAACATTGTTTACCTTACTGTCCAGAAAATTCCACATAAAATAACATGTTATACTAGCCGAAACATGGACCTGACCCGAACTCTACATTTATGTTTTTAGTGTTTATTACAAACATGTCATTTATTATTGTTTACTAGTTTAAGCGTGAAAATCATAATTCTAAAGAATATTACAAAGTGGAAGAAGTTTTAGACTATGAAACAAAGGAGCAGAGTGAGCTGGTACCAATTTCATTAATCGCACAGCACGTTTATTTTTATTTTTAAGATAAATAATTGCTAGTTCACAGCATAAAACTGTACCATAGAATTATATACTTCTATGACTGTACTAAGTGGAATGGATGCGTGTGGAGGCACCTGTGATCAGATGGAATATTCCAGACTCGATGCAGTATATGAAATGCGGATAAATGAAACTGTAGTATAGAGTTACTAGAATGGGCAAGTTAAGAATCTTCTTTGCCTTGCATAAAATACCAATAAATTTTGATACTTTCGAACGAACAAGGTGAATATGGACAGACCAAGTCATTTGCGAGTCCAGCATGACTCGCCAAACATTCGGATCAGCAAATCTATCGAATTTCATTCTTTGCCTTTGGCACACTACTAAATAGCTGGATGAATGGAACATTTCCTTAGAATATTATACATAGCTGGGGGATGGCTGCTGATTATATGATTATTGTGTACCTGTCGGCGCTGGACCACACCCCAAGCAAGGTCAAGCCTACCACACTTTGTCCAGGCACTGTTTATTTCATTCAAACCTTCATCAGAGGAATAAAGGGAGGATGTTGAACATCATTTATTTAAAAAAAAAATTGGTGTTAGGAAATCACCCCAAACAATTTGCCACCTTGGGTGGTACCGATATTTGTTCTAGCCCATGTATTTAATTTAATATTGGCCATCGTCTCATACGGTTGGCCAACGTGTAATCCAGCATTGGTCAACGCACCCCTTGTCAGCTAGAATTGTGTTTATTGGGTGTATTTGAAGCAAAGAAATAACTCAGTCGACAGGGGAGGATCCAGCGTTCCGAAATTTTGCTTGTCAAATATTGTTTTCAAAGCGATTTTGACCAATTTAGTTTCTCAAAGGGGGATCTGGATCTCCTTGAGCACTGAACACCTACTGGCGTATCTAGAATTAGAAATATGCCACACTATGCAATACACAGAACAAGTATTTGAAAGGGTAAATTGACAAAAATCAAATTACAAGAAAAAGTATATATTGACAATGAGAAACATATGTTTAAAATGCATTGCTTAAATGTCATTACCCAATAAAAAGTGTTTACATGAAGCCTGTATCTAATTGTTGCACAAACACTGTCCACCTTGCTGAAACAAAGGAGAAGAATGAGATTTATCTGGTGCTGATTTCATTATTCGCAGAGAACGTTAGGGTATTTTGCACAACGCAATGCCACAGACAACGATGCCATATATGAAATGGGGATAAATAATACTATAATACTGTATAGAGTTACTACTAATCTAATTTGCCTTACATAAAATACCAGGTGAATATGGGAAGACGAAGTCATGGTGATTTCCATGCTAGCGATTGTCTCAATCTTAATGGAGACATCTTGCCTTTCATGTTTTCTATGTTAAACATAAACCATTTTTATCATATTTGTTGATGTGTAAATTAATTATTAATCATCATGTTTGTAATTTCTCATCGCAAATTAAACGTTCTGTCTTTCTGTCTCTCTGCGAGTCTAACACGACTCCCCAATATTCGGATCAACACATCTATCGAATTTCGTTCAATGTCTTTGACACACAACTAAATAGCTGTATGAATAATACATTGCTGTAAATGATACATAGCTGGGGGATGACTTCTACTTATATTGTGTAACTGCCGACACTGGAGCCACGCCCCATTTATTCTCAAGTGACACTGATCAATTCAACGAAACGACAACCTTCAACACAGACATCAAGAATGCTAATTAAGCCTTTTTGTTTGTATTTCAAGGAAGGTAATTCGTAGCAGAAATGAACATTAATTTTGCTAGATTTACATGATATGCTTTGATTCAAGTGGAACACATGTACTATTTTTTGCCCACATGAAGTTGTGGGTCGCGGCAGCGAGACACAACTTCTGGTGGGTAAAAAAAAAATGCATAATGTAGAGCTCCAAGGATTAATGTGATTGTGATGATTTCAAAAGCAGTTATAATCCGTATATAAGGTAGGCCTACAGGTGTCAATCAGCTTCAGTATTTCTTGCTTTGATCTGTCAGTTATTTTCCAGTCTCTTCTAATACCATGACTACAGAAGAGCAGCAGGCATAACCGTATGCGGTAGACAGCCACATACTCAGAGACTGGCTACAAGGGTGAAGTCACAAACTATGAAAATATACATGATATGACTACACGTTATATCAAGCTTGCCATTATATTATATTTAAATAAAGGCAGGATAGTTTTAATATATGCATCATAACTGCTTAAAATAAAGTTAAACATCATTTCCATGATATATGTAGATGGGGGCATATGACTGTATAATAGGCGGTTTTGACCGTTTTTTTCATGGTATGCTGGAAGGCAGTTTAACTTTCTGGGGTAGTATTCCTACCGGATACGTTTTTCGACCAAATTAAATATAATTGGAATCAATGTAGTAGTTTGGCATTTGCGGGCGACGGCCCTGATGCAGTGATGAAAGTTGCCTGCTTGGACAGTCAAGTTTCCCTGCTCGCTCGTAAAGATTCAATATTGTGGGGACCGAGAGCTAGCGAGCTCGGCCTCAGACCCCCAGGGTTCGAATCCTGTGTCTGGAGGGCAGTGTCATCTCATTCATCTCACCATACTCATGAAGTTCTCATGACCCAGCTTAGCCTTGGGTTCACTTCTTAAAATAAATAACTGAAATGGCTGTTGATCAAAATAAAATATTTTAATTTTTAATGGTAGTTTGCATTTTGTCAAATATTTCTGCCCCCCCCCCTTCCCCTGAAAATAAAATGGACCTCCTTCTATGTAAGAGTAGCTATTCAATTATAAAGAGACTGTGATTTTATTCATTCCTTTATTATTGTTTTTTTTTGTATTATTTGCAAAGTTTATTAACCTAATTAACATAATGGTGTTTCCCTGTCAATGGCTATCAATGTAACCTGCAACCCAAGCTAGTCTACATGTAACCAAAGTACAAAAACCCTGTAAAAAATGTAACCTGCATGTCGATGTATGAACTAAAAAGGAAATTTCTAGGTATATTCAGTGTCTTACTATGCTGCCATACAAAGCCAAGAGGCAGGAGAGTACCCTTGTCCTGCTGAATTGTCTGCTTCTACTTTTCATTCATTTGAAGCTGGAATTGCTAACGCGATTTCCAGCTTCAAATGACAAAAAATATTTATATTTATAAAAACATAGTCATCTCCAATATTAAATTATAATCAAATTTTGTGATATTTACTACTGAAATAAAAAAATAATGTAAGTATTTATATGGCGCACATATCTACCTCAGGGCTGCCCATGGCGCCTTACATCATATTATCCCTGGTCATTGGACTTGTTCATTCATGTACCATTTCAACTCCCCGGGGAACACACAACACTGCAACCATGTGGTGCTAATATTTGTATCGACCTGAAACCTGCTTTAAACCGGATATATGTTGTTCAGTCTGTCCGTTTTGTGAATCCAGCTAATTGAGACAAAGATGGCAGTCCTTTTGAATTTGCATTTAAGAAAAACCTAGGAATGGTTAGACACCCACATCAAACGGGATATCACTCTAGAGATGGTAAACATCACAAATTTGACAAAAAAAAAATTATCGGGCAAAACAAGGTCGGCCCCAAATTTTTATTTTGGCTGCCGGAGTATTTAGGTTATGCCAGCTAAAATATACTCCACAATAATATCTACGGGTGAGTAGGGTCCATATGAAACAATAAAGGGAGAAAATAAGATTCCATTTCATTCAATAGCAGCTAAATTGTACAATTTTTTCATTTGTTTGAAACTGAAGTGACGGTAGGTTTATATTCACTCTCCAGGGAGGCTGGAGTTTTGTCGCGCACAAATTATTTATTTCAACCCGGCTCGGCGGCGCGCTGAAAATTTCAAATTTTATTACATTGAAATAAATTATTTAAAAAATACTCCAACAAACCCCCCCCCCGCTTGGAGATTGATGGGTGGCCCTCTACGTTGTGTTTTGTCTTTACGTTTATAGTGACGTCACTATAACCAGCTCCATCAACTGTTACACCACTTTCCTGACTGCTTTTGCAATTTGGTTCCGTTCTCGGTTATTTATGGCTGTGAAAAGTCATTAGAAAATGTGTCCACAGAGGGTAGGTATAGCCCCCCCCCCTCCCCATAGTAATGTTACAGGTTTGAAATAAAACATCTCTAAAACCTTAACAGAGGTGATAACAAACATGATACTAAACTAGGATATATTATTATCCCAGATGTCAATGTGTAACTGGATAAATAAATAACAAAATTAATGAAAAAATAACCTGCTAAATTGTCTAACTGTTGTTATGAAAAGGTGCGGATTGGATAATATTAACAATGATTATATAAAAAAACACAATACATGTAGATGGATCACTTCCTGTGTTTGTGATTTTTTTCAACACTATATTGGGATCATGTGGAATCCCTAATGATTGGATTTTAGGTAAAATTACACTTATATTTTAAAATAACGGTTCACCCAACGACCCATAAAACTACCGAGGTATAACTCGTTTAAGGTGTCTATGAAAATGATTCACGTCAATTATCAATAATTGTGAGTGACTCTGTGAGTTTGTACACATACACAAAAATCAAGCAGGCTTCAGACAACCCCCAGTATCATGAATCATTAAACATTGATAGATATTTTATTGACTATAGCAAAACATTTGACTACGTGTGGAGATCAGGATTTTAACTCATTAAAACAGGAATTACTTGAAAGATGTACGCATTAATTTACAATATGTATCAGCACATCCGATTAATTGTGGCTGTAAATGGGGAATGCTAAGAATTTTTCAATAGCTACATAGGAGTGTGATAAGGGTAGAACTCTTCCTCGATGCCATTTTCTATTTTTGTGAACGAAGTATAGCTAACGAAGTATAGCTGACTCTGCAAAAGGCTTGCAAAAAAACATTTAATTCATTCTTTAAATCAATTTTGCAAAGAATGGAAGTTAATAATTGTGAACAGAAATCGGGCAAATTAAATTTCACATTAAATAATAAAGAATTATATATTGTTGACGATTTTAAATATCTTGGTATGATTTTCAGTAGAGCGGGTACCTTTGAAAAATGTAGAGATGATATGTATAAAAAGGCACAAAGAGTCATGTTTAGTTTACTTAAAAATATACGATTAAAACAGTTACATAATGATAATAATAATAAATAATAATAATAAAACTTGTTTTGTCTTGTGGTCTGTCATCTTGCATCTCCAACATGATATTCGTATAGCCTTGGCAAAGTACCCCTATAACAGCTGTAGTCCTATCAAAGAGAGGAGTGTTCCTTGGGAATAATAGTCACTATCAGCTGTTATCTCAAGCATCAAGGTCTGTGGCAGATGCACAGTAGGCCTACATATACTTTTACTAGGCTTGACACTGACTAGGCCTATTGTAGTCTAGTTTGTTTTGGGTAATGATTGTTGAAAACGTAGATTATTATGATATTTTTTCAGTGCATGATATAATCAGTCTGAGAAATACTAATTGGCTATTAAAATATGGAATAAAATAATTCTCAGAATATTAGACCAATAGTTGTATTTTCTTATGAAACTCGGTTATAAATTTTAACTTTATTTCACTTTGTTTCTTACTCCTCAATATGTACTATACCCAAATTCACATTAAAACTGACCAACCAGGATCGCATGTTTTTCGCTGATTTCTCTGTCGATTCCGAACAGAATGAAATTTTGCAAACACTATCTCTTAAAAGAATCAAACAGCCCTGAAAATTTCGCAGTATATAGCGGAAAAATCTGCGAAAATTATGTGATCCTGATTATTTATGCATTTTGGTATAATTTGTATTAGTATTTAGAATACAATGCTAATTTTCTTGTTTTACATACTGCAGATGGTTTAAGTAATATTTGAATAATAGTAATATATTATTTGACTACCAAAAACACAAGTATAGACACCAAAATAATTGTTCTATGTTGCTTAGTTAAAAAGTTATTATTAGACTGGAGGCCATATCCAATTATTGGTCAGGAAATAAGTTCTGATAAACATTTTGGTTAGAAGCAAACGACCTGTAGAATTTGGTACCTTGGGTATCTATACCCCTCATTTGGGTGATCATCCACTTGGAAAATTAACTCAGGGGTCAAATGAGGTCATATGAGGTCAGATCATGTGAAATTTAAAAAAAATGAGAAAATAAGCGATTTTATTTACTTACTAGTTGAAAAATAGATTTTACAGGCCTCTCATCATATGTATGTCTTTATCAATAAGCCGACGCCGTGCAGCCTTCGGCGGTTGCGCATCGACGCCGCCGCATATGTCTCAACCTCCTGCTATCTTATTTTATTTGTTGTAAAAGCAGGGCTAGTAGATATAACCAAATATTTATTTTCAAAGATGGCGTCTATCTTTCCTTGCGAGCACTCCAACCTTAATAGATGTAGATTTGCGAGATGTTTGATGCAAATGAAAAATCCTACTATGGCCGAGACCTGATTAGATTTTGAATGTAGCCCATCAACCAAAAGATATGGGAATGAAAAAACTGGTAGGGGGGGGGGGGTGCAATAGGCAATTAAAATAATGTGTTTCCAAAATTATTAGAGTAGCCTCCGAAACTGTTTAAAGCGTACGAGCGTTTCATTTTCAGGGAAGAGTTATTATTAAAATAAAAGTATGTGATATAGAGATTTATGTAGAATATGAAGTGGAGATATATGTAAGGAAGGGGTTAAGTGAAAAAATGCAGTTTTTTCCTATTGCTTTGGAGATTTGAAGTCTTCTTAATGGTCAACAGGTCAATGTCATATATGATTTAACATACATGCTAGAAAATGGAGCACGTATAATACATCGTTTGGGTGTGATATGGAATGGCTAATCTAATTCTGTTGGGTTTAAATTTATAAACATGCTCAAGGTGAAAAGATGAAGCGACGAGAAGGCATTCAAGGACAACGCGGAGAGGCGCAAATAGTGACCGAAAAGCTTTAGCTGTCGATGAGGAGGCGTTGGTGGACAATTAATAGGCCTTAGAGGAGAATGAAGAGGCATTAAAGGGCAATGAGGAGGCATATTGAAGGGCAATGAGGAGGCGTTAAAGGGCGACTAGAGGCGTTACAATGCGACCCGGTGCGTTATAAGGTGGTAGAGAGGCATTAAGGGGCTATGGAGAGGCATAAAAAGAAGACGAGGATGCATCCTCGCACTGCTTTTGGTTTAATGCCTCTCCACTGCCCTTTAATGCCTCTTCTTCGCCCTGATTGCCCCTCCATTGCTGTTTAACACTCCGTCGTCTTTTAGTGCCTCTCTATCAATCTTTAACGCCTCCCCGGGGTCCTTAAACCCTTCCCCATCGCCATTTACGTCTCTATGGCATATTTTAACTTTTCGACCTTTAATGCTTCTATATTTTGCCTTCGTCCTTCAACACCTTTCTGTCAGCCATAATAGCGCCTTCCCATCGCCATTTAACGCCTCACAATTGCCCTTTAACACCTTACCATCGCCATTTAACGCATCTGAATCACTTTAAGCAATTTTCTTTGCCCTTTAACGCCTTTCTGTCGCCGTTTGAAATCTCTCTGTCGCCATTTAACAATTCTCCTTGACTCTTTGGCGACTCTCCATCGTCTTTAATGGCTTTTCATCGCCCTTTAACACCTATCCATCACTCTTTAGCACCTCTCCCTCACCCGGTAATGTACTTCCACTGTCATTTTTTGCTTGTTTGTCGCCATTCCACAGCCCTATCATGCCAACCCACTACCTGTTAACGCATTTTGTCTCTCTTTAACGTCTCTTCTTTGCTCTTTAGCGCCTCTTCATTGCCATTTAATGCCTCCCTGTCGCCTTCAAGCGCATCTCTATTGACCTGTTGCGGTTTTCCGTCGCTCTTTATCGCCTCTCAATCACCCTTTACCGCCTTCTCGTCGTCAGATCGTTAGATGACATTTAATAATTAAACAACTATTAGAATTATATTATCCAGTCAAAAACACACCAAAATAATGTATAATACGTGCTCCTATTTGTAGTATAAATTATATTTAACCTTAAAATCGACCTCTTAACCAAGTGGATCACATCAAATCACCAAAAGAATACCAGAAATCGTTTTCCCTGACAAAATCCCACGAAAAAGAGGTACTACACTTGTTCCTAGCCTTATTTGTTAAAAATCATATTTACGCTTACCTGACCTTGAAATTGACACGCTAGTAGCATTAATGGATTATTAAGTCGAAATTACATCAAAAAGACGTACTTCACTTCTTTTGTTATTTACGTTTGTTAAAAATCATATTCTCACATTTTTGACCTTGGAATTAACTTTTTGATGACCTCGAATTGAAATTGACCTTGAAGAGGACCTTGAATTACCAAAATAATGCCATAATTAAACTTTTTTATTCAAATTCCCACAATAAAGAGCTATTTGACACATTCCTAGCTTTATTTGTTGGAAATGATATTTTCTCTTACTTGACCTTGAAATTGATCTTTTGACCTTGAAGATGACCTTGAATATTTAAAATAAATTTGAAATGGATTGTCCAGTCAAAATTACACGAAAATGAGGTATCACACTTGTTCCTAGCTTATTTGTTGAATAATCATATTTGACCATGATTTGGCAGCCATCTTGGCGGCCATCTTGATTTTTGAAAAAGCCAAGCCATGAATTTTAGTACACCCGACGGATTCTCAAACTACTTGACATAGAGTACCGAAAAATGCAAAGAAATGATTGTTACCAGACATTGCAAGGTTCAGACCCTCTGCCGCCTGACTATACAGATATGTTCTGGCAGGCTATTCCATTGGCATATGCTGTCTTATTGCAGCTATTTAATTATGTGGTATTGTCAGTACTTCTCTGTGGTTGCGAAATGCGGAATTTTAAAAATATTGCTAGTATAGAAAAAGTACATTTAAAAACACCTTGCATTTGAAAAATAGCACCCCATTATCTTGACATAATCTATATTGAATGGGAAATAAAAAAATAATGATTTTTGGATGAGACTAATCGATGCAAATAACAAAAAAATGTCAAGCCAAATTTATCAAGTGTTATTAAATCTGCGCTTAGCCAATATGTAATCCTCCCCATGGTTCTGCACAATAATAACAAATATTTAAAATGCATGCGGCTTTACCTATATTCGGTTACACTGGTCAATCGGTTACCTATATTCGGTGTAAACAATCAGATATCTGGGTAGACAACATTTCAAAACAAAACATCGACGATCAATTCATCCAGAGATGGACGTCCGACATCATAATTCTCTTAAATGTTTTAATTATAAATAATATTATATAAACAGACATTTGGTTTTGAAAAGTACTTCGATATTTTAATGTAACCAAAACAAAAAAATCGTGAAATTGAAAACTTGTAGGCCCTAACCATAAGCTCCCAATCGATATTGGTAAATATAGAAATATTCCCAGACAAGAGGGATTTTAACGGTGGTAACATAAAGGTATATATATTATTGTTCAAATGAGCAGTCCTATATTGGGGAGTATATGCACCCATGTCCATACTGTTAAGTGCCCTGTCTTGAAAGTGCTCTATAAATCTCAGGTTTATTAGCTATCATATACATACACCTCATTCGTCTTACTGACAACTCCTCAAAATGCTGAAGTTTACACTGGGATTGTTCTTTACCACATTTTTCATTTTACTACCAATATTGTTTCGTAGTAGACCATTTTGTTTCTATTTCTTCAAAACGTATTGGACTCGTGAAAGACTAACTCAGGTAGTCACAACAGAAAACAATGTACGACTAGAGCACGCACAAAACGAATTTAAAAACCGAAAAAGTGGACATGTGATACATGAATCTGCAGAAACGCAGCTTGATTTTGTGATTGGAGTGATCAGCGTGAAACGTGAACATAAAGAGTTTAGCACTGGATACTTGACTCAGGTGATGGCAAAACTAATAAACGAAGTAAATAATAAGACACAAGTATTTATTTGTGACACGTACGCAGGTCCCGGGGTTCACGATGAAGCAATACAGCTATCAACACATTTTAAAACATACACGAGATTTCCAAGTGGCAGCGTTGAACACAGGAACATTTCTGGATTGATAAAAGAGAAACAGGATCAATTTTACTGTTTGACCACAGCTGGTAGCTATAATGCTAGGTGGGTTATAATGTTGCAAGATGATGCAGTACCACGTAGGCACTTCTTATATCAATCAACTACGCTCCTTAGAAAAATTCAGGAACGGATGCAGAGAGCTAGAGAAGTGGATAAATTTGGATTTCTCAAACTATACTATCCAGAGAGATGGCAAGGATTTAGCAATGACTATCAAAGTGCTGTTGAATTGACAGGTTGGGGTATAATATCGAGTAGTGTGTTCCTTTATATTAATAGTTTTATTAGACGACGGCCCTGTCGTAGAAGAGGCCTGGTATATTGTGTAGGGTTTGTGTATGGTTTGTTACTGGCATTGGCTGTTGGACGACAGTACTTACTGGAATTTAGAAGACTTTCTACTGATTTATTATTAATAAGAGAAGCCCCTATGTGTTGTACACCAGCCCATGTGTACTCAAGAACTTCAGCAGCTGTTTTTGCTAAAGGGTTAAACAGAGAGATAATGAAGAATACTTCTTCACTCACTGCTTTTGATCTTCTTATTGACCAAATAGCAGAAGAAGAAAGATTGAAAGGATTTCTAGTCGAGCCCAACATTATAAAGCACATAGGATTTGTCTCTTCGCTGAAAGGAGTATCAAAACACCCTGAAAATTTTGTATTATATTAGGTAAAATATTGTATTATAAAATATTGTACGATTAGATTATATACAGTATAATGACATTCAACAGATCATGTGTGTCATTGTATCTTATAGTTGTCTGTTTGCATTATATTTAACCCTGTCAAGCCCGAATTTACCATTGTCAGCTTCACCCCCTACACCCCGCGAATTGTAGTGGTTGAAGATGGCTTGATGTAGGTGACAAATGGTGGTTTAAAGGATTACGAGACATCTGACTGCAATTAACGAGTATTTAATTTTATGACATAATTATATGTTATATGTATATATAACTATAATTAATCAGTTTAGATGCATAACATAATTGAAAAACATATTTTTGTGAATATTTATTGTACAATTTTTTCAGTGGTATACAACTCCATCCGGTAGGTGAGAGGGGGGCTAGCTGTCACAAAAAATCGTTTCTTAAATTTCTCCACACAATATAAAGATAGCATGGGTCTGATAAGGGGATAAAGGGGAAGAACACTTTCAAAACATAATGGTGTTTATATAAATGTCTGCCTTATTTCGCCTCTTATTCATTAGTTCGAAATAAAATTAGTGTGACAACTTGCCCCGCATTAGGGAAAGTTGTCACTTAGCTGGGGCAAGTAAGTAGCCACTACTGAAATCTCGTTATGGCAATTTGACACTTAGTTGGGGTATTAGCAATAAATAATTATCATTAAATAATATATTGGTATTTCCTATAGTTTGATTACGTCTTCCAATCGTATTAATTGCAAAATAATGACCACACAGAGTATCTTATCCAGACGTAGCTCAAGTTATCTCAGTACCTGGGCAAGTCATTATGACTGCGGCAGACTTAGTTGTTTCTACACATTGACTAAACGGACACCTCTAAAGACTGCAGGGGAAGTTGTCACAATTAATGCTGGGGCAAGATGTCACAGTGCCGGGAGCAAGATGTTACAGCTTGTGACTACTTGCCCCTAGCAAGGTGTCCGCAATTGAATGAAGATTTTTTAAACACCATGTGTTTGTTATTAAAATTGTATTTTACATATTAAGCATAGCTAGTTTCAACTCTATGTTGTGCCAGAAAGATGCAGAAGCATCCCAAATATCTTATGAATTTAACTACTTTTGTTAACTCGTCCAATTAACTAAAATGAAGAGCAAAACCCACTTTGTTGCCTGCAACAGGTGTTTCTTCCAGAAATTAAACAATGGTTATTTCACGATCTGGAAATAACATGACTCCATCAATTGATAACGTCAGAAGGTGATACCTCTATTTAGAGCTGAGTAATGTGAACTGTGACAACATGCCTCGTTGACAACTAGCCCTCATCTTCCCTATATGTGTCGAGCACAGAGGCGCAACAATTTAGTAAGAGCAACCAGTATCGTAGACAATTGACATTTACGGAGCTAAATATAACGATAACTTCCGTCCCAACAAGCAACGCCATCTTTTACCATATTATAATTGTGTTCGTCCCAACAACATATGGGGTACCTACAGTATAATTTATCGGGTACGGTATAGTGTTTGTACAGCCTTATTAACACAACTTAATACTCAATAATTCATAAGTGAGCTCTAACGCATTATTTTTAAAAATGACACCCCATCAATCAAGTATGAAAGCGATTTGTGTTTGCTAAAGAATCATATCTACACGTTTTCAAATGCTTGCACTGCATGTCTTTATAAGAAACCAGTAATAAACCCCTTGTTCTCTTGAATAATATGGTCCTATATTGTGATATGGTTACAGTCTAAAGTCCGTATCACTCAGTCACGATCTGTAGATCGCCGCTGTCTACGTTTAATAAAATACTTAAGTCGAAACGGGAGAATGACGTGTGATCTGGCCTCAATACATGTACAAGCCCCATGAAGCGTACATGCATGTTCCACTCGAAATACAGCTCATATCTGGACTGACTGACTTGGTTGTGACAAGAGACGTCAAATTGCAAAGTATTTTATGGCAGAACTTGGCAGCTTCGGAGCCTTTGTGAAGTCACACACAGGACTGATACTTGCATATACAAATTAGAAAATGTAATATTTTTTTCTTATTAAACAAAACTAAGCAGAGTTGTGTCAAGTGAACCATGAACTAATCAAATTTGTTCAACCGCATATATATAATTCATACATCTGATCACCTCTATAACCATTTTAATGCTTTTTGTCCATTCAAACAAGAAAATCAGAATAAGAAGTAAGCATCAAATTTAGTTGATTGACATATGTTTTGGTGTCAAATTGTGTATGTTTGAATAAGTTTTACTCACATGAAGTTGTGGGTCGCGATAGCAAGACATAACTTCAAGTTGGTAGAATATTGTTATAACATCAGCAATTTATTTTCACCGTTGCCAAATATTGGCAGTGTCTATTGACCCCGCGACGAGGTGTATGAAGAGGTTAAAAACATTATTTAAACCAACAATCACAACTAATCATTTTTGTCCTTTCAATTTCACGGCGTTTCATTTGCCGCTGGCAGACTTCACTGAATTATGATTAGCCACTTGGGAGTTTATTAAAATAAACCGATGTTATTTGTTCTAATTAACTAAAGTCATAGTACAAAATATATTTAAACAAAAAAAATGTATTGAAGCAATTGAGAAAGATGTAACAGGTCTACAAAAGATCTGTGAATTGACATATAGGCCCATGTGATTTCGTTGTGTACTATAATCGGTCGGATTCACATTTAAACGTGCCGTGTTGAATGATTTTCACATGAACTTTACAAGCACTATTTTCTAGTCATGGGGCGACTACCTACTTCATTAAAAAATACACTTTAAAAAATAGTCCTTTTAACATGTAGTAAATAAAAAAATGTCGCCCTCGGTAAACCCTTTGGCTTCGTCTCAGAATTTCATTGCAGTTCAAATGGGCTAACTGACAGAGTATTCGTCCCAGGGTTAGACAATAGTGCGTGCAAAATATCATAAAAATTGCTTCAGAATTGACTGAAAAATCCGAGAAATTCATTCACCTTGGGTGATGAATCTGACTATAATACCAAATAATGTATAGACATAATAGATAGCATAATTACAGCACTAGAGCTATTATGAGAAGACTACCCCGTCAGTTAAACGTACTGGGGCTGTATTTACGTGGCAACGGTACAGCTTACATCTCACTTGACACAAAATTTCGATAAACTCCCGTGGATATACAGCAGATGGAGAGGATAAAACAACATGGTATGTTCATCTTGTCATTGATCAGTCTAAAAAATATTTCACACTTCCAATTTATCGACTGGCAAGACTAAACAATATATTTATAGTATAACTATTTCAACATTCTGATATAGTTCTGAAATAGTCGACTTTGATACCAAGTGCGATTAATTTATGTCATAAGAAATTTCCGTCAATATAGTCAAAGGCTTTTCAAAAGTCGAGAAAACCACAGTATAACGTTTTACCATTGTTTAATAAATGTGACATAACTCCATGCATATCACAAATATGATCCACTGTGCTATATTTCGCACGAAAACCAGCTCGAGCTTCAATACACACGCCATACATACAAAGGTGGTCTAAAACCCCATTCATTTCATTGTCAATATACACGCCATCAACATCGGCTCAAAAAGAAAGCCTGTTATTTAATAATTATTCTAGTAAAAAGTTTTCCTAACGTAATGAATAAAGTTATTCCCCTGTGATTTTCAACACAGTTTGCATCACCCTTTTTGTGTAAATGCATTATTAGACTCAGTGACCATTCAGCAGAACAATAACCCAGCTTTAACCCTTTTAACGCTGAAATCCTTGGCACACTTGCATCCCCATCGCTGAATTCCTAGGGAGGGAGGGGGGGGGGAAATCAGAATATTTTGTAATGTCAAATTTGTATGAAGACAACAGCAGGATCTTAGATTATGAGCAAATAATAACACGAGAAGGAGTTGTGCTTTACTGGTGGATAATACCAAAGGCATTGAAAAAAATATTGAAAATACCCACTTTTTATCAATTTCAAGCTGCTTAGTGGTGCAGTCATTCATTAAAAAGGACTGATGGTGACACATATTTGGTCGGGTATCATTTCAGCACACATTTTTAGGAAATCTAGGGCAGTGCTGATATTGAGAGGAGTGATGCCCCCATCTTTGCCCTTATTACACCCCATTCCCCAAGGCTCAATTGAACAAGCAAAATTACAATTATGCAGCAGCGTGTAGCATCAGCTTGGGCTTTCATCGCGAAAGATTGATACATAATTGGATGTGGAGGTTGACATGGGTTGAGGTTGTGCTTTACTGCATGGATGCCGACCAAAATAAACGTGAAAGGTATGTCAAGATCATGTAAAATGTCAGTTTTATCAGTTCATGGGTGATGTGTACTAAATGCGTAATGATTAGGTGTGCAGCCATGCAATCCACACTGCTACGATATATGTCATCTAAATATTATTATAGCATCAAAAAAAGTTATGATAATTTTATTGATTTTAAGGCGGTCATTTTTAATTTTTTTGTTCCAAAAGAATCCTTTAACATGTTTAAGAATGACAGCTCTACATCGACCCAAATATTATTATGGGGTGTCATCCATGCATAGTCAAAAGAGGAACAAACTTTTATCAGAAAAAAACAAGGCTACCCCCCATGATTACCGGACCACATTGATTTCACAGACAAAAATACTAAAAAGCACACTCTGCACCCGAGTATACTCGGGGTCCGCGACAAGGAGACATCTTTTGCCCCCGAGTATACTCGGGGGCGGCGTTTAAGGGTTAAAATTGTATTAAAAATAAAGCACAATCTGACAATGGGCTAGCGAGAATCTCGCAACCATAGCTATAAAATTCGTTGATCAATAAATCCAAACCTGCTGGCTTACCAACCTTTAGTTCGTTAATAGCTTTGGTTATTTCGTCTACTGTTATTAAGGTATTTAGTTTATTATATAATGTGTCTAATTCTCCAGCTTCATACAATGGTACACTATAAATAAATTCATCTGCTACATTATTTATATCTTCCGTTACTGGATTAGATATTTTTACGAACTAATCGTAAGAATTCCGTATCTGATATTTAATGTGTTTTGGGGGTTTTGTTTGATCTTTTAATAATTTACAGTAGTCAATAGCATTATCCCAATTAGCTTTTCTTAATTTTTCGGTTTGATTTGTGTCATATTCCCGTCTACATTTTCGTGCCAATTTTTGAAAACCCGATCTAGCATTTACCATTGATTATTTGCTAATATCACTGCAATCTTGTCTAAAAACATTCAGAGCATCTAGAAAAAGCTTGCGCTTAAATTCACATTCATCTGTGTAATAAGGTGGAGCTGGTGTTTTATGTTCTACATTTCTTTTAAAAGTGTAACCAATTCGTGGATCAGTTCTGTGACATCTAATGATATTGTATCATCAACTTGTCTTTTTTGAATTAGTTGATTGTGTTTAATATCAGGCATTATATTTACAAGGTTTCCAATAAATTCTTCCTTTTTATCAGAATTCCTTTTAAGCTTGTGAATAAAACACGAGTTGGTGGATGGACTGTTATACAGTCAGTGTCGATTGATAAGAGATGCTATATAAAGAACACTTAATCAAGCACCTTCATTTCTTATTCAACCACTGCTCCTACAAAATCATTATTTAATGAAAAACGTTACAAACTAGTTATTAGTATCATGTTAAATACCCAGCGAGCTATTGCAATGCAGAAGAAGTGTCTGTATAATTATGGCAGCTGCGTGAATTTTAACCCTTAACCCTTTAACCGCCGGTGCCGCATATATATTCGGATATTCATTTTTTATTAGCGCATTAAGTATCATCTTTTAAACATATTAAAGATAAAATGTGACATCAATCAGCAATATTTGAAAACAGTTGACCTCCATTTTGTCAAATCTGAATTATTTTCAATCACTTGAAGTTGTGGATCGCGTCAGCGAGACACAACTTCAAGTGGGTGAAAATTCAGGTTGAATAATTTGGCGGTTAAATGGTTATGCAACAGCTGACATTGGAACAACCAGAGCAGATGGCAGAAAAGAGAGCTACAGGCAGACGAAGAAAATCCACGACGATGTGGATGAGACAGTGGTTGGACAGGAGGTATGAGTGTGGAAATTTTGACCATTTACTGACAAAACTCCATATATAGCAGATCCCAAAGGCTATACAAATTTCACGAGGATTACACTCGACATACAAGAGCGAAGTGCTGATATACCCGACTGTTATATACAAATGACTACTATGTTTATTAATTTTGCTGTACAATATAATACGGTTCTCACAGATACATGTTAATCTGGTAAAAATACATTATTTCAAAATATATATATATTGTTTTGTTTCACGTATTGCGATAATCACACCACCAAAAAACTTTTAAAATATGTAGATAAACAGAAGAGTACATTTGAAGTGAATTTCTCATTGTGTATTATACAGTAGACCATAATTTTAGCCAGTGTCACACCTTTAATTTGGTTGTCCGATACTGTATTAGTTTTACCGCCGCATGATATTAAATGATAATATTTTGATTGTACTCCTATGATTGCCTAAGTATTTCATTCGACCTTCTAATTTAAATAACAACTGAATGACGGATTTGATTGTCTAATCTCGTCATATGACAGGCTTAATCACTCTACCATTGGTTGGGGGTAGAATAACATACTTGGTCCAAACTTGCATTATGAATTTTGATCGTAAATCTACCTTACACCTTTGTTTGATAGCGCATCATCTACAAGTGGTATTGTATAAGAAACATGAGCACTGTGGGAAGACAAGTTATCAGTTATAAATATCAGAATATTTGGAGGGGGGTTTCTATGGCTGCTTGCCCCGGCCTCTTACGGATATAACAGCACATTCTCTTTTTGGTGGCATTTATTTTTCAAGAACAGTAATAATGATTTAATGTGAACTTCAAAATAATCAGGTAAAGGCACTCATGATGGCTGTGTCCAACTTTTGTCACAAACACGCCATACTATTCGCAAATAATGCGTATATTTGCATACTGTGACTAAATTAGGAGCAATTTATGTGGCCGGTGTTCTCCATTAATGCGTAAACTGTGCGTCCATAACGTCACACAACTGGCCATTCTTATAATCATGCCGAGACATGCGCAGCCTATGCGTAACCTATGTGTAACCTATATGCGCAGACTGGTCGTACACAGTGATAGAAAGCGTACCAAAATCAGAAAATTTCTCACGGCGGTACGCAATGACACGCAATTGCAAGCATTGCCACGCAATAGTTGAGCATAGTTCGCGTCTAGTTTGCGCACTATTCACGCAAGTGGCACGAAAAATATTGAGTAACACTGCGCAAAGAATTTTCAAACATTTTGAAAATCTTGGCGAGCATTTTTACACATACAGTACCACGCAACCCCACGCACACTTTGTGCACTGGCACGAGTAATTCCATAATTGGCACGCAAAATTGCGGGACTTGGCGTTAACCGTTTTTATAAAGTAGAACTGTCACATGTCAACGATAACAAACATTCGGCCAAAAACCTACCGAAGCGAGCCCCCTGCTACCAAACGCTCTATTCTAGCGCCATCAGTGGCAAATTAGGGGGACTGTATTTTGAAGCTCTCAAGCGTGTGATGAATTATTATTATTGTCGCAATTATTGCTACCGTTACTAAGTCGGCGACATGCGCTGGTTTAACACTTGACGATGCGTGCCATTTTTCACCTAGATGTACATTGTGATAACCACCTAGAGTTAGGCTTCTGACCTAACTTCACCCGCATCGGTGATTATAATCAGTTTTTTAGATAGGATCCGCATCATTCCATGCTCCGAACACCGGGACGCGCGGGAAATACCGCGACCACTGACAGAGCTGGTGGATTAGCTGCAGAAAAATCACGTCAGATGAAATGAAATGAATGGGGGTTTAGGCCACGTCAGATGAGGACACGATATGACACAATTGGACAAGCTTAATGTTAGTGAGTATTCTTCTCCTAAGAAGTTATGTCTTAATTATAATAGGAGGAAGCACAACTACAAAACTGGCTGTGCGTGCGTTTTATTTGCAGGTTATTTTATTTGAGTGTTGAAACATCAAAATTTGCAAAGCTTTAGTCTAATAATAAACAAATATGAGTCATTTTCGCCCACTTTAAGTTGTATGTCGCGGAATCAGGACACAACTTGAAGAGGGTGAAAAATTAAATAAGATATCTGTGGTGGTGGGTTACACCTTATTCCGTATAAATACATGTATAATCCCCATGAATATATTGAATATTGGTCACTGTGCACCCCCCCCCCCCCATTACTCTACATGAGTGGTACCATTTTGTTCAGGAGAGTCCCTGGGAATGATATTAGTGATGTTACCAGGACAAAGTTTGGGCGCGATTATTGACCATTTTTTTTAATGGATGCCATAAAAACCTAATTTGGGCAGTACCTACACTTCTAATTGACATACAATAATAATTGTTGTGTCTACACCTATGTTTTCAGGGTCGACGAATGGAATAAAATCACTTATAAAGATATCAAAATAACCCAGGGCCGCCAACGAAATTTCTTTTTTTAACAAAATCACAATCTCTGTATATTGAAAACCAAATTTGCTTTGCTGACATTGTATAACAGATTGTTACAGTACTGAGGACATGCATGTTTATTAAATATGGCTTCGTGTCTCTGAGCTTGTACATCGTGTAGTAGTTACCAGCCTATAATACAGAAATGAGAGTATTATTATCCTATCTTAGCAAATTAACGGACAATATCTCGAGTTATAATTGACTTTGAATCACCATTCTGGTATCTACACCCATGAAACCACTTTAACACATACATTCAACAAAGTCTAAATTGAAAAATATATCATTTATTTTGACGCTGTCAATAAATTATTATATTTTTATTGTATTGGAGACACTTATATGGTTGTGTCATTGAACAGTTATATGACTCTCCTACCAGCATGGCATACAGAGTTGGGTCATGATATCAAACGTTGAAAATCTAGTGGAGCAATTCCCCGAGTTTTAATCGACATTGAATCATATTCTGGTTGTCTACACCCTTGTGTCCGGTGTCACTCGAAAAACGAAACAAACTTAAGAACACAAGCTAGGAACAATCCTTTAAGGTTCAACTGAAATAAATGTAGAAAAAACTCTCTCTGAACTCAATATGTTCCAGATAATCATCCGCAAATTGCCAGCCGTGCCTCCATGCTAGAGATCGAACGTGAAAAACAGCACGAATCAATATGACATACATGCTTCACTACATGGATAGGTACACATCTCCATATGATATAACTAGTTCAGTTAATGTACGATCAAAAATGACCCTACCTAGAACAAATTGCAACAGAATTACTTTTTATGGAAACGTATTCAGAAAGCATTCAGGGACTCCAGAAAAAATGTCTACAAAAATATACGTGGGTGAATATTTTCAAAACACCACTTGAAGTCGACCTCCCACTTAACACATATTGATTTTAGGGCTCCTGTTCTGATAAAGTGTAAAAATGATTTTATAACTATATTGATCAAATTGTCTATCAATATAACGGAAGCCCACATCACTATATAATTCTCTATATATATATCGCCATGTTTATTATCTAGTGTTCCAGTAAGCTAAGACATATGATATTTAGACCAGACGTGGCTGGGGTAAGGTGTCACCCGGAAGGGGAGTTTAGGCCACTATTATTTTCACATAGCTGGACTACTCGGGGGCCAGAATAAACCTGTTGTTCAGGTAACTGCCACTGCTTTACAAAAATATGGCAAAAAATGTACATGACCCGTGCGCAATTTTGGTCCAATTTTGAGAAATCGAGCGTATTACACATGTTCGCCCACTGAGTAGTCAAATTTTGAGCTATATCAATATATTTAATATCAATAGAAGCTACTGCCACAGGCGTTCACATGGATGTAAAAGATTTTGTGTCCAATCATTGACAAATGCGCAAGAGAAATTTAAGTTGGTATTTTAACCCCAAATGTTACCTATTTTTTATACTTTTTCAGTAAATAATCAAAATACTTTTCTCTCAGCTGATGTTTGTATGGTATAAATGTTTAGTTTTGATTCAAACATTTTCTAGAACTATTTTTGACTTTAAATAAACCTATTTGGAATAAAAATTATGAGTTATGTGAGCATATTACACACTTTTTTGGTTAGACGTGAAAATTGGCACTCTTTTCTTCAGACTCGGGAAAATTGACTGTATCCCACATTTCTGCTCAATGAGTAGTCAAATTTTGAGCTATCTCAACATATTTTATATCAATGGAAAGCTACTGGCAGCGGCCTTCATATGGATGTAAATATTTTGTATCTGATCATTGACAAATGCAAAATAGAGCTGTAAGTTGGTATTTTAACCCTTAATTTTACATATTTTTCATACTTTTCAGTAAATAGTCAGAAAACTTTTCTCTCAGCTGATTTTTGTATGGTATAATTGTTTAGTTTTGATCCAAGCATTTCTAGAACTATTGTTGACTTAAAATAAACCAATTTGAAATACAAATAATGAGTTATATGAACATATTACATGTTTTTTTGGTTAGACGTAAAATTTGCTCGCTTTTCTTCAAGCTCTAGGAAAATTGCCCATATCTCACATTATTGCCCTCTGAGTAGTCAAATTTTGAGATATATGACTACATTTAATGTCGATAGAAACCTACTGACACAGGCTTACACATGGATGTAGAATGTTTTGTGTCCGAGCATTGACAAATGCACAAGATAAATTTAAGTTGATATTAATTTTTACCTATTTTTATACTTTTTTAGTGAATTATTTTATAGTCAAAATACTTTTCTCTAAGCTAATTTTTGTATGTAATAAATGTTTAGTTTTGATTCAAACAAGTTCTGGAACTATGGTTGACTTAAAATAAACCCATTTAGAATAAAAAATATTGAATTATTTGAACATATTACACACTTGTTTAGTTGGACGTCAAATTTGAACACTTTTCTCCCGGCTCGGGAAAATTGAACGTGTTTCACATTTTTGCCCAATAAGTATCAAAATTTAAAAAACGTACCAACATGTTTGATGTCAGCTAAAGATCACCATCAAGGGCTTTAACGTGCACACGTAATATTATATTTCTGTTAAATACGCAATGAACAACAAAGCGCTAAGTTTGTGTTTTATCCCTCTATTTGAACAATTTTTCAACGTTTTTTTCACAAAATACCAGTAGGATTTCTCGCTCATGTTATCTTTATGTGGCATGAAAGATCACTTTTGTAGTGGCAGAGATAACTTTAAAGTGGTTTTAAGCACTTCGTCAGTTGTCAAGATCACTTTTGTAGTTGCTCAGATAACTTTTAAAGTTGATGGGATCAATTATTCAGTTGTCAAGATCAGTTTAGAAAAATGGTTCCAGAGAATGTAAAAGTAATAACAAACATTTACACCATATAAAGTGACCATGAGCGAGAAAGTCATGCTTGTATTCACAAAAAAATGTGGTAAATTGTTCAAATGGAGGGATAAGGTACAAACTTAGCGCCTCGTTGTATATTTCGTATTTAACAGAAATGAAATATTATGTATCCTTGTTAAAGCCCTTGTTAGTGAATTTCAACTGATATCAAAGATGTTGGTACATTTTTAAAATTTTGGTTCTGATTGGGCAAAAATGTGAAGCATGGTCAATTTTCACGAGGCAGGAGAAAAGTGCCCATATTTCACGTCTAACGAAAAAGGTGTGGAATATGTTCAAATAGCTCATTATTTTTTATTCAAAATAGGTTTATTTTAAGTCAACAATAGTTCTAGAACATGTTTGAATAAAAACTAAACATATATTGCATACAACAATCAGCTGAGAAAAATATGTTTGACTATTTACTGAAAAGGTATCAAAAAGAGGTAAAATTAATACCAACCTAAAACTATCTTGTGCATTATTCAATGATCGGACACAAAATATTTTACATCCATATGAAAACCTGTGTCAGTAGATTTCTGTTAATATTAAATATATTGATATAGCCAAAAACTTGCCTACTTAGTGGGCAATAATGTGAGATATGGTAAATTTTCCCGAGCCTGAAGAGAAGCTAGCAAATTTTACCTCTAGCCAAAAAGGCATGTAATATGTTCACATAACTCATTATTTTTATTCCAAATGGGTTTATTTTAAGTAAAAAATAGTTCTAGAACATGTTTGAATCAAAACTAAAGATTTACACCATACAAAATCAGCCGAGAGAAAAGTATTTTGGATATTTACTGAAAAATAGGTAAAATTAAAGGTTAAAATATGAACTTAAAGCTCTCTTTTGCATTTATCAATGATCAGACACACAATTTTACATCCATGTAAATGCCGATGCCAGTAGCTTTTCATTGATATGAAATATATTGATATAACTCAAAACTAGACTACTCCTTGGGCATAAATGTTATATACAATCAATTTACCCAAGCCTGAAAAAAAAGCGCCAATTTTTAGGTATAACCAAAAACGTTTGTAATATGTTCACATAAACCCATTCCAAATGAGTTTATTTTAATTCAACAATAGTTCTAGAACATGTTTGAATCAAAAATAAACATTTAAATCATACAAAAACCAGCTGAGATAAATGTTTTTAGATTATTCACTGAAAATGTATGAAAAATAGGTAAAATTAAGGGTTCAAATACCAAACTAAAGATCTATTGTGCATTTGTCAATGATCGGACACAAAATAGTTTACATTCATGTGACCGCCTGTGTCAGTAGCTTTCCATTGATAATAAATATATTGATATAGCTCAAAATTTGACTACTCAGTGGGCGAAAATGTGGAATACGCTCGATTTCTCAAAATCGGACCAAAATCGCACATAGGTCATATACATTTTTGGTCATATTTCTGTAAAGGAGCGGCAGTTACCATATCAACAGGTTGATTCTGACCCCTGAGTACTCCAGCTATGTGAAAATAATAGTGGCCTAAATTCCCCTTCTGTGTGACACCTTACACCCAGCCACATCTGGTCTGAATGGGCTATTCTCATGACGAGAGTCATTTTTTTAAGTATGAGTTTTACTGTGGTTTACATACACATAGTTTCCGTCCCTCTCATCACAACAAAACGAAATTGCCTTGGAAAAAACCTTAGAGATTTTGCTCTACGAAAGTACATGTATACACAAATTATAGTAGGTGTGTCGTCATCATCCGCTGAATGAATATTGTGGGCTCATCTGCATTCAACAATAGTTCTAGAAGATGTTTGAATAAAAAATAAACATTTATTACATACAACAATCAGCTGAGAAAAAAGGCATATTGAAGGTCAAAAGGTCAACTTAAAGGTCAAATTTATGCGCAAATGTGTAAGTTAATTTTGGTTAGAGATTTTTTTCTGGTAATAGTGTGATAATTGAAGGTCATCTGCAAGGTCAATTTCAAGGAACAAATACAAAACATATGGTGATCTTCAATGTCGAAGGTCCATTTCAAGACAAACATGCGAAAATGTGATTTAAAAAAGGAAATAGGAGCCAATGTAATACCACGCTTTGATGTTATTTTGACTTAATAAACTATTTCTGGTAGTACTCTGATTCAAGGTCCTTTTTAGTATATATTGCATGTCTGATTTGTGAAAACAAATGTTTTTTAACATACAACAAAGGAAACTAGTGTGATATTTATTCAGGACCACCGTCATGCCACCATGGGATATCCTTTTCATATGCATGCCGATGCTGACGGCTAGACACTGGAGGTATGTTAATGAACCTGCGGTGTATCGGATGTGAATGTTACTTGAGTGCTTCATTAATTGCTCGTATTGATTTCTTGTTGTTATTACATACATTTAATACACGAAGGAATAAACAAAAGTAAAGGAAACGATTCTCTCGTTTTCAATTTAGTGTGACAAGTGGTATTACTATGTGGAATTGTAGGCTATAATTTATGTGCGATGAGAATTCTAAGCAAAAAATAAAACCAGAATTGATTGAGTTTCTCGTGGTCAATTTAGTAGGACAACTGATATTATAGATATTTCCAGGCCAAATAGTTTTTAAAAAGTTATATTTCCTCTCATAAATAACTAAAACTGTCTAAATGGTACACCTACACACTCTCTGGAATTATACCATGATTTTAAGATGACATTTGGTCAGAAAGTTAGCTCACGCATAATTATGTGTGGAATTGTACTTCTACACAAAAACATAATGCCAGAGTGTGGTCGTGTTCAATCAAGTAGGAAGACGTCGTATTATACATTTGTCAAATAATCGTAAATAACTACATTCCAACAAATGGTGACGCCTCTACATATTTGTTAAGAATAGTTTCCGGATGTTTTTGTGCGGAATTGTACTACATTGTTTCAGTAGTGGCGGCCATCTTAGATTTATGTATGGCGATACGGATTACGATCACCCCAAAATGTAATGAAGTGCTCCTTCACTTGCGATAGATCTCTGGTAAAAGTTTCATGCAAAGCTGTTCATTACTTTGTAAGTAATCCTGTAGACACACAAACAAAAAACAAACACGACCAAAAACATAACCTCTTTTAGCAGAGGTAATTACGACATATTTTCTATTAATAGTGTTAGTAGTCCTTTATTTGAGCAGAAAACAATGTTCTATTTATAGCATAAAAAAACAATAATATTCAGGCAAAAAATTGGCAAAAAATTTAACCTAACCTGGAAAATCATACGGAAGTTTATTTTTTGATTGATTTGTGTTTAGCAGAGGCTGGAGTCATCATTTCCACCAGGAGTACAAAATTTCAACCAGTGGCAAATTTAAATTTGCATATTTCCGAGATGGCCGCCAATTGCTAAACTCAAATTCAAAAAATGACATATCGCTGCGCATATTTGTTCAAATTTGATGATCATAAAGTCGATTCCCATCAAACCAAAAGCCATAAGCACGTTTATGGCATTTTAAAATTATTTGGAGGTCGAAGGTCAAGGTTATGTTATGGGTCTGATATAGTTAGAAAAGGCATCTAATCTGGTGACCTATTTCCTGATAACGATTATTTATAAAAATCACTGAAGCTGAAAACGTAAGAAACATATCTGTGAAAACTGTCGTCTCGATTTATGCGCAACATTTTTCAAGAGGGCGGCCATTTCCACCATAAAAATCACCTTTCTGGATAGTTTTCTCCAAACTTGTGCGAATTCAATGATCTTGGTACCCGGTACCAAATCATACATTTTTGCCCATGCAGAATCTGAATTTCGACCTCCAAAATTAAGCTTATTTAAAAAAAATATGGGACAAGAGGTACAATACATCATGTTGGTTTGCATGAGATGTGGCGTAGATCTTAGACAGTAGCATAATAGATGTATAGCTAGTTTGGAGCTCATTTGTGTGAGGTTGGATTTATGCACATATTTATGTTGAAAGGGAAAACAATTTAAACAAATAATTAAAATCTTTATAGATACTCATTGTGAAAAAGCAACACAAATGGAAAATTGACCTGATTCCCGAATATCGGTGAGCATAATAATTATATTGTACTGCATTGTATATTTTTATTACAGTGGTATGCACACAGAAATCTAAATGACGGGATTAATATGATTACAAGATCGAACCCAGCCCATTTGTGCTTTATAAAAGTCACTCCAAAATATAATACTAGTAATGAAACATTCATAACCTGAATGAGGAAGCCAAAAACAACATAAGTTTACATAATAATGTAATATTAATCTCAGCAAACACCAGCAGCGACCCACTGCCAGGGCAATGCTGTGCCAGCGTCGAAGATGTCGGACCAACATTGAACCAACACCGGTACAGGTTGATATCCTGTGTCTGTCCTAACATATATAAGCAGGTACACCTGTTGAAATAATGCTGCGCGGTATGGTCTCCGTTTCCTTGCGAACATTCCAGTCTGGCATCAACGACGCCCTCAGCTGGACGCAACACAGCTGTGCTGGATCTGTCATATACATTTTTATACAAACCTCACCAAGATCTGCATGTCATCGTCAATTACTGTTGGTGGAAACTGACTTAGTTTGTGGACGACATCAGTTATCTCATCACATACATCACAATCTTCTTTTCTTTGCCGCGGAAGGTAAACACAACATCACATCTCGTGATTGGTGAAGGCGTGAATGCCTCTGCTCTTTTGTGGCCCAAGGAGGCGCACAGTTCATGGACAGGAATCAGGAAAGTGCTGACCTTGGCCAAAAGCTGATGTAGAACTGTCTCTTGGTATGGAGAGCTATGAAAAGAATGTCAGTGTCACTGTCTTTTACCATCAGGACTCCCTCGGGGCCTCTTACTTTTGTCGCATGCTTGGTATGTACGTAGATCATCGTGTCCGCTTCCTCATGAGTACAGAGGACAAGTTCATCTAGGTGGATCATGTGTTTGCTGTGAAATCTTCGTTTGCTTCCGAGAAAGATGCGCCAGTTAGATGGAATTTTGCACTTGTTTGACACCCTTCATTTCACTCACGTCCTCGCTTCCGTTGACTTGGCTTCAGTTTTCAACCTATTTGACCTGTAGACGTCGAACACAATGTCCGTCCCCTTGTGCTTGCAGAGTGTGACTGCATTGGGGACAGGGCATTCAAATGTCCTTGAGCTCGTTGGTGACAGAGTGGTAACCATTGCTGAACCATCAATAATTAACATGCTAGTGCACAGCTTGGAGAAGAGCTGCACATTCCTTCAGCACCTTCTGCTTTGCGCGGTCAACGGAGGCTTCATCCTGCCGGAAAAGTTATTCTTGATTGGTTAGTAGAAAGTGAATCCGTCATCTTCCAGTCCCTTTATGAACTCTTGGAAACTATTACTGCCCTTCTTCAAGAGCGTACTGATTGTTTGGTGTATATATATATATATATATATATATATACTTCAGGACCAGTGACCATCCATCATCTGAGTGCAACAGAATCTCCAGCCACACCAATTGCTCCACCATTAGCCTTGACGACTGCGTTCGCTTGTTTATGAGCCTGGTCTAATAATTGGTGAAAACGGTCGGGTCGAACCCTCGAGCCATCTGAGGGTGTTTCTGTAGTGGACAGGAGCATCGTGCATAATTTACATTATTTTTTAGTAAATAAAAATGGTATCAGTCAGTGGTTAACAGTAGCCTACAGTTTGAAGTTTGACTTCCGGAATGATCGGATCAACAAGAGTATTGCTAACACCAGCTACCAGAGCTAGAACTGGGGACTGGAAGTTTGTAAATCTCACATCACGATTCGACGTCGGGAGCTTCCTCAGTGTTTTCAGTGTTACCACAGTAGTCAGGACAAGCTTTACAAAGCACCTTGTACAAGCTAGCTGCATGCTGTTACTTGTTGCATCTGCTGGTGCTGGTGCCTTGTTCTCCTCAGTGCTTCCTCTCCAGCTCCGCCTTTGTCAAGCCTTGTATGATCCGGAACAAATAGTATAACGGTCATACTCAGGAGAATAAAGTATGGGTGGTGATTCGAGATATTCTTTTTTCTCCTCTCGAAAAATACAGCACTTCTGCCAGGCAGTCCGGAATGTAGCCCACACGTTTTCAGCCAACGACCCATTGTCCTTGCCTCTGCTCTCAGTCAAACCAGCTGTCAATTGGGGTGGGGAAATATATCTAACTACATATAATTTTACTAGTTTACTATAGCAGACAGATCCGGTGCTCATTAGAGGAACCCCATACTGAGTACCACAGCAGTGACGTGACCAGTGTGCCCTGGTTGTACAATGACATCATTCCTGTGCCGAGCATAATCAATCAATGATCAAGAGATTGTATTGCACCAAAACCAGGTTCCAGTCCAAGGACCAGTGCCGGGATTTCATCCAGAGGATGTGGATGACTCCTAAACCACAGGTACTACATTAACTACACAACTGAAGGGGTTGGGTAAATGTTGTTTTGGTTGGGTCAAAATCGGTCACGTGCCACATTTGATGCAGTTTTTAACCTTATCAGACCCATATAATGGCCTTGACTTCCAAATAATTTTAAAATGTTATAACTGTACTTAAGGTATTTTGTTTGATTTAAAGCGACTCCAAGATCATGAAATTTGAACAAGTAGGCCCAGATATATGTCAATTTATGGATTCGAGCTTAGCGTTTGGCGGCCATCTTGGGAATATGCAAATAAAAAAAATGTCAATATAAAATTATGTATAATTTTCCAGGTTATATCAGCATTCGAAGGAGTCGTTTTCATTGTGGCCACCCAAAAAGTAAATAATATACCATATATTTAAATATAACAACTAGTGCTACATTAAAACATGAATATGAATACGGGCAGTATTAAGGAGATGAGAAAATGACTTGATGAGAGCGGCGGCGATGGTACGAGAGGTCCGGGCATGTAATCTACACTGCGATCAGCTCAAAAAGTGAAAGATGTTAAATATATTTTATGCGCAGTTTTGATTAGTTGCAAGGTAATTGAAGAACTATTCACGCACGCACGCACGCACGCACGCACGCACGCACGCACGCACGCACGCACGCACGCACGCACGCACGCACGCACGCACGCACGCACGCACGCACGCACGCACGCACGCACGCACGCACGCACGCACGCACGCACGCACGCACGCACACACGCACGCACACACACACACACACACACACACACGCACGCACGCACACACGCACGCACGCACGCACACATACGCATGCGTATACATACAAATACATACACCTACCCATATATACTAATACAAATATATACACTGGGTTCGATTATTTAATAAAAAGTTCAATTTCCTAGATGAAATTCCATTGTGATGGAGAATGGTTTAACTTGAAATATCAAAGGCATTTGACAGGTCAGAAATATGACTAAAGGTAATTTGCGTCGATCTAATTTTTGAACAATTAAATCTATTAACTCAGTTGCAGTCAATTCTGTAGAGTGACCTTGACCGAAACCATATTGACTTGAATAAGAAGTTTATTGTCCGAAAAATATGCGAATGATTGATTAATTCTCTTTTTCAACAAAAATTGATATACAGTAAAACACGTCCATACCGGAATGCCCCGGGGACGAAGTTTTATACCGGTTTGGACAGGTTTCCGGTTTAGACAGGGTTTATTCTTTTGGAGGAACAAACAACGATAATCTGAACAATTGACATGAGGGTTATATTTATTTTAATAATCCATTATAAAATATCTTACCAATCTCAAAGTAAAGGCGCTGGCAGGCTCCCCAAAAAGCAAATGGTGTTACCAACACTACCTTCGCACCTTCTCCATTGCATAACCAGATAACAAGCAAGATGTTACGTCACCATGCCGCCCCCTGTTTAACCCTTAGTGCACCTGAGCGATTTTTTTAAATAATTCTAAATAAAAATTTGATTCCGGTTTGGACAGGGGAAATACAATACAATTTATGCATTTGGGGGGAAATAATGAGTCCGGTATTCGGAGTAGACAGGTTCCGGTTTGGAGAGGGTTAATTGATATTGTTTTGAGTGTAATTAATTCGGGACCAAATAATTCTTACGGTATAGACAGGATTCCGGTTTGCACAGGGTCCGGTATACACAGGTTGCACTGTAGTATGTAATAATGAAATTGTACGGTAATTATCAGTGCTTGATGGATTACAGTAGACTTTGGGCTATTAATATTATAATTTTCGAACCATCTGCGACAGTCACATCAAATATATAATTATAGATTGGACAGCATATCATGCGCATCAGCTGTCACCACTGATATTATGTCATTTAATGTTATTATAATTCCCTTGTGTGATGAGAAAATATCATGGTACTGTATTTGGCAAAAATATAATAAGCCTTCATTGAGAACATACCATGCTATATTATATACTTATATTATTCACGCCAAGTTACTTGTGTAGCTTACTCTAACATCGCTAGAAAAAAAACTCAGCAAAACCTTTGATTTAAAGCAGAGGATAATCCTGCAGAGGAACCAGCAAACATGAGACGTTGGCCCAATGTTGGTTTACTGTTGGGCCAACGTCGTAGACGGTGGCTCAACAGTGAACCAACGTTGGGCCAACGTTTCATGTTTGCTGGGGCGCGCGTCATGTCATGTTACACATGTAATGTTCTATATCATGTTAGAAATACGAACTGTTTGTATTTTCAGCTGAAAAATGAAAGAGACGGATTTGCCCCCGAAAAAGTTTTTTCTATACACTGTCAGTGATACTTCGAAGACCATGTGATAGATGAGGCATTATTCAACAAATCAGGACATTTCGCAGTTAAATTGGAACAACAGAAAAATAGTAAATTTCCAGTGCACGGTAATGCTGATATTATTGGTTTTGATGATAATTGGCAATTCTGTTTTTACATGCGCTTATTGGGTATGGTAAGGTTTTTGTTTTAAATCGACAAGAAAACAATGTAGAAAACGCGGGCTATTATGACCCATGTGACAGAGTGGAATGAGTGGCCATTCTAACAAATGGAGCTACACCACTTTTACACGCGTTCTCAAAATCCAACCTGCTGGACAAATAAAGGTATATATTTCACAAATGTAATATTTCAAGAGATAGCCTACATATCAATCTAAGGCTTCATTGATAGCATATTCAGACACCTCGTTCGTGTTCTGTTAGCTCTAGTTTTAGTGACAACTGCTCAAAATGCTGAAGTTTACGTTGGGTTTGTTTTTTACTACATTTTTTATCCTGCTACCATTATTGTTTCATAGTCGACCATATTGTTTCTATTTCTTTAAGACGTATTGGACTCGCGAAAGACTGGCTCAGGTGGTCACAACAGAAAACAATGTACGATTAGAGCACGCTAAAAACGAGTTTAAAAACCGAAAAAGTGGACATATGATACTTGAATCTGCAGAAACGCAGCTTGATTTTGTGATTGGAGTGATCAGCGTGAAACGTGAACATAAAGAGTTTAGCACTGGATACTTGACTCAGGTGATGGCAAAACTAATAAACGAAGTAAATAATAAGACACAAGTATTTATTTGTGACACGTACGCAGGTCCCGGGGTTCACGATGAAGCAATACAGCTATCAGCACATTTTAAAACATACACAAGATTTCCAAATGGCAGCATGGAACACACGAAGATTTCTGGATTTATAAAAGAGAAACAGGATAAATTGTACTGTTTGACCAAAGCTGATAACTATAATGCCAGGTGGGTTATAATGTTGGAAGATGATGGAGTACCACGTAGACACTTCTTATATCAATCAACTACTCTCCTTAGAAGAATACAGGAACGGATGCAAAAAGGTGGAGATGCGGATCAATTTGGATTTCTCAAACTGTACTATCCTGAGAGATGGCAAGGATTTAGCAATGACTATCAAAGTGCTGTTGAATTGACAGGTTGGGGTATAATATCGAGTAGTGTATTTCTTTACATCAATCATTTTATCAGACCACGGCCCTGTCGTAGAATAGTGTTGGTTTGTTGTATAGGGTTTGTGTATGGTATGCTACTGGCATCAGCTGTCGGGCGACAGTTCTTACTGGAATTTAGAAGATTTTCTACTGATTTATTGTTAATAAGAGACGCCCCTATGTGTTGTACACAAGCCCATTTGTACTCAAGAACATCAGCTGTTGTTTTTGCAAAAGGGCTGAACGACGAGATAATGAAGAACCCTTCTTCACTCACTCCTTTTGATCTTGTTATTGACAAAATAGCGGAAGAAGAAAGATTGAAAGGATTTCTAGTCGAGCCCAACATTGTTCAGCACATAGGATTTGTCTCCTCGTTGAAAGGAATATCAAAACACCCTGAACAATTTGTATATAATACGTAAAATATTGTATCTCCTATCAGATGCAGTATCAGTTCTGTACTATTTCTCTCTCTCTCTCTCTCTCTCTCTCTCTCTCTCTCTCTCTCTCTCTCTCTCTCTCTCTCTCTCTCTCTCTCTCTCTCTCTCTCTCTCTCTCTCTCTCTCTCTCTCTCTCTCTCTCTCTCTCTCATTATCATGTCAATGCTTGCCATTCAACATATCCTGTGTGTATTGCTGTCTGCTTGCATTATATGTAACAGCCCTTTGACTGAAAATACGCGTTCCCTTTATTTAATTTCATGATATAAAAACAGGTATATAATAAATCATTGTACGTTCATAGAATAGCGCAATACATAACAGATAACAGTCGCATTTTGTGAATTGTTTTGTGGTATACAGTGCCACCCGGTAAATGTCAGAGCAGAGGCGCGACAATTTAGTAACGGCAACTAGTATCAAAACTAGTATTAGTCCTGGAGTCAAGCGATTTTATCCATTCAATGGCATATCATCACCGAAAATCAACCTCTGGCAACATATAAGCGCTCAAATGACAACTGTAGACCCTGTGACTAAATGCGTAAATATTGATTGAATAAAGTTCATGGTAACCAGAGGTCAAAATGTGGCATAATATGACCCCTGCCGAAAATTAAGCTCCCCTAGGAATTAAAACGTCACACATTTTTAAGGGAATTACAATTTACTGAATTTATTGTTTTAATTATTTTTTATACAAAATCTTGAATATCTCATCAAGGCCATTTTTGTACGCAAGCACCCCTTGGCTCCTGAACTATATCGTGGACCATTGGCATATACCTGGCCTATATATAATGAATGTGGAGATATTACAAGAAAAATTGGAAGCCTGAAAATATTATATGCCCCGGTCAGTCCATGGATCTGAATATTCACTAAAATTATCTAAAATTACAGACTGTGAGGATCTTTTAGATCTATTTGCTGATCATTTTATACTATGAAAGTATGTCAATTTCTCTAGCTTCAGGCCAAATAAGCAGCGTCATCTTCTATCATATTACACTGAATTTTCCCATTTCATATTTTCCATCAAAAATGAATTGTTTCATTATTGAAAATGTACGAATTGTTAAGTGTGCATTTTTGTATATTTCATTAATATATATTCTATATTCTAGATGATTACAATTGTATGAATTATCTGTTATCTAATTGTGACTTCTACAGAATGTTTGGAAACTAGTTACTATAGTAGGCCTAGCTATGTATGCGTCACTTTATTCAAATATAGCTTTGTGTTCGTCCCAACAACATCGGGTGCCTACAGTATAATTTGTAGGGTTACAGTTTAATGTTCCTATAGCATAAAAACCCTTTAATACTTAACAATTCATAAGTTACCTCTAATACATATGCTTCATATACATTCCTCCATCAAACATGTTTGAGAGCGATTTGTGTTTTTAAAAGTGCTGGGTCGGTAGACTTTCAACATACTTTCCATCATGATATGAGTTTTTTTTTATTTTATAATAGATATCATTTTACTGAACAGCACATTAAGGAACAGAGCTTGGCACAGCGAAGAGTGTAACATAATAGCATATGCGAGAACGTAAAGAGTGAAGCCGCATGGCTTATGTTTCTTCAAATTGTGGATACATTTTGATTTGCAGCCGTACATTAGATTTATAATGGAGAAAATTACAATAAAGATTAATTTCGGATTTGATATTTGTCCAAATCTAAACTCCCCTAATATCGTACTGTTCTATGGATCCCGTTCTATAGAAACCCGTTCAGAGTATGTATGGGTTTAATTACTGGCTGTGAACATAGACGAAAATAACTTCGGAAGCTTATTGTTCCCTAATTTATGCCGGAATATATGCACTTTCTGAATATGTAATTTTGAAAGTGTAAGATATTTCCATCACTTTGAATTAAATCTGAAGTGTGAGCAGTGTAATATGAAAAAGTTCCTCATCTTTTGACTTATTGCAATCTATATAGTGGAAGTAAGTATATACTTATACGTTTAGAAAAATTGCTTCTGATACAATCTTATTGTACATGTATACCAAGAAATTTAGTTGAATTTACTCTGCCCATAGGAATAATTTTATTAGTAATTTTGGTATCTTGATTAATTTGATTATTTTTGTGTATTTTATGATTTCCTGTGGCAAATATCATGTCATGAAATGAATCGGTTTTTTTCGTTTAACAAAAGCCGATTTATTTTTAGCCACATTACAATTTTAGACATCACAGAATTCCTTTCTTTTACTGATGTTTTTTGTCGTGTATACCTTGTAGAAATATATTAATATCATATGCGAACAAAATAGGAAATAGAAATGTAGATATATTGGACAGATCATTGATGTAAATAAGAAAAGTAGATGTCATATAATGAACCCTTGTAGTACTCCACGTGTGGTTTGACTAGCTAGAATTTACATTAGTAAAACTGACAAATTGTTTTCGGTTACACAAATGATATCATTATCCAGTAAAAGACTCCCCGTGATGGTTTTAATTTAGAAGATACAATTTTGTGATTTACTATGTCGAATGTGTTCATAAAATCCACAAATATCCCCATAGCATTTTATTTTTCATCAATCGCATTCACAAATTTAACAGCATGTAAGAAGTGCCTTGATTTAGGTTTGAAGAATGTTGAGAGTGCCTCGGTGAGATGATAATGAATTGTTCATAAACATTCATGAATAGTTCATGAATGTTCGTGAACCAAAAACTATGAACGCCATGAAAGTTTCTCAAAGTGTTCAGGAACTGTGCATGGATATTCTAGAACAACAAACGAGACTTTCATGAAAATTCAAGAGTTTATGAACTTATTCTGTTCATAAACTCTCAGTCTGTTCATGGACCTGGGTTTTTCATAAACGACCATAAACTTGAATAATTCAAGAACCAGCTAGGTAATGAATATTCATGAACGTACATCAAATGTGATCATAAACTATTTATAAATGTTACTGAAGAAGAAAAGAAACAATCATGGAATTCATGAACTCTCAACCTAGATCATGAACTTTGGATGTTCATGAACGGCCATAAACTCAAATAATTTATGAAGCAGATAGTCGATGAATATTCATGAACGTTCATAAAAATTAATATGTTCAGGAACTTTTCACGAATGTTCTTGAACAATAAGTGAGACGTTCATGAAATTAATGAGCTGTCAACTTGAAGTTCCCGCGCCTTGTTCATGAAATTCAGGTTGTTCATGAACGACCAGGAGCTCCAGCAACACTAACTAAGTTCATTAACTAAATTCATGTTCATGTTCATGATAGTTCACGAGCTGTTCATGGAAATTCTGAGGTTATTTCCCACCTAAACACATCAAAACATGATCATTTTGTTAATTAAGAAAGCGATTCCCCCCCCCCTCTCGAATTCATACAGAACTGAACAGAAAACTGACAGCTAATTGATTTAAATTATTGTGTATTTTGTGGTTTATAATCCAACTCAGAAAATCTTACTTTTCTAATTAATTAGTTAATTAGCCATTGCGTAATTGACATCATACTTGCCAGGGTAATTATGCTATTATTCACCACAGCTCATGCATTTTCACAAACAAACCATGAATTAAATTAAGACTTCAAGCTCATAACAACGCATCACAGTTTATGAAACTGTCCATCGTAAAATGTCATGAACTAGCCATGAACCGAGTTAAGACTTATCAAGCTCATAATAATTCATCAAAGTTCATGAAAATGTCTCTCATGAACTGTCATGAACAAGCTATAAACTGAATTGATTCTACCAAGTTCATAACAATTCAGTATTGTCCATCAAACTCTCCATATAAGCTTCATGAACTAAACTATGAACAACATAATTAGTTCATTCGGTGTTCATTAATATTCATGATTTGTCATGAACTGTTTTGATGAACAGTTCATGACCACAGTTATGATCTGGCTTGGTGAACCACTTATGGATGTTCGTGAATGTTCATGAACATTCATCAACGCTCAGCAATTGATGAGCTTCATCTCACCCGGCGGAAGCCAATCTGAAACTTATATAACCCTTTAAACCCTCACGATGTATAAAGCCATCATTTTGAATCCCTAAAAATAAACTTAATTTTCCAACAAACTAAGAGTTTTAGAACAAAGAAAAATACTGTAACTGCTTTGATAATCACTGATAATAACGATATTGTTTTCATTAGCTATCTACTTCACGTCATCTTCACTCACTACAAGTCGAGAATTGCGACAGCAATTCGCGGCTTGTAGTGGATAAAGATGGCAAATTGCGGCCTGAAAGGGTTAATAATTACTGTTAACTTATGAAACGTATTAACCTGTTATACATCAAATTTTCCGATAGTTCATGTAATTCAGGCAAGATTGATATTGGATGGATATTGGATTATATTATTTTCGCTTTTATACAGATCATATCATAATATTATGATATATTTTACCAACATAAATATTTATTGTTTGTACCGGACTTTTTAAGATATTACAATTCACATTATTATTAATATATTCATTAATATAACGTGTAATATACGTACACTTCCAAATGTCAACGAAATGTATTTTTATACTGAACACTAACAAGTGGCGCCATGACAACCATACTAGTCATCAGCCCTTGTATTAAAGCGCGGAATAAACATGATACCTAAAATTTAAATTTTCACTCATTTGAAGTTATGTCTCGCTACCGCGACCCACAACTTGAAGTGGGTGAAAATTACTCATATTTGTTCAATTTGAGACCAAACGTTTGCAAATCTTGATTTCTAAAGACCCATTTCATTCCCAATAACAGTGATTTTATCGACTAATTAACCCTTAACCGCCAAATTATTCAATTTGAATTTTCACCCACTTGAAGTTGTGTCTCGCTGACGCGACCCACAACTTCAAGTGAGTGAAAATAATTCAGATTTGACAAAATGGAGATCAACCGTTTCAAATATTGCTGATTGATGTCATATTCTATCTTTAATATGTTTAAAAGGTGGTGCCTATTGTGCTAATAAAAAATAAAAACCCGAATATATGCGACACCGGCGGTTAAAGGGTTAAATCGACTATAGTCACGCTCAGCGGTTTAAGAGTAACCAAACTGATGAAGATAAACCACTACTTACCACGACCGTTATTACCACTTTGTTATAGGCCTACCATAAACATTATACTGCGCTAATAAACATTCCTATGGTGTCTCGTGTTTGCTGGGTACGATGCATCTGGCTGTGGTGAGTGAGATGAGTGCCATAAGTGCCCCGCATGTCCTGATGAAAGATTTGATGCTTACTTACTCTTCATTTTGATGATTCTAGTGACAGTATCTTCTGATTTTCTCATATTCCCACATTTGCACCATAGCAAATGAAATGAATCGGGTTTTAGGCCACCTTTGTGCACATATAGGCTAAACTGGGCCAGGAGACTCCTGAGGATGGTGAGATGATTTGGGATGACACTGTCCTCCAGACACAAGATTCAAAATTTGTGCCCTGACCGTCTGAGGCCGAGCACGCTACCTCTCGGTCACGGAGGCTCTCCACAATACTGACCATAGTGCACAATAGCAAGGACCATCCTGGCAGCAGCAGATCGAGGTGTAGTAGTACTTTCCACTTCACTAGTATGCTCCGCAAAGCTAAAAGGCAGTATCTGCTCACTTGTAAAGTAAGCAGATACTGCCTTTTGGCTTTGTACGGCAGTACGTAGTGTGAAAGACTACTTCCTTACATCTGCCGCCCAAGAACACGCTCCTTGCGAATACATAACCTGGTAACACTGTTCAGGTCATAGGCCTAACATTTTTATATAAGAAGGGGTTTTTTCAATTTGAAATCATCATAAATGTCCTAGTTAGCTCTTTCCGCTTCACTTCAATACCAATATTATGGGTCTTCGTCCATTACTCTTTTTTATCGTCATATTAAACTGTCTGGTCACGCATAGAAATAATGGTAAAACGATATATCTGGTCGGTAGCAAAACTAGGATGATGGTTGTACTGTCTGGTTAATGGAAAATCGATCTCGACGAGAAACTGTCTGGTTGATGACAAAACTATCATTGATCCGATACCTCATTTGAATACCTCTGTTATGGCTTCACGGCCATTATAAATATTTTGATTCTTCCAGCGCGAGCACCGTCTTATACGTATGTGGACGTCAGATTCTGACGTATAAAGACGGAGCCCGCGCTGAACGGGCTAAAATATGTTGCTCTTGCACTTGAACTGTGCAGTTACTGTCGCAATTATACGAATATTGGTTCTACACATAATAATAATAATCGGTGGAGACCAAGTGCGCCCATGTAACTATAGAATTTGTTATTCCTAACAAGACGTGACTTCTTAGCAAAAATTTCGTCTTGTTTAGAAGGATAAAAAAAGAGTATTTTTGAAATTTGGTTTTAATAAAGATAATTTATTGATTAAATTGATATTATGTATGATCATCATCGAAAACGTACAGATAATGTGTTTATCTGATATAAACACTTTAAAAGCATTTTGTGAAAACAAATTCAGAGATGTATATGAACATAGCAACAATATAATATAAAAATATACCGATAGACATGATATTGAGATTACATACATTAAAATTTATAACGCTTTATTCGACCACTGAGATCTTTTCTTTCAAGCTATTCCTAATGTAGGGTGATCGGGTCAGGGAGAGTCTCCTTAAGCAGACGAGCAACCCTTCAACAACATAAATACGGTGATGTTAACTTTTAAATATAAACAACAGTAATGACAAAAGTAAAGGTAATAATACAAATAAACAGAACAAGTATATTAATAATGAAACATATAATATGATTGTATATTTATTGATATTTATCAGAAGTATATGTATGATAAACTGAAATACGGAGCCAATGACTATTATTAGATCATGTTTAAAGTTACCCAACAAACATCATACATCGACCCAATAATACCAATAGAATGCTGGGCCAGTGCCATAGACTTGTCATGTCTTAGGTAGCTCCATGTCGCAGGTGGCTCTTTCTTTGAATACATATGTTATGGTGACCATTAAAAATAATTACCGTTCAGAAATTTAGCTCATATTAGTGGTTTTAACATGATTTCTCCAGGAATGTGTTTGCATCAACATTATTATAGGCCTACACACTGCAAAATAATTGAACAACACTCAGTTATGTTCTGTTTGCTTCAAAAACGGTTAGTAATCGTCTGTATTTTTAGATGAAAAAATTGAAGTCATTGAAATCTGGTAATATTTTCAGTCACTTGAAGTTGTGTCTCGCTACCGCGACACACAACTTCCAGTGACTGAAAATGGCTATACTTTAAGACATGCCTATTGTATCTATATACAACATAAACGCGAAAAATGTACATATGATTTTTACTCGACGATTGTCTCGTGATCCAATCTTTTTCAGTGGCGGATACAGAGGGGGGGGGGGGCGCAGCCAGCGCGTCCCGTCCCCCCCCCCCCCCCGTGCAGGGTCCAAAAACAAAAAAAGATCAGATTTCCTCCAAAATATGCTCCAGAATGCGTCATTTAAGATTTCAAAATTTTCCGGGGGAACATTCCCCGGACCCCTCTAGAGGATATAAGATGATGGCTGCCATCACACATTATAGTCAATTGAAAATGTAAATACGTGACGATACAACAGTGAAAAAATAGATAAATACGAAAGCAGATACCTGGATACGCGTAAATCATGTTTGTAAGCAATGATGTATGTATTCTATACATTGTATGGGTACTTATTAGACACTTAAGCTCGGTTCACACGGTAGGGTTTTGTCCTATAGGACACGGCCTATAGGATTCCGTGTCCGTTAGGACAGCGCGTTCAGACGTAGGTCTTATCTTATATGATTTTATGTTATGTGATGAAAATATGGCGGGAAAATGTCTGAATATCAGAAGTATGTAGGTCAGGATCACGGGATCGCTTGTGAATGTCTCGTTTTTGTCAGCAATTCGGGTTAGCGATTTCTTCTTTTGGGGCTGTCGTGATAACTTTTGTCTCTGACGGACCACACACAACAGTCTTCGGCTTCAATGAAACGAGTTATTTCATCACCAGTTTGTGACATGTTGACTTGATCAGGCTCAAGAGATTTTACCCGCACCTCGTGGATCTAGTATAAGCATATTTATTTACCTCGTGGATCTAGTATACGATACAGGATTATTCTGTGAAACTCAATGACCTTGACCTCCTTTGTTTTCACCAAGCTAGCTAACACAATAAGGTATGACAGAGGGGGTCTTATATAACATTGTTTTCACCTTGTTGGTTGCAGCTCAAAACGGTTTCCGGTGACGTCACTGCGTTTCACAGAATACTACATCTATACACATAGTAGCCGATCGCGAACCACGTGATTGAGAAACACATTCTGATTGGCCAGACACCTTATCTATTATATGGGCTTTAGGATTTCTCCTAGTAGAATAGAACATGTTTCCCCAGGACATCTATTGGGTCATTGAAATCTGTCCTATAGGACGCGTCCTATAGGATAAAATCCTACCGTGTGAACCGGGCTTCACATATCTTATAGAAAATCAGAGTAATTGTATGAGGTAAACCGTTTCACTGCTACCATTTGTCCAGTAAATAACTCTAAATCAGATTACTGTAAGTTACTGTAAATATTTATTTTTACAGCATATTGTTAGAAGTATCTGCAATGTGTTACTGTAAGTTGGCATACCGTAATGTATTGTATACAGTTGCTGTAATTTATGCAGTCAATTATCAGAAAAATAACATTTACAATAATTAATTAATGTAATGTACGTATGCCTCCCAACAAACACGAAACGTCAGTCCACTGTTGTATTTGGACTTCAATAAAAAAATGTGTCACAAACTTAAAATTATGCAGAAAACATCAGTAAAAAACTCTCATCATTTCTAATATGATATTATATAGATCATATGTGAGGAAGGTGCTGAGTAATGTTATATTTCAGCTTTTATTACGTTGAACCAAGGAATATGTAGAGATTCCAACTGTATTAGAGACTTACGGGGACTCCGTTATGAACCAGCATCAGTCAGTCACACCAGTGTTGAATTATATTATACAATATCACTGACACGAATGCTTTGGGTGTTTCCACCTCGACCAAACCTCAGTTTGAGAGGCCCTCATTGGTTACACTATAGAACTATCCACTATTGGTATTGGACCATATTGACGATTTTCACATGATTTTATTCCATTCATTAAGGACACAATAATTTTAGAACAATTGCGTCTTTGCCATTGTAAACAGCATCCGTACTTGATCAGTGGTCGTGTGAACCAGCCTTTAGTATATTTCGTCGAGCCGGAAATTCAATATAAAGAGGCTCAGGCTTACTATGCCAATCCGATTATAAAGGGCATTATTGTCATACAGAGCTGAATGGGGTTACTGGTAAGAAGATATTGTTTGAAGTTGTACGAAAGTGTCGGTTCACCAGACAGTAAAGTACAAAATTGAGAGCAAAGTTCATAGTATGAAGTAAGTTGGTGACCATTATGATAAAGGAGTGTAACTCCACCTGTTTGGGAGTGACATAATAGAAGTAGAACTGCATAATCTCTGATGGGGAGACCAGAATGATGAACATACACACTATAGCCACTAGTGTGGGTGTGATCTGGCTGTTATCTGTGATATGTCTGGCGTGTACACGGTATTGTCTTCTGACTCTGCAAGAGCGTCGTAACGCCCTGATCAGGTGGAAGTTACAGTATATAAGTACAATGACTGGAATCAGGTAGCCAGCAAATGACCAGATGTACACACAGGCTCTTTGTAATGACTTATTTTGGACAAAGTACCCTCTGTCCAGTATGTACACTCTTCCTTGTGGACAGGTTAGCTCGGCTACTTGGTATGTCCAGAAGCTGGGAAGTTCCAAGATCCCCCACACCAAGAAAGACAGAATAATTGCAGATAAGGTGGATTTGACCTTGACAAGGTAACGAGCGTGCAGTGGCCAGCAGATAGCAAGGTAGCGCCCTGTTGCCGTGATCACTGTCAACCACGTGCTGGTCCTCATGAAGATGTTTTGTAAACTTTTACCGTACATGCGCACAAACAGTTGTACATTTTTCGTGGAGAATACTGTCTGTTTGGTAACAAATGCATCAGGCAGGGCAGTAAGGCAGTACAATGAATCACACACGGCCAGTGACACTAAACCTAGATGTGACGCCTTCTCAATGTCACTGCTCATCACTGCCTTCAAGCGTCGCCTCGTCAGTACAACCATATTCAAAATGTTACCAACCACTCCCATCACGCATAGTATAGTGTGTATAATATTCACAAGTTGACGCTCCACACTCACTAGGTGGCTCTGCTCGTTATTGTCTGTGCCATAGGGATCTTCTGTGAGATTCTCGTGAGATGCACTTAGCAGAGTGGTGGTGCTGTTAGCATCACTCACTGATGAAGAGGAATTAAAATCACCACCTAGAAACGTGGTAGAAACCAACTCGCAAATTTCACGTGAGACGTTCATCATTTGAGAGCGGTTAATGTTGCTTATGTCAATTAATTGTTATCTCGTTTCAAAGTTTAGATCTCTATCAAAATGTATCCATGTTGATGGCGTCGTGTAGAAGTGTATGTGCTCCCATTTCAGTCGTTATAGTGTGTATGATGCCTTGATCGTTCTATTGATGAAATATGTTATTGACGCTAGGGTCGAACCATCTGCTGAAAGCAAAAACAAAAAACATATAAAGTATAATATCTTCCAAAACATACACAATAATATGCCAGAAAAAATATTCTAAATCTCACTTTTAAAAACAAAGTGTAGCTAGTTTTCAATTCAGAAAACAAATGTATTTTTTAATATCTATCTTGGTTGGGAATTTTTTATTTACAGACCCACCTCGGTTGTGACAAAACAAATATTTAATCATACACACGATCCATATTGATGGGACTCGAATTGCATGTGTTATTCAGGATCGGCCACATAGAATAGCTCAACCACAGTGAAATCAATGTAATTTGGGTAAAATAATATTTGAATGTGTGGTGAAAATACCTCCTGGAATGGGTGATATATATAACTTATTCCACGTGAAAGATATGTACTCGCCATGAATATAACCTATTCATATCATAAATTTATATTTATAATGTAAGAATCACTGCTAAAAAAGAAGTCCACGTTTAGGCAGTAGAGTCAGTGAGAGCTAATCATTTCCATGTACCTTTATATAACAGATTCTAGGGTATGAAATAATACTTCCTTGTAATTAACTGGGTTAATTGCGAACGTCACTTCCAGGAAGTTGAATAATATATCACAATAATTGTGTAATAATTAGACACCGAAATTATTAAAGCTCGAGACATAATAATACTAAAACCGGTACATTCTTTTTATATTATGAACATGCTGAACAGAAAAACAAACAAGACTGCTTGGCGTATCACTAACTGGTAGTTATTTTGAAAATATTTTGCCTTACAGAACGCCTATTGTAGTAGTAGTAATAATAATGCTTAACGTCGCTTTTCGGCACTAATAGTCATTTAAGTGTCATTGTAATACGCTAAAACAGTGCAGTCCATTGATGAGATGCATGATGTGCGGATTATCACGTGAGGGTGGGGTGATGGAGAGGGTATGGTGGATTATTGAGAGTGTTTTCCTTCACTCACCCGGTAAGGAGTTCTGGGCATGTCTAGGGAATTCACCACCAGACATGCCCAGACTTTGGTTTCGCTATGCAATTTAATGCTAAAACACCGTCGCTTTTTCGCACAGCTACGCTATCCTGGGTCGGATTTTCCACCAGAGTAACAATAGTGGCGGGTCCGCCAGACACGTGGAGGCTGCAGTATCCCTTGGATGATAGCAGTAGACTAATGCTCCCGTACTATACCGTACAACATGCAACAGACGGAACAGATTCCTAATGACCTGCCCCAGGTGGAGGCGAAAAATCTGACTACTAGCAATCATCCCAGTACCCCTACAGTACTGTATCAGCATGGACTGCGTAATAATATTACATAGCCCATGCTGATATTTTGTATTTGCTGTATTTTTTCATTTAATACGGTTAATATATCATGATAACTGTATTAAATGAAAAAAAATACAGCTATAATGAATAGTCCGAAGGTTAGGGCGTATAGATGTTATAAAAATGTACCATGTATTGAACATTCGAGTATTAGCAAAAAAATCTCTATAATCTTTCGATCTAGATGTGGTGATTTACCATACCAGAGGAAGAACGAGTGTGTAAATTATGTACCAGTAGATTAGTAGAAAGTGAAATACATTTGTTGTTTTAATGAAGTGCTACATTCTACAAGACTAACGACGCTCACAATGTTTTAACTGTATGATCACAATGATTTAGAATTGTATTTATGTGGACGTTTTTCCATAAATTAAAGGTGCTGATGATAGAAGAAAATTATTATTTAACTGCCAAATTGATCTATGATAGTTTCAAAAAGAGACAAGACGTGTTACCAGTCTAATATAGCAACGTAGTATATAATATGTAGGCATACAGTACTTCTTAAATTCGTTAAATGTGAGGTGCGTTTGGACACATCAGACACTATATTTTTTTGTAATCATGGTTATGGCTAAAATTATTATTAAGATATGAGCAATGCATAGGAAATTTAGCAGATGGTTAATGCAGATGGGTAAGCATGTATGCAATCAATTATTTACCAATCCATTTAATCAATTTGACGGTATCCACACACATCATGTTGGGGTTTGGCAGATGATAGATTATCATTCCCGGTCTTTGTGAAATAAATTAATACCGTCTATCATTTCTGTCTACTTTGTGGAATCACTCCAAATCCAGACTTGCGCATAGTTTATTTTTTTGTATTCTTTGCATTTTACACTTGACAACTTTTTCCTAGCCAAGCAGTTCTGGTCAATGATCACGATCAGTCAATAATTAAGAACGTGCCAGACAAAGTGGTGTAATCGGTGGCGGAGGCGGCGGCGGCGGTTGCGACAACGACCACCACCACCACCGCCACGGCGGCGGCAGTGGTGGTGGTGGTGGTGGTGGTGGTGGTGGTGGTGGTGGTGGTGGTGGTGGTGGTGGTATTGGTAATTTCGTGCAAATCCGTTCTTTACTTTTATAATAATCATGTTTACAGACAGAAGGACAAACAAACAAACAAACAAACAAACAAACAAACAAACAAACAAACAAACAAACAAACAAACAAACAAACAAACAAACAAACAAACAAACAAACAAACAAACAAACAAACAAACAAACAAACAAACAAACAAACAAACAAACAAACAAACAAACAAACAAACAAACAAACAAACAAACAAACAAACAAACAAACAAACACGACCAGGGAATACATGCTGCATGATACAATAGTCGAAAAAATCTGGAGGACGTTAGCCTGTCTTATAATGGAGGACGCTAGCCTGTCTAATGATGCTTTAGTAGAAATAAATTCCGCGGTAGGACATATTGTGCAGCGGCTTAGTTCTACTTTGTGACTGATTCTGTCATATCAGCATACTGCCATAAGAGCAAACGCCCCCCCCCCCCATATAAACATGTCTTGTGCTATCCCATCCCCGGATAAACATTATTAACCCACTGGGCACACGACGTTGTTGCGATGTTGAATCAACGTCAATGACGTTGATTCAATGTCGCAACAACGTCGTGTGCCCTGTGGGAACATTAATGGCTCGGCTGCTAGCTTCACTTTTATTTGTGGATCCACAAGCATTATTCCATTTCACGGGAGTCTCCGCATGAGCATATGTGGTCGACAGCCGTGAAATCACAGAAAACATTTTGTTTCCAAATGTTTCCCAGACCGTGCTCTCATCCCAGCCCGCAAGTTTTATTTAATTGTGATACAAACAAATAAACTTAAAAAGACAGAGCCTCCTGTCTGAGAAATAGGAGTCAAATGTCCATGTTCGATTCGTGTAACTGGTTCTCATTTAGACCCATATTTAAGGGGTGTTAAGGCTCAGAATGTAATGTAAGGAATGTACGGGACAAATTATAGTTCATCTTATTAGAAATTTTCTGCTCTTCCTAATGGTGGTTTATATGGAGCTGTATTATTGTGAGAGATTAACGAAAATTGAGCTCAAAGGTCATGTACCCGGAAATTTAATGATTATGTTCTGTACTGTTTTGTCTGATTACCCCGACGTGAATTTGTTATAAAGTAAATGTTCCGCATGTAATATTGACACATCATCAACTATGTTTATGAAAAAATCATCCTCTTTCTAGTAGTGTCTTGTGTGATCCTCTATTCGTAGCAAATATTAGTGATAATTGAGATTAGAAATTTGTACCGTAAAATTATCTAACCGCTTCCTATATTTTTTTTAAATAACCACAATTATAATAATTTGTAGAAAATGGTATGGTTTGGAATGTAATAATTGCTTTTTAAACTCTCCATGGTACAGTCACGTTGCAGTGGCACCTCGCGGAAGTTCAGTTCTGTTCAGAAATTCGTACAAATATTAGTGTAAAACATGTGTATATGATCCTTATTTTTTACGATATTCAACTTCCTAATCCTAAATCGTGGTAGTGAGATATATCACTTCATGAGGTACACTTGATTTGAATGTGTATATACAAGACCAAAATAAGGCAAAATACGAAAATTAATCGGTAAAATAAATACAGAAAAAGTGTAGACTGGTTTCAGCTCCATCAAAGATTCACATGGCTAGTTTTTACAAGAGAGAGTATCTTTAAATGTGAAAAAAATATTCTAAATCAGGTATAATAAATTATCCATGACCAATCCCGATGTTTCTCCAACATCGTTGCACGAGTATTTGTTTCGGAACGAGGTGTATTTCCAACCCCGTGCAGGCTATATAACAGCCTGTATAATTTCACAATGACGATATTGACAATACCAGTTTGTCTTCAAAATTGGTCTAATGTTAACGTATTGAATATGATAACAAAGTTATTTGTAGAAAACGTCCACAATAGGATTTAGTAAACGAATACGAAAGCAACCCGCGGTTACCACCAGTCTACCATTTTGCATTTTATATCTGCGAAATTGTTTATAATATTATTAACCTTGTGCGTAACCGTACATTTTATTTTATATTCTTGGCTTTCTTTTGTTTAAGGTATCCGAAATAATGAGCAAAATATTTGTTTTAAATGGCCGCCAGTTAAATACTCTTAATGTAGCTATGATCTGCGCTATTACTCTAACCCTTGCAGCGCGGGGACCGTCTTTGTAAATACGTTCTGACTAGCCAATCAGCACACGCGATATACCATATAACAGATAATTAAATTCCTTTTCCAATAATACATCACCCATTGCAGTAGAGTAAATAATCGTCTCTCCACATATGCTCAAGCATGTTTTTATTATAAATCAATCAAAATAAACAAAACAAACTAGTCAACATGGTCAAAGGAAACAACATAATAAATCGTAGTTATTGGACATATCCATATCTGACCTATGTTTTCTGAACCCAGATATATGCTTAAAAATGAGTTATATTCATATTTATTAATGTAATACACCTTTCCCAATAGCAACACGCCACACACTACAGTGACTAAAAGCTGAACTATTTAGTTGGGAGTCCTGCCACCCTTCTATTACAACACGCCACACAGTGATTAAAACTGAACTATTTAGTTGGGAGTCCTGCTTATGCGTAAAATTGTGCAAACAGTGTATACATATTTTTAACGAAAGAATATGCAGCCTTTCGTGAAAATATGTCTATTTAGCCTGGGCTGAAATCTGAAACATGGACCTATGCTCGGTATTTTAGTGTATACTTCTTTATCCACTTGTTTTTACATAATTTGTGTGTGTTGAATTCGAATCTCTCGGATGAGATTCTATATTTGGTGACCTTCAACTTCAAATTAGCAAAACACAAAATGGCCACCAAAATGCTAAGAAAATCCCATATTTTCAATAGTGTGTCGCACATGAAACCTCGATTTATGGTTTCTGCAAGATTTGTATTCGATAAGTTTTTTTCTTGTGCCTTTTGAAAGAAATTACCTGTATTTGACTTTTAAATCCAAGACATCCGCCGTTGTTTATGTATTTACTGCTACTATAAGTTTACTGCCAAACATGTTGACGATACTATGACGTATTTGTAGTGAAAGTTTGACAGTCCTACTCTGGCAACTATGTTATGGTACAGCTGATTCAAGCTATTCGTGAATTGTACTTCAGATTTCAATATTGCATCACTGATCCCTTCCTCGTCAGTTGTCAATTCAGACCGAATTTAATTTAGTGCCGGTTCATCAATACTGTCTCGTGCACCTGTTGTCCCCAAAAGAATAGTGACAATGGCCTGCGCAGTGTTGTGTTTGAAATAGTAGGGCATGTGAGTATGCATGACCACCAACACACTGGTAACACACCATCAACACACTGGTAACACACTGCCACAGCTTCTCAAAGCCCATCTTCATCTATCCAGTTGTCTGCTACCGACAGACTGGTAGACTGACGGTCAGATTTGATAGGGCAAGATGCTCAAAGCCACGCCCTGCCATTATGAAACCGGTTGTTGTCATAAAAGACATCAAGCCTTGGGAAGACGTTACATAGCTCAGGACTGGCAGCAATTGTATATACAGCCTTGATGAAGAGTGGCTGATCAAAAGTAACTATGAAGTAGTTACGGTTATACTTGGATGATTCTTTCTGAGTGTAGAGTAGTGCAGTGTAGGCTATACCGTACCGAGATCGGTGGGATCAAGATTTATGAATGCAAGAGCAAACTACATCACTGACCTGGTTAGCATTGAAAACGGAACATGTTCATGAATATTTTAAAAGTCAACGGTTCATCGAATCTCATGAACATTTGGTTCTTCTTTTGATTCAAAAGTTATGGTTTTGGCCTCTTTGGTGGCGGCCATCCTGGAAATATGCAAATTAGGTGTCTCCCCCCTGGAAACTTTCTCAAAAGCTTGAAAAGAGTCATTTGAGCATTCCTGCAATTTTGGTCCACAATATTTCCTACCTTTATGATAATATTGCCTAATATTGCTCCACAAAACGCAATCTTTTTTAAAACTCGCGAGTCACCGGCCGTCGCAAGACCAACGTCGCATTGGAATTCGCGTCGGTCGTCGCATTGGTGTGTGGACAGTCGCGTCTGTCGTCGCGTCTCACGTCGCGTGCTTAATTGCGCTCGCGCTCGCGTTGGTGTGTTTTGCACTTTACCGTACCCCCTCATTTTACACAGGTTTGGGGTATCCTCGGTCAATATATATAGTTCGTCCTTATTTTGTTACTGGTAACATCTCATTTCATTGCTGGGAGACACTCTGAATTATTATTCAGTTCTTGATGTAATGTAATTTCTATAATGTATGCACGAGTTTATATGATATTCTGGCCATTTTCATGGATTAGACACAAAAAAAGATTTTTTGTTTTTATGTTCATTATTAGTGATTATATAGCGAAACCCTGTTTTTTGCTGATCAGTGACGGCCAACTTGGATTTTTCATTAACAGTGTATTTAAATCAAAAGATTGCCAATTAGACGCGCGATTCCATGGAGTCCAGCTATCTGTATCACCCCTGAACAGATTGAACACCAAAATGACATGGTTCCAAGTTTAGAAAGTGTCCGTTTATGCCGCTATCTTCATTTCAAAATGGCCGCCATATCTGGTCATTTTCAGTCACAAAATGACTGGTTTGCATAAGCTTAAAGCAGTATAATATACCTAATATTTACATATTTGCACTTTTTTATCATCTGATGATGTAGATTAAAAATGTCATATTCGAGACGTTATTGCTTGAAAAATTGAAAAAAATTGCAGTTCTAGTCTATGGACATATTTACATCATATGGTCATATTAAGAAGCCAGAATAAAATCACCGATTTTTTGATGATTTTAGCCTGGGACTGTCCCTTTAATTAATTAAATAATTAAATAATTATTTAATTAATTAATTAATTAACGCTCGTCCGCTTATTCATTCATTCATTCATTTATTCATTCATTCATTCATTCATTTATTCATTCATTCATTCATTCATGTATCCATTCATTCATTCATTCATTCATTCATTCATTCATTCATTCATTCATTCATTCATTCATTCATTCATTCATTCATTCACTCATTTATTTATTCATTCATTCATTCATTCATTCATTCATTCATTCATTCATTCATTCATTCATTCATTCATTCATTCATTCATTCATTCATTCATTCATGCATTCATTCATTCATTCATTCATATATTCATTCATTCATTCATTCATTCATTCATTCATGTATTCATTCATTCATTCATTCATTCATTCATTCATTCATTCATTCATTCATTCATTCATTCATTATATTCATTACATTCATTCACTGTGGGAAGTCAGGTGGATTTTCTTTCGGCACATGTTGTTTTGTCACTTTATTAAGCCACCCTTGCACAGAAACCACGATGCTTGTTTAATGTCGGGCCATCGGCATAGACTGTAGCCCAACACTGAAGAAGTAAATAATCACTGACTAGCCTTTGGTTTCGCACCTATCTCTATTAGTCAGGTGGCTTAGTAAAATGATGGTTAACAGGCGGATAAAAACACCTGTTTTGCATTGACGCTCTATTAAGACCCACTAATCAATATTAGCCTTGGAGAAGTGTTGATGTAAAAGTCCAAAATGGGCGCGGGGTCAAAGATAAAATTGACATATTAAGCAGATTCATGATTTAGGTGTCTACCGTAGATTTTTTGTGTATGTCTGACAGCGTGGTGTGGCCAGAAATAATAGCATCAATCCAAGATGGCTTCCATTTGTGGAAAGTTAATCAATAAATTGCACCATTTTCGACAAAATGGACGGATATACATGCTTTAGGTATCCAGGTTTTCAGGTATGTCCGACTTAGTGGTGTGGGCGGAAAGTACTTTAGACATTGCAGTATGTGTAAAATCCAAAATGGCAGCAATTTTGCAAGGTCAAACCAAAAATAATTATAATTTTCAACAGAATGGAATGGAAGCAGATAAATTATTGTGGTATTTGCCACATAGGATTTTCATATGCGCTACGTCGAGTACCAACAATCATTTCAGACATAGTCTAGAAAACGAAAACCAAGATGGCGGGCATACGACAAGAAAATGGCCACCAGAGTCCATGAATGTGTATACATTTTACTAGAATTGAGATAGCTGGATGGTTTTGGTGTCTACCATAGGGTTTTCAGATAAACCCGACACGCTGGCGTCATCATAAGTTCAGAGAAACCAAGACAGAAGTCCGAAGGCAAACAAAATGGCCGTCACAGAGCCAAGAACGAACAATAAATGTGCATAGCCCTAACATAAATAGAGATCAATCGATCATGTTGGTGTTTATCCACAATAGCCAACGAACATACATTCATTACGCCATTTTTGTTTGTTTTATTATTAAAACGATACAATCAGGCTAAAATCGTCATGAAACCAGTACATTTATTTTGGCTGCTTGATATGTTCATAATTTCCCAACATGTCTATAGACTAGAATAAAGTTTTTTTTAAATTTTGTGTTTCGCATTTTCCAGTCAAGCGAAAAATAAGGGTGAAATTTAATTTCGGACATGAATGTCCAGAAAAAGAAATACTGGAATGACTAATAAATGGGGCTTTCGGCACATTTGCTACGTTGCCACAGCAGCCCAAAATGTAAAAGATGTCTATGTGCAATTCTAGTCTATGTTCACATATTATGCCATGGCAATATTGAAAAGCAAAAATAAAAATTATGTTTTTTATGATTTTAGCGTGATTGTGTCGCTTTAGCGTATATAATAAAAAAAATGTATCAGGTTTTTGAAATATCATAAATCTGCGTCCATACTGTCGAAAATAATGTTCCGTTATTGTTTAGGCTTGTACAAATAGTGGCCATCTTGAATATTGCCGCTCGGCTGTTTGTCAATGTGAATAAAATAATTTTCGGCTATGCTAACTTTGTTCATGATATACTACTGAACCTTAACCCTTTAACCGCCAAATTATTCAATTTGAATTGTCACCCACTTGAAGTTGTGTCTCGCTGACGCGATCCACAACTTCAAGTGGGTGCAAATTATTCAGATTTGACAAAACGAAGGTCAATTCTTTTCAAAACTTGCTGGTTGATGTCACATTTATCTTTAACATATTTAAAATGTGGTACCTTATGTGCTAATAAAAAATGAAAAACCCGAATATATGCGACACCGGCGCTTAAAGGGTTAAAAAAATGTGATTTTATCCCCCCGGTAATCCTGATGCCTAATTATGGCCTGGCCTGACTAGCACTCCTTTTACCTGTTTACCATCCTTTACTCTTGCTTCTTTCTAACCCAATATCTAAAATATGTTTTCATAAAACTATTTTTCAACTTGTCTGGAATGCAAATTGACAATCATGTTTTTCAATTTATACACACTTGACATAGACATGAGGCATCCTATTGTAAGCGTTGGATACAGTGCATTTGATAGGATATGATGAAACCTACACATAAATTATGACCTGCATTAATTGAACTGATTTGATTGGTCGAGCTATATTAGCTGTCTCGACCAATCACTAGCAAATGTCCTACTAGTGCCCTATTTAACCTATATATGCCCACTAACGGCATATAGTGTATGTGTAAACAGTTTCTTTTTTGTTCATAGTGCAGTGGGCTATGTAATGAAACTGGGGGCACTTGGTTCGGAAGGTTAATTTTTGTTCCCTTTAGTGTACTCTTCCAGCAAAAAATTGTCGGCATTTTTTGTCGGCATATCACTCTTAAATATTTAATAAGGTATAGAGTCTCCGAAGCCGAGAGTTAGACTGCTCAGCCTCGGTTCCTCCTGGACCGACTATCGAACGACGTGTCTAGATTTACACTCTAAACAATATAGGTTCTTTAGAAGGAACCTTTCAGTACTATTACCATGCAACCCCAGGAGAACCCTGCAAGGGTTCTCCTGGGGTTGCATGGTAATAGTACTGAAAGGTTCTTTTTTAAAAACCTATATTGTTTAGAGTGTACATGCATTGCATAGACCTATAAAAATGTGCAAAACTGATCTAAAGCTTCAGTTATTCGTTATTGTTTCCTAGCCCATTTATACATACATTCTACATAAAAAAAAGCTCTGCTTTTAAAATCGTTTATCCTGTTTTTGCGACGCTGACCCAACATTAACCGAGCCTTGAATGAGCGATTGGGGTTTGTGAGGAATTATTGATTGCCGGGATTAGATAAAGTAATGTGGCACCCGCCAGAACAGGATTAGGGATGCCGGTAAGGAGGGATAGGTCCGAATCAATCAATTCTCATGGCCAGCAGCACCAGCCAGGGCGCATCCAAAGATAGGTCACCTTATCAGCAAAATACAAACATATTTTTTAATATTTTGTTTTGGTTATTGACTCTTAAGTTTCTTATATTTTTATCAAGTTATTAGTCGTATTTTTACAAATTTGTGTTACTAAGTTATTATTTGTTGCGCTATTACATTTGAACACAGTCGTTTATATAATGCAATTTAATTGCGGTTTCCTTTTCAATTCGGATTCATGTTTTGTTTAACGTTGGCTCATTGTCTACGACAAGGGGGTGGGTTGGTTTCGAGTCCTTCCCTCGTAGTATTTCTACGCTCAACATGCTCAACATGCTCAATATTTAGTTTTACATTAATCACATACTTATGCTACCACATGATTACTAATAACAATTACGCTACTCATAGCGGACCACGCCCAGCAGACACAAGACGTCGAATTATTGTTGGTTTGGGTCCAGCGTTGGTCTCATGCTCAACTGGGCGTTGCCCTGCCCAGTTATAGAGAAAACATTATAACTAACATAGCTTGACCATGCCTTTCAGCTTTACCGCTCCAATATCCTCTTGACCACCAGAGGCTGGCTCAATCCCCACCTTAAGTGAGGATACTTTTGTCCAACGCTGTCTCAATGTTAGGTCACCATCTCTAGAAAATTTCGCAAAAACTTAGCATTTGTTGGGCCATAGCGCTGGGTCGATGTTTCTAATTTGGTGCAAATACGCATTTTTACAAATCAAAACTTGATTCAATCCAAGTCAAGACGTCGTATTTGTATAGTGGTGATGGTAGGCCTATAGAATGTACATGTATACATTTTTACAATGAAAACGCAAACTGCGAAATTGCGTTTCACAATGATTAGAATTTTTATGGCCCTGTCAAACTTGGCCGGACTGAAGAAATGAAATGAATCGGGCTTTAGGCCACCTTTGTGCACATATAGGCTAAACTGGGCCAGGAGAACCTCCTGAGGATGGTGAGATGATTGAGATGACACTGTCCTCCAGACACAGGATTCGAAATTCGAGCCCTGGCGGTCTGAGGCCGAGCACGCTACCTCTCGGTCACGGAGGCTCCCCACAATACTGACATTCACACGTGGATGGGGAAGAAACATTTTTTGTTTCTTTCAAGCCGCCGAGACCGGGAACCGAACCCCGAACTCTGGCGTGAAAGGCAGCGGTGCTAACCACCCGGCCGGACTGAGGAACTAACACAACCGGACTGCACCATTACGGGGAACACATTCAGGATTTCTACTAAACAAAACAAATTTTTGGCGGACTTAAATACGTAATAATGAACATCACCGAAACATTAAACGTATTTGCTGGACAAGGACAGAACATAAAACGAACAATGACGAACGCCAACATATGCCGTTCGTTCCTTGTCCGTGGAGGCTATCCGGCCAAATGTGACAGAGCCACAACCTGATAACATGATTGTATCCAACAATGTGCTATGTACGGGTAACACTATACCCGGTGGCTGGAAGAGGTTTCAGCCACAGATTGACCCCGTACAAAATCGTGGGACATTACTTTGGACGGTCATCTCTAAGGCTTAACCTCGAATAATCAGGTCGAAAATAGTTTTTTGAGAATCATGACATTTCAGTTACATGCCCGCATGCTCAGCTCAGAGGTCGCACAGTCATTAAAAAGTTCTGTACATTTGGGGTCGAGATCGCGCTCAGTATCCGCCATGTTGAATTGTGCGGGTAAAGCAAATACATCAGAGAGCACATGCATTACGGTCACAGGAATAATCGGTCTGTGTCATGATCTGATATGGGCATTCTTTTGTTGCCATGCAGACTGGCATTATTCCTGGGACACCCGGATAATCCTCTCTGATTTTCAAACATCGTGAAGGACACCATGTGTCAGGACGGGACAGAGATGAACGGCAAACATCAGAATGGCGAGCAGCCACTGTGAAATTGGAATCAGCCCAGACACACCAGCAATTGATCTGTATGCAAAAACTACAGGCTGCCATTTCCCAGCAAACGAAAAATATTTGTATAGCATTGATGCAATGTCGAAGACGTTGGTCCAACGTTGTTTAAATGTTATACAAATGTTTTGTGTTTGCTGGGTTGCAGCTCCCTGGACGTCCAAGGCAATCTGAACAAACTAATTCTATTCCTTACAAGTGTTGAAATGTACCACGATTCCCAAGAACGTGTGCACTACAGAGACATATCTTAAATTGTGTGTGAACATAAATGACCGCCATAAATCGGGCGAATATTTTACAGGAGAACACTGAAGACCATAATTTGCTGGCACAGTTTATTTTCCATGTAAGCCCTCAGTGGTGGAGTACGTGCTCCACGGAGTATGACAATTGTCGAACTAGAATGGTCAACGTTTGTGTAAACAAAAACTAAAAACGTCTCCCCCCTTCAGCGCAGCAAGTACATTTTTGTCTTATGAGATTCATTCGATCCATGCCGGGGAATAGTGAGCAGTTTTCAGAGTCACAAGGCTCGATCAGCCTTATTCAGGGCTAGCTATCCCAAGCAGATCTAACTAGCTTTCGAGACGTGACTGCCTAGCTGATCACTGATTTATTCATCTAGATTAGACCAAAAATATGTAGAATTGATACTTAAAAAGAGAGAGGGGAAAAAGTGTAAGATAAAATTGTGGATGCTCGCTTCTTCCCTACCAGGTACCCCACAAGGGGAAAGAAGGCATGGAGTGGTTGGTATCTCTGCATGGCAGATTTCCACAGGCGGATAGAGGTCTATAACATATCTATCTTGTAGAGAGCTAACTGTCCCAAACAAAAACAACAACAAAACAACAAGTCGACTGAATCTAATCTAATCTTGATGAAAAACATAGATTTTCTGAAAAGTGAACGTTTGGAAAGAGTTTCTAATGTACCCCTCCGTCATTTGGTTATCATGTGGGCTAACGCCTCATGTTTCCTGGGCGGGGGTAGCCTAGGCTATAGATTACAGTGTTCTAGTGTAATCTCAATTGATAAGTACTAAGCCAACAGACAAAATGCACATCTACACCTCCTAGGGGTGTTATGTGCAAAAGAACAATCAGACCAATAGTTTCTGAGATATGTTCTGAAAATATGTTTCAAAACAACCAATTAGGCCATGTTGCCAACTGAACCAAAAGTGGGCCACAGTACAGTTACCCCAAAATGCACATCTAGACCCCCTAGATGTGTTGTGTGCAAAATTTGAAGACAATCAAACAAAAAATTCCTGATATATGGTTCGGAAATGTATCTTAAAACATGTGCAAAATTTGAAGACAACCAGGTGAGTAGTTCCTGAGATATGGTCCGAAAATGTATATTAAAACAACTAATTAGGCCGTAGTACTGAATCATGTAGAATAGGCCTTCATGTTCCGCACAATACAGTATTTTTTCATACCGTACTCGTACCATACAATATAGTACTTGTTCTAATGTTAAGTATGTGTTCTCTCATATTTATTCTCCTGATTCAAAGTACTTGTTCCATACAGTATGACTACAGTTATTGTTCCAGAAGATATATCTTTCGTTACATAGAGCAGAGTAGCCTACGTGCTCCAATCGATATACTAGTTGTCCTAAACAATATAGTAGACCAAAATTGCTCAGTACATATTCTCTGGATATTTTGTTCGCCATACTATTTTTTGTCGTAATCAAATAATATAAATCAATTCATGTAAATAATGATTCCAATGAACCCCTGCTGTATAAGTACGTTAGCCGGAGTTAACGCAACCATATGGTTTAGCGTCAGATTTGGGCAGAATAGTATAAAGAGCTGTGGTGGTGACCAGTGTACAGGTGTACGCTGCGGTGATGCTGTATAAGGTGGTGACCAGTGTACAAGTGTACACTGAAATGATGCTGCGTACGGTGGTGACCAGTGTACAGGTGTACATTGAGGTGATGCTGTGTACGGTGGTGACCACTGTACAGGTGTACATTGAGGTGAAGCTGTGTACGGTATAGACCAGTGTACAGGTGTACACTGAGATGAAGCTGAGTACGGTGGTGACCAGTGTACAAGTGTACACTGAGGTGATGCTGCGTACGGTGGTGACCAGTGTACAGGTGTACACTGAGGTGAAGCTGCCTACGGTAGTGACCAGTGTACAGGTGTACACTGAGGTGAAGCTGTGTACTGCCGTGACCAGTGTACAGGTGTACACTGAGGTGAAGCTGTGTACGGTGGTGACCAGTGTACAGGTGTACACTGAGGTGAAGCTGTGTACAGCGATGACCAGTGTACAGGTGTACACTGAGGTGAAGCTGTGTACGGTGGTGACCAGTGTACAGGTGTACACTGAGGTGAAGCTGTGTACAGTGGTGACCAGTGTACAGGTGTACGCTGAGATGAAGCTGTGTACGGTGGTGACCAGTGTACAGGTGTACACTGAGGAGAAGGTGTGTACAGTGGTGACCAGTGTACAGGTGTACGCTGAGGTGAAGCTGTGTACAGTGGTGACCAGTGTACAAGTGTACGCTGAGATAAAGCTGTGTACGGTGGTGACCAGTGTACAGGTGTACGCTGAGATGAAGCTGTGTACGGTGGTGACCAATGTGCAGGTGTACATTGAGATGAAGCTGTGTACAGTGGTGACCAGAGTACATGTGTACGCTGAGGTAAAGCTGTGTACAGTGGTGACCAGTGTACAAGTGTACGCTGAGATAAAGCTGTGTACGGTGGTGACTAGTGTACAAGTGTACGCTGAGGTGATGCTGTGTACGTTGGTGACCAGTGTACATGTGCACGCTGCGGTGGTGCTGTATACGGTGGTGACCAGTGTACAAGTGTACACTGAGGTGAAGCTGTGTACGTTGGTGACCAGTGTACAGGTGTACACTGAGGTGAAGCTGTGTACAGTGATGACCAGTGTACAAGTATCCGCTGAGATAAAACTGTGTACGGTGGTGACCAGAGTACAGGTGTGCGCTGAGGTGAAGCTATGTACGGTGGTGACCAGTCTAGGGGCCTACAGATGTACGCTGAGATGAAGCTGAGTACGGTGGTGACTAGTGTACAGGTGTACACTGAGATGAAGCTGTGTACGGTGGTGACCAGTGTACATGTGTACGCTGCGGTGGTGCTGTATACGGTGGTGACCAGTGTACAGGTGTGCATTGAGGTGAAGCTGTGTACGGTGGTGACCAGTGTACATGTGTACGCTGAGATGAAGCTGTGTACGGTATAGACCAGTGTACAGGTGTATACTGAGATGAAGCTGAGTACGGTGGTGACCAGTGTACAGGTGTACACTGAGGTGAAGCTGTGTACGGTGGTGACCAGTGTACATGTGTACATTGAGGTGAAGCTGTGTACGGTATAGACCAGTGTACAGGTGTACACTGAGATGCAGCTGAGTACGGTGGTGACCAGTGTACAAGTGTACACTGAGGTGATGCTGCGTACGGTTGTGACCAGTGTACAGGTGTACACTGAGGTGAAGCTGCGTACGGTAGTGACCAGTGTACAAATGTACACTGAGGTGAAGCTGTGTACGGTGGTGACCAGTGTACATGTGTACACTGAGGTGAAGCTGTGTACTGCCGTGACCAGTGTACAGGTGTACACTGAGGTGAAGCTGTGTACGGTGGTGACCAGTGTATATGTGTACACTGAGGTGAAGCTGTGTACAGTGGTGACCAGTGTACAGGTGTACACTGATGTGAAGATGTGTACAGTGGTGACCAGTGTACAGGTGTACGCTGAGATGAAGCTGTGTACGGTGGTGACCAGTGTACAGGTGTACACTGAGGTGAAGGTGTGTACAGTGGTGACCAGTGTACAGGTGTACGCTGAGGTGAAGCTGTGTACAGTGGTGACCAGTGTACAAGTGTACGCTGAGATAAAGCTGTGTACGGTGGTGACCAGTGTACAGGTGTACGCTGAGATGAAGCTGTGTACGCTGGTGACCAGTGTACAGGTGTACACTGAGGTGAAGCTGTATACAGTGGTGACCAGTATACAGGTGTACGCTAAGGTGAAGCTGTGTACAGTGGTGACCAGTGTACAAGTGTACGCTGAGATAAAGCTGTGTACGGTGGTGACCAGTGTACAGGTGTACGCTGAGATGAAGCTGAGTACGGTGGTGACCAATGTACAGGTGTACATTGAGATGAAGCTGTGTACGGAGGTGACCAGAGTACAGGTGTACGCTGAGGTAAAGCTGTGTACAGTGGTGACCAGTATACATGTGTACGCTGAGATAAAGCTGTGTACGGTGGTGACTAGTGTACAGGTGTACGCTGAGGTGATGCTGTGTACGGTGGTGACCAGTGTACATGTGTACGCTGCGGTGGTGCTGTATACGGTGGCGACCAGTGTACAAGTGTACACTGAGGTGAAGCTATGTACGGTGGTGACCAGTGTACAGGTGTACACTGAGGTGAAGCTGTGTACAGTGGTGACCAGTGTACAAGTATCCGCTGAGATAAAGCTGTGTACGGTGGTGGCCAGTGTACAGGTGTACGCTGAGGTGAAGCTGTGTACGGTGGTGACCAGTCTAGGGGCCTACAGGTGTTCGCTGAGATGAAGCTGAGTACGGTGGTGACTAGTGTACAGGTGTACACTGAGATGAAGCTGTGTACGGTGGTGACCAGTGTACCTGTGTACGCTGCGGTGGTGCTGTATACGGTGGTGACCAGTGTACAGGTGTGCACTGAGGTGAAGCTGTGTACGGTGGTGACCAGTGTACATGTGTACGCTGAGATGAAGCTGTGTACGGTATAGACCAGTGTACAGGTGTATACTGAGATGAAGCTGAGTACGGTGGTGACCAGTGTACAGGTGTACACTGAGGTGAAGCTGTGTACGGTGGTGACTAGTGTACAGGTGTACACTGAGGTGAAGCTGTGTACGGTGGTGACCAGGGTACATGTTACGCTGCGGTGGTGCTGTATACGGTGGTAACCAGTGTACAGGTGTGCACTGAGGTGAAGCTGTGTACGGTGGTGACCAGTGTACATGTGTACGCTAAGATGAAGCTGTGTATGGTATAGACCAGTGTACAGGTGTATACTGAGATGAAGCTGAGTACGGTGGTGACAGATGAAGCTGAGTACGGTGGTGACCAGTGTACAGGTTTACACTGAGGTGAAGCTGTGTACGCTGGTGACCAGTGTACAGGTGTACACTGAGGTGAAGCTGTGTACGGTGGTGACCAGTGTACAGGTGTACACTGAGGTGATGCTGTGTACGGTGGTGACCAGTGTACAGGTGTACACTGAGGTGAAGCTGTGTACGGTGGTGACCAGTGAACAGGTGTACACTGGGGTGAAGCTGTGTACGATGGTGAGCAGTGTACAGGTGTACGCTGAGGTGAGCAATGTCATGAAATATTTGACTTATGTAGTCCTATTCAAATAATAGATTTACCTACAGACCGCGGTGGTTAAAATTTGAAATCATCATAAATGTCTTCACTAGCTATTTCCGCTTCATTTGAATACCTATGTTATGGGTCTACGGTCATTATACATATTTGTATCTTTACAGTGCGGGGAGTGACTTTAGACGTCAGAATCGGACATCTACAGACGTCAGATTCGAACGTCTAGTCGATCGCCGCGCTTTGAGGGTTGAGAAATAGGCCCATTATCATAAAGGATTAATGCATTAACATAAACAATCGGTTGCACGGATAGAATTCGGGAACATATAGTCGAATTACTTTACCCTCACATGCTTCACTTGACTCAGGTTTAAATGAGTACCTGGTATCTGGAAATGGTACATGAATGAACAGGTCTAGTGACCAGGGGTAATGTGTGTGAAGTGCACAGAGCATTGTAGCTACTTGAAACACGTTTTCTTATGATTTTATCAACCTAATCGATCGTTAAAAGCTACTGGGGAAGGTATTTACTGTACTGCTAAAACTGTATGTAAATATATTTAAAAAATGAAGGAGCTAGATTCAAGTGATAATTTCGGTTTTGCTTATTAACATGCCAAAACGATTATGATTTAAATGTTTTCACTACTATGCAGCCGTGCACAGCCAAAATACAGTAGCTGATTTTCAAGTGTCTTTTAATTACCCAAATTATAGTTTAACTTGAGACCAAACATTTGAAAATCTTGATGTGCTTGAACAAATATTTTATTCCCAATAACTGTGATTTAATCTTTAAAAGAACGGCCGTGCTTGGCGCATAACCCTTTCAGCACGGGGACCGATTTTAGACGCCAGAATCTGACGTCAATAGACGTCAGATTCTGACGTCTAAAGTCGATAATTATGTATAGTGTGTAATGGCCGTATACCATAACATAGGTATCCAAATGAAGCGGAAAGACATAACTAAGACATTTATGATGAATTCAAATTGAAGAGGAAAACTTTGGTCTTCTGTTTTATAAATAGAAAAAAAATATTTGAGCGCTGTTAATTGGTGTTAAAGGGTTACATTAGTGTGCTAGGCCTACTCTCCTACTCATAAACAGGAACTATCTTCCGTATAATCAGCTGTAACAACGTGTGTTTAATGATAATATGCCACAACAAAGTGCGTGTTATGAAACAATACAAGAAAATAACAGGAAGCGCGTGGTAACGTTATGCCCAAACTCGAGTGTAATAAGGTGGCTTGTAATTGTGAGAGGAAATGAGGGAGTGCTGTTGCTGGGCTTCTCTGCTGCGCCTGGCATGTATGCCCCCTCATTGCTGATAGCATCCTCTGTCAGGAATCTTTCTCTTGGCCAATGGCGAGAAATCCTACAACCTCCACACGATTAACAATCCGTTTTACGGATGCACCCGCTGAATCTAATGCCTAGGAGATAGTGGCATCCGGTGGGACGGGAACGCCCATAGCATCACGCATACCTTATAATCATACAAAGTATAGCAGCGGGCAGATTGCAATTAACCCTTGTCCTGCTGAATTGCTTCAATTGTATTTTTCGTCATTTGAAGCTGGAATTGCTAACGCAATTTGCAGCTTCAAATGACGAAAAATATGACTATTTATGAAAAATAAACATGTGTGAAAATTAACATTTTGATTAACTCAGCATCTATCAAAAACTATTTTATGGATTCCAGTGTCATTTTCTTTCCTCTGAAACTTACTCGGAGCCAGATAATTACGGCTCCAGCAGCACAACGGTTAATAAGGCAGACATAATATAGTGCTAACCTTGCATATTGTGTTAATGGACGTTAATGATCCCATTCTGCCCATGTGATTTAACTACTATCTCACTGCGCACGCTGAATACAACAAATGTTTTTTTCTATATATTTTTTCATTCGAAGCTGGAATTGCCGACGCAAATTCCAGCTTCAAATGAAGACAAATATTACATTTTTCGAAAAAATTGAATTATTTGAATAACACCATCTACCACAATCTGGGCGGGGGCCCTAGGGTAGTGGTTAGCACCGCCGCCTTTCACGCCAGAGTTCGGCGGTCGGTTCCCGGTCTCAGCGGTTTGAAAGAAACAAAAATATGAAAGTCAGTATTGTGGGGAGCCTCCGTGACCGAGAGGTAGCGTGCTCGGCCTCAGACCGCCAGGGCTCGAATTTCGAATCCTGTGTCTGGAGGGCAGTGTCATCTCAATCATCTCACCATCCTCAGGAGGTTCTCTTGGCCCAGTTTAGCCTATATGTGCACAAAGGTGGCCTAAATCCCGATTCATTTCATTTTTTACCACAATCTATTTTATCAATTTCGGAGATATTTGTGTTGAAGAGCGCGCAGCGCCTGGCCCTACGCGAAATTAACGTCGATACACTGGTTTCAAACTTAACTCTATCTACGAGACCGCCATTAACGTGATCCTAGTCATATTGAGAATGGAGAAACAAGGATACTTCTCTGAAAACCTACACAGGATCACAGGGTTCAAACCCGGGACGCATGCATGACTTGCGAAGCGTCCCCTTCTCTGAGATATTTGCTTTGGTTTGAGACCGCATGTATACATGCCTACCAGCACAAGTGTCAACGCTGATCCAACGTTTATACAACGCCGTGTACCGAGTGCGACCCAGCGGGCACACGACGTTGTTGTGACGTTGATTGAGTTGACTGACAACGTCTTGTACCGAGTGGTATATGGGCGAGTCTCACTTGGGGCGGCGAAAATAATGTTTTTTAATGGTCGAAAATTGTATTGTCCCATACATGCATGGGGATATTTGCATTATGTTCAATTATAAACCAACTAAAGAAGCTAGTGGAGCATTTAATTCTGAAATGATCGCTTAATATATTATTTATTTCAAATTTTACTGCTTTCGGATACATTATATGATGCTAATAAATGGAACAACGGGATACGAAATATTTGTTGGTGAGCAATTTACGAGCAAAACTGTAGAGGAATGACTAATTATATAAAAATATAATATATATATAAAAAAAAACATTTAAAAAATATACTCCGCCATTTAGCAATTTGGTGTGTGACCACACAAAGAATATTTTTATGTGAGCCTAAAATCCCTGGATTGTGTCCCCATCAGGACCGATCATGGTAATCCTATTTTTACAATAACTGCGTAATACAGCAAAATAAATGTTGGATGTCGTTCGTATCTATAATAATCGAGATTGTTTTTTTAATTGCAAGCTCAACCTACAAATCAGCCGGATGTTATATAGCTAAATAAGGCGAGAAGCAATTACCAGGTGGCAGACGTTGAGATTTGAAGCAGTGATTCGGGTAAGTGTAACTGTATCAACGTCTGCAGGAAACATAATGTAGAATTTCGAAACTATTTCGAAATTATTTCGAGTACACAAATGAAAACCTAGTTATAGTTGAGACCGACAACAACCTACTATACTGAAGTTTATGGGACACAGTTATTTGTCTTATATGACGCTCTGTTTTGAACATAGTAACTTTTGTTTCTAAATTTTTTAACTAAACCTATTTGACATCCATCAACACGCCACTAACTCAATAATTTAGAATGGTGTTTATAATCTAATGTATGATAGACATGCGAGATTTAGATGAGTGTATCATTGACGCGCGAAATGCGTATAGAGCATGGGCCAGATATGACCCCCCCCCCCCGGGGATTTTTGAAGACAGTGATTTTTGGACACCTTGTTATATGACTATTCAATATCTGCTTGTTTGCACTCAAAATATTGGGGCATAACAAAATACTGGGTCATTGAACATATGCACCCCCCCCCCTGAATTTTACGGGGTAAATTTAATTTCATCTTGTGTATATTTTTTCAACTGCAGGTATTTATTCCAAAGATTAAACACTAGTTATGTTGCAAGAAGATGCTATGTGAAATAAAAATGAAAAAACTAAAAAAATGTGGGTGTCATTAAATATGTAATAACCCTCTAAATCCCAAATTCCACATATCGTTTGCTACGTTTATATGAAAATCTAATATGAAAACCCTCCCCACCCCCTTCTCCGGGGCGAGATATTTGAAGACACTTTTTTTAGACACCTTATTTAATATCCATTCAATATCTGGTCGTTTGCACTCAAAATATCGCGACAAGAAAAAATACTTGGTCATCAAACATATGTACCCCCTTAAATTTTAAGTGGTAATTATAATTTACAAAAATGCTAATTGTGTATATTTTATTTTTTCAACTACAGGTATTTATTCTAAGAATTAAACATTAGTTATGTTACAATAAGAAGCTTTGTGAAACAAAAATAATAATAATGATTAGTCAGTCAGCCAGTGCCCAAAAAAACCACTCAGGTATACACTGAAAGCTAGATAATTTCTGATGATACCAGGTGTTAGTGACATGCCTGGGGGTCATCACCAGGGGGGATGTAGAGTTTGAAAGTGGTGCAATTTTTTCTAATCCAAGATGGCGTCCAAGATGGCCGCCGACAAATAGTCATACTTAAGAAATAGTGTAAATTAGGTAAATTTAGCTCAATTTGCTGTTGTAATACAACATTTCAACTAGTTTAGAGTTACTGAATGAAGCTAGGCCACTCTCAGACAATTCTGATCATAATTTTTTAACCCTTTCTGCCCCGAAAGTTCTTTATCATACACCTTAGTGATGTCAATTAGGACAAACTTGTTATTTATATTAATTATTCCATATTAATGGTGAAGGATTGGTATCAATACAGTGACTATGGTAATGACAATTAGTTGATCTAATTAATTATAAAATAAGATGTCGTCCAAGATGGCTGCCGACGTATAGTCAGACCTAGGAATTTGCGTAAACAGTGCAATTCTAAATGAGTTTTATTTTGTAATACACCATTTCAACTAGTTTAGTAGTCAATAAATTGTTCTAGATCACCCCATAAAATGTTATTTTAAACAATCGAATTTATCATTTTATTTATTTTAAACATTTAACCCCTTCAGCTCAGGGGAGCTTTTGTACTGAACACTTCTAGAATGTCATTAGGGACAAAATGATTATTTATAACAAATTATTCATTATTAACGGTAACAGATTTGTATCAGTACAAAATGTAAGGCAATATCACACTTATCGGTTTCAGTTAATTAAAATGGCGTCCAAGATGGCGGCCATCAGCAGTAAAAGTGTGTAAATTGACATATGTTTTTTTCTGTAGTAATCCATGTTAACTAGCCTACTTAGGTGGTCGTGGGTCAATCTAGATCACTCGAAGACAATTTGAACAATATTTAACCCTTTTAACGCGAAGTTCTAAGGAAAAGTATGAGCTTTTATGTCCCTCGTCAAAACAAGAGCCCAACAAAAGACTATATTCAAAATCCCCCCACCTAAATGTACTTGTTGAATCATGTAAGTGTTATTTCTGCATATCCTAGTATCCCTGTAATGAATAATTAATATTAAAATAGAATTTTAATATTGATGATATTTTTTATGAGGACTACTGGTGGAGTGTTAGTATACCGGACTAGCCAAACTTTCTAAAACGTTGTATTATATTGGTGGACTGCAGGCATGAGCGTTGGCTAAGGAAAGGCTAGGGAAATAATATATTTTGAAGACATTGTATGTGAAATGTCATTGCTAACCCACAGTCGAGGAGGTGCGGATTTGTTACTGAATCATTTATTTACTGTGTCTCATCTAGTGATGATATCTGACACCATAATTATATGACCCATCTGAACAGACGCATCGCGCATTATTTTTTGTCAGAGAGTGAGATAATGTGATATTGTGAAATAGAACAATTGGGTTATATTTAGTTCAAACCATCACTGATTATTTTCATTGAAACCAACATTATTGTTTTTAAACATTTTAAAACCAATTGTTCAAAACCAAATGATTTAAAATAACGTTTAATAAAGTTAAATAAACCACTCAAAGGGTTGATTTTTGAAATAATTTATGTATCTGCTTTATATAGATAGTTTTATTATTAATACATTTTTTAATGAAACTGAGGGGGATCTTATCTCAATCATTGCATTCAACATATTTCATTATCCATAACTCATTTTTCTTGAACATGACACTAAAGAACAGTTTGATTGCGAGCAAGTTCAAAATAAATTATTTCTATTAATAATACCAGGCTTTAATTCTTTGTTCATGATGCACTGAATCCATAAAAACAGCGTTGATGATGAGAAAGATGATTAACCCGTCATCTAATTGGAGGGTCATCTAATGGGAGGTTGTTTCATATATATTACACTTGGTTTGGCCATTGGGAAGGCCTGATAAAATCGAAAAAAATAGAGACGCTGAGCCATGGAAGAAGTTTGAGAATATCATCAATAAATATTTATTTAATTTTGTTCAAAGTTCAATTCAGTAATGGTATCATTTATGATATCGTTGTCCTTTTTCAGATTTGTGTTTTTTATGTCCTTGGGTATTATAATATATCAATTCTAATGATTTCAATACTATTTTTGATTTAAGTTATGAAAAGTTGTGTCTAAAGATATTTTTATATCAGGGCCTTATGTTGAAGATACAAAAAGCAAATAACATCTACATAATTTTTCTGGTGTTTGCTTTCCAGGGTCGGCTAGGAGGAATTACTTGCAGTTATATCTGTCTGGTTTTCTAACCTGTCCTACCAGACCAGTTATAGATTGCATATATGGTCTTAGAAATGTAATACTTTAGAAGGTGCGAGGAGTACAATATCAAATGTAAATAGGTATAGAAGCAGCTGGTACTGCAAACGATACATCCTTCTCGCTGGTGACTTGATCCACATTAATGAACATCACATCTGTAGGCTATGCTCTTGTTGGTTAGACCTGACTACGTAGCATAAAGCTGAAGAGATACTGAATGAAAACCAGGCTAGCCAGGCACATTTTTATTGGCAACTGATAGTCATATTTTCTGTCTGAATTTTCGCTTTAGAGAGATATACAGTATATGCTTGTGTGAATATCGTATCTGCTGTCATAAAGAAATACATTCAGTCATATTGACAAAAAAATGTCAGTAATTAAATTTTAATGATATATAAATCTATGGAAAATTATTTTGCTTGACAGTCAAAGAACGGTATAAATGAGCTTTAAATAATTATTGCATTTAACAACAAGAGCACACTCGACAATAGCCCGCCGCCATTATTGAACTTAAAGTCATTATTGCGGCCACAAGGTCAAATTATTGACGAAAAATGACAATAAATCGGCCATTTTCAATTTTTTTCCAGCCATTATTAAACTTGTCTGAGAACTGGTTATTAGTAACATGCATAACATATTTGAAGATGATACATGTTATCGCGCCCACAAGGTCAAATTATTGACATAAAATGCGAAAAATCACAATAAATCGGCCATTTTGAAATTTTTTTCAGCCATTATTGAACTTGTCCAAGAACTACTTATTAGTAACATGCATAACAAATTTGAAGAGGATACGTGAAAAAAATTTCAAGTTATCGCGCCCACAAGGTCAAATTATTAATGTAAAATGCGAATAATCGCACTAAATCAGCCATTTTGAATTTTTTTTCGGCCATTAATGAACTTGTCCAAGAACTACTTATTAGTAACATGCATAACAAATTTGAAGAGGTTATGTGAAAAAAATTTCAAGTTATCGCACCCACAAGGTCAAATTATTGCCCACAAGGTCAAATTATTGACGTGAAGGGTGAAAAATCGCAATAAGTCAGCCATTTTTAATTTTTTTTCGGCCATTATTGAACTTGTCCGAGAACTGGTCATTAGTAACATGCATAACAAATTTGGGAAGTATACATGAAAAACTTTTCAAGTTATCGCGCCCACAAGTAAATGTTAATGCCGACGCCGACGACGCCGAACTTCAATTGCAATAGCCCACCTTTTTTAATTAAATTTTTTTAAGGCGGGCTAAAAACGATTGTGAATGTGGTAACAGGTCCAGCAAATTTGTTTTAAAGTTGGTCAGTGGTGGCTGTTTTGCGTTTTACTCAAGTCAGCACATCCTATCGCGAATGAACAGGAGCTTTTATTGTAATGGTTAGTAGTAGTAATAAATCATTGCTTTCCGTCACTATTCGGCACAAAATATAATTTAAGTGACATTGTAATACGATAAAAATGTTGTAGTCAATTGATGAGATGAATGATGTACAGATGATGATGTGAGGGTGGGGGTGATAGGGCATGGTGGGTTATTGAGGGCGTTTTCCTTCGCTCGCCCGATAAGGGGTTCTGGGCATGTCTAGCAGGCTTGGGGCCAAAGTACTCGGTACTTTGGTACTCGAGTACCGATTTTGCAGTACTCGTCGGTACTCAGTACTCGTACTTTTAAAAAGTACTTGTACTCGTACTTGTACTCAAGTACTTTTAAAAATAAAAGTACTTTTAACGAGTACTTACGAGTACTTTACGAGTACTAGTCATCTTAAATTGATTCAAAATAGCTCACAGACAAATCCTAAATCATTATTGCAGGATATGAAACATTCAGTTAATGATTCTTTTGCAATCCGTTTAGCTATTATATTAAAAAATGATTTATTAAATACTTTGAACAAATTTCAAAACTAGTCCAATTACTTACATCAACTTTTAACAAAAGTACACTTTTTTACAATATCATGCTGCTAATTGCTTGTTCTGCCTTGTATATACTAGTATCCTCGTGTAGTTCACAAGATAATTAAATAACCATTCTTAAAAAAAAGACAAGAGACGTTTCTTTGGAAAACAGGAATATATGTTGATATATAACATTTACAAGTGACTATACTATACAGTAGGACTAGTAATCATCAAAGGGGGGGGCGTGATTTTAACAATGATGTCGCGAGATTTAAGAATCACACTTACAACACCTCGTTCTTCGCAGCTAAGCCCCAGAAAACATGAGGCATTAAAACAATGATGGTATAATGCTGGGCCAACGTTGAAGACTATGTACCAAGCTTACTATAGGTCCAATTAAATATTGTTTTTGTTGGGACGCTCGATCTGTATTTTCCCAATTGCGAAGACACTTAGCCGACATTTCCCCAGCACCAAACAAATAATATCACTTCAGTGAACAAGTAGTTTATAACTGGTATCTTTATAAAGCAGTTGAGACTCCGTGTGGACTAAGATATATTAAAACTGCCATAGCTCATACAACTCAGTACCAGTGTTGTGTAAATATAAAAAAAAACGACCGCGACAACGCGACGTCTTATCTACAGAGACCTCACAATGCCGGGCCAATGTCCACGACATTGGGTCAAAAATTAACCTGCAAGTACGTAGGATTAACACATGATAGAACAGTAGTGTTCAAACAAAGATGACTAAAGTAATTAGACGGCAAACATCACCCTTTAACTGCCGCAGCGGGACACCACTATTTTTTGTATATCACTATTACAAATCATTTATAAAGCGGTTCATCCAAAAAAAATCGGATCGCTGTACATACTAAAAACAAGAAAAATAAAAAAATAAAAGTAGACGAAATTATGCCAAGTTTACAAGACGTCAGGTGTCTAGCGAACTAAACTACCCTAAAATGTACAATATATATACATTCAGGTAAGCACCAGTAAGCAGCAGGTAAGTCAAAAAATGTATTTTTCTGATTTGTCTATTTTTTAATATCGTGATTATGTAGTTTGTCATTTGAAGCTAGAAATTGAGTCAGCAGTTATAGCTACAAATTAGAGAAAAATATAATTGTGACACGTTAGTGTCGCGTAAGGGTTAAAGGTGTGAGGCTACATAATGAGTCAATTGTAGGCCTACGACGGCTTTCTATAACCCTCTCCGTCCCCGAAATGTGATGATGAACCGAGTATAAAAATAGATACAACACTGAGGTGCTCGTCCTATAAATTGCATACAAAAATATTTTAAAACTAGAAATAGGCTAATTTATCAGCCAGCGTATGCCCGGGCTGAATCTTGTACGGATATACATGTATTATGGTAATACATTTGATTTGATATCACAGTCACCAGCAACTAAAGTGTGCCTGTTATCGCAAAGCCATTCTGCCATGCAAAGCCAAAAGGCAGCTCTGTATACTTTACAAGTAAACAGATACTGCCTTTTGAATTTTCAAGGCAGAATTGTGATCCGTATACCTTTAATAGCCTTGATCTTTTCCATGACACGATGTGTGTTCAGGCTCATTTAAACGTGTATTACAGTGGCGGCCAAATGTGGGCGGCACTGGCCTAAAATTTTACCATCATTAGGACTACTGAAAGTTTTTAAACTAGCGTGTTTTGCAACGTAAAGCTTTAGACACAGATAATTTGTATACTAGCATGCGCTTATTTATTTATTATGATTCGCCAAATAGTAAGTCTACATATAGCATACAATACGTTGTACACTGATTGGAAAATGCAATATCATATTATTGGCTGGGACATGCAATATTGTCCCATAAAATATTATTTTCACCACTCATAGCCTATATATCTATATGTGACCCGACCTGTCAAAATGAATCGTCAGTCGCATATTCAAATATTGGAGTTATTAAGATATCCCGCACCTACACAAAATTACCTTTAAAATGGTATATCACAGAACTCTGTAGAGATTTTACCTCCGCAAAATATTGTGTTTTTTTCGAGAGAATGGCTTTTGAAGTTCAAAAAGGCAATTTGTGCACAATTGTATTAAAAAAAACTAAATAGATAAAATATTTTCTTTATAATCATTTGCCAAAGTGCGACTTAAAAATCATTTTGCCGGATCGGGTCACATATATCAACATGAAGTAACATATATTATAATCAATTATTTATTTAATAAATTTTATGTAATTAATTAGAGTTTACAACAAAAGTACTCGGTATTTGTACTCAAGTACTTCTCAAAGTACTTGTACTTGTACTCAAGTACTTTTGAAAATCCAGTACTTGTACTTGTACTTGTACTCGTCATTTTTTCAAGTACTTGTACTTGTACTCGAGTACTTTTGACCAGTACTCGCCCCAAGCCTGATGTCTAGGGTATCTACCCCCAGACATGCCCAGACGGCCGGAGACTTGGGTTTCGCTGTGCAATTTAATGCTGAAACTCCGTGGCATTTAGCGCAGCTCCGCTATCCTCGGGTCGGATAGTCCCTAGAGTAACAATAGGAATTGTAATGGTTATTAGCAGAAAAAATGTTATGATTTCTATGGTCACCCCACTTCAATCTCTGGTCATAACATAATTGGGCTCATTGCAGTATGGTATATGACATTACAGAGGATATTGTGGCCTTTGTGCTTGCTAAAATAACCTCTTGTGCTAAAAGGGTTAAATATCTTGTTTAATTATTTGACAGTGGTCTAGATAGATTCAGTGGATACCAAAGTAGTAGAAATGGAGAATTGCAAAAGAAAAATTAGCTAACATTGAGAAGCTTGCACAATTGACATTGCCGTCTTTGTGGAGCTTTACAATATTAATAACAATCCATCACCACTAATAACGAATTAATTATTATAAAATATAATTAATTAGAATAACTAATTGTTATTACCATAGTCACTGTATTAATACCAATCCTTCACCATTAATAATGATATAATTATTATAGATAACAATTTTGTCCTAATTGACATCAGCAAGGTGTTCGATAAAAAACCTTTGGGGCTGAAACGGTTAAAAATAATGACCAGAATTGTCTGAGAATGGCCTAGCTGCATTCAGTAACTCTAAACTAGTTGAAATGGTGTATTACAAAAGAAAATAGAGCTAAATTTGACCACTTTACACTATTTCTTAAATATGACTATAAGTTGGCGGCCATCTTGGACGTCATCTTAAATTACAAAAAACTCTACATCCCCTCTGGTGGTGACCCCCAGGCATGTCCCTAACACCTGGTATCATCAGAAATTATCTAGCTTTCAGTGTATACCTTATCAAAAACTAAGCCCTTTTCGTTTGACTGGCTGACTGACTAAATAAATATGGGGTTCAATAATATATGTAATAACCCTTTAAATTCCAAATTTGAAGCCAATAATTTTAAAACACCTTATTCAATATCCATCCAATATCTGCTTGTTTGCACTCAAAATATTGCGACAGGAAAAAATATTGGGTCATCAAACATATGTACCCCATTAAATTTTAAGCGGTGTTTATAATTTACTATAAGGCATGTTGTATATATTTTTTCAACTACAGGTATTTATTCCAAGAATTAAAAATACTAGTTTGTTAACAGATGTTATGTAAAACTAAAATTTTAAAAAATATGGGGCTCATTAATACATGTAATAACCCGTTAAATCCCAAATTACACGCCTCCTATGCTACGTGTATATGAAAACCAGATATATAAACCCTATCCACGCCCCTCTTCTAGGGCGGGATTTTTTAGGACAATAATTTTTAGACACCTTATAATTTATCTATCACTCAAAATATTGGGGCTGGAAAAAATAACGGGCCATGAAACATATGTACCCCCTGAATTTTAAGTGGTAAATTTAATTTCCTAGAATACATTTTTTTTAACTCCAGGTATGTGTTCCATGGAATAAACACTAGTTAAGTTACTACAAGATGTTATGTAACAAGAAAGTAAAAAAACAATAACAAATATGGTGTTTATCAAAATATATAATCTCAAAGTATACGTCTTTCATGCTATCTGTATATGAAAACCAGAAATGAAAAACATCTCCTACCCCCTCCCCATGAGCGGGATTTTTGAAGACGATAATTTGTAGACACCTTATCATATATTTATTCAATATCTGCTAGTTTGAACTCAAGATTATAGGACAAGAACAATTAATGGGACATTTTACACTGTAAATTTATTATAAGAAATCTATCTATTTGTTCAACTCCAGTTAATCATCCCAAGGATTACAAATTAAAATAAAGTTATGTTAGTAGGATATGCTATGTTAATAAAACAAATAACTTAAATGAACAAATATGGGTTTATTATTACATGTAGTAACCCTTTGACTCCTAAATTCAGTTATATTTAACCAAAGGGTGATAAAATTATAATGTCAATGGCATATATAAGGAATGGGCATAAAATAATTTCAGAAATCACGAAGGACTTAAACAAATCATTGTCCTTTTTATGAGTTTTCGAGTACATGTGACTCAAACTAGAAGCATGTCTCGATATATGTCACTGATTTAATTATCAGCAGGTGCAACGCTAGGTGCTGGTAAATAGGACTAAAAGTTGTTTGTCTTTTATTAATATTCTAAATAGTTTGTTATCACCGGCTAGTATACATAGTGTACGTAACTTTTCTAATAAGTATGCAAACCCATGTTTCTGATAAGGCTTTTGTCTGAAAAAACGAACGCCATAGTTTTCTGGCAATCATAAGGTGCACGATATGTTCGGGCGATGTGTTTATTTTAAATTCCCGATATCCCTAATATACATAATGATATCCCTAATATTCATATTTCGACGCTTGGTAACTAGATTAGCAGGATATGTGGGCAACTTTTTATCACCATTATGTTCAAAATTAATGAAATTTACAAAAAATGCTACAGACACATGCTTTTATTGGTCACTTTATGGATGTGTTATCAGACAATCATATAGACTAATGTACCATGCTGGTAGCCATGAAAAATTTAAAGTAAGAAAATCACAATTAAAACACATTTTGGTATTACCGTAAGTATAGTTGCCCAAACCAATATAATCATACAGCAGATATGTGTCAGTTTGATTCCAAGAGATCCGGGTTATAGGGTCACCCTAGCACAGTAAAGAAAAAAGTAGGGTCTACTGCTGTATTAAATGATCTAAATATGAACAATAAACGTTAAACTGGTCATGGGTATTAGCTGAGAGGTCGTGGGGCGATAATATGTCTTTGAGTTTTGTCTTTTTATACGAATTTCTATTTCAGAACCCCTTAACTACATGTGTTTACACAATTACCAGTTGAAATGTTACATTTTACATGTAATGTGGACATTTCAGAACTCTTAAAATGTTTTCAGATGAAAGGTTGACCACAAAAATGGCAGTGTAGACATTTTATATTTTACTCTAAGTTGATTGGTCTTTGAGATATTGCTTGAAACCTGATTTTCTATTATATTTAATATTAGCTAATTTGCATATTTTATGCTAATATGTTTTCATGATCTTGATAACATATATTTTATTGCAATCTCTGTCCATGAAAACCATGGGGTAGACATTTTTTCAAGATTCTAACTTGAAACTGGATTTTGCGTAATGGCTGCCTAATTTGCATATTTTATGCTATGTTATCATTCTGATCCTAATTAGATACATTTTATTACATTCGTTGACCATGAAAACCATATGATAGACACTATTTTTAGGATTCTAACTTGATTAGTTTCTGAGATATGGCTTGAAACTGGATTTTCTGTGGTGGCTGCCTAATGTGCATATTTTAGCATATTTAGCACCAACAGCTTGAATGCAAACAACCGGATTTCAATAGGTCCATAGTCAGATACAAAAATAACCACCTTGAAATATCCCCAGGGGGAGGGGGGGGGGGTACGGGTGGTCTACGGTCTAGTTCCCCATGCTTCCCACCGGGCACATGACGTTGTTACGACGAATGACGTTGATTTGTTGCCATTGGGTTTTTGCATTATTTCCGGTCTGTTTACCAATCTACCGGAATACGCCCTTACAATATGTGTGTCCTGTTGCAAAAATAGATTTGATGACTTCATAGTAATGGCCGATATTATATTCGAATCGCTCTACGCCACGATCACACAATCAAACATGGGAGAGTGACACGGTTAAGCATAAACATGATATTATAAGCCACAATTTTCTATTAGGTGATTAGTATTTCTTGTTAGACGATGGTCATCATAATACTATTAATATAACGGGAATATACTTAACCAAAATTACTATCCTTCCCACAATCTTGGGCAAAAAGGAAACATTTTTGACAAAATACATTCCGGTATAATTTATATATTCACAATATTTAGTTGTAAATATTGCGTTTTCTTGAAGATAGTAGCGTAATACATTCGGAATGCACAGTCAGCATCATGGATTTTAATCTTAAAACATCGTTCAAATCGGTCCAATGAGTCAAAGCAGGATACTTGAATCATAAATAGCAATTTTTAAAAATCATGTTTGACATTAACCTAGCACTTAAAAGCGGATAATAATAATATTGGCAAAAATGTCCTATTAAACATGTTAAAACCTCAAAACATGCGTGTGAAGTGTAGTGCTTTAATCGTCAAATTATGGACCTAGCACACTGGTTTAACAGCAAATATTGGACCCATCAAATTCACTGTCAAATGGTGTTTTCAGGTGATGACTTGATTTTGACAACTAATTAAATCAAGCAGATAATTGCATTAAGCTGAAAAGTAAACATAATAGGATCAGTTAGACCACAGCACACACGAGACTTTCATCCCAAAGCTGGCTCTATGTTGGCCCACCTTCTCTTACGCTGGCCCAACATCAAGCCAACATTGGTTAGCCGTCTCGTGTTTTAGGGGTATGTCATGGTCCTCCATCATACACCCAGCGAATACGAGACATGGTCTGATATTGGGTCAGTGTTGGCCCACCGTCTGCGACGCTGGCCCAACATTGACCCAATATCAGACCCATATCTGGTGTTCTATGTTTCCTGACCACTGTAGTCTTCAGTAATTGGTTAGCGAGTTAAGGGAGGCAGGTCGAGAGGTTGCAGGCTCGAATCCCACATCGGTCATAATGGGGATTATTCTGTTCGTGGCAGACAGGATGGATATACCAGCGACGTTCTGAGAAACAAATCATCCGCGATGTGTCATAGTTCCGAAATCGTCCCCCCTCAAATTAAGTCACATCCGATGATGGGAGAAATCCAAATTTCCACAATCTGATATTCCCACAACCCTGTATTACTACAACACTATATTCCTACAACCCTATATGTATGGAGGATTTCAAAGATGCCATGTCAGCTGACTTTCTCTATGTGTATGAGATCGGGAATGTTTTTGCTCTATTGCAACACCGCATAATGTGGTACTAACTACGTCGTGATTGAAAATGATATGAATTAGTCATTGAATAAAATAGTCTGCAATGTTTTATAAGAGTGTTGTATCCTGCGTGAATGGCACAAATAATTAGAATGCGTCATTGTTATTGTTATTAGGCCTACGCTACATTTTAATCTGGAACAATCACAAGTCTCTTGTCACCATCTTTCATAACTTAGGGTATTACTACATACCATTACGGCTGTTGCTCTCGGATTCTTCATATTGGCCGCTTAGGGCTGTTTACGGAAGTTTCCGTCGCCTTTGTTACGAGGTGGGGCCTTATGGAAGATTTCAGAGATGCAAAGTTATCTGATTTTCTGTATGTGGTCGAGAATGTTTTTCTTCGATTGCAACTTCGGTATGTGGTACTAGCTATATATGTCATGATTGAAATGGTATGATCTGATGATACCAGGTGTTAGTGACATGCCTGGGGGTCATCACCAGGGGGGATGTAGAGTTTGAAAGTGGTGCAATTTTTTCTAATCCAAGATGGCGTCCAAGATGGCCGCCGACAAATAGTCATACTTAAGAAATAGTGTAAATTAGGTAAATTTAGCTCAATTTGCTGTTGTAATACAAAATTTCAACTAGTTTAGAGTTACTGAATGAAGCTAGGCCACTCTCAGACAATTCTGATCATTATTTTTCAACCCTTTCTGTCCCGAAAGTTCTTTATTATACACCTTAGTGATGTCAATTAGGACAAACTTGTTATTTATATTAATTATTCCATATTAATGGTGAAGGATTGGTATCAATACAGTGACTATGGTAATGACAATTAGTTGATCTAATTAATTATAAAATAAGATGTCGTCCAAGATGGCTGCCGACGTATAGTCAGACCTAGGAATTTGCGTAAACAGTGCAATTCTAAATGAGTTTTATTTTGTAATACACCATTTCAACTAGTTTAGTAGTCAATAAATTGTTCTAGATCACCCCATAAAATGTTATTTTAAACAATCGAATTTATCATTTTATTTATTTTAAACATTTAACCCTTTCAGCTCAGGGGAGCTTTTGTACTGAACACTTCTAGAATGTCATTAGGGACAAAATGATTATTTATAACAAATTATTCATTATTAACGGTAACAGATTTGTATCAGTACAAAATCTAAGGCAATATCACACTTATCGGTTTCAGTTAATTAAAATGGCGTCCAAGATGGCGGCCATCAGCAGTAAAAGTGTGTAAATTGACATATGTTTTTTTCTGTAGTAATCCATGTTAACTAGCCTACTTAGGTGGTCGTGGGTCAATCTAGATCACTCGAAGACAATTTGAACAATATTTAACCCTTTTAACGCGAAGTTCTAAGGAAAAGTATGAGCTTTTATGTCCCTCGTCAAAACAAGAGCCCAACAAAAGACTATATTCAAAATCCCCCCCACCTAAATGTACTTGTTGAATCATTTAAGTGTTATTTCTGCATACCCTAGTATCCCTGTAATGAATAATTAATATTAAAAAATAATTTTAATATTGATGATATTTTTTTATGAGGACTACTGGTGGAGTGTTAGTATACCGGACTAGCCAAACTTTCTAAAACGTTGTATTATATTGGTGGACTGCAGGCATGAGCGTTGGCTAAGGAAAGGCTAGGGAAATAATATATTTTGAAGACATTGTATGTGAAATGTCATTGCTAACCCACAGTCGAGGAGGTGCGGATTTGTTACTGAATCATTTATTTACTGTGTCTCATCTAGTGATGATATCTGACACCATAATTATATGACCCATCTGAACAGACGCATCGCGCATAATTTTTTGTCAGAGAGTGAGATAATGTGATATTGTGAAATAGAACAATTGGGTTATATTTAGTTCAAACCATCACTGATTATTTTCATTGAAACCAACATTATTGTTTTTAAACATTTTAAAACCAATTGTTCAAAACCAAATGATTTAAAATAACGTTTAATAAAGTTAAATAAACCACTCAAAGGGTTGATTTTTGAAATAATTCATGTATCTGCTTTATATAGATAGTTTTATTATTAATACATTTTTTAATGAAACTGAGGGGGATCTTATCTCAATCATTGCATTCAACATATTTCATTATCCATAACTCATTTTTCTTGAACATGACACTAAAGAACAGTTTGATTGCGAGCAAGTTCAAAATAAATTATTTCTATTAATAATACAAGGCTTTAATTCTTTGTTCATGATGCACTGAATCCATAAAAACAGCGTTGATGATGAGAAAGATGATTAACCCGTCATCTAATTGGAGGGTCATCTAATGGGAGGTTGTTTCATATATATTACACTTGGTTTGGCCATTGGGAAGGCCTGATAAAATCGAAAAAAATAGGGACGCTGAGCCATGGAAGAAGTTTGAGAATATCATCAATAAATATTTATTTAATTTTGTTCAAAGTTCAATTCAGTAATGGTATCATTTATGATATCGTTGTCCTTTTTCAGATTTGTGTTTTTTATGTCCTTGGGTATTATAATATATCAATTCTAATGATTTCAATACTATTTTTGATTTAAGTTATGAAAAGTTGTGTCTAAAGATATTTTTATATCAGGGCCTTATGTTGAAGATACAAAAAGCAAATAACATCTACAGTATGTTTATGGTGTTTGCTTTCCAGGGTCGGCTAGGAGGAATTACTTGCAGTTATATCTGTCTGGTTTTCTAATCTGTCCTACCAGACCAGTTATATATTGCATATATGGTTTTAGAAATGTAATACTTTAGAAGGTGCGAGGAGTACAATATCAAATGTAAATAGGTATAGAAGCAGCTGGTACTGCAAACGATACATCCTTCTCGCTGGTGACTTGATCCACATTAATGAACATCACATCTGTAGGCTATGCTCTTGTTGGTTAGACCTGACTACGTAGCATAAAGCTGAAGAGATACTGAATGAAAACCAGGCTAGCCAGGCACATTTTTATTGGCAACTGATAGTCATATTTTCTGTCTGAATTTTCGCTTTAGAGAGATATACAGTATATGCTTGTGTGAATATCGTATCTGCTGTCATAAAGAAATACATTCAGTCATATTGACAAAAAAATGTCAGTAATTAAATTTTAATGATATATAAATCTATGGAAAATTATTTTGCTTGACAGTCAAAGAACGGTATAAATGAGCTTTAAATAATTATTGCATTTAACAACAAGAGCACACTCGACAATAGCCCGCCGCCATTATTGAACTTAAAGTCATTATTTCGGCCACAAGGTCAAATTATTGACGAAAAATGACAATAAATCGGCCATTTTCAATTTTTTTCCAGCCATTATTAAACTTGTCTGAGAACTGGTTATTAGTAACATGCATAACATATTTGAAGATGATACATGAAAAACTTTTCAAGTTATCGCGCCCACAAGGTCAAATTATTGACATAAAATGCGAAAAATCACAATAAATCGGCCATTTTGAAAAATTTTTCAGCCATTATTGAACTTGTCCAAGAACTACTTATTAGTAACATGCATAACAAATTTGAAGAGGATACGTGAAAAAAATTTCAAGTTATCGCGCCCACAAGGTCAAATTATTAATGTAAAATGCGAATAATCGCACTAAATCGGCCATTTTGAATTTTTTTTCAGCCATTAATGAACTTGTCCAAGAACTACTTATTAGTAACATGCATAACAAATTTGAAGAGGTTATGTGAAAAAAATTTCAAGTTATCGCGCCCACAAGGTCAAATTATTGCCCACAAGGTCAAATTATTGACGTGAAGGGTGAAAAATCGCAATAAGTCAGCCATTTTAATTGTTTTTCGGCCATTATTGAACTTGTCCGAGAACTGGTCATTAGTAACATGCATAACAAATTTGGGAAGTATACATGAAAAACTTTTCAAGTTATCGCGCCCACAAGTAAATGTTAATGCCGACGCCGACGACGCCGAACTTCAATTGCAATAGCCCACCTTTTTTAATTAAATTTTTTTAAGGCGGGCTAAAAACGATTGTGAATGTGGTAACAGGTCCAGCAAATTTGTTTTAAAGTTGGTCAGTGGTGGCTGTTTTGCGTTTTACTCAAGTCAGCACATCCTATCGCGAATGAACAGGAGCTTTTATTGTAATGGTTAGTAGTAGTAATAAATCATTGCTTTCCGTCACTATTCGGCACAAAATATAATTTAAGTGACATTGTAATACGATAAAAATGTTGTAGTCAATTGATGAGATGAATGATGTACAGATGATGATGTGAGGGTGGGGGTGATAGGGCATGGTGGGTTATTGAGAGCGTTTTCCTTCGCTCGCCCGATAAGGGGTTCTGGGCATGTCTAGCAGGCTTGGGGCCAAAGTACTCGGTACTTTGGTACTCGAGTACCGATTTTGCAGTACTCGTCGGTACTCAGTAATCGTGCTTTTAAAAAGTACTTGTACTCGTACTTGTACTCAAGTACTTTTAAAAATAAAAGTACTTTTAACGAGTACTTACGAGTACTTTACGAGTACTAGTCATCTTAAATTGATTCAAAATAGCTCACAGACAAATCCTAAATCATTATTGCAGGATATGAAACATTCAGTTAATGATTCTTTTGCAATCCGTTTAGCTATTATATTAAAAAATGATTTAATAAATACTTTGAACAAATTTCAAAACTAGTCCAATTACTTACATCAACTTTTAACAAAAGTACACTTTTTTACAATATCATGCTGCTAATTGCTTGTTCTGCCTTGTATATACTAGTATCCTCGTGTAGTTCACAAGATAATTAAATAACCATTCTTAAAAAAAAGACAAGAGACGTTTCTTTGGAAAACAGGAATATATGTTGATATATAACATTTACAAGTGACTATGCTATACAGTAGGACTAGTAATCATCAAAGGGGGGGCGTGATTTTAACAATGATGTCGCGAGATTTAAGAATCACACTTACAACACCTCGTTCTTCGCAGCTAAGCCCCAGAAAACATGAGGCATTAAAACAATGATGGTATAATGCTGGGCCAACGTTGAAGACTATGTACCAAGCTTACTATAGGTCCAATTAAATATTGTTTTTGTTGGGACGCTCGATCTGTATTTTCCCAATTGCGAAGACACTTAGCCGACATTTCCCCAGCACCAAACAAATAATATCACTTCAGTGAACAAGTAGTTTATAACTGGTATCTTTATAAAGCAGTTGAGACTCCGTGTGGACTAAGATATATTAAAACTGCCATAGCTCATACAACTCAGTACCAGTGTTGTGTAAATATATAAAAAACGACCGCGACAACGCGACGTCTTATCTGCAGAGACCTCACAATGCCGGGCCAATGTCCACGACACTGGGTCAAAAATTAACCTGCAAGTACGTAGGATTAACACATGATAGAACAGTAGTGTTCAAACAAAGATGACTAAAGTAATTAGACGGCAAACATCACCCTTTAACTGCCGCAGCGGGACACCACTATTTTTTGTATATCACTATTACAAATCATTTATAAAGCGGTTCATCCAAAAAAAATCGGATCGCTGTACATACTAAAAACAAGAAAAATAAAAAAATAAAAGTAGACGAAATTATGCCAAGTTTACAAGACGTCAGGTGTCTAGCGAACTAAACTACCCTAAAATGTACAATATATATACATTCAGGTAAGCACCAGTAAGCAGCAGGTAAGTCAAAAAATGTATTTTTCTGATTTGTCTATTTTTTAATATCGTGATTATGTAGTTTGTCATTTGAAGCTAGAAATTGAGTCAGCAGTTATAGCTACAAATTAGAGAAAAATATAATTGTGACACGTTAGTGTCGCGTAAGGGTTAAAGGTGTGAGGCTACATAATGAGTCAATTGTAGGCCTACGACGGCTTTCTATAACCCTCTCCGTCCCCGAAATGTGATGATGAACCGAGTATAAAAATAGATACAACACTGAGGTGCTCGTCCTATAAATTGCATACAAAAATATTTTTAAACTAGAAATAGGCTAATTTATCAGCCAGCGTATGCCCGGGCTGAATCTTGTACGGATATACATGTATTATGGTAATACATTTGATTTGATATCACAGTCACCAGCAACTAAAGTGTGCCTGTTCTCGCAAAGCCATTCTGCCATGCAAAGCCAAAAGGCAGTTCTGTATACTTTACAAGTAAACAGATACTGCCTTTTGGATTTTCAGGGCAGAATTGTGATCCGTATACCTTTAATAGCCTTGATCTTTTCCATGACACGATGTGTGTTCAGGCTCATTTAAACGTGTATTACAGTGGCGGCCAAATGTGGGCGGCACTGGCCTAAAATTTTACCATCATTAGGACTACTGAAAGTTTTTAAACTAGCGTGTTTTGCAACGTAAAGCTTTAGACACAGATAATTTGTATACTAGCATGCGCGTATTTATTTATTATGATTCGCCAAAAAGTAAGTCTACATATAGCATACAATACGTTGTACACTGATTGGAAAATGCAATATCATATTATTGGCTGGGACATGCAATATTGTCCCATAAAATATTATGTTCACCACTCATAGCCTATATATCTATATGTGACCCGACCTGACAAAATGAATCGTCAGTCGCATATTAAAATATTGGAGTTATTAAGATATCCCGCACCTACACAAAATTACCTTTAAAATGGTATATCACAGAACTCTGTAGAGATTTTACCTCCGCAAAATATTGTGTTTTTTTCGAGAGAATGGCTTTTGAAGTTCAAAAAGGCAATTTGTGCACAATTGTATTAAAAAAAACTAAATAGATAAAATATTTTCTTTATAATCATTTGCCAAAGTGCGACCTAAAACTCATTTTGCCGGATCGGGTCACATATATCAACATGAAGTAACATATATTATAATCAATTATTTATTTAATAAATTTTATGTAATTAATTAGAGTTTACAACAAACGTACTCGGTATTTGTACTCAAGTACTTCTCAAAGTACTTGTACTTGTACTCAAGTACTTTTGAAAATCCAGTACTTGTACTTGTACTTGTACTCGTCATTTTTTCAAGTACTTGTACTTGTACTCGAGTACTTTTGACCAGTACTCGCCCCAAGCCTGATGTCTAGGGTATCTACCCCCAGACATGCCCAGACGGCCGGAGACTTGGGTTTCGCTGTGCAATTTAAAGCTGAGACTCCGTGGCATTTAGCGCAGCTCCGCTATCCTCGGGTCGGATAGTCCCCAGAGTAACAATAGGAATTGTAATGGTTATTAGCAAAAAAAATGTTATGATTTCTATGGTCACCCCACTTCAATCTCTGGTCATAACATAATTGGGCTCATTGCAGTATGGTATATGACATTACAGAGGATATTGTGGCCTTTGTGCTTGCTAAAATAACCTCTTGTGCTAATAGGGTTAAATATTTTGTTTAATTATTTGAGAGTGGTCTAGATAGATTCAGTGGATACCAAAGTAGTAGAAATGGAGAATTGCAAAAGAAAAATTAGCTAACATTGAGAAGCTTGCACAATTGACATTGCCGTCTTTGTGGAGCTTTACAATATTAATAACAATCCATCACCACTAATAACGAATTAATTATTATAAAATATAATTAATTAGAATAACTAATTGTTATTACCATAGTCACTGTATTAATACCAATCCTTCACCATTAATAATGATATAATTATTATAGATAACAATTTTGTCCTAATTGACATCAGCAAGGTGTTCGATAAAAAACCTTTGGGGCTGAAAGGGTTAAAAATAATGACCAGAATTGTCTGAGAATGGCCTAGCTGCATTCAGTAACTCTAAACTAGTTGAAATGGTGTATTACAAAAGAAAATAGAGCTAAATTTGACCACTTTACACTATTTCTTAAATATGACTATAAGTTGGCGGCCATCTTGGACGTCATCTTAAATTACAAAAAACTCTACATCCCCTCTGGTGGTGACCCCCAGGCATGTCCCTAACACCTGGTATCATCAGAAATTATCTAGCTTTCAGTGTATACCTTATCAAAAACTAAGCCCTTTTCGTTTGACTGGCTGACTGACTAAATAAATATGGGGTTCAATAATATATGTAATAACCCTTTAAATCCCAAATTTGAAGCCAATAATTTTAAAACACCTTATTCAATATCTATCCAATATCTGCTTGTTTGCACTCAAAATATTGCGACAGGAAAAAATATCGGGTCATCAAACATATGTACCCCATTAAATTTTAAGCGGTGTTTATAATTTACTATAAGGCATGTTGTATATATTTTTTCAACTACAGGTATTTATTCCAAGAATTAAAAATACTAGGTTGTTAACAGATGTTACGTAAAACTAAAATTTTAAAAAATATGGGGCTCATTAATACATGTAATAACCCGTTAAATCCCAAATTACACGCCTCCTATGCTACGTGTATATGAAAACCAGATATATAAACCCTATCCACGCCCCTCTTCTGGGGCGGGATTTTTTAGGACAATAATTTTTAGACACCCTATAATTTATCTATCACTCAAAATATTGGGGCTGGAAAAAATAACGGGCCATGAAACATATGTACCCCCTGAATTTTAAGCGGTAAATTTAATTTCCTAGAATACATTTTTTTTAACTCCAGGTATGTGTTCCATGGAATAAACACTAGTTATGTTACTAGAAGATGTTATGTAACAAGAAAGTAAAAAAACAATAACAAATATGGTGTTTATCAAAATATATAATCTCAAAGTATACGTCTTTCATGCTATCTGTATATGAAAACCAGAAATGAAAAACATCCCCTACCCCCTCCCCATGAGCGGGATTTTTGAAGACGATAATTTGTAGACACCTTATCATATATTTATTCAATATCTGCTAGTTTGAACTCAAGATTATAGGACAAGAACAATTAATGGGACATTTTACACTGTAAATTTATTATAAGAAAAGACAGGTTGTATCTATTTGTTCAACTCCAGTTAATCATCCCAAGGATTACAAATTAAAATAAAGTTATGTTAGTAGGATATGCTATGTTAATAAAACAAATAACTTAAATGAACAAATATGGGTTTATTATTACATGTAGTAACCCTTTGACTCCTAAATTCAGTTATATTTAACCAAAGGGTGATAAAATTATAATGTCAATGGCATTTATAAGGAATGGGCATAAAATAATTTCAGAAATCACGAAGGACTTAAACAAATCATTGTCTTTTTTATGAGTTTTCGAGTACATGTGACTCAAACTAGAAGCATGTCTCGATATATGTCACTGATTTAATTATCAGCAGGTGCAACGCTAGGTGCTGGTAAATAGGACTAAAAGTTGTTTGTCTTTTATTAATATTCTAAATAGTTTGTTATCACCGGCTAGTATACATAGTGTACGTAACCTTTCTAATAAGTATGCAAACCCATGTTTCTGATAAGGCTTTTGTCTGAAAAAACGAACGCCATAGTTTTCTGGCAATCAGAAGGTGCACGATATGTTCGGGCGATGTGTTTATTTTAAATTCCCGATATCCCTAATATACATAATGATATCCCTAATATTCATATTTCGACGCTTGGTAACTAGATTAGCAGGATATGTGGGCAACCTTTTATCACCATTATGCTCAAAATTAATGAAATTAAAAAAAATGCTACAGACACATGCTTTTATTGGTCACTTTATGGATGTGTTATCAGACAATCATATAGACTAATGTACCATGCTGGTAGCCATGAAAAATTTAAAGTAAGAAAATCACAATTAAAACACATTTTGGTATTACCGTAAGTATAGTTGCCCAAACCAATATAATCATACAGCAGATATGTGTCAGTTTGATTCCAAGAGATCCGGGTTATAGGGTCACCTTAGCACAGTAAAGAAAAAAGTAGGGTCTACTGCTGTATTAAATGATCTAAATATGAACAATAAACGTTAAACTGGTCATGGGTATTAGCTGAGAGGTCGTGGGGCGATAATATGTCTTTGAGTTTTGTCTTTTTATACGAATTTCTATTTCAGAACCCCTTAACTACATGTGTTTACACAATTACCAGTTGAAATGTTACATTTTACATGTAATGTGGACATTTCAGAACTCTTAAAATGTTTTCAGATGAAAGGTTGACCACAAAAATGGCAGTGTAGACATTTTATATTTTACTCTAAGTTGATTGGTCTTTGAGATATTGCTTGAAACCTGATTTTCTATTATATTTATTATTAGCTAATTTGCATATTTTATGCTAATATGATTTCATGATCTTGATAACATATATTTTATTGCAATCTCTGTCCATGAAAACCATGGGGTAGACATTTTTTCAAGATTCTAACTTGAAACTGGATTTTGCGTAATGGCTGCCAAATTTGCATATTTTATGCTATGTTATCATTCTGATCCTAATTAGATACATTTTATTACATTCGTTGACCATGAAAACCATATGATAGACACTATTTTTAGGATTCTAACTTGATTAGTTTCTGAGATATGGCTTGAAACTGGATGGTGGCTGCCTAATGTGCATATTTTAGCATATTTAGCACCAACAGCTTGAATGCAAACAACCGGATTTCAATAGGTCCATAGTCAGATACTTCAAAAATAACCACCTTGAAATATCCCCAGGGGGGAGGGGGGGGGTACGGGTGGTCTACGGTCTAGTTCCCCATGCTTCCCACCGGGCACATGACGTTGTTACGACGCATGACGTTGATTCGTTGCCATTGGGTTGGTGCATTATTTCCGGTCTGTTTACCAATCTACCGGAATACGCCCTTACAATATGTGTGTCCTGTTGCAAAAATAGATTTGATGACTTCATAGTAATGGCCGATATTATATTCGAATCGCTCTACGCCACGATCACACAATCAAACATGGGAGAGTGACACGGTTAAGCATAAACATGATATTATAAGCCACAATTTTCTATTAGGTGATTAGTATTTCTTGTTAGACGATGGTCATCATAATACTATTAATATAACGGGAATATACTTAACCAAAATTACTATCCTTCCCACAATCTTGGGCAAAAAGGAAACATTTTTGACAAAATACATTCCGGTATAATTTATATATTCACAATATTTAGTTGTAAATATTGCGTTTTCTTGAAGATAGTAGCGTAATACATTCGGAATGCACAGTCAGCATCATGGATTTTAATCTTAAAACATGGTTCAAATCGGTCCAATGAGTCAAAGCAGGATACTTGAATCATAAATAGCAATTTTTAAAAATCATGTTTGACATTAACCTAGCACTTAAAAGCGGATAATAATAATATTGGCAAAAATGTCCTATTAAACATGTTAAAACCTCAAAACATGCGTGTGAAGTGTAGTGCTTTAATCGTCAAATTATGGACCTAGCACACTGGTTTAACAGCAAATATTGGATCCATCAAATTCACTGTCAAATGGTGTTTTCAGGTGATGACTTGATTTTGACAGCTAATTAAATCAAGCAGATAATTGCATTAAGCTAAAAAGTAAACATAATAGGATCAGTTAGACCACAGCACACACGAGACTTTCATCCCAAAGCTGGCTCTATGTTGGCCCACCTTCTCTTACGCTGGCCCAACATCAAGCCAACATTGGTTAGCCGTCTCGTGTTTTAGGGGTATGTCATGGTTCTCCATCATACACCCAGCGAATACGAGACATGGTCTGATATTGGGTCAGTGTTGGCCCACCGTCTGCGACGCTGGCCCAACATTGACCAAATATCAGACCCATATCTGGTGTTCTATGTTTCCCGACCACTGTAGTCTTCAGTAATTGGTTAGCGAGTTAAGGGAGGCAGGTCGAGAGGTTGCAGGCTCGAATCCCACATCGGTCATAATGGGGATTATTCTGTTCGTGGCAGACAGGATGGATATACCAGCGACGTTCTGAGAAACAAATCATCCGCGATGTGTCATAGTTCCGAAATCGTCCCCCCTCAAATTAAGTCACATCCGATGATGGGAGAAATCCAAATTTCCACAATCTGATATTCCCACAACCCTGTATTACTACAACACTATATTCCTACAACCCTATATGTATGGAGGATTTCAAAGATGCCATGTCAGCTGACTTTCTCTATGTGTATGAGATCGGGAATGTTTTTGCTCTATTGCAACACCGCATAATGTGGTACTAACTACGTCGTGATTGAAAATGATATGAATTAGTCATTGAATAAAATAGTCTGCAATGTTTTATAAGAGTGTTGTATCCTGCGTGAATGGCACAAATAATTAGAATGCGTCATTGTTATTGTTATTAGGCCTACGCTACATTTTAATCTGGAACAATCACAAGTCTCTTGTCACCATCTTTCATAACTTAGGGTATTACTACATACCATTACGGCTGTTGCTCTCGGATTCTTCATATTGGCCGCTTAGGGCTGTTTACGGAAGTTTCCGTCGCCTTTGTTACGAGGTGGGGCCTTATGGAAGATTTCAGAGATGCAAAGTTATCTGATTTTCTGTATGTGGTCGAGAATGTTTTTCTTCGATTGCAACTTCGGTATGTGGTACTAGCTATATATGTCATGATTGAAATGGTATGAATAAATCACTAATTAATTAAAATAAACTGCAATGCTATTGTATGAGTACTATGTCCTACGTGAATAGCACACATAATTATTATCTGTAATTTTTATTGTTATAACGTCATTAAGTCTGCAACACTCGCTAATATAACAACTGTGCTTGAATGGTCACATGGCTCGGATTACCTTTTTTGCAGATTTCCACATTTATTACATCTACCTGAGATTATGTTTGCTTTTTAAAATACTATATAATCCTTAACATTGTTTTACTACATCACTGTACATACTACAGTAACATAATTATGCATTTGTATATAGGTTTCTACGCTTTCAGAGTGTCTTTTTGTTGTCATATATGATTTGTGAGCATACATAGTAGCTCTTTCATCTCTGGTTTTGGTGCGGGAAACAAAATGATAGACTCCCATGTTCACATATCGGCATTGTCTTTTAATTTGTTCAAGTAGTAATCAATTATCTGTTATTTTTTCGCAATATCCAGTGTTTTACTATGGCAATGCCATTTAACATGATTTTAATTATGTATGGTAGATGGGTGATGTGATGTGATATACAGAAAGTTATATTTAATTCAGAGTCATAAAATCATGCAACTGATTATAGTTCACCTAGATATCTAAAAAGATACATATATACGTATAATGGTACAGAGAGCATCTTGGTGAATATATGAGAATCGATCTACAGTTATGAAGATGTCGCATTGTAAATTTATTTTCCACTCACAGCAATTTGAAGAAGTGTACGTCATAGGCTCCATTTTTCGCCATGGTCTGAGATTTGTACTACTATTCCTGGTGTGTGCACGGATCAATTGACACATACGAACAGACCCATTGAAGCGAATCACAACTTGGTATGTACAGAGTACAGAGTACAGAATAATCGAGATGACCGAGTCCAGAAATAAGTGGACTACCAGTATTCATTCTTTGTTGACATTTTCACGCTCGGCCGATATAGAGATAAATCCAGGCCCCACGGGAGTTGCAGGTCAGGATGAACCACGCAAAACTAGACAGAACAAGAGCTCTACTGACGATAGCTTACCAAACCAGCCAAGCCTTGAAGACGTTATGTCTGAAATCCGTGATTTTCGGAAAGATGTGAGTACAAAATTAGCATATTTAAAGTCAGATGTAGCTGCACAAAAGGAGGAGTTAACTTCCTTAAAACAGACAGTCAATGAATTACAGCGCGATAATAACATTTTAGTACAGAGACTGGACAGCCTAGAGGGACAAAGCCGTAGAAACAACATAATAGTCAGGGGTGTCCCCGAAACTCCGGATTAAACATGGGACCAATGTGAAACTTTATTAAAAAAAACCTTTTGCAGTAAACTCGGAATGGAGGGTGATACGGTAAATGATATACCGATAGAAAGAGTGCACAGAAAACCACGAGACATAATTTGCAAGTGCGCCTTTTATAAAGACAAGGACAGCATTATGAAATCAGCAAGGTCGAAAAAGCCAGAAGGTGTTTTCTTTATGGAAGATGTAACTAAAACTGTGAAAAGTGTGCGCTATGTACTGAAAGACAAGTTAAGGAAATGTAAAGAGGCCGGCTTCAAATCCTACTACTCGCATTGTAGTTAATGGAGATGGAAAGCGAAATGCTTACACATATGACATTGTTTACCATCATATAAAATGTTTATATTCAAATTTCAATCTAGCGGAATGAGAGATAGGCCAAGATCCTAATTCAGAAACTGAGGTTAATAAATTAAAAAATGAGGGAAACTTTACTTCTGTCAGTTGGAATATTGACGGGATAATAAATCAACTTGACGACCCACATTGTATTGATTACATCAGTAAGTTCAAGATTTTATGTCTTTTTGAAACTTTTGTTGACAACATAAATCTCAATGAATATTTTCCTGGCTATGAGTGTTACTCAGCTCTAATTAAGTATGGGATGCCATGTAAACTCTCGTGTGATTTTAGCAAATTAACTATCTTGTACATACATGTATATCATTTGAATGAATGAATAAATGAATAAATGAATAAATGAATAAATGAATAAATGAATGAATGAATGAATGAATGAATGAATGAATGAATGAATGAATGAATGAATGAATGAATGAATGAATGAATGAATTAGGCCTAATAAAGAACCTGTGAATGGTCAAACGAGTCAAATAATGAAAGAATATGAATGAATGAATAAATGAATGAATGAATGAATGAATGAATAAATGAATGAATGAATGAATGAATGAATGAATGAATGAATGAATGAATGAATGAATGAATAAATGAATGAAACCTTGATGACAGAGTGGTGGACCCTCGAGCTTTGGCGTGACAGGGGGATACCATTAACCACTTGAATAGAGCCCCGTCCAGTAAAAAACGCATTTGTGTGGCATCAATGGAAATAAAATAACAGTGATAACAAAACGAAATTAGACAATGTCCATGGATTTATAGACCATGTAGAACAGTAAATAATAAATGGACTTACCCGAGTGTGAACTTGAACATTGTGTGAGCTTTGTAGTCTTTGTCAGCTGGTCAGTGTCTCACCCTGCGGTGCGGTTGATTCTTACTGGATCTGAGCACACACATGTGATAATACGATCTGATCCATATCTACTGAGTGGGATCATATAACAACAAAAGCAGCAGCGGAACCACCACCAGCAGCAGCAACAGCCGCGGCGACAGTAGCAACAACAACTGCGGTAGCAACAACAGCAGCATTATTAACGACAACAGCAGCATTATTAACAAATTACAGCAGCTTAAGTGAAACCGACAAAAACAGAGTATTGGGATTTATTGACAATTTGAGGGTGCTTAATCCAAAAACATCAGCAAAATCAGATGATAAAACATTAAACAGAAAGTAAAATGGCCTCCATTAAAATATTAAAATATGTGAGATGTCATATAACTATATTAATTCTACATTGGTGAGTAATTTAAAATATCTATGTGTCAAAAACAAATAGAATTGCAGTGGACAAGACATTTATGAAATGAATTGCATTGTATGACCATTAATTTGATTGTTCACACAAATAAAATGATCACCACGACATATTTAACATTTAAAATAATCTATTTGTTGATTGGACGGTGGTGAATGACCCGTTTCATTCATCTACAGGTTGTCGATCAAATGTTTCTATATATCGTGTCATTCTTGTATCAGGTATGTCAAATACAGCCCCTCAACATGCTTTTTTGTAGGGAGATGCGTTTTCTCATGAGATTTCATAAATTACACGGCGAATAAATGTAGGCCTCAATCAGCAAACATATGCCAAATGACATAAGAAACCGTATATTAACCCCTTAACCGCCGGTGCCGCATATATTTAGATTTTCATGTTTTTATTAGGACATTAAGTACCACCTTTTAAACATGATAAAATTAAAATGTGACATCAATCAGCAATATTTGAAAACAGTTGACCCCCATTTTGTCAAATCTGTATAATTTTCACTCACTTGAAGTTGTGGATCGCGTCAGCGAGACACAACTTTAAGTGGGAGAAAATTCAGATTGAATAATTTGGCGGTTAAAGGGTTAAACCTTGAAGCGCTGAAATATTTTGATATAAACTAAGATATCAAGGGGTTTTTGTCATCATAAATGTCTTAGATCGCTCTTTCCACTTGATTTGAATACCTATGTTATGGGTCTACGGCCATTATTATTTTGTAATTCTGACAGTGTGGGGATCGTCGCCTTTAGACGTCAGAATCTGAGAGGGTTAATCAATAATATCACAATGTAGACGAGTTGACATTTTCAACTTGTTTGATTAACAACATACCTCTGCAGCCTACGCTTTGTGTAGTCCTGAGAACTAAGCTAAATCCATATACTGCTGCACCCCCCCCCCTCTCACCCAATTTTTTTTTAAATTTTTTTGTAATTATTACCAGAGTCATATTAGTGTTTTCTTTTGTCGTGTTTTCAAGGTTCTTGACAATTTCATAGAAATTTGCCAATACACTTTTCAATGTGTCTATAATTGTGTCAACATTGCAGACATAAATCGCATCTAAAACTGTCATTTAAAGTACAAATAAAAAGCTCAAAAAAGTCGTCCTACCACATTGAGCTTATTTGTATTTTTTTGATGTATTTTATGGTATAAATAATAATAATAATTCTTCTATGCGTTTTGTCGGCTACAAATGGACAAATACTACTTTTCTAGTTTCTGTGGAGGCACTATGGCCCACAACAGAAATACTCTTCGCGGGGAGTTTCAGACACTTTTTGAAAGGGGTAATGTTTTGAAAATAAAAGCTGGTAAACCAAAGAAACAGAAAATACCATAACAACTATGTGCTTCTAGGGGTGCAGCAAAATCCTTTTTTTTAGAATCAGCCTCAAAACCAGTACATTGTCTTGTAGTAATGTTTATCACTATATTCACTTCAGTATAAATAGGCGAGGCACACACATGTAGTAAAATAGGTGAGGCGGGCATTAAAGACATGCGCGAAGACCATTTTTGCAAACATGTATGAGCTGTGGATGGTGTTCTTGGAGACTAACGATGGACAGTAACGGGTGCTGATGTCCCTCCAGCCGGCGACGACAGTGAGTGGGAACCCAGCAAACACGACACATCTACCTTATGTTTGACCAATGTTGGGCCAGCGTCGTAGACGGTGGGTCAACATTGGTCAAACATAAGGTAGATGTGTAGTGTTTGCTGGGAAGGCGAAGATTGCTATTCTTACTAACAGTACATCATGTACGATAATGGGGATCTATGGGATATTCATTGGAGTAGTAATGACAGCCCACACAGACCATCTTATGACATCTGTGTGGCCAAACTCATAAAACACGAGAAGATCATCCAACACCAATGCTTGGTGTTTGCCCATCGTCTAGGACGCTGGCCCAGCATCAAAATATCGAATTAACCATTCACTATTATGTAATATTGTAATCACCACCATCTTGTAGGCTTATTTGTTGATGTCAGCGCTTTCAACGTCAAATCATTATGCAGCCCTATACAGGTCATGTGTATGCGATTAATCAGTTTTGACGTACCTTCGTCCAAACAATTGTTTTTCAAGTGAATACTTTCTTATATTTATTATTCTACGACCATTTTTTGCGCATCTATTTCTCATCGAATTTTGACGTGAGCGACTTGAAATCTGACCAAAATGGTCTTTGGGTAGTCAGGTAATGTGCTATAGCTTTTGTAAGCGATTCGACCAATAGCGTCTCTGTACGGCGGGGTTCAGGGTGACAAAAACCTCACTGACACACATTACAAAAACTTTAAACTGTCATATCTCGAAAACGGTGCGTTTGAGACTAAAAAGGGGCGACATTTCGGTCCTCGGCTTAGTAGACCTACAGTACTAGAAAACAACGGCGTGCCCTCTTCATGATGGTATATTTTTTTCTTAAAATGGTCATATCTCGGAAACTGGGCGTCTTTCTATCCCCTGGACCACAGTTTTGAACCTATTGACTCTATATTCGGTCAGATTGATCGTTGGGTTCAGGCTACGTAGGTACCTTTTTTGTAACTTTATCTGTGATATTGACAGAGCTATGGCCTTTTAAAGTTTAAAAAAAAGACGATTACGAAATAATATCTCCTACGTTCGAGATAGGAAAATGGGAGTATGATTTTTGGAAAGCTCGCGAAAAAGTAGATAGGGAATGTGTGCTCATATTTCTCATACCGGTCATATTTTGACCTAAAAATATGATTTTAGTGGCTAATTATACATTTTTATAGCCCAGTAGTTTTGATTGCTAACTAATAATAGTATTTGTAATGTTTCTGTAAAATTAAAGATAGCCTCCAAAACATAAAACCCAGAATTAATAGATTTAAAGTTAATATACCCTCAGGATCTTTCATGGGAGGTATAATTTTGTGTAGGGGCCTCCTCTGGGTAAGAATCAGCCTGTTAACACGTGATCTGTAGTGACAAAATTCTCAATATGGCCGATTTTCAATATGGCCACCATCAAAAAAACGAAATCTCCTGAAATACTTAATAATTATTGAGCGTACACAAAAGTAATATTATTTGGCAATCAAACGTAGTGTTAATTTATTCGTTGCTTATGAAAACGTATGATTAATTATGCATTTCATATTTCTCTGGCGGCTGGTTTGACGGTCATATTGTATTTTTGGCTCTATCAACTTCAATGTGGATTTTTCAGAGGGATGGCCACCCTAAAAGTCATTTATTAGGTCCATGTTAGTATAGAAACACCACCCCTTTACATCAAATGTTGTCCACCTTAGATATTATGGCTCCTGAAGTACCTACTAATTATCACACACCAAATACAAAACGCTTGTCAAACACTGAATCTCATTATTGTCAAATGAACAAAACACTGGCACACATTGATTTAACATTGGACTAACTTCCCTTGTCGTTTGTTGTGCAATGTTTTTTTTTTAAATGAGCAGAAATTGATAAAGACAAATACGTGAAATTCTGTCCTCTAAGAGTTGTATACGCGATATTATTCAATCAATAGGATGTGTGCTATTTTTATAATGGTAGTATTTTAAAAATAGTTTGTAGACTGGCTCAACAATTTCTTTTTAAAAAGATGATCTTGTGACAGGCTGATCCACTTCTTCATTGATTGAGGGTATGGTTCGAAATTGCAAAGAAAAAACATTGCCTATTATACACTATGTAACAAAACCATGTCAAGAAGATTCTACATTAATAACGGACGAAAGCATCAGCGATTTCTATACAAAATAATTAGCCGTTTCAGCTTCATTATCAGTGGCAACAGCAGCAGTTCCAACGAAAAAAACAACGACATGCAGGAACGCTGTGTGACTCAGTAGGCTTACCATGCAGGAGCAATAATAGAAAGAACAATGGAAATAGCAGAAGCAATGTCGGCGTCCAAACAACAGAAAAAAAACAGCTATTGTGTGCCATCAACAACAACAGCTATTGTCTTTTGTCAATTTGCGAACCATTCTCATCTGGTCATCACCATTTTTGAAAATCGTTTCATGCGGTCAATTTCATGGAAAGATAACGCATAGGCCTACGATTAGAGCATTTCCTAAATTCATTTTTGCCAACATCACCTTTTTAGCTTGCAAATAAAATACAGTAACTCTATGTCTGTTTTCAATAATGTGCCAAGGTGGCTTGAAACAACGCAGTTAGGAGGCGCCACCTTCTTCCAATTTCCTCGACAAGACATGTTTACTTGTAGGATTAGTGAAGGGGATCTTAGTGGCACACAAATAGGTGGGTAAACAATAATCTAGTTACGCGTGAGAGACTAAGTGAAACTGTGAGGAAGACGACAAACAATTAATAAACAAAGGACAAAGTAATGGAATAAAGTTAATTAATGAACAAAAATAACTGAATAGAATAGGGCTTGATAAAGAACATCGATGAACGTATAAATATGTTAGAAACTTGATCAGGCAGAAGATCAGGATCAGTATTAAAGAGAACTAGCATAATGTAGCAACTGTCCGATACATGATGCTAGCTACAACCTACATTTGTGAAACATTTATACAATGTTGGACCAACGTCGAAGACGCTAGGCCGACATTGTGTAAATGTTTCTGAAATGTGTTGTGCTTGCTGGGAAGCACGGTGTCGCCTCGGATTAAACATCTCCACATATCGACTTGTTTGACAAGACTGACAGTGTGAGCATGCGCACAGCGTGTCTTCACAGCGGGAATATATTAGTCAATCCACAACACTTGCATATTATTCAAGCTTAAAATCACTAAGTTTAATGCATTGCTTTGTTGGTAAAATAATGAATGTACTTTACATAAATCAGAAGTGAATTTTGTCAGCAAATATATTAGGGTGTATGATTCATTATACCATGTGGTGGTCGCTTACATACCGTTCAATGTAGCTAAATAATAATATAGCTAAATAAAACATTCCCTACATGCAGATCGCTTATTTACTTAATTGTATGCAATTAATTTCAAATAATATATATAAATATAGGTCAACATAGCACTTTTTGTCTCATTCTAATAGTAAAACATGGGCGGGGTGTCTTATTTTTTCCAGACATCGTGCTAATAACATTTTCTTCTTCACTAGCTGCCATAGAAATCAAAGGATTATATAAAGATTAAAGTGTTTCGAGACCTCGCGCTAAATATTTTTCTCGCTAGTTGACATAGAGATTAAAGAGTTGTATGAAGATTAAAGTGATATTAAACCTTCTGTTAACATTTTATTTTTTTTAGTTGCCCCAGAAGTAAAAGGTCATACATATGAAGCTTAAAGTGTCTCTAAAAATTGTCCCAATGCCATGTGATGTAAATATAAAATATAATTTATTGTTAGCATTGGAAGTTAACCGGTAAATTGAGGGGGTGAATTGAAACTAGTTTCAGATTACCCCAGGAGGTAACCTGAACAGGGGGTAATCTGAAACTGCTACATCGGAACACATTGATTTTACAGACAAAAATACCAACAATATATACTCTGCCCCCGATATATCTCTGGACCTGCAATAGTGGGACATTTTTTGCCCCGAGATATCTCGGGACCTGCACTAAAAGGGTTAATTTAGCAACGACTTGCCAATGGCTTGTCAGGATATAATTATACAGGAAAGTTATATTAAGTTCCCCTTGCGTTCGGTATCACTACACTGTGGCGAAGGGGTGTCTAATTTGACAACGAGTTTCCAAGGTCTTACCAGTGTGTTGGCGTGCTTATCATGCTTATGGTAGTCAGATATATAATCATTGCACTCCTTGTGCGCCTCTCAAGGAACAGCCCAGGATATACTGTGGCGGAGGAGATGCCTAATCTGATCACTCGTAAACATACCCTACTAGTAGACATGCTATTTAGGGCTCTTAAATGGCCAACTACTGCACTTTTTAGGGCAAGCATGCCAATTGGTATGGATGATCCTTAGGTCCAAACAAAACATTTTTTCCAAAGAGACAAGTTGCATCCATATCTAATTGTATTAGCCAGCTCGGTGAAAACAAAGGAGGTCGAGGTCATTGAGTTTCACAGAATTAGTTAAACATACAGTCGCCACCTTTACCTTTAAAATCTGCAGAACTACCATAAATTATGTTATTTTACTGTAAAATTTAGATCATTTATAAGTTTTGTATCAGTTCACATGGAAACACAAATAACATCATCATTTCAACTAATTCAAGGACATGATATTAATTTCTGATGTTACTTCATGATTTAATGAACATCGTAACCTAAAAATACAAGATGGCGGCTGAATTGCCACCATCTTCAACGTTTTAAAGATTGCACATTTGGAAACAATGGAGCTGCATACATGTTTCTCATATTGATTTGGATATATATCAAGTGGGAAATATATTTGTAAGACTAGAATGGCCATTTAATTTTGTTACTGCTATATATAAAAACAAAAAAAGTCATTATAACATTGGAAAGTACATTGCAGATGTTTTACTATATTGTACAAAATGAAAACAACTAAACTGTCATATATCACTTTTCAGTAGCAAAAAAATGTTCATTCAATTTGGGTATAAATGTAAGCATTTCCTTTACACCCGCAATTAGAAATGCTCGCTTTGGTGAAACCTTTACAGGATGACTTACAGTATCTTGTGTTGGGAACGTACAGTTTTCACTCCACTCATAAAAAATAAAAAATGGTGACCTCGGCCCACTTTGGTGACCTCGGTCCAGTGACCTCGGCCCATTTTTATACATCTTTGCCTTATCAGTCACAGAAGGATTGCTATATGCTATAATAATTTGACAGTATTAAAACGATGAATGATATTCAATTTGCTGGCGAACATGTATATTTTTACATCTCTCATAATAAAGTAACAAGTTTTACGATTAGCATTATATATTGTTGGATATTTACTGGCTGACCCCTTTTTTTTTATGCCAACAGACGAGCAAACATGTATATATTTAAAACCGAATCTGCTGTAATTGTATTTCATTCGCTTGTAGAATAAGTCTTTAGTCTTTTTAGAGTGGTCTTCAAAGGGTGTGTTTCTACAAAAAGATTGTTTTTACTATGTACTATTTAATTACGATTAGGTTGTTATTTAATTAGGTTGTTGCTATTATATATTATGTTTCTGAACCTAAAATAAAAAATATAACGTAAATACAATTTAAAAAGAAATATGTTGCAGGAATATCTATATATACTTACATATTCTGCTTTTACAAAGGTAGCAGTTGGTTCAATTATTACGATTTGTCATTTTCCAGACCTCGCGATAAAAGTGAGGCGTGTCAATAAACTATATTAAACGTAATATGGGAATATTTTAATGTTTATTTATATAAAGATAGGGACAAAATTTAATGTCGGACATGCATGTCCAAAGTAAGAAATACGGGAATAACTGATAAATGGGGCTTTCGGCACACTTGCTACGTTGCCACTGCAGCCCAAAATTTAAACGACTTCCACAATTCTAGTGTATGGACATGTTCACATCTTATGGCCATATTAAAAAGCCTAAATAAAAATAATGATTTTTTATGATTTTAGCCTGATTGTGTCACTCGTACCAAACTATAGTTCAATTATAGTAGTAAATATTACTTTCCTGGACTTCCACATTTCCATGCAATTAATTAGTGTGACCGGTTTGTTCCATAACTTCTATGAAATTTAATTTACAGGAATAGATCAAAATAAAGAAATGATATGTATTTTATGTACTTAGTCAAATAATATATCTTTTTTGAAAATATTTATATAACATATAATTCATTAATATGTTTAATAAACACTTTAATCCCGTTTATTTGTGATTAGCTCCGTTACGAAGGTGTTAACCACCAAAACAGCGTCTCCAGGCATTACCTGCTGATTTACCCTAGCTGTTATACATTTGATCTGAAACATTACAACCAAATTGTGTGTACTTAGCCGTTAAGACATAATCGCGACAATTGACACGCGGCAGGACTAATAGGGTCAATAGGATTAGCCGTCGTCCTTTGTCTCCCCGACAACTTTTACCGTTATGACGTTACGCAATCGTGATTTAGGCCTGCGGGAAAGTGGGGTGGCATCGACCATATTAAGGGTGACGGTGGTAGGAAAAATATTATTATGTATCAGATTCAGATTTGACTTAATACTGTGGGCTAGCCATGCTATGTAGTTTGGGTATCAGATCGTCTTATCCATTAGGCTACTTGTCATTATTATTCATTCATTTGTTCGAGAATTTATATTAAAAATTGCTTGTCTCCTTCAATTTACTTTACATCACTACTCCATTTATGTAATGTTTATTCACTTTTATTTCATTATATTGTGATATATTTTACTTCCGTGTGCTGGCCTAATACATTTTAGCGCATTTCGAGTCAGGGCGTGAGCGCCAATTTATATGCTAACGCCATATATTTTTCACCACGGGGTTTAAGGGTGCCGTAATGTAATCTTGGTGATTTTCAGGCTGAAGTCCTCTTCACTCTGCCATGTGATTTGCGGCTCTGCGTGTATTAAGACTGGACTGCTGCAGATGGCTAAAGTCTGAATGGGTATAAGGCCTAGGATTAAATAATAATAATAACAACATAAAAAATACATTTGTAGCTGGTACAGAAAAATATCAATAGTTTAATTCCACAAACATTTATAGCATAATAAAAAGTAGCAATCGAGGGATGTGTTAATATGCTTTTGCCTAACAATAGCATTATCTGTTACGCAAGAGAAAATCATTTGAATTTATAGTGAAACTCGAAACATACATACATTTTTATACCTTCTCGTCTTTAAATTCCATTATTGGACCTTAAAAAATACATACATAAAATATTTTCAAAGTGGCGATCTCGGCCCACTTTGGTGACCTCGGCCCAGTCACCTCGGCCCACTTTAGTGACCTCGGCCCAGTAACACTGCCTCATAAAAGTGGGCCGAGGTCACTTAGACCACCTTGGGCCGAAGTCACCAAAGTGGGCCGAGGTCACAGAGATGTGGGCCGAGGTCACCTGGTCCGATATGGTCGTGGGCCGAGATCGCCAGTACCCATTGACGAGGGGTCGTAGTTTATGCTATCAATCACTCTTGTGGCGAATTTTTCTCTAATCGCTTGGGCGGGTGTACCTCAACAATTTTCTCCCATAAAGTAATGACTGAGATGATCTGTACTCAGACGACGCAAGTGGTCATAAGAGATGCCTAGCCCATGCTCAGCCAGCATATTTATCAATGATTCATTTCCCTGTTCTCATTATGAACTTTCCTTATGCAGAATGATTTGATCAATGGAAAAATCTATTGTTAACGATACTTTTGGAGGGTGCTCGGCCAATGCCCTGACCATCTAGCAGCATGCGAAGAGTTTCAGTATTTACTGTGTGATGACTAGCTACTGCATGTATATGATTCTGAATCACTGGTAAATGAGCCTGAAAACAGTTGTCTCCTAGGCTATCAAGAGTTAACTGTCGCAGTATCTTAGCAGCTTGTGCTTGGATCTTCACATCTGCTTTTCGGTTATTTTACTTTTTCTTGAGATCTTCAACTGCCTCTCTTTCTTGTGCATCAGTTGCCAACGTCCTGTTCAAATATGTAGCCTATATCTGTGATATCAGGGATTCTGCGGAGAACTTCTTTCCCTATATGGTAAGTGTGACCAAGGGATTCCTGTCATTTATTGCACATAAGTGTCAGATCAGCCATGATCAGAACAGCACCAGACCCCATGTGACCTTCCACATATAATAGTCGATCACCTCATTGAAGGCATGTTCTTTGATTAAATACCTTGATGGCATGTCCCTCATAGAGGTCACGGTCAGCTGCATCATCCTGAAAGGCTTTCGTTGGTGCTCATTCAGGTAAAATATGTGATACCCCCTTTGGGCAAAACAGTTTTCATATGTCTGAATCACCAATTTTGTCAGCAGCACCTGTTACGTTTTCATTTAGATGTAATAAACAGGTTTTCGATCAGTTCTTCTTATCACAAGAAGGTGTCTTTCATAAATAGCAAATTACTGTTTGTTGGGCAATAAATTAACTCTACTTCCTCATGATGCTCCTGAACGGGTCTTCACATAATGGGTATGGATTTGTGTTTCACTGTAGCCCTTTCAACCTTTTGTTTGGTTATTCCCCTTCTTCTGTGTTATTTTTTACATACATTGTGTTCAATCAGTAGTTGTACTCTACCACCACCATCTACAGAGTTCGTTGCTTGGCAGCTCATCTAAGTCATTTAGCTATGCAATATTGCTCATCATCTCTTGCAATGACTTGTGGATCAACACGCAATTTAATAGATTCTGATGGTTTGACAGTTGCTCATTTTTGTCAGACTGACATATATGGCAAAAGTCACGATCAATGCAATGTACCATAGAAATCTTTTTCTGTCATCTTGAATAAATGCATCCAAAATAGTAGGCAAATGATAACATTTAGTTTAACAGTCTAACATAATAGGCATACCAAGATGGTATGAAGTAGCCATATTGTATTACAAAAAGTCACAAAAGCAAAATTAGAAATCATCAACGATTTGTCAATTTTAAAAAAGACCGTATTGCATTTGTAACCATGTTACTGTTGGTATGAATGAATTAGTAATTGCAAATGGTGACCTACATTTATTATATAATGCACAGTTGTAGTTTTAAAAGTAAACAAATAGGACAAAATATAGCAAACCAGCCTAACATTATGGCAAGAAATAGGTTTCCCACTAAGGGAAGTAGTTCAACCAATGAATCAAAGTATTTAGCATAGTCTGTATAAAACATAATATATGGGTACCTAATATTAGATTAGACGGTCTATGTGTTCCCTACATTTTAAAATGATATACAAAAATATATTTCCCACTGTCAAATTAGCCCAAATCTATATTTCTCATAATGTTTTTGGGTGAATCTGTGTAAAAAACTATAAAAAAAACATTTCAAAATACCGGGGGTACTTTGAAACTAGTTTTAACGTACCCCCCCCCCCCCCGGTACGCTGAACCTAGTTTCAACGTACCCTCGGGGGTAATCTGTAACTACGGGAGCTAACTTGAATATGGCCTTTTTCTAGTTTCAGCTTACCAAGGGGTACGTTAAAACTAGTTGCATCGTTCTCCCCGGTAACCTGAAACTAGTTTCAACGTACCCTCGGTATGCTGAAAAGGGGGTACGTTGAAACTGTGACACCGGAGACGAACTATAATATACTTATGGTAATATAGAAGTGCTTTGCTCCTCCATATTTCCATCAACTCTTCCGTCGGGACGACGGAAATAAATAACTCCTTTTAATTCATTCATTGTAGTCTAGACATTCACTAGTGCACACGATCCCCAAGCGGAGTACGACGACCTAACGCCATGCGGCTTGGCCCTGCAGTCGAGACGGAGCATCTGTTCGACTCAGTGGCTGCGAGATAAGTGAAACACGCTCGGTTGGGCGCGCGCTCAGTTGGACGCGCGCTCGGTTGGCGGCAGAGGCTATTCAGAACGAGGCTGCGCGGGCACGGCCACTCCTCAGAGGTCGTAAACCCGAGCAGTCCCGAACGAATGAGACGCTATCCCCACATTACCCCCAGGTTAAGTGAAAACGTATGAACCACACCAACTTGTGGGTACAGCGTCGGTTCGTCGTTCCGTTTGGGAAATGCACAAAACCAAAATACAGTAACCAAACAGTAAAACAGTCAGGTGTGAAAATACAGCGTGGGTGGTTGGTAAACGTTGCAGGCGCAGCATAATGAATTAAAATTTAATGATTATATCCTAGTTCCGATCCCCTTAACACCATTGTTCCAATCCTCTTAACACCATTGTTCCAATCCTCTTAACACCAGTGTTCCTTGACTTTAGGTATCATGCTGCTACGCTACGGGTAACGGCCAACCTATGTGAATCTAATTAATACATTCAATAGTAAGTAAGAATATTACTTCTGTAGGTAATTTAATTCAGTTACATTTCACATTGTTATTAAAATTATGCCAGGCCTAATTATGATTATTACAGTTTGTGTAGATGGTCCCGCAGTAGATGTCGTTAGGCGCCACTAAGGCATGGACCATCTGCACGAAGCGTGCGGGAGTATGGATTTTTCGTCCAACTCTAGTCTGTTCTACGGTTGCGTTCGATACAATTTTGTCGCCATCGGCGATGTTCGAACTATTTCTAACATTCGATGTTTTGGTCGTGTCGGTTGTGTTAGGGGTTATACCCCGTAAGTGTAAGGGTAAACATGAATACGTTCGCAAACCGCCTTCATTCCCGTTAGCGCTGGAAACGTCGGAGGTTTGCGAATGCGGCGCTACATAATGTGTGATCTGCTTAGGCTAAGTTACTCTGTGAGCTTGATGCTGTGTGGCCAGATTCTTACCAATTTTAGTCGCTGCAGACTGTGTCTGTTTATTCGCTGTCGATTTAGCTCTCGTTCTGTCGGAATTCTGAGTGAGAGCACTACTGGGTTTTATTTGGTCCTTCGGTATCCCTCTAACCATCTCAGTAGTCTTCGAATTCGTCGTTTTCGGTTGCGTTTTACGCTGTGTGACTGTACCTGTTCCAGGCTCGCATTCGAAGTTTGCAGGTTTAAGTCGGGTCATGGGAGACCATTTCCACCTTGCCTTTTATCAGGATTTTTATGACTCTACCGCTCCTTACAATGACCTTATACGGGCCGTCGTAAGGGGCGGTTAGAGGTGGTACAATTTCGACTCTCCGCAAAAATACATGTGAGCATGTGTCGATTTCCTTATTTTGGAAAATGTTTTTCTGAGGTGTGTCGCGCGGTGGGCACAAACGGAGACGCGACATGGCTACGCGTAGCTTATCAGAATAGTTATCTAAATCTGTATGTGCGTCGACAATGTACTTCTGTGTAAATTCACCTGGTAGTCTGAGTGTCGTACCATAAATAATTTCGGCAGCTGACCTACTCAATGACTCTTTAACGGCGGAATAAGCACCTAGTAATACAGCAGGTAGTGTTGTTGTCATGGATTCGGTGACTCGTGTGCCATAATGGCTGCTTTTAGCTGACGGTGGAAACGCTCGACCATGCCATTCGATTGGGAGTGGTAGGTCATGGTGCGATTTCTTACTATCCCGAATTGGTTACATAAACCATCCCATAATTTTGATTCGAACTGGGCGCCTCTATCGGTGGTGATAATGGCGGGAGTGCCAGAGTGTGCTATCCACCCACTGAAAAAAGCATCGGCAACCGTCTCAACTCGAATATCCACTAGCGGTATGGCTTCCGGCCAGCATGTGAAACGATCGACACAAGTCATTAGATATCTGAAACCGTCGGCGTACGGTAGGGGTCCGACTATATCGATGGCGAGATATTTTGGCGGTCTGACAACCTTTGCAAGAACGGCACCATTTAGCAATATCTATGTTCATTCCGTGCCAGACGAATCTTGTATTTATCAGCGGCTTAGTAGCCCTATGCGATGGATGTCCTAATCCGTGTAAAGTCGAAAAAACCTGTTTTCGAAATTTTGCTGTAATATACGGCCGAATGTGTCCTGTTGACACATCGCACCAAATCAAATTGTTATCAAATGATTTGAGTAATTGAAAATTCATTGTAGACGACGTTGAATGTCGCAACCGCGTAAATTCTGTGTCCAAGGCCTGATCTGCACTTTATTCTTTGTAATTAAAAGTTGATGTACTGTCTATGAAGGACACAGACGGTCCTGACAAAGCGTCGGCGACGAAATTTGTCTCTCCTTCCACATATCTCATGTCTGTGGTGAACTCGGCAATAAAAGCCAACTGTCGTGATTTAGTTTTTTACTGACAAATGAAAGTGGCTGCCAGACATTATTGATGTACTGTTGCAAAACGCCACCTACGGCGAAATCACTAGCGTCACACGTGATATTCAATGGGGCAGAGTGGTCTGGGTGTACCAAGAGGGTTGCGTTAGCAAGCATTTGCTTAGACTCGATGAACGCCAAATATGCGCTTTTATTCCACTTCAAGTCGAAATTAGACTTAGGTGACAATCTTGTATGACCTTCGTTAACTGCAGTCAGTAATTTATCTAACGGCGTCAACTTATTCGCGCAATGTGGTATGGATCTATGGTAATAGTTTACCATTCCTAAATATTGACGCAACGCTCGTTGCTTTTCGGGTCAAATGAAATTAACTATTGCCACTGGGTAATGGTGAAATGCCTTCTGAGCAAACGTGATGTCCTAAAAAGCTTTATTCGGTAGTACCGAACTGACATTTCTCTGGGCCGAAGATAATGCCGTATTCGGCTAATCGGGTAAAAAGAATTTTCAAATGTTTCTTATGGGTAGGATGGTCGAGGCTTGTGACTAACAAATCGTCCAAATATACGAACACGAAATCCAATCCGCGTGTAACGTGATCTATAAAACGTTGGAAGGTGTCCTAGTGAAATTGAACAGACCGAAAGGTGTGGTAACCGCTGTTTTATGTACATCGGATGGTTCAACCGGTATCTGATAATATGCCCATACCAAGTCTATCTTGGAAAAACCTTTCGACCCTGCTAAACGTTGAGTGAAATCTTGTATATGAGGAATCGGATATCTATCCAGTACTGTCTGAGCGTTCAAACTTCTGTAATCTCCACACGGTCTCCAGTCGCCGTTTTTCTTAGGCACCATATGAAGCGCTAATGACCACTCACTGTCGCTGGGTTCGATAACGCCTAACTTTATCATATCATCGAACTCGCGTTTCGCAGTGACTAGTTTATCAGGTGCTAATCGTCGTGGGCGCGCGAATACGGGGTGTCCTTTGGTCACTATTTTATGTGTAATACCGTGTTTTACTGGCTCGCCCTATGTCGTAGGACGAGTCAGCTCCGGAAACTGACCTAGTAATTTTGTGTAGTCATTATGAACGGTGTCGGCTCCATTCAGTAATAAGGGTTTGATAGATAATAAAGTAGCTAGTATAGCTAAACCAGTTCGCATAAACCAGTTCGACTTTTTAAGTCCACCAGTAGGGTGTAATGTATAAGAAAATCTGCTCCTATAATTGGTTGTTTAATGTCCGCTATTATGAATGTCCAAGCGTAATCTCGCTTGAGACCAACGTCGATGACGCTTCTACTAGTACCGTAGGTATTGAAAGTAGTGTTATTAGCTGCAACTAGGGGCAGGCAGGTAGCGTCTGGAGTCCTGTTAGCGCAAGACTTGGCTAAAACGCTGACTGCTGCGCCCGTGTCAATTAGATATTTGCACTTATTGTGTTTGTCTGCGACGTATAATAACTTAGAGGAAGATAATCTGGGAAGGGGAGCTTCCGCAGAGCCATGTCGCACCTCGGTTATTTTGCCAGATGCAAGAGTCGCCACCTTGCTCTGGCCGACTAGTTTAAAGAAAAGGCGCAAGGTTCTCTGCAAGTGCGTGCTTTGTCACAGAATGTTTGATGATAATAGCAGACAGGTGCATCAGCTGTGTCGATCGGTTGAACAGCATTATTTTGCTGTATATGCAGCGGCGTTGCGTTAGGACGACTATCTTGTTAATTGTTCGCAAAAACACCTTGTCTAGTAACATTTTGGTTATTAGGCACAAACGGTTTGGCTTGTACATTAGGTACGAGCGGTGTCTTGGTGGCACGATTCTCGGCTGTTTGTGAGCGTTCTTAGGTCTTCTTCTTTGCTGCTGTGGCTGTGGCTGTCTCTAATTTTTTAAGCCTGCGAGACAGGTCTTCCAACAGTCCAACTAACTTCCCGCTCTCGCTGACTTGTATTTCAGCAACCCCTGCTTAGCTTCGTCGACGTCGTTTTCTGCAGCGACGGCACGGTCGGCTAACATGGCCAAACTTTCCAAAGTCTGGCTGTGTAGCTAAATGAGCACGTGGTGAAGTGGGCATCTGTCGAATGAAGGCCTGACGGATGACTGCTTTTCCCCACCACTGCTTTGGTTCCGAACCCAGCTGTCTTCTGTAGCCGTCTGAGGAATCGAGACGGTATGTCAGATCCCAGTTTTTCTCCTGAAATCACTTTATTGACTCTCTCTGGTGTAGTCAAACCTCTTCGTTCGATCAAAATCCCCCTTCAAATTCTCATATTTGTGTGTGAGGAAAGGCTGAAGTAACACGTCTCTGACATCAGATGCTACCTCACCAGAGAGCACAGCACAGGTAATCTATAGCGTTCGTCATCTTCCATAATCTGATGTAAATCGAATTGTGTTTCAATTTGGTTAAACCACAACTCCACGTCTGTTGAGTAAAAAGTGGCCATTTTAAACTTTGGGAGATTCGTTGATCGCCGTTGTGGCTGACATCGAACTGGCAAAGGGCTTCTTGAGGATTCACTCCTTGAAAAATCTCTCCGACGTCAGTGTATCTCAACTCGGCTGTGTTCTCATCGATCACAGGAAAATACGAGTTCTTATGACGAGCCCCTTGTCCGTCGAAGGGTGATGACACGAAACCTTCGCTGTCTCCCTTGGTAGCCATTTTGAAGTGTTTCTTTATTGAAATTATTTTAAAAATGAAACGTTTGAGTTTGCTGGCCTATTGGCTACTATGCATCACTCGAACGGTTGTCGAAATGGTATGCATTTAAAACATACCAACTATTTGGTCGTCGCACTACGCGTGGAGAACTGTGTGCACAGTTGTCTAATTTGAGAGAAAGTCTAGATGTGTGATGGATCTATGTATGAAAATTGTCCATGTTAGTTCGCCGGTTATAGAGTGCAGGGGTTGCTGAAATATCTGAAAAATCTGTATGCAAAAGTTGTGCGGGGTAGGGGTCATGCTATTTCATTTAACAATATAAATTGGGATGATTGTGGGTCGTGAACTGTATGCAAAAATGCCAGAATAAATGCTAGAATGCTATTCTAAGCTATAGGATAATAGTATTTAGTATATCAAAATAATCACCATAGCGCAACTGTCAAGTCGTAAATCCAGAGTGAATAAGTAAAAATTAAAGTCTGCCCATCATGAGAAAATTTCGTTCTCGAGGTGATAGGCTGAGTGCGACCGTAATATTCATCTACAGTTCGACTTAATTTTTAGAATTATTTGTTGTAATTCTTGACTGACAGTAGTCTATAAGGACTGCATAGTATTAAATTATTGACGAATATTTCTCATACTAAACATTTTTTTTTTATATTTAAAAATATCCACCATGATAATTATTCTTAGTGACGTCAAAATCGGTCGCTCGCTTTGATTTGCATCGGCGCGTGTAGGCTAGTGCCCGTCGATGTAGACTGTACGATTGTGTGGTGTGCGTGGTGTATGTGTGGCGGCACGCTGCTGCGCCTCTGTCGCGGCGGTGAGCGCTTCGGTTATCGTGCACCGTGTGCATATGACTGTTCAGCTTTCCGCATCACCTCAACTCATTAGCATATTCAGCAGCTAAGTGTGTCGCTGGCGGTAGGCGCATGGCTTAGCCTATTTCAACTCTGACCTGTCGGAAAGCATGTCAGGCACGAAAGTATGGAAAAATAGACTATCAAATCTTCAGGCACAAATTATCACACGACGTGTGACATAATGTGCGATATCTAAAACACATACTAAAATGAATTCAATCTTGCTTTCAGAACTGAAAAAGATATTTTAAAAATAAATGATATTGTTTAGAGTCTATTTCCAGACGCTGTTGCCGGCCTATTTGGCCTTGAGCTGTGAAGGGTGTGTACCGTTCACGCCGCTGATTCAAGATGGTGGCTTAATTTATGCTAATTATGATGAGCTGAGGTGATGAGGTGATTTTCGCAGTGCTTGTCGGGTAGGCGGGAACACGTAAGGCTACGGCAGACAGATCAGCTAAATGATAGGACCAGCTGCCAAGATGGCTGCTCTTACCATTTCATAGCAAAATATATCTGCTTCCTCTGAAATAAAAATATGATTACAATCACAAAATATTGACCTACGGTCCTAACAATAATGTATTTATAGACCAAATAAGACCATTTATTCACATGTATTTCAGGCGAACAATATTAAGTGGCTCTAATCCTATTAAAAGCTAAAAGTCGATGCGATATTTTTTTGGCTCGGAAATTTATTTTTTTGACGTTTAGACAAGAAAAATTATTAGTGATATTTTCTTGAATTGGCCGAAAAAATCGAATCACGTAATTATGGTGTCAAACGATTTAAAATGAATTTAAAAATATTTCCTTTCTAGTCGCCTGAACCGGCGTAAATAGAAAAAAAAAATCTTTTCAAATTCTTACTATTTTAAGGATAAACCAATCAGTCCAATTTTACTGCGCATTCCAGCGTGTCGGCCATCTTGGAAAAGGCTGATCGCACGTGGCTGTCGTCCCAATTTATTGAAATTTTCTTCGAAAGCGCATGTACCTCTCTTCAGATAACCTTTCCAACTAACCTTACTGGCATTATTTAATAATGACCTACAAGCATCACGTAGATCTACCTTGTGAAAAAATGATGTGTCATTTTTTGAAAAAATCCCCTAATTTTAAAACTATCCTGGGCTGGCTCAAAACCAGTGGTTTTGCACCGTCGTTTGGTTGCTTTGTGAAAACAATATGCTGGCAGAAGATTGCAAGTACTTTTCGACGTCTGAGGTCACCAATATGGTAATATAGAAGTGGTGACAGTGTCAGTGACACTAAAAAATCAGACGTTGAACTTTCAAAACTGAGAGAGGGGTTCGTGTCGTGTGTCTGCAGTTGCTGACTCCAGGCTGTCAAAACAGCAAAGGGCGTATTCGATTCACTGTCGGGTCAGCAATATGGTAATATAGAAGTGATTTGCTCCTCCATATTTCCATCAACTTTTCCGTCGGGACGATGGGAATAAATAACTCCTTTTAATTCATTCTTCTGTTTATTTTCTCTTTATTGTAGTCTAGACATTCAATGGTGCACACAATCACCAAGCGGAGTACGACGACCTAACGCCATGCGGCTTGGCCCTGCAGTCGAGACGGAGCGTCCGTTCGACTCAGTGGATGAGTGAAACGCGCTCGGTAGGAAGCGCTATCGGTTGGAAGCAGAGGCTATTCAGAGCGAGGCTGCGCGGACACGGCCACTCGTCAGAGGTCGTAAACCCGAGCAGTCCCGAACGGATGAGACGCTACCCCTACATACTTTCCACTGAATATCAAACATTGAGCCTACTATTCTCTCAACAAAAAAATACAACACAGAATTTATACAGCCAACAATATATATATGTCTGCAAACAAATTTGAAAAATACAAATATGACATACAAAATACTTGTGAAAATGTCAGACAACTCCTAAACAAAGATCAGAAACAAAGTACATTACTGTGTATTTTCTATCTCTAAGAAATGGCGATTGGAAACAGACAACATATTTCTTCAATAAACAGTTTACAAATGTAGGGCCAAGTCGTTTTCAATTAATATTTCGTCCCCTTGGATATGAAAGGGTGTAACTGCCACTTGTGGCAGATACACCCTTTCATATCCAAGGGTACGATGTGTAGAGAAAATGATGAAGCAATTGAAATCTAAAAATAATCATGGCGCGGATAGATTATCCACCAGATTGCTGAATTTAATTTCGCCTGAAATAACAAATTCAATAACCCTGATCATTAACCAATTAAAACACTAGTATATTTCGCCACAACATGAACATTTATAAGTTAAATCCACTGCACAAAAATGATGACGTGAACTACATAACAAACTAAGACTTTTCTCAGCCAATAATTGTCAACCAATTGTCATAAAATTTTAAAAGCTCTATTTTTTAGCGATGGGTGGGGCGACTACCCTGAAAATATCATCAACATTGGTTCAGAATTATCTGAGGAATCGGCGAAATTCATTCACACTGGTCAATGAATTTACTGTGAATCTGACTATCGTATCGGCCAGTAGGCCCTAGATATTTCAAAATGATCACATATGCCGATGACACCACACTGTCAAGAAACTATTGACGAGTTAAACTATATAAACAACTCTTCTGAAATCTTAAAAATAGGCACATGATTGAAAGTAAATGAATCGTCACTGAAAGTGGCTTGAGAAAAAGTCCATCGAGAAACTTGAAGCTCTCCCAGCGAAAGTCATGCCTTTTGTCACAAACATCTCACGAAGCATAGCATAATCACTAACCACAACCCAGTAGTAGGGGGGCTTAATCAAATAATCGTTCACTTCGTTGCAAAAGTCTGAAATTTTTGTCACAAGCTGACATGACCTGGATATTTCAGAATCTGCCGACAGACAAGCGATCTTTTTCTTCTAGCGGCCATATTGGGCAATTTCAAAATGGCCGCCACTGAAATGCATTACACATGCTAACTTTTTAACTAATCATCACAGAACCACATGTAATACCCTTTTTCCAGGGTACTTGAGGTCGGCGATGACGATTATGACATCAGTTTCCATCAAAACTTGAAATGTCAAGGTCAAATAACAACATCAAGGTCAAAATCGTTTAGAATTTGCCTATTACTGTTTTTCTCATTGGTCGATCTTTAAAAAGCTGAATAAATTCGTATATTCCAGAATCCCGAATATTTCAGAATCTGCCGACAGACAAGCGATTTTTTTACTCTAGCGGCCATATTGGGCAATTTCAAAATGGCCGCCACTGTAATGGATTACTCATGCTACCTTTTTAGCTAATCATCAGAGAACCACATGTAGCCTGATACCTCTTTTCTGAGGTATTTGAGGTCGAGGATGACGATTATGACGTCTTTTTCGATAAAAAGTTGAAATGTCAAGGTTAAATAACAACACCAAGGTCAAAATCGTTAAAAAATTTGCGTATTACTGTTTTTCTCATAGGTCGATGTTTAAAAAGCTGAATAAATCCGTAGTTTTTAAATAATTGTATAACTTTGATAATGTTGTGAGTCAGAGATCTTAAGTAGCGTGTGTTTTGGTCAGGTGATGAAAATACAAGTAAATATGGCTTACATAGGTATTGAATTTCACAATAATACTCATCTCAAACACCAGTCCCTATTGTCACATTCACCTCCTTTGCCTCAGTGTATCGTATGATATACCCCCGTCATTGTACCCCCCACCCCACCCCCCCCCCCCCCTGTTAATCTCAGCCGCATAGATTTGCTTATGTCAAAAATTGATGATGGTAATGTGGTAAGGCCTTGATATTATAGGACTCCTGGTCTGAGATAAGAGAAACAGTTTGGATAAAGCACGTTTGTGAACTCCTAACTAAAGAGGAGATTGATAACAACATTATGACAACCTGGTTAGGTTATCATTCTCGGATGAAAGAATAAAGCTACGTCAAACCTCGAGCAGAAATTGGCATTTTACCTCTCTTTCTTGACAAATCCTTTCCTGCAGTTTCCATCAATCCTTGGTGACGTCAAGTACGTAATTTTGATAGGCGGACTTCATAATGAAAATAAAGTTCATTTTATCTGGGGCTCTGGGTGGGGAGTGGGTGATGTCTGAGGCTGGTGTGTTCACCTCTGGCAGAGCTGTATCAACGCTGGATGAGCACCATATTAAGCGCACTTGGTATGATAATCAAGTTTTATTGGTGGCCCTCTATCTCCTTCAGCAAAGAGCATACCTATAGTCACAGGGTAATACAGACTTATTTGTTGAATGATTTGACAAGCAGTCGAGGGAGGGACGTTCTCGGTGTGGCTCTCGGTGACGTTCTCGGTGTGGCTGTTTTAATTCACATCCTACGTTCAGGTCGTGCAGCAACATTTAATGATTGCATAGTGCCCTATCTGGAGAGACAAACCACCCCCTCTGCGAATGATGAGATTAATAAGATCACACTGCCTTCCAGACACAGGATTCGAAATTCGAGCCCTGGTGGTCTGACGCCGAGCACGTTACCGCTCAGTCATGGAGGCTCCAGTGCTCCACGACGAACTCACGTTCTCCCGACTTTTCAAGCAGACCGCTTTATAAACACTGCATCAGCCCCCCCCCCCTACCCAAATTGCTCCAACTGAGAGTACACCAATTCCAAAGAGAGATTAGAAAAAATGTCTGTCAAAAAATAAAGGAAAATATGAGATAACTCCATATGACTCTGTGCTGTCCAACATAACATGTGCCATGTTACATTTTCAGATACATTCAATGACCAAATTTAATTGCACTCTAGACAAGCCTAGATCTCTCAAGTCAGAGTCTTTCAACATGAAGCGATTGGAATGTTTCTGTGTGCTTATACATGTTATATGTGTGGTAAGAGTTGTATTGTTTCATCTGTTAAAGAAGCAAGACAGCAGCTTTTTTACATAGACCTCACGCTCCCTTGAGAACATATACCTTACACATGCAACTCTGTTTGAGCACGTCAAAAGATCATTCCTACATGCTTCCTATATATGGAAGCAGGCAATCATGCCATCAGGTAGTATCAGATTTTTCCAATTGGGGGATAGGAATGTGATGGAAACAGGTGGTTGTCATTCAGGACGAAACTAGCTGATGCTAGTAAGTCGGGTTTACGGTGCACCTCCATAATCATGCAAGTGTGAGGGAGGTTGTGTGAATAACGAAACTGCTGACCAGTAACTAAACACATGACTGCACTGAAAACATTTCCACTTTTATTTGGTCATGAAATATTATCAGTTTTTCATTTGTTTTTATTATTTCGTATTAATCCCATGACATACGATTTATACAGACAGTTCAATTTTCAGAATGTACCACATATTATCTATTCTTTTTGTTATTGCATTGCCTTTGTCAATTGTCCATAGAAAAAAACTTGAATTTAGTGGGGTTTTTATCATGTCAAGCTTTGTATTTTGTGATACTTTATCTGGTTATTTGGAAAGGCCTAATAATAGTGACAGTAATATTAGTCATTGCTGCCATTGAAGGCATGTGTATATTCTTGTTGCACTGGTTTGCAATTCGTGTGCAGAGTTGACGGAATTAATTTTAAATGTGCAAAAGTATTCAGATAAATGGTTGTGGAGTCAATTAAAAATCATCCATTCTTATTGTTTTAGTATTACGTATTAATGTAATGATGCGGTTTTGGAATTTCTTTTATTGCGTTAACGTGTTTATCACCCTTGAAGACCTTTTGTAAAATTATTTTTATGGCGAAATAGACTAATAATTGATATTCAGAACTAAAACAATAAAAGACCTATGTCAGAATTTTTTTTTAAACCGTGAAGTTTTGGAGCGCTTTAAAATTGGCGGAGAACATAAATAATTTTAAATTTTTACTCTTATATCGTCATATGACCTTGATTTGGTCATTTTAGATTGAAAATGACATCATAATTGTGATCCTTGGTCTCAAATACCTCAGAATAGAGGTACTACAAGTTATTTTGTGATTTTTAGTTGAAAAGTTATCTTGCGCAAGGTTTTTAGTGGCGGCCATTTTGAATCGGCCAATATGGCCGCTAGGGGTCACATTTCACTTGTCTGTCGGCAGATTCTGAAATGTCTAGGTCAGGTCAGCCTGTGATAAAAAATTCAGACTTTTGCAATGAAGTGAACGATTCGACCATTTTTTAAGGTTAAGCTCCCCTACTACAGTGCTCCTTCCAAATTTTGAGTTTGTAGATGGGGCCATATCTGGCACACAGGTTTTGAAAAAGGCTTGAAATGTCAGAGTTCTTTAGAAGTGTCATATTTCCCAGCAGAAAATCTGGCTTTGGACCAGGGATCCTGGGGTCGGGTGGTCGACTCTTATTTCTGCACGTCTGCCTCAGCCATAACAAGAACAAAGTAAGCAAAAACAAAACCAAGTACAGCCACGCCATCGTTCCAATATCGCTATGTTCTGTTTTAGAAGTCCAGTGATGCTTTACTATTACTAGCTGCTTCTGCATCCAGCTACACTAATTATTATAAAAGTGATTACAGTGGTCATCGATTGCCTGACAGATCTATATTCCCCTATTATCACAGGGCATGAACGTGTTGACGTGATCACATTATAATTAACTCTTACCGCGCGGGGATCGACTTTACGCGTCAGAATTGGACGTCTATACAGACGTCAGATTCTGACGCCTAACGTCGATCCCCCGCACTGTAACATAATAAAAATATTTGTAATGGATGTAGACCCATAAGATAGGTATCGGGGTATTCAAATGAAGCGAAAAGAGCTAACTAAGACAGTTATGATGACTTCAAATTGAAAAAAAAACATTTGGTTTCCATGGTTTATGCAAAAATAGTTCATCGTTGTAAGGGATGGTGACCTACATGTTTTGCTCGACGCGCGACGCAGTGGCGTAGCCAGCATGTACCTTCTCTATGAGGTCGACAAATGACCTTAAGGGTGATCTAAAAAAGTTACACCCTATTTTTTAGAAATTCTGAGCAAGAAAAACGCAAGTAACAAGAATTAACACGAGATTCCAACGAAATTACATTACATATCACATATGACTTGCGAGAGTGGTAGTGTAGGGTCACCCTACACTATACCACTCTTGCAAGGCAGTTCTGTACGCGTTGTAATCTAGCAATATCCTTTTCTGTCATATTGTGAAAAAGATAATTACAATAAGCTTGCTACTGACCAGTGCCACTGCTATTTTCTGGGCAAGATTTAAGAACAGACTTTTTTTTAATTCGACGCAGTTCACGGATATGAGAGAAGCATAGGCTACATGTTTGGAATATGTGTTTTCAGAAATTCAAGCTACTGTCGAATACTACACCAATATTTTCTGCTGATGCAGATGGATTTGTGTCTTGACCTAGAATTAAACATGGGAAATTATTTAAGATTTTTTCCAGCTGATGTTTGGTTCCAATGAGAAGAAATTATGTCTTACTATAGGATAAGGCTTCAGCTTAGATCCTGTCATCCAGGCAGACACGGCCATTACACATTGTTGCAACTTCTCAAGAGATTCCTTAGCGCTGGAAACGGCTGGAGACATGTACGTGTGATTGTAGTGTATAGAGTAAAAAGCACTGGTCCCAGCGCAGATCCCTGTGGAACTCCATATAAGAGTGTGACTTTATCTGACAAAGTATCTTTATTTTTTACGGATTGGTGCCTATTTTGCAAATAAGAATAAATCCAAATTTGAGCCTCTAGTCCTATTGTCATAAAATTATGATATCATGTTAAAAATGTTTTGAGAATGTTTTTAACCATTTTGACATATGGTGAATCCCTTTCTGAACAGTGCAAAGCCCGCAAAATGATACACATTTTTGAAAATCTTGAAATACAAATGGTCGCGATTTTGCTACTTTGATTAATGCGATGGTTAAATTTGTCATATTTATTTCATGTTAAAGTAAAAGCGTTTTTACGCACTTAGGTCTGAGCTGAATACATTTCTGGACAAAGCCAAGCGCTCAAATTAATTTAAAATGCTTGAAAATCGAGAAATAAAAAAATATTTCGCCAATTTGAACCTTGCGAAAGCTCACTTTGTCATATATTCAGTTCATGTTCAAGACGTTATGAAAACATTTTTTTAACCACATTGGTATCAAGTGTGCAATATAACAAAATTCTTGAAAATGTATCATGTGCTTTGATAAGGACACGCTTAATAATTTGCTGGTGTCTGATTTTCTTTAAAATTAATTTTATGGTGAATTATAAAACTTTATATTTTATATGAAAAAAAGAAATACATTGAAAATTATTCGAAAGCCAGACATACAAATAAATAACAGAAAATCCATACTTTGTAAATTCAAATACATCAACATGACTATGATGAAGCAATAAAGCTGTTTTCCATTGAACAACTAAAAAGACCAATTAAACATATATCAATCTTAAGTGCTCCTAATTGCATTCTGTTGGCAACTACAGTCTACTGGAGTCTGCATGCTCTGCGAAAATGAGCTGCATTTACATACATTCTGGTGGCATGTAGAGCTGTTTTTTTTTGTAAATTATTGAAAGGATTGTGCCAAGTAGTTCTGTTTAAAACGTTGAACAGCGCCCCAAAAATGACTGGAAAATATTGCTTACAAAATGTCTGCGTCTAATTGTGAATCCTGGTAGGCCTATGCTTATTTTGATGTACTAGGTATTATGTCGGGCTGCTTATGTTGTAAACATGTGTTTGATAGAGGCCTACACGAACATACGATGTGAGAAAGCTAATGCAGCATTTGTCTTAGGCTTCGTTATAAGACCGAAAACTTTGTGCAGATTAAGTCTGGGAACTACATGGGACCTTTAATAGGAGAATGCTTGTCATCAGTAGCGCATTTTTTAAATGTACTTCAGCATAGTTGAAAACATATTGGGTGAATAACCTCAGGGTTTTCCCTATATATTATTTTTATTTTTACGACTAGTGCACTCCATACCAAAGTACAATATTACAGTAAATTGGACGAGCCAAGTGGCCATGTAGTGATAGTGACAATAGTATTGTATAAGGCCAGCGTCTTCTTATTTACCTCTCTGGGTGGCATAACAAATTTGATAATATATTTTCCCTACAATATTTGGGGAAAGAATCATTTCTCATCATAACTGACTTGACAAACAAGCTCGTTTGTAAATAAAGAAGGTTATGCGAAGCTTAGGATGGACTTTTAAGATTTTAAAAACTATTCATTTACATATATAGGTTTAAGTCCGTAAAGCAGGGCCCCATGAAGTAAAATAATTAATTGCATGTCTTTGTCCGGTGATTTGACAAAACAACTAATTACTGCTACAGGCAAAGACTTACCAAAAAACTATTACAATTTCCGTAATCATGTTATTATAGATTAAACCCATCTGTCCAGTTCATATAGATTGCACCCATCTTCCACGCTGTTGATAATGGTCACAATATATGTATTCTAATAAACACAAGAAAATCAATGATTAGCATTTATGATGTACCATAATCAGAATTTAAGTACAGTCTTTTAATCCCGCGGATGTGAAAATGATTTTTTAATAAACACATCTCTACTTTCTGCCATAAGTATGATAAACGTGTCTGCTATGCGGCACATTTAAGTCAATAATTATGATCAAATTAATCTGAATGTTATTGCATTGCAAGTCGATTCACGAGCTTTAGGCGTTGAAGTTACAAGTTCCAGTAAATACCCAAACACTGTGCGTAGGCATACTGTACTATTTTGTTCCATTAACGAAACTGTTTTTTTCCTTCCAAGAGAGACTTATTTAGCCTGCAAATTATCCTCTTGTTTTCTGTAAAGTACTACCCAGCAAACACGACACATCTACCCATTGTTTGACCAATGTTGGCCCACCGTCTACGACGCTGGCCCAACAGTGGTCAAACATAAGGTAGATGTGTCGTGTTTGCTGGGTAGTGACATATATACCACTAATACCATACGATCATTTACATGTTGAGCCATTTTAAAGGAGACATGTGCTCTTGACACGGAAAAACCGACAAATGCACAATGTACAACAATACTCCCCTTCTGCCAATCGTGTTGACGCCGCATGCAGATTTATGTCAGTGTCATTTATGTCAGTGTCATATTATATAACACGAATTAATAGTTGAAACTCTGGTAATAAACATTGGAACATATCTAAATTTTCAAGTCGTGATTTTAGGATTTATGCATACAGAAATTAGAAAAACATGGATTTCTACGTGAATTCTACATACTTTTTTTCAAACGCATTTTTGCCATTTCTACACAATTTCTCAGCTTGGCACTATCCAGAAATATATTCAGCATATGTCAAAATGGTTAGAGAGACATTCAAAATGCTTTTAACATAAAATGCCGAATGCACTTTAAATAGGCATAATATTACATACCAATCAGAAAGTCAATTTGTTAATGTAGCATGGTCAGTGGTGTCGAAAGCGGCCGACAAGTGAATAATAGTATTAGTTATAAATATAATTATTATAATTCATCATCGTCGTCATCGTCATCGTCATCGTCGTCGCCGCCGCCGCGTCGTCGTCGTCCTCATTATTATTATTATTATTATTATTATTATTATTATTATTATTATTATTATTATTATTATTATTATTATTATTATTAGAACAATTATAATTATAACAATTATTATTATAACAATTATTATTATAACAATTATTATTATGACAATTATTATTATAACAATTATTATTATAACAATTATTATTATAACAATTATTATTATTATTATTATTATTATTATTATTATTATTATTATTATTATTATTATTATTATTATTATTATTATTATTTTTATTATTATTATTATTATTATTATTATTATTATTATTATTATTATTATTATTATTATTATTATTATTATTATTATTATTATTATTATTATTATTATTATTATTATTATTATTATTATTTTTATTATTATTATTATTATTATTATTATTATTATTATTATTATTATTATTATTATTATTATTATTATTATTATTATTATTATTATTATTATTATTATTATTATTATTATTATTATTATTATTATTATTATTATTATTATTATTATTATTATTATTATTATTATTATTATTATTATAACAATTATAATTATAACAATTATTATTATACTTTAAATAGGCATACTTTAAATAGGCATAATATTACATACCAATCAGAAAGTCAATTTGTTAATGTAGCATGGTCAGTGGTGTCGAAAGCGGCCGACAAGTGAATAATAGTATTAGTTATAAATATAATTATTATAATTCATCATCGTCGTCATCGTCATCGTCATCGTCGTCGCCGCCGCCGCGTCGTCGTCGTCCTCATTATTATTATTATTATTATTATTATTATTATTATTATTATTATTATTATTATTATTATTATTATTAGAACAATTATAATTATAACAATTATTATTATAACAATTATTATTATAACAATTATTATTATGACAATTATTATTATAACAATTATTATTATAACAATTATTATTATAACAATTATTATTATTATTATTATTATTATTATTATTATTATTATTATTATTATTATTATTATTATTATTATTATTATTATTATTTTTATTTTTATTTTTATTATTATTATTATTATTATTATTATTATTATTATTATTATTATTATTATTATTATTATTATTATTATTATTATTATTATTATTATTTTTATTATTATTATTATTATTATTATTATTATTATTATTATTATTATTATTATTATTATTATTATTATTATTATTATTATTATTATTATTATTATTATTATTATTATTATTATTATTATTATTATTATTATTATTATTATTATTATTATTATTATTATTATTATTATTATTATTATTATTATTATTATTATTATCATTATTATTATTATTATTATTATTATTATTATTATTATTATTATTATTATTATTATTATTATAACAATTATAATTATAACAATTATTATTATAACAATTATTATTATAACAATTATTATTATGACAATTACTATTATAACAATTATTATTATAACAATTATTATTATAACAATTATTATTATAATTATAATTATAATTATAATTATAATTATAATTATAATTATTATTATTATTATTATTATTATTATTATTATTATTATTATTATTATTATTATTATTATTATTATTATTATTATTATTATTATTATTATTATTATTATTATTATTATTATTATTATTATTATTATTATTATTATTATTATTATTATTATTATTATTATTATTATTATTATTATTATTATTATTATTATTATTATTATTATTATTATTATTATTATTATTATTATTATTATTATTATTATTATTATTATTATTATTATTATTATTATTATTATTATTATTATTATTATTATTATTATTATTATTATTATTATTATTATTATTATTATTATTATAACACTTATTATTATTATAACACTTATTATTATTATAACACTTATTATTATTATAACACATTTACGTGGTAGTAATAAGTTAAGTATCAGTAATTTCGTTTTTCGTTGACGATCTGATGGAATTGAACGTATAACGCATGCATATGCAACGACATTTTCTTTCAATGTGTATAACAGCTGTTAAACTTGCTCACTAATTGCCATATCAACTGGTGCAATCAGTGTGCTTATGTTCAAAGAGTTCATGCAAAAGCTTTACTTTATCGTCAAGTTCGTTCAATGAAAATCTCCTTAGCTAGCCCACACCTGAAGTAATTTTCATTTGATCCGACACCGTGCTCCAAACAGCTCTATGATATGCTTTTTCCTCCATTATAGCACTTTGCATTTTTAGCCAATGCTTCAAATTCCACAAATGACTATCCATATACAACCTTCAGAAAAATTAAAAGAAATGTGCAAGCCAGCCACCATCACTACATCATAATCAAATTTATCATGATTTAACCATATTATTTTATGTTCTGCTATAGAGAGTTGGTGATCCACCATCTCCATTTAATCTAAAAGACCACCATAGTATTGTTGTCACCAGCATGCGCCTGTATAGGCCTACTGGGCATCATTCCAACAACTGTTACTGGTCTGGGGCCGTACTCTCGTACAATAATATTTAAGATAAGATCTTATATTAAATCAAGTTAAGATTGTCGTAGCTAAATAATATCACCATCCGCACTTCCAATTCTTTAAAATCATTTTTTTCAGCAGCAGGTATTTCAGACCATCTTGCGATCATATCAGAAGAAAAAAATATTCTTTCCGAAAAAAACCAAAATTGGTTATGAATTGTTTCTTTCTAAATTCGGATCTAATAATGAAACTAGAGAAATATCTCTCAGCACTCTGTCCACAGTATGATTATGTCATTAGTTCTATTTTAGACAAATACGCTCCTGCTGTAGGTCCTGTGCAAACCATAGATGACTCCGGAAAGAATGAATGCTAAAACCCTTCGCCACAATCTCGAACAAACATATGGCGCACATCTATGTCCTTCACGTTACAAACATCAGTGCCACGTGTATGATAGAATGCTGACAAAAGCTAAATCGAAATGTTGAGCTGAAGTTAATTCAGAAAATTCGGATAATCCTCGTCGCCTATGCAACGAGGATTCACATCAGTAATTGTGACTTTTCTCTAAATATTTTACTCACAAAATTGAGACTATCCGTTCCAAATTTCCCGAGAAAGTAAGCATACAGAATATTTCATCAGAGCAAAAAAAAAGAAAAATTAGATGAACGGTTTTGAACGTGCGACAGAAGATGAAATTAGAAAGATTACTTTGAGCTCATTTTCAAAATTATGTGATCTGGACCTCATTCCTACTAGCGTGCTGAAAAATTGTCTCGAAATATTAATAACTCCCATCACTGACATTTCAATGGAAACTGTGCTGGGACCAGTGCTTTTTATCTTATACACTACACCACTCAGCGCTATTAGGCCCATGTCCAGTTTTGACATATACCACCATCTTTATGCCGATGATACCCAAATTTACATGTCCATATCAGTTTCAAACGCTAAAGAATCTCTGGAGAAGTTGCAACATTGTTTAATGGGTGTGTGGGCCTGGATGACGGGCCTAAGCTGAAGATTAATCCCAGCAAGACATAATTTCTTATCAATGGGACCAAACTTCAGCGTGAAAAATCTAAAATAAAGTCTCATGCTTAATTCTAGGTCAAGACACAAATCCATTTGCATCAGTTAAACATCTTGGCGTGATATTCGACAGTAGCCAGATTGAATTTCCGAAAATATCCCAAACATGTAAAAAGTAGGGCATCCTTCTATCAATATGTTAGGAGTTGCTATGACCAGGGTTCCAACAAAAATCTGACAAGTTAATTCAAGGACTTTTCACGGACTAAATGTCTGTTTTCCAGGACTTAAATACCATTTTTTTAAGTCAGCGAGAAGCGAGACTCCAATTTTTTTTAAAGACCGATAAATATTCATTTACAGCATGTCCTTCAGACAATTATTTATACACTGCATCACGAAAATTTGGTCTGAAAATATTATCTAAAAAGACTCCAGCCCCTTGGTGATTGAATAGTGGTCCCCTGAGACAAAAATAAGTACTGAACTGGTGATTTCAAAGATTTCATAATATATGTACATAATTTTTTATTTCTTATTATTCATATGGCCCCTTTCAGAATTCTAGTTTGTCAAGGACATGTATAATGCATAAAACATGAAGATAAATAGCAAACTGGTCCCTGAAAGACTGCCATAGAAAACTAAATTCCATGGTTCAAAGGAATTCCACGACTTTTCCAGGAGAATTCAATCAGAATTCCACTGTTTTAGGAAATTCTGAAAAAATGCGTTTTTCAAAGACAGCCATAATTTTCCAGGATGTGTGGGCACTCTAAATGACTGCGTTTTCTTTGAGTTTATGCATAAGCACCCCCTTTCCACACCCACCCCTCCCCATCTACACTATATACCAAGTAAACAACAGGATGAGTCAAACAGCAGACGACAAACTCAATACTGCCTGTATTTGATCGTCGTTCGAATTCTAATTTTCGTTCGTCTGTAATTGTGTGAAAAAAATCACATTTGCAACCAGCTGCATGCCAGTTGATTGCTCTCACACATATTACACAATTTGCTCTAGTCTTCTACCCGTTCAAATCAGACATCCACCTTTATAGAGTGATAAGCAAAAAGAAACAACCAACACATAATGCTAGTTTCTCATCGATCAAAATCATCAACTTAACGAATTGACCAGATAGCTTTTTCATCTGTTTTATACATATGCATTGCGAAAAAAATTCAGGACAAAAGAACAGTATAGCACAAAACTATTTTATTTTTCCAATCTTTTTTTCATATGCAACATATGGCAAGTAGAAATAATCGGCATACAGGCGGATAACAAAATGAAAACAATATTTTCTCTGTCATACAAGTACAATAATAATAATGATGGTAGTTGTAATAATAACAAATTCTTCGTGTAATCCCAAGAAGTGATTCTTTGAGGGGGTCTGAATATCTGAATTGTCCGGGTTCTGAATATCAGTGTGCACTGCACGTAATGTAGCGAGAAATGTGCACAGGTTATATTACGACTTGGGTTCATGACCGAACGTGTTAAATAGTCTAGGTAGATCTCAACCCTGGCAAAGACGATTGATAAATATTGAATCAATGTGGCATGGCTAACTTATTAAACTTTTGTAAGGTAGATCACACTTTTCGGGAGACAGTATTGGCCCATAACGTCATCTCACATTCTCTGCCTCGTTGTTTATTTCACAGAAAAATAATACGACTGTGACAGGAAATTGAGGTAATTTCGACATTATATTCATATATAAATATATTGATATTTTCAAATATTTCGGACACATAAGAATAACACAATTCAAATTCCAAATGCTATACCCATCTGCTAACCAAAAAGGTTAAGCTGTTTATTTCAATCAGAACATGGGACAGAGAGGATGAGAGACTAGATAATTTAACTACATGGCAGCAAACACCAGGTATTGACCAACATTCATTTAATGTTATCCCATCATCTGCGACGCTGGCCCAACATTAAACCAATATTTGTACATCTCGTGTTTGCTGGGTTGGCTATGTGTAGCCTTCTGTAATTATATGCTGGTGGTATAATAATTTGTGCGTCGCATTGAAATACACAGCACAGCAGACTAGGTTATATATTGTTGTTGACTACAATTGACCCAATCGGCTCGAAATAGTACATTCACTTGACTTTGTGTGACATCAAAGATTTTAAAAATATTTATAGATATTGAGCAGAAATTTCCAATTGCATACTTTCATAATAATTACTGAACATATTTTAGGCTATTTTTAAAAAGTAAGATCTGAAATTGGATTTCGCTGGTGAGCATGATGATAATGTAAATATACTAGTTGACAAAACTGTGTAGATAGGTGTGAGTGAAGAAATGAGCATCATACAGAATCGATTGATTATATGTGTTCATGAATAGATGAACCCCTTCTAGCAAACAATGCCTCAATAATAACAACTTGTGACATAAAACGAACTTACAAAAATAGATAAATTCCAGCAGCACATGAAACACTGGGTACTTCTCCCTCGTGGTTCATGATGAATCATATCTGTGTAACGCGCTATAGTCATAATTGTGACTTCACAATATGACCTTTGATAACCTTGAATGTGACGGAGAAATCAAGGCTATCACAGCCAGACACAATTCTAATAGTGGACATACTGACATCACAACCTTAGCTGTGAGATCACATTCATATTTTATAATCTGATACAATTCATGTTGTGTTATTGAATTATACACAGGTACTTTTGACTACTTTATAATGGTGTGATTAACAACAGTTAGAAGAGTAAAATATGTGTCAATTCTTGCACACTACAATCACACGTTTGATTTTTTTTAATTTAGAAAATTAGGGTTGTCTTTACGGTTTACAATAGAAATTAAAAAAGTTTAGGTGAGACTTTTTAAATGAAGATGCGTTGTTCAACATAATCATTAGTATAGCTTGCTGCCTTCATCATCAACAACAACAAAGCAGGTAGAAAAGGCATAGCACCCAGGCATGTTTGCTCCACAATAAAAACACAAAGTTAACACATACTATAGCATGAAATCACCATCAGTAAACCAATAGCACTAACATGTATATGCAGACAAACTATAATAGCCACGTGAAGACAACTCAATACGAGCTGCTCTACATAAGTAAACCATACAATCTGTCAAGATAGTTGTCAATCAAATCACCAGCATGCTGCCCTACTAAACGAGTACTGATTAATACTACAAGTATTATATCGCCTATCGTTCGCCCCACAGCTAATAACATTGGCTTCAGGTTGTTCAATTAATTTATAAATATTATACAAACCAATCTCAACGAAAATTGGTTTGGCACCCACGGAGTGGTAGTGACTGTGTGTAGCAATATGTGTAAAAATGTGTTAAATCCGCTGTGTTAACAACGCCCACGAGCAGGCGGTAGTTGCAGATAAAAGCAGCAATATAATGACATGTGACTATGTTATATGTGATGGTCCATTGCTACAGCAATGATAACATCATAGTGCACGACAATGATATCAATGCCATGGTAGAAAACTAGTCAAGTGTTTTTCAACAATGTCTGCAACATCACATTTAAATATGATGATGTGATGAAAGATGTGGTGTTGAGCAGTATGTCAATCGCTATCTTATACAAGGGCTACTTATTAGCATGGCGTATACACAAAATACCCTGCAAACACAAAAAACGTGTTGGGCCCACATTGTATAAATGTTATACAAATGTTTTGTGTTTGCTCGGTAGTAATCCTGTGTTTCAGTTATAATAGAGCCAAATACGAAATTCTGCCGCGGTGTGCTAGATGTTTAGTGATAATGTTACATCATCACGCAGCGAAAGGATTGCTTTATAGCATGTGAAGTCGGTGCTATGACAAGCACGCAAGCCAGAAACCAATCATCCCAGTTATCACAATACATTCAATTAATGCTGTTTAAACGTTGATATAAAGTCAGCGTATGGTGTTTACTGAGATGTAACTTACACTTGACTTGGCAAAACGCCAGTCATCAAATCTTGTACTCCTCGAACTGTATACCACCGTGAGGCCACATATATTGTCCTCTTGGAGTTAGAAGGTGCTGAGCTGCAACTTTACAAAGTGGAATTTTAGCACCTTCTAACTCCAAGGTGACGATATATGGTACATCACACTGTCATTGAGATACACTGGATTTACTAAGGCTTCTATTCAATGTTTTCTCAGAATTGGCTCACGCTATCCCAAGAGCAAAGGCTACAGAGCTAAGTGCACAGTCACACAAATCGACGATTCATACAGGAAATAAATGTAATTTCACAGGAATATCATCCAAAAACAAAGGAAGACTATAGAGTAAGGCGTACAGAAAATCACATAGTCAGTCGCTACACATTCAAAGCAGATCTGCATTACATCATAAAGCAACACAGCTACAAACGCAATATAATATGTTGATGATGTACAACAACGAGATGTCTTTACAAGAAAGTGTCTGGCTGTCAGTTATTGCAGATTGCTCACCCAGCAAAACACGAGGCATTGAACCAATGTTGGGCCCAGGTCGACAAAAACCGATTTTTGAGCTACAAATTGTCAAATCATTTAACGTTTTAATTTCGCTTCGCCTTGTTTCTCATATATATATTATTTGTGTATATGTATTTCTCCACACTATATTTCCTGAGAATTAAACGGCGAATCAGTTGATATGCAACCATGGAAATGACAATTTTGTAAAAAGCACTGATGGAGTGAAAATAGAGGTAATTCCAGTATTTTATCAGTAAATAAAGGGTGAACAAAAAGAATCAAAACTTTTGCATCTGAACTTGTTAAAATGCAAACCAGAAATGTACTGAACATGAGGATTATAATGAATGCAAACTGAATGTGTGTTAAATGATGAGCACTAGGACAGAAGGATGGAGTCCTCACACAGACTTACTCACTAATGTCATAACGATTACACCCTAGCAAACACTCTGCGCCTCAATAACACTCATTCACTGATACTGCAACATAGTAAATGTTGTATACAACATAGTAGACGTTGTACGAATTTGCATAACATTTGTACAATGTTGGTCCAACGTCGAAGACGTTGGGCCGACGTTGTACAAATGTTATACAAATGTTGTGTTTACTGCCTGGTCTCAGCTCAGGGGTGTGTTGGACCACTGCCCATTTACAGATATGTTACAAGTTACGGCAATAATCGAAGTGCACACATAGCATAGTATATATAATATAGATATATATATGTATATAATAATAGTCATATCATATCAGAAGATGTAGCACAAATGTGTGCTACTGCAGGTAATACTGAAGCTGTTTCATCATGGCAACCCAACATAACTGCCATCACACCATATACAAGATAACATAATAATGACGAGGATACAAATAATTGAGCCTACAATGCTTCAAAATCACTACAAGCTTTCAATATTACAAGTTTGTTGAGTTAGTAAACGATATCACCAATATTGACTTTGTTAAGTTAGTAGATTTGATTGCCAGAATATTTTTTTTTGGTTTTTAAATTTGTATGTGACTGAATTTAATATAACATTTCAGTGATAAAAACGTTATTTACAGACACATTCTTATTATCCAAACTCAAAGAGAAATAAAAAAATCCGAAAAATAACCGGTAATAAGAAGTTCAATTTCATCATAAACTGATTTGTTTGTAATTAAATTCACTCAAGTTTTGATAGAATCACACAAAACGCAAGAAATTTGAGGAAATTACCTTGAATTCACTTTCCAGTTTTTTCACAGTTTTATGTATTATTGACATTATATTCTATAACAATGTTTTATATTTCACCAGAATTAGACCAGAATGTTTCTCCCACGAGAGACTGAAGTGACAGGAGTCACCACTTTAACCCTTTAACCGCCGGTCCTCATAATAATCATTTTTTACATTTTTTTATTATCACATTACATATCAGCTTTTTAAAATGTTAAAGATGAAATCTGACATCAAACGGCAAGGTATGAAAATATTTGACTACACTTCGTCAAATCTGAATAATTTTCACTTACTTCAAGTTGTGGATCTAATTCAAGAGGGTAAAAATTCTATTTTGAAAAAATTGTCAGTTAAAGGGTTAACCCCGGGGAACTGCATGATAATGGCAATGAGTGTATGTTTGTATGATACTTTGTTTTCACAAGGAATGGTGAACACGTAGAATGACAATGGATGAAGGCGAAATATACCAATGGACATAGCATCTTCGAACTTGGTGGAAATGATGAATCTGAACACTAGCGCAAGACAGATAGCATTAGCACGAATAATCAGCATGACATTTAAACCTACATCCTTTCCGTAGCATAGATCAGTCATATGACTACGAATCAGATAAAAAATAACATGTCATAATGACATGTAAATAATAAATAAACTCAATCAAATGTACACATCAAACAGACGATGAGATAATCACTCATTCTAACCGTTAATTAACATAATAAAACAGGCAATAAATGGATATTACCATTGTGTCTGACATGTAACTGAACAAAAAAATGGTCCCTTTTCAGATTTAAAGGGGTAACAATTTCTGTAATGTGACAATGAACATGCTATCTATGTAATTTCTTTGGATATTACTGACATATGAATATTGACTTCACTGTGATTACTGCATTTTTTTAATCACTTACTTTGTTTTCAAATTGACAAATTATGAAAGATCAGAAATGTAGTACCCAAATTAGAATATGTGGAATTGTGACGAATGGACTCTTAAATATGCAGTCAGGCTTTAAGCTTTAGAATATTTGTCCCTCAAGTTCCAAGCAGCAATAAGTTGTACATAATGGGTAGCGGGATTGCTCAAAGTGAGAAATATTACAGTAATAAATTATAAAATATGATATCATATCATGGTCATTAACATAAATCACAGGATGGCTTTAGGCGATTTTGAATTGTTTATCCAAAACAAGAATGTTAAATGAAAGTTGTGCAGGTACATGTGTAAAATACAGCACCAATTCTAAATTGGTGGAGGTCTGGAGTCCATGGATAGGGGTATATTATTCATTTATTTTAACTAAAAATTGTGTAAATATCAGCAAGGTTGCCATTGTCCTTAAATTTTGTACTAAATTAAAGACAACGTTTAGGATAATTTTTGTTAAATCAGTGTTAAAATCACATTCCGGCGACCTTATTGTTGACTGAGACTTTGACTGAAATGTTAGCAAGACTGGGTCTGCTATACACAATGATGTTTTTAGAAACGGACACAATGTACTAACATTTTCTTATTTACACATCTTACTGTCAACATGATTCTGTCGAACAGTAGGGTACATATAGTTACAACGCAAATTGACAGCAGGTGCATGTGTGGTAGGCAGCCGATCTGCTTGCTGTGTTTTCAAACACATTATGTCGCACTAAAGCTGTAGACATTTCACATTCCATAATCAGAATCAGACATAAATTTTTTCACGTTGGAAATGAGGTGTTATTTAGTATATTTGGTCAAGAAATCGTTGTAGTGAAAGATAACCCGATTTATTTTCTTGAGGCAATAAATAGCAGTTATTCAAGTGGCTAGCACAAAATGCAGCGAATGATCAACATGAATAGTTGTGTTGGTTAGAGGTCATCATAATTATGGTGACAATTTGTTATTTAGCATGGACATGAGTACCAATGTACCAATGTAACCTGTAGAATTACACAAAAAATAAATAGTTTGTTAAGAAACTAGAGAAAATGATACTTGATTTGAGAAAAATGGTCACAAAAGATACATAATTATAAACTGAGATAATACTGTCAAATTAATGTGACATGCAAGACATTGTACAATTATGCAGCTTCACTTAGTAAAATATTCAACAATAGGTAATGTCAATCAATTCACCAATCCTGGGGGATTTAACCCTTTAAACCCTCACGATGCATTAAAGCATCATTTTACATCCCTGAAAACAAACTTAATTCTCCTACAACTAAGGGTTTTAGAATAAAAATTTCCTAGAAATTGTTTTACCAATAAAGGGCAATTTTTTTTTTTTTTCAACCACTTCAAGTCATCTTTATCCACTACAAGTGAAGAATTGCGTCAGCAATTCGCGGCTTGTAGTGGATGAAGATAACAATGTTAAATTCAGGCTTTAAAGGGTTGAAGTTAAAGGAGGTATAATGTCTCAATTCACTGATCACATTAATAATATTCACATCACAATGAATCATTTTCTTAGTTTGAGCATACTGGTGTGCCTACAATCATCCAGACAAATTCATGCTTTAACCTTTTGAGCATCAGAATCTGACATGAAAAATTGGTCCCCTTCAATGAAATTGTTTGAATTATTTCGTACTGTCACGGACTCATAAAACAGGTATTCAAAAGAAGTGGAAATAGTTGACAAAGCCATTTACGACATGTTTAATAACCTTTCTCTGCCAAATAAGTTTGGTCCTTAACCCGTTACCTGCTATGTTACCTTATTTAAATTTTCGCCCACTTGGAAATTTGTCTTCAATTTGAGACCAAACACTTGCAAATCCTGCTGGTTAACCCTTACAGTGCGGGGATCGACTTTAGTCGTCAGAATCTGATGTCTGAAGACACGACTAAAGTCGATCCCCGCACTGCAAGGGTGAAAATATTTCTAATGACCGTAAACCCAGACCATAGGTATATTCGAATGAATCTGAAAGAGCTGACTAAGACATTTATGAGGATTTCAAATAGAAAAAACCCTTTGGTTGCGATGTTTTTCACAAATTAATTCAGCGCTTTAAGGGTTAAACACTCCAAATAACTGTGCTCTATCCGGCTAGTAAAAGACTATTATAGTTGTGGTTCACGGTGACAGGGTTAACCAAAATAATTCAGCATTACATAACGGTTAATACTGCTCGATGAATATTGATCTCCTTTAACTGAATGTTCCCACTATTGTTCATATAGTACATGGTGCAGATTGTCATCTGAAAGGGTAAATAACAATTTTTGTGCAACAACAAAAAATATGGTGGCATAGCTAAGTTTAATATGTTACTTGTTTTTTTTTCATAATGCAGCAAAAAGCCCAAGCAGAGCATTAGAAGTCCCTATAGTTAGATTTATTATTTATTAATTAATGATAAAGGTTGCAGGAGCTTGACGGTTCTGCAGCTTGAGTATCATTTCACTCGGACAGATTACTTTTGTGCTGGTTCTGCCTGTATAGTGAGTCTGTGTCAACTGTCATCAGAGACCAAACATCACAAAGCACACAGAGACATTCCAACAAGGCACTGCCACACAAGTGGCCCAGATTGACAGATGATATCATTATACAGTCAACAGTCAATTCATCCAGTCACTTTGTAAAGTGGCATATACATCCTTTCATATCCAAGGGGATGAATTGACATCGTGTAATGTGCAGATTACAAGTCAATGTGATTAATTCTGAGTGTCTGCTGATTGGTCAGGGATTATATCATTAAATTAAGAAGATATGACAACCTCGCTGTCTGACCCATCTACATGTGACAGTGCCTTGTAGTAACAGTCCCCAAGTGGTGAAACCATTATGATATTACACACAATGACTTATTCTCACATAAACAAGTACATATAATACAATTTACAATGCAAATTGCCAGTACAATCATACAACAAAGAGTGTGGCACTATTTACAAGTTCCAAAAATAGTTAACATACATCTGTCTGGCTGCAAAACATAAGCATCTGGTATATCAGCATCATTAGCGACAGTGTCTTCTGCTTCCAAGACACACTTAAACCCCTGAACTGAGGAATATACACATCATCCACATTGGAATAACAAGGTACAAAATGTCACTCCTCAGAAGGTAATTCACCATTTAGTCTCTAAGTGAACATAATTAATGCATTACATCATTTGTGCAGCATTAAAACCATATTGTTTTAATAGTCAAACATCTTGAATATAAAAAAAAAACAATTTAAGGCAAAAAATGTTTACCACTAATGTAATCAATGCTTGTCCTAAATTATTGTGCAAGTAAGGTATTGTATTGGATGAAAAAAAGTTAATAATTCATGATTTGATTGTGTGAAAGAAAAACAAAAATTTAACCATTACTGGGTTTGGAAAAAATATAATGATAATACATTTAATATTTGTTCTATTGTGATGGGCCTGGGTGACGGTGCACATAGTATTATCAAAAAGTAAGCAAATAACAAGAAGAACATTACCTACAAAAATACTATACCACAATTTCAAAACTAGAGTACACGTCATTGATGGACAATAGTCGCAGATCGCTAGTGAGAAAACAAAAAATGTGTAGAAAAGTACTTGTACAAAAATTGATGCTCTTTGTAACACATTTAGCAGAGGTGAATACCACAGGAGTTAATTGTCCCATTGAAATTAGTAGTTGCTAATTAGAACCTTGTAATGTCAAAGTGATAATAATATGGTATATAGTATGAAACGGCAGACACTGTAAACATAACTTAGTGTATTTCTGTGAGCAACTGGAAATAAATATATTTCCACGTTGTTTTTCAACCTTTTTAGTTACGAGACTAATCAGCAAGTGATTTAGTAAAGTGAACAACTACATGTAAAAACAAACCACTGGATATCAGTCGGCAAACTTTTGTTCGAAAAGGAGATTATAACTATACAAAAAATGTCACGTGACTTTAAAAAATGGTCCACAGATGCCTCAATGAATGTACAAATTACAAATTGTACACTCGTCTGTATGAGCATACATTGGTTGAACACTAACAAGTAGAGATTACATAAGGTTTCTTCATGAGTAATACACACTATCCATTGTACATATGTGTAGACCTCAACATGATATTTACATTCACCGGTAACAACCAGTGTTAATGTGGTAATACATGTACATAGCACTTCACAAACATACACATTGAAAATGTTTGTTTAAACTAAGGAGTTCTTCGATACAAATATGAAAACAACCTTGTTTCTGCCAGTCAGCAATTTTGCGTGTTATGCAAAATGTCTCCTGGATTATCTCAAACATTTTATTTTATAATCATGCTCTAGCTATCAAGCAAGGTTTCTGAAATAATGAGTGAAGTTTCTAAAAAAAAACTGCCCACTAGGCAACCATTTTGAAATATGCAGAATTTGTCATGGTTTATCCTTGTGTAACAGCAGCTTGTTCATATAATTGTTGCAGCTGTCACCAAAGGCTTCCGAAAAATCAGTAAAATTGAAAAAAATAGCCGCCAGTCTGCCATTTTTTTATTTTATACTACTATATTGTTTCATGTGTTATCCGTGTGTAACACAGGACACTTTGTTTCACATTACTGCTTCAGCTATTATACAAGGTTTACAAGCTACAAAACAAAAGTGAGGAAAAATAGTTGCCAGTCGGGCATTCTGTATCACATCTCTACAAATGTTGTCATCGATGTCAGATGTTCAGGGCTCGAAATTGGACTAAATTTCCACTTGTCCAGTGGGACAACTAGCTAAAAAATCAACTAGTCCTTCCCAAAAATATTACTTGTACTTCCTAGTAATTGTCAAGCAGGTGCACTCGTCCAGTAGGACAAGCTCATTGAAACTGAACTCGTCCTTCCCAGATTGTTGGTCGTCTCGGACAATCGGACGGGGCCAATTTCGAGCCCTGATGTTATATTTTGTTTTATAATAATGATACATCTATTTTGGAGATACATACATATTTTCAAATTACTCAGAACCAAAAATGCTGCCAAACAGGTCATCTTGACAGTGGTGAGCATAAATAAAAAATAAAGAAAAATTCCTCATACGTGCTAGCACACACAGTAAGCAATACAGAAAACAGCCAAATTGCGACGAAGAATGCATAAATAAAATTGCTGTTAAATTTTCATCAGATAATGACTATTTTGTAAACTGAAAAGAAGGTAAATAACATTTGGTTATCAAATCAATTTGTGACAGCACGTATTACAAATTATTTTGGCCATTAGCACTGCAAGTCTTTTTGACTCCATATCAATAAATTCATCCAGAAATTTTTGGATTATTTAAAAATACAACTTCAATTGAAATAACTATTTCAATATTTTATACCACTAGGAAATGTTGTCCTTGGTACTTGGCTTATGTGATTTTTATCATTATGGTGTTGGTAAATGGAATGTCACTTGCCCTTCCTATGGATCTACCTCTAGTGAGCATTATCACCATTTAGACCAGTTTACATCTTAAGTAGTTGATGCACTCTTAACCATTTGTTTGAAAGTGGTAACAAAAGACACATTCATGTAATAATCTCCAATCCAAAGAAATAATACAGTCATTGATTTAACCTCACGCATATGATGATGAATAATTTAAAATTATTTAATCAATGAGTGTACACATATGACATTCAAACTAGATAACAAACTTCATATTAGCTTCACAATCCACCAAAAATGCATATGATTACAATTGACACAACTAAGCACCTTGATCAAGGAACATCTAGATATCAAATCAATCAAATAAAGAATTTACATTTATATACATATATATAGATATATATATATACATGTATATATACCGCATCCAAAAAAGGAAAAATATTTATTCGGATTCATATTAAGTGGCATTATAATAAGACTGGTGATGTTTCTTGCAACAAATGGACAATGCAGGATTATATTTTGTGTTAATAGATTTATAGACGAGTAACAATTGCACTGTTTTTAAATGTCAAAAATTCTGTTAAAATAATAAACATCAATGTATGATTTTTTCGCATCGTAAACAAGATGATATACATAATCAAATGTGAGATGACAAATCTACTGATATGGTTATTTAAAATGCTGGTCCCATAACAGTTTTGTTGTTGATTTTTCCTGGACGTTGACAACAGGTTGATTATAGTCATGGCTGACTGTTCTGTCTGTTCTAGCAGCAACTGTCAGCTACTCTGTACCTCATCTTGTACACCATTGTAGTGGTGAAGCCTGCCCTTACACTACTGACTAGGCTACTCTTGCGGACACATTCCGATACAGTCTTCCTGGCAGACTGCACCAAGACAGAGCTCGGAGAACTCTGTGTCTGTCTGTATCTCTCCACATCTAGCTTCTTCATCATCCATCTAACACTTGTTCAACTGCAAAAAGTAAAAATTATTAAACTCAGCTGCCATAAAACTAAGGAAGAGGGCTGCATGTTTTAATGTGTGCACAACTCGCCCACAACAAATTAAAAATGTCATCCTCGGCAACACCTGCAAAAAGTGAAATAGCCAGCATTATTTGTGGGGAAATATATATATATAATACCTACGTTCACAGCTGCATACATGCTGTCGACATATATTCTGAAAGAGGAAAAAATGCATCAAGTCTTACATCTCTACATAAAATGCAGCCCTGCTTCCACTCTTTTCATTTCAAAAGACATCATGATATATATTTTTTTTTAAATGATGAGCTGAAAGACAGACAAAGAAAAAGTTGTTACACTTACCGTTTAGAATACCCACTAGACAAGCTTTTCTCTTAGCTTGCGTACCCACCCAAAACGCAAAAACCTCACACAATGTTTGGTAATTCATGGGAAAAACAAATTGAACACAACTTGAAATGTGTTGAAATGTAATAAATACCATCGATGCCTCCTAAATTTGGTAAATCCACAAAGGAGTTTGTGTGGCCGTCCCTCGGAGCATAGTCAGGGTGGGTGGGGCCTCCAGCACTTAGCACATTGCAATTACCCTTTCCCGTGATCAGATTCTGACGTTTCAGGAGATGGTGTTGGGGCTGTGCTGGCGTGAATGCATTAGCGATGCCAGGGCTACTTGTAGCTTGGATCACGCTGACCGGTTCACTTTCAGAAATTCCATCTAACACAAGAAATTAAAGAGTAACGGGTTAAAATAGCTAATCCAGACACATGCCTCACTCGCCTGTAAAGCAGGCCGGTGGGGCATGCACAGTTCTTAGATAACAGCATGCTGACACATCACTGAAAAGAAAATGTATCACTTAAAATTTATATAGTATGAACACACAAAATAATTATTTTAAAAATCAACCACTAATACAATAGATTAATGGTATTGACATTATTTTTCTAAAATCATATCTACCCAAGTCCGTCAATGATAAAAATGTAACACATAAGCATTTAGTAAGTGGTGATTGGATTTAATTTAAAAGAAAAAATGTAGCATTGAATTATTTTACATTTGATCAAAAATGCCACCTAAAATTTGATAACTGAAATGAAGATGAAAATCAGTAGCACAAAGGCTCCTTTGTAGAATAGTCCAATAAAAATTCAAAGCAAAGCAACAAGAATAACACAATGTGTCTGTTGGCAAATAATCAGAACGTGTTATTGTGCCATAATGTGTAATTATTTTAAAATTAGGTACATTATTATGTATTAGTTTTACACAATAATAATATCCTTATGTTAGCAGTTCTAAAATCATTATTCAGTAGTTATTTCTGAAGACAATTTAATCAATTTGAAGCTAAAAATGCAAGGTTAATCTTCAAAACAACTATAAAAATGCATTTTGTTATCGACTAGACATCTATCAAAGAAATTACCAGTCGGCTCGATGATTAAAAAACAATCTGGCCGGCTACAAGCAAATTAAATTTGCTACTTAATTGAGATGAGAAAAAGGATAAATAATGTCTATTTTCTGTGAGCCTTGATCAGATACAAGCTGAAAATTCCGTATAACATGGAATACTTTGCCATATTTAAAAAAAATTGCAGCATTTTCTTTCTCCTCAATTGATCAAAACATAGTTTGACAGGCAGATAATAATTTGGTATAATTTAAATGATTATGTTTTAATTTCCAAATTTATGGTAAACATTTAATGAAAAAAATATAACCAATGCTTAGACACATGTAGATCTTCAACTTTAGTAATGTAGTATTTGTTTCAGTTCATCTCTGATTCTGATTAAAGAACAACAGATCTATGTAACAAGGCTAATAAGATGTGTTATTATAATAATATAGAATTGAAGCACATGTTATACAATAAAAATACACGTCAGAAAAAGCAAAACCATATCATTGTTATACGATATGTGTTATGGAAGAAAGAAATAGAAAATTAGGTGGTATGTAATATGGAAACTGTATTTTCAATGATGCTGCAAATGTAAATATAACAATAGCCATGGTTAGGAAATATCATTTGTACAAGAAATGTGTAGCAAGTTACTTACTCTGAACAAGGGCGACTTTGGGGGTAGGTGGAGGATCTGATGAGGGACACACCAGCAGCTGTTGACCATTGGTCTTGACCAGGCGTCCATACAGGGGGCTGGTCATCTGGTCCAGGTTGTTGGTCGGTTGTTGAGTAGGAGTGGTGCTGGGAGCTGGGGGCTGGCTGGGTGCTGCTGGGGGCTGAGTGTGTGAGTTGAGAGACTGTGTTGGTAGAGTGTTGACATCAGGGACAGCTAGCTGAGGGACAGACACTGCCGTGGTGGACACCATTTGTGACAGTACAAGGTGTGTCTGTGACTGTAGTGTGTGTGAAGACGGCTTACTCCGTTCTGGTGACGAGAAGTAAGGGGGGGCTGACGTCACATGGGATAATGGACTACTGACGGACATACTGTTCATCAAGACAGGTGCTGACTGCTTGTTAGATGTGTTAGCATTAGGCACAATAAGTGGTTGTTGACCTCCAGTTAATAATACCCTCTGAGCTACTGGTGGTTGTCCAGGTATATGTATAAGTTGTATTCCATGTGTTTGACCAGCCAGATTCTGACCACCCAGTACATAAGTCTGCTGCTTGGCAGCGGCTGTAGGCATACCAGATGTAGCCACCGAACCTGGTGATGGCTGAGGGGCTGCAGGCTGTACAGTACTCACCAGACCAGGCTTACTCTGTGTCATACTACTCTGTAAACGGGCTGCCAGTTCTGCCGGAATCAACATCAGCTGTGGCTTCCCATTCACCATCAGTTGTACTACTCTTTGTGCTTGGAGTGTCTGTACTGTCTGATTAGGTGGATGTTGTACTGCTGGTAACCCAGTCATCACTGGCTTGCTCTGGACTACATCTACCTTTGCTTTGTGTTGTTCAGTCATTACAGGTAGCTGAGATGTGGTTGCTTGTTGCTGTGGTTGCTGCACCTGTTGACCTGCAGGCATCTGTAATATATGCACTGGACGTATGGTTGGATCAGTCTGCGCTACCTGCTTAGAGGGCGGAGACAACACGTTCTGTTGCATTGCCTGCTCTGCTTCGCCCTCTTTCTGTTTGTGTTTAATAATCTCCTGCTGTAAATCTGCCAAGCAATTAGGTATCTCAGCTTGTGCAGTTTGAAGGTCAGGTGTGGATTGCACAGACTGGATTTTGTCAAAAGCAGACAAGAGTTCTGGATCAGCTTCACTCAGTAGTTGAGCCAATATAGTGGTCATATTCTGCTGATCCTCATCGGAGATAATAGGAGCATAACCATTTAAATCTAGTGAAGTATCACTAGTACATGGAATCTGTGTTTGTTTTGTATCAGAAACCTGTTGTATTGTACATGATCCATTGACCATGCCCTCGCCAGGAACACCAATACCTGATTGTGAGACATCCATTACACGACTGGAAGTATCTGCTGATTTAACTGGCTCTGGATCGTTTATCAGAAAGTGAGACTCCGGACTATGAGATTGTGATATCTGTGCATGTTGGTCTACGACCTGTGGAGGTGACGGGGCAAAGTGTGAATCTGGAGATATTGGGTTAGAATGCTCAGACAATGCTGGTGAAGATACTTGTTCTTGTTGATGAAGCTGCTGATACTCTCTTTGTCTCTGTTCCTGTTGCAATTGTTGCACTTGTTGTTCATGTTGTCGTTTTAATTCTTGTTGTTCTAGATGTTGTTGCTGTTCTTTTTGTTGTTGCAGCTTTTGTTGCTGCTGATGAAGTTTTTGCTGCTCCTCTTGCTGTTGCTGCAGCTGTTGTTGTTGCTGCAGGTGTTGTTGATGCTCTTGTTGCTGATGTAGCAGTTGTTGCTGCTGTTCTTGTTGTTGCTTATGATCTTGTTGTTGTTGTTGTTGCAGCTGTTGTTGCAGCTGTTGCTCTTGTTGCAGCTGTTGCTCTTGTTGTTGTTGCAACTGTTGCTCTTGTTGTTGCTGCAACTGTTGCTCCTGTTGTTGCTGCAGCTGTTGTTCCTGTTGTTGCTGCAGTTGTTGTTTTTGTTGTTGCTGCAGTTGTTGTTCTTGTTGTTGCTGTAGCTGTTGTTCTTGTTGTTGCTGCCGCTGCTGTTCTTGTTGTTGCTGCAGCTGTTGCTCTTGTTGTTGCTGCAGCTGTTGCAGCTGTAATTGTTGTTGCTGCTGCTGCTGCTGGACTGCTTGTTGCTGGTTGAGTTTATGTTGCATTTGTTGTTGCAGTTCTTTTTGTTTTTGTTGTTCTTGTAGTTGGTGCAGTTGGTTGTTAATATCAAGATCAGATGGGGTTGGTTTAACTTCAATTGGACTTGATATATTGTGCATATTATCTGGGGGTGAAGGATCTACCTGCATTGGTAAAATATGGCGCTGTTCAAGTCCTGGTAGCTGACCAATGGTAGAAAAAATACTTTGTTGTTGAAAATGTGGCATTTCCATTGAGGTCTGCACATTGCCAAAGTGTGCCCCAGACATGGAAATGCCAGAAGACACAGATGTTTGAGGACTTTGAGATACAAGTTGTAAAGTAGCATTTACCTTGTGTTCATCCGTTTGTGATGAGCCTTTGTTGTTCTGTTCACCATGAGTCATATTGAGATAATCAGCTAATGTATCGGTGGCAACAATTTCTGGAGACTTTTGCTGCTTGTTGGATATCTCATGTTTCTGAACGAGTTGTGGTAGCAGAGACGGCTGCTGCTCAGCTAAAGGTGACTGTTGTGTCTGTTCATGAAGCTGCACATTTTGATGGAGCTGTGATTGTTGTACAAACTGCGGCTGCTGCATATCAACAAATGGTGTGCTTGCTTGCAACTTTTGTTTGTTATCTTCTTGTAGTATTTGCTTATGCAATTGCTCAGACTCAATCTGAAGTTGCTGTTGCAATTTTTGTTGCTGAAGTTCATTCTGGTGCTTCAATACCTGCTGCTGCAACAATATTTCACGTTCTTCTTGCTGCTTTCTTAATTCCAATTGATTTTGCTCCTCTTGCTTCTGTAGTTGTTGTTGTACTTTCTCGTTCATGATTCGTTCCTGTTCTTCTTGCATCTGCTGCACTTTCTTTTGCTCTTGTTCCTGAATATATTGCTTTTGTAGAATTTCTTGTTCTTTCTTCTCCAATAGTTGTTGTTGCAGATTTAGTTCCTGTTCTTTTTTCTTCTGCACAATCCCTTGTTGTATGTGTTGTTGTTGCAGTTGTCTTAACTGTTGCTGTACTTCTTCAGCTATCTGTTGTTGTAGCAGTGCTTGAAGGCTGGGTTCACTGTCTAAAGACATGGGTTGCTGACCGTCATCTTGCGCCACAGTCTGTGTTTTCTGCTGTTGTTTAGGCTGCTGCGTTGACTGTGGCAGCTGGATTTGTAGAGGTTCTTGTAGAAGCTGAGCCGTTATAGACTGAGGTGGATTCTCCATAGCCATGTGTTGTTGAATCAAAGGATGCTGTTGTTGTGATGTGATGTCCACTTTCTGTTGCTCAGTTTGGTTTAAGATCTGTTGTCCAATCTGAGCAGGGATAACATTCACATCTCTCAGTACTTGAGGTGTACTAGACAGCACATGTACTGCCTGCGAATCTTGTTGTACAGATGTCAACTGAGGCTGTTGATGGGAAATCTCTGCAGGCGGGCTAGTTGGAATCAGACGCAGTTGATATCCTGCTTGCTGCTGCTGCTGCTGCTGCTGCTGTTCAAATTGCTGTTGTTGAAGCTGATGCAAAGTTTGATTATCTTGTTGTATGTGTTGTATCTGTGTTACCTGTTGTATCTGTTGAACTTGTTGTATCTGTTGGACTTGTTGTATTTGTTGTACTTGTTGTATCTGTTGTACTTGCTGTATTTGTTGGACTTGTTGTAATTCGGGGTCTTCTTGCTTCCTCATTTTAGCCATACGAGGTTCCTCGTCATCACTGTCATCTGCTGGTGTGTGAGTCACAATGTCACTTTGCTGTGGACTGGTCTGCTGAAAACTCTCAGACTGTGTGCCATTTTCAAATGGAGACACAGATACAGGCTCCGGCTTCAGCATGCTTGTCATTACAGCAGAATCCATCTTGTTAAGCAGGGAATCTTCTGACGACAGTAATCCTGGAGGGATGTTATTTCCTTCTTCACACAGTTTGTTCAGAGCTACCGCCACTGGAAAAAACAAATCAGCATTGTTAGATTAGAATCACTTAGGTGCTAGCACAGAGGAAGCTATAAAAAACTAGACCAGAGTGTCAATGACACATAAGTTCATCCTTAACCCTTTAAGCCCTCACGATGAATTAAAGCATCATTTTACATCCCTGAAAACAGGTTTAATTTTCCTACAAATAAGGGCTTTACAAAGAAAATTTCAATGAAACTGGCTTTCCAATACATGGCAATTTTCTTCAATTAAATCACATCAAATCATCTTTATCCACTACAAGTCGAGAATTGCGACAGCAATTCGCGGCATGTAGTAGATGAAGATGACAATGGTAAACTCAGGCTTGAAAGGGTTAATTAGGGCAAGTTGATTACAATAGAAATTTCTGAAATCCGTGAGGCGGTTCTATGCACAGGCACAAGCTCCTTCAAGTAAACTAAACAAAATTGAAATCGGATAAGAGGGGAAGAGCAGCATTTCTTGTGAATTATAGAAAGAGTGCCCTAATTAGGTCTTAATTAGGTCATAAGTTAATTAATAATTACAATTTCTGAAATCCGTGAAGAAGTTTATTGCACAGGCACAAGCTCTTTCAAACAAAGGAAACAAAATTGAAATCGGATAGAATTGAGGGAGAAGTATTTATTGTGAGTTGTGGACAGAGTCCTAATTAGGTCCTAATTAGGTCATAAGTCAACTATTGATTAAAATTTATGAAATTAATTAGGTCATAAGTTAATTATTAATTACAATTTCTGAAATCCGCGAAGAAGTTTAATGCACAGGCACGAGCTCTTTCAAACAAAGCAAACGAAATTGGATAATAATTGAGGGAGGAGAAGCATTTCTCGTGAATTGTGGCTGAAGTGTCCTAATTAGGTCTTCATTAGGTCATAAGTTAATTAATAGATACAATTTCTGAAATCCGTGAGGGTATTTTATGCACAGGCACGAGTTCTTTCAAACAAACCAAACAAAATGGAAATCGGATAAGAATTGAGGGAGGAGAAGCATTTCTTGTGAATTGTGATCAAAATGTTCTAATTAGGTCTTAATTAGGTCATAAACAGATGACAGACACAACACAATGGCATAAGCAAACGAATGCATCCCCTCCATCCTTTGATTTGGTTGAGGCAACATTATAGTCACGACTGATTCAGACTATTAACGTTTTTTTCAAGATAATGTGCTAACGAGAACTCAAAAAAATACAAATGGCCCATTTTCATGAAAATCACTGAAGCATGACCTTCCCTGAACTCTCATATTCTGTTTTACAGTAATGGTCTATCTATCAGCAATAGTAATGGTCTAGCTGTCTGGCATGGTTTGTCAGATATCAGGAATATTAAAGTTAATTATGGCCGATGGTCGGCCATTTAAAATTTGATCAAGTTGCAATTTTTCAGGGCATATCCCTACCTGAAACCGCGCATTTTGTTTTTATGCTAATGGTCTAACTAATTATGGCCGATGGTCGGCCATTTAAATAGGTCAAAGTTCATAAACCCCAAAAGGCACATCTACACCAACTAAGGGATGTGTTTGTGCAATATGAAAGAAACACCACCATGGGTTTCAGAGATCTCCAGAAAAGAAAAGCGGACAGACTGATCAGACATCCGAGGCGTCGCCAATATCCTCCGCTCAACTTTGTCGGGCGGGTGATAAAAAATAGCCATCATTGTCTTGAAATACACTGAACAAAACCTTTTTATTTGGATTAGCCGTTTTCAAGATATCATGTTCACAAGATATCAAATTTTTAAGCTAGAAATAGCCGCCTTTTTCTTGAAAATCGCTGAACTGGGATCTTTCCACATCGAGGTCAGGCAGGTAAATGCTTATATGTATACAAAATCATGAGCAATTCGGATTATAGGTTCTTGAGATATTGTGTCTTTAAATCCCTGCAAGCTGTGGAGACAGATAAACACATAAATGCATCCTGAAACTCTGATTAAGGCTGGATTTGCCTGAGGGGCAAAGCTTGCATCTCCATCTGCCCCACATAGAATTTGAAGCCAAAATACATCAAATATAGAGAAATACAGAACTGTCACCAATTTAAATCTAACCACGCAAAAAATGTGATGTCAGAATCACACCAAAATCTAATCAACATATGGCCATGGTGAGGTGCTTCCTTGAAACAAATTGGTGAAGCGGATAAGCTCTTGAGGCAAAAAAAAATATATATGTTTGTTTCCGATTTGTTGTCATTTTAACAAGTGGGTAGGTGGGAAATTTATTTTATTTTCATTTTATTTCTTGTCACTTCAACCAATCGGTAGGTAAGATTTTTAAATTATTTTATTTAGCAACAAATTCACTTCCAGTCTTGATTACAGTCGGTAAATCATCCCTTAACTTATGGATTCCCTAAAAAAAAATTGAAATTCAAAAAATAAATTTTGGTCGCACATGTTTTGCACATGTTCGGAAATCAGAAACAAACAATATTTTTTTTAGGCCTGAGAGTAACATGTGATTCGTCAGCCATTTTAGATTTTGTTGAAAATAAGAAAAACAATTCTCAAGACAAATTTCTCGGGGCCAGTGAGCATACGCAAAATATAAAATTTGAGCTGTGTAGCTATATTACCAAATTTTGATTATAGCCAAAATGAGCAAAACTGAAATATCCGCTAAAATTCTAAAGCATACAAAAAAAAAAATACAGATGCCCAAGTAAATAAATATGAGCTAAGTAGATTCATAAAATTTTACATTTTTAAGTGTTCTTCGATATCATCACTAGTGACCAATAATTGAATATCATTGAAATTATGAGCAAACACACATGAACAGGAGGTAAAGCAATAACAAATTATCAGAAAAGTAGTTTCACACAGACAGATGTGAACAAGGTAATTATGTTACTACCTGGAGACACAATGGTATTGGTCTGTGGAGCTTCTATGTCCATAGGGGCCACTTTCTTCCATTGGTCAGTCCTCACTGGAAATGTAAACCATATTGTAAATAATAGCTACAACATTTGCTGACAATAAGTAGAGAAACATGAGTGATGGATGAATATGATGATGCCGAATATTAAAAAGCTTTAGCCAGCCCGGCAGCAGTTTGACATGATAAGTCATTCCACAGTCTAAATCACTTCCTCTATCAGTTAGTCTCAAACTTAATAGAAGTTCTATCAAGCAGAATGGTATGTACACAATAAATGTACCAATAAGCACTGTTTACAAAAACAAAGTATGAAATATAACCACAGAGCTGGCAATTTTTATATCAGCGTTTATGAGCACACCAAGTTATAAGAATGAGGTTAACAAAACAAAAAGCAAGCAGTATAATAAAGACCATCAAAAAATTTTAAAACAAAAATCAGACCTCTGTGCTGGGGGATATGCTCATGCATGTCAATAAGTAAAATTGTTGTAGACAAGCATGGTGTAATATCACTACGGGTCACATGCTAATAGCTTGCATAAAAATCGAGAAAAACATTGTTAAGACAACTTGGTATGCACACTATGTTATTGATAGAGAGAATGAGATAGAAATGACTAGAATAGACGATGCTCTGCTGCGCTGCAAATGTAAGGAGTGGGAAGGGGAGGCTGCTCAGTACAGAATGACTGCGAGGCTCAGCAAACTGTAGGACAAAAAGGGTTAAACAATACACACAACGAAATTATTAATCCGAAACAACAATTTAATAATGATCAGTAATAACACAGCTTTCATTTATTTTCAGCATACACACATCAACATAATTACTGTCTAATCAAGTGTAAAGTAATATAAAGTTTGAGTGACACCCTGTGCTTCACTTTGATCATACATCTTTCAAGATACACAGCGAGTGATCTCTGTATTTAATGAATGATGTACAACCATGGCTTACCAGAGTGCACAGACAATGTAAATGATATAAATGATAAACCAGAGTCAAAGAGAATGAGATAATTGTCAATAATCATTATCAATAGATGGAGTATTAATTGAAAATCAAATAATGTTTACAGAAAGAATTTAGAAATACACTACAAAACTTGTATAATTTATCCAATTTATTTTCAATCATCCTCACATAAAATAATTCTATTTGACTCCGGTGCAAGTTGTTATTATATATATATTTTATATTCTTTATGAATCATTCACCTTTTATACCATACACACATACATTCATACATACATATTACAAACAGACAACAACATATTTCTCTCCAAAGACTTTAAAAAAGAAAGTAATACCCATGTGCATGATTCGATTAGGCTATTAAATAATCCACTCTATTTCAGTGATGCGATTCTGTTTCTATTTCAACCCATATTATTTTTTTCTATTTTAAGTGTATCTCCCAGTCTATGGGCATTGCTTCCCTAGCGTGATACAGAAAAAAAATATTTACATTATGATGTCCTACATGTAATCTTGTATAATTTTGCATTCCTAAACATAACCGGAATTACTTGAAAAGTGTACTCATCATGAGTGGTAAACTGTCAGGAGGTAACATCGGCAACTTAAGTACCAGGTAGAATTATCATCATGAGTTATATTAGGTTATTGTACTAACTTAACACACAGGATGACAACTAAATATGTAGTACTGTCATAAGAGGCATGGTAGTACTGGTGCCTGTTTTTTTTGCTATACATGACAATATTATGTTGTGATATGACTTAGGTAACAATAATATATTGTCAATGGAGATATTGTCAATGGAGCCATGTCATGGATGACTGATAATGAGTGCTAACAGTCCGTTGTGATGGCGGAAATATCTAATAGTCAACTAGCGAAATGATCAGAATCTTTTGCTAAGTTTGACCAAATAATGTGTGGTCTTTACAATGTTGTTCATGACAGCTCATCATTCAGAAGTGCTCATGCTGTTTCTCTTGAAATTATTAAATGTTGTTCAGGACAGCGTATCAATCAGGAGTACGCATGCTGTTTCTTGTGAAATTATATTCCTAAAAATAACCTGCAGTTCTTATCTGTGTAACACAGTTCACTAAAACAATTGTAGCTGTGACAGTAGCAGAGTAAAATTTTAGTCGAGCCCAAATTTCTCCATTTTCTCTCTCGCGTTGTATTATTTCTGTGCGTAGGATAATACATGTCTAAAAATATTTTCCAACATTTACGAAAAATTACTTACCTGTCCTCTGACTGGATGAAGTCTGCCCAATCAGATGTAGATGTAATTAGCAGCAGGTGGTAATATTTCGTAAGCTGTTTGAAAATAGCTGCCCTTTGATCACTTGTAAGATATACAAGCTTACAATTCAACGGGAGATACACGTAAAATTTGATATAGGATATATTTTCAAGGAGTAAAGTTGAACGTAATTGTTATTATGTTTATGGGCTTACAGATAATCAGTTTTTTTTCACCCAATTGTTTTTTGTAGGTCATAAAACGAAGTTCCGAATACAGATACTGAATGAATGTCATTAAATTGACAAGTTTGAAGAAAGTAGAGAGCGAGACCGGTGATCGCCATTTCATTTAATAGAATATTGCACAATACACATGAGTTGTCATAACTCGGCTTATAGAAAATTTGACTACAAAAATGAGGAAAAACCTGCACAGTGGCCTCCCTCATTAGGCTTTAGAGTAAACCTAAAAGGCTGTTGTGCTTTGACGCCTCATGTTTTCGGAGGCTTAAGCGCCGCCTAACATCCTTGGATAGGAGCAGACAAGAGCACTGGGATCTGCCAAGAGACCAAACTATTATTTTCCCATTCCACCCTTCCTCCCCCCATACATAGTAAATCAGCACATGAGTCCCTCAGAGCCAGCAAGGAATGCTTCACCTCTGTCACTGGTAACCCTCCTCTCTTCAAAACTCATCAAAGCCACAACCAAGTCACTTGTCCACATAACATCCACACTATGTGACATTTTTCACATCAGTTTGAATTTGTCTGTCGTATGATCCTCATTATATTGATTGTATTACTCCAATAATCATTGTGACTCCAGTGTTTTCACAATAGGTCACATAGGTCCACTAAACCGATCATTCAGATGCACCATAAGTTAGAAATTGTTCATTCCTTTTTCAAACAAAATCACTACTAGTAGTATGGTGGTCAATTTGTGATATTTATTTAACCTTAATGACAGTGGTGAAGATCATTCCTTGCTTTTTCGAATGGAAAGCAAAGTCAACTGTGGCATACCATACAACTTAAATGTTGATAGCAGTAAAAGAAATATTATTATATGGATATGGAAAATTCACATGATTGGTAGATAATGGAAGGTGGTATTTGATAACCTGACAGCTCTCAGGTCTTGTCTTGTTGTCTGCAGTTATTGTTAGCTATTGTGATAAACAATTATTTTCTTCCACATGTATTCCACTTGGCATTCCTTTCTGATACAGTGGAGCAATAGTCCTATGTATGGAGCTAGCCTTTGAACTCTGAAGAATAGTAATTTTTTTGTATGTGTTGTGCAGTACACCAGGGTTGACTTGCTTGTGTCACAACCCGCCACCTGTCCATACATAATAATTCTTGACTGAATGTACGCAAACAGACAACCCCCTTACAAAAAATTTGTCAACCTAGAGCGACAAGTTCAGCGTAATTTTGTTACCTCCAGTCAAGTGGTCCGAGAACTCACAATGCTGCCTGTACTGAATGTACTGCCTAACGTTGTGCATCAGAAAGGCTAGTCAGCTGCTCGCCTCATGCAAAAAACATGCCCAAACTGGCATTTGTGAGTTCTCAGATATCTGTTAGATTGAATACATTATGGTTAAGGTAAGGATAAAAGGGGTGACACGTTTACCTTGTCACTCTCGCTGTGACTCTGAGGAAAAATTAATATTGGGATATGATGATAGTATTTACAAATAGATGGTGGGAAAAAGAAAAAGCCTTCAAAGTAATATCACTTTGGTAGCTTAGAAGTGTTCATTTATTTTGTGGTTAACAGATAATTTGGGATTTGAGTAAGATACTGGCATGAATAGAAAAAAATGTTTCTTTGTACAGAGTAATAATGACTGAACAGAACGATGACAAGTCCATGTTATACAGGCTGTACTGACCTCATAATTAGATTCAAGCCAGTGTCTTGGGCAAATAGAAGATTGGACAGAGAAAGACCCCGAGGTGAATCACAGACGTATGACAAGGTAAACGAGTACAATCCACAACCACACACGCAAAGCCTGCTCTGCCAGTCTCAATATCATGCCGTAGATGCGAAATTTCTCATTTAGTCAGATAAGTAGTTTGGCCATCGAGCTTTGTTCAAAGCACAATGTGATCAAAATATAATGTACACCGATCAGTCACACTTTTTTAGTTTTCAACAATTCGTATGTTGTAAACTATACATTGTGATTTCTTCCATTATACATGTATGGAAGAGACTGTATAATTATGATTATATCATGACATGTGATTGCACTTTCATAATTTTGCGCGAAAAAAAAAATATTTTCAATCATAACAAACTGTCTACATATCAATTTGACCATTGTTGAACAGAATGTTTGAAGAAATGTGTCTTTGTCTATGAATTTCAAGCTTAACCTCAACCTGCGCAAGTCCAAATCATTTATAATTACTGCTAAATAATTTCAAAGATTTTAGATTAAATAAAATATTAACAGAATATAATATTGGATAGCTTAACCACTTTGAGAAATAATTGTTTGATTTTGTGAAAAAAATATAAACAGTGTCAGTAAAAAAGAATTTTTCAAATTAGCTTCTTTAATTCCACACTTTTTCAACAAATATGAAAGATAGAGATTATAAGTCACTTCATAGTAATATTTTTCAGAAGATTGCTTTTAGAAAATTGTATCTCCTCAAACTAGAAAACAATGATGACAATTTTGAAAACAATATGAAGTAATATTCATGCTATAATGAAATTTAATATCTTATTGCTTTTCAGCAAATATTTTGTGATAAATAATTGTCTTTGCACAGATGAGGATAAGCAGATCTGAAATGCAGAAGAATGATTTCATGCCAAATAGGGCAAACAACGGCTTTAGATTTGAAGGAGACTGGCAACGTAAGCCCCATTGATACCATGAGATAACGAGCATAGTGTCGCTCAATTTCAGAGTTTGTATACTCTCAGGCTGGCTACAGGCAGCTCCAACCCCATGCCTCAGACTGATAACTGCCACCCACTGGCAGCACACTTCTCACATCCTCATACCAGGGGAAAAATAACATAACTGCTCACACTCAAAAACGGAACTTTCACTGGATTTAGCCCACCAAAAATTTGTAGTATTTTGTTCATTTCAGCAAAAAGCATACTGAAATAATAGTGATAAAGATTTAACGGAAATTTAGCGAGTGTCATTGGAGCTTAATTGATTTGGTGGCATTTCTCTGTAAATGCAGTCTTTCCCCTACACCCGGGGCTCAGCTGCCCTGTTTTGCCAGCCGGAGAATGCTTGTGGGGATTTTTCACATTATAACAATCTTGTTACTTAACCAATAAACACAAATAGCTAATAATCTCAAATCTGATTTCCACTGATATTTATTAAAATACATTAAAAAGAAATAGTAAAGCTAAGCCTTAATTTGAAATTCTCTCTTGGTTTGAATGAGGAAAAAATAAGCAAATTCAAAAATAACAATCAAAAAACCCCAGCAGAAGAATGCAGTATTTTTCAGTTTTAATGTCAGAAGAGCAATATTCTCATGGCATGAATGAGGTACTGAGCGGGTATAGAGCATGAGGTCTTCCACTGTAACGTGGAGGCCACCATACCTGGCAGATAAGTGAAGGCCACGGGATCGCTGTGACGGACACCAGACTGGACCACCACCTGAACATCTACTGCTTCTTCAGTCTTCACGTCGTAAGATGGTATTGCACAAATCAGATGGCTCTGTAATAATAATGATTGCAATAGTATAACTAACATTGCTAAAAATATTAAACCTTAAAGCAATATCAGTGATTTGATCGTCTGATCAAACAAATTTAAAATAATTATAGTTGTGATTAGCAATGTTAGGGTTAACCCTTTCAGCGCGTGGATTCGTACATTAAGAGTCTTGCCAGGAATAAAATATTCACAATGGCCGTAGACCCATAACATAGGTATTCAAATGAAGCGGAAAGAGCTAACTAAGACATTTACAATGATTTCGAATTGAATAAAATCCTTTGTTCTCCATGGTTTATATATAAATAATTTAACAATGTAAGGGCTAATGTGCATCAATGCCATAACAGGTAAAGGGGGGGGGGGGTCGAAAGCTAATCATTTACAGGCTATAGTTTAACCCTTTAAGCCCTCACGATGCATTAAAGCATCATTTCACATCCCTGAAAACAGACCTTATTATCCTACAACCAAGGGTTTTAGAATGAATATTTCCATGAAACTGGTTTACCAATACATGGTAATTTTCTTTACTTTTTCACCCACATCAAATCATCTTCATCCACTACAAGTCGAGAATTGCGACGGCAATTCGCGGCTTGTAGTGGATGAAGATGACAATGTAAAGTCAGGCTTGAAGGGTTAAGAGCAGAATTAACCAATGGACAAACAAACAAGTAAGATATTATAGCATTTTCTTTTATATTTTTGTACATGACATTTTGACATTTTGTGTGTGGTTTTGAATTTTTAATGTACCGGCATATATCTGAGGTGGAAAGGCAAGCAGCAGTAACTGCTTACTTTCAACTACCTGGTAAGTACATTTAGCTACTCTGCCGTGAAAATGCAAAAGGCAGTATCTGCTTACTTGTAAAGTAAGCAGATACTGCCTTTTGCCTTTGCAGAGCAGTACTGCTGTTTACATTTGAGCTATTTGTGGTTGTCATGACTGGTATTTTATGTCTAACCTGCTGAAGGTACTCAGTGTCCACTATGGCTTCTTTTGACCACACCACCTCATCATCCTTCATTTGTTGAAACTTGACGCTGACAGGTTTGAGGAAATTTTTGCCAATCAGAAAGAGATCTTCACCTCCAGTACATAACCACTTGGTCAAAGACTTCTTCTGCACTTCTGGATGTCCTGTCGGTTGAGCTGAAAAATCCCAAATATAGAAAGATTAATTAATGTTTCAAAATTGTCTATGGCTTGGGTAGCATTTATTTCAGGTGTTTTAAATATGAATTATCAGTTTCAAATGGAAGAAAAAAGAAGCCATAAATTACAATACTACATGTACATTCACTGTCCAAATGAATGACCAGAGTGTCAATGACACAGAAGCTCATCCTTAATTAGGGCAAGTTGATTACAATTTAAAATTGAAATCTGAAAATTTGAAATCTGTGAGGCAGTTCTATGCACATGCACGAGTTCTTTCAAATAAATTAAACAAAATTGTGAATTGTGAACAGACTGCCGTAATCAGGTCTTTATAAGGTGATAAGTTAAATAATAATTAAAAATTCTGAAATCCGCGAGGATGTTTAATGAACAGGCACAAGCTCTTTGAAACAAACCAAACCGAATTGAAATCGGTTGAGAGTTGAGGGAGGAGAAGCATTTCTTGTTAATTTTGGACGGAGAGCCCTAATTATGTTTTAATTAGGTCATAAGTTAATTATTAATCAAAATTTCTCAAATCCGTGAGGACGTTTAATGCACAGGCACGAGCTCTTTCTAACAATCCAAACAGAATTGAAATCGGATAAGAATTGAGGGAGGAGAAGCATTTCTTGTGAATTGTGGACAGAGTGCCCTAATTAGGTTTTAATTACGGTAGGTCATAAGTTAATTAATAATTAAAATTTCTCAAATCTGTGAGGAGGTTTAATGCACAGGCACAAGCTCTTTCAAACAAATCAAACAGAATAGAAATCGGATAAGAATTAAGGGAGGAAAAGCATTTCTTGTGAAGTGTGGACAGACGACAGACGCAACACGATGGCATAAGCTCATCTAGGTCTAAAGGCCGGATGAGCTAATAATTATTCAAAGTCCACCAAATTACAGCATGTATGAGAACAGCACTTACTACAGGAAATAGATATAGAAGCGACTTGTAAGGTCTTTGATGTGCCATCAGGGTTAGGAATGTTGACACGGAAGACCATACGAGTTTTGGTACTTTTTTTCTTGGAGCGATTTGGTCCAATTCTCTGCTCAACATCAGCATTACGGAGTTTTAGTATGCCCACACAATCAATTCTGTAAATATAAAAGACCAAACATAAATGTAAATCATCAACAAGATTGAAGACAAACTTGTCATTAATGTACCACATATATAGAACACGAGATAAATTACAAAAAGAGACTGTTTCTAGTCTTTAGACTTCATTATCTGACCTCTGAAGACTATCCCCACAATGAAAGAATTAAATTTATAATGGCCGTAAACCTATAACATAGGTATGCAAATGCAGTGGAAAGAGCAAACTAAAACATTTATGATGCTTTCAAATTTGGTCTCCATTGTTCATACAAAAAATATTTCAGCGTTGTATGGGTTAACATGAGTGTGACACAAAAAAAATGGAAATATGAAAATGGCGCAGCTTTTTTATCAAGTATAGATTTTAACCAGGATAATTCATTTCAGGAGTGTCATTCTTCCTAGCCTCAGTCAACATAGTGTAACAGTCAATTCTGTGAGATGCAGTGATGTCACTAGGTGAAAACAAGGTTCAATATAACACCCCTCCCCCATACTTCATTCTGTGAAACGAAGTGACGTCACTCGGTGAAAACAAGGTTATATAGACCCCTCCCCCATACTTCATTGTATTAGACAGCTCGGTGAAAACAAAGGAGGTCAAGGTCATTGAGTTTAACAGAATATGCCCTACATACATATAGGGCACATGAATCACGGACAGAAATAGAGGGTAAGACAATATGGTACAGTAACTTGATGCTTGCCCTCAACTAGAACACGTACCTTATACAGTAGACTGTACTTAGTACACTTTGGTGTCGTTTTATTTACTATACAGGGTATTTATCTTACAGCTGCATAACATTTGCAGTAATTTGCAGCAGTGCGTAATTTATGCCATGTTTTTTCTCATAAACCATCTGTATATTGAAGTTGAAATAACAGCTCACTGTAAGCAAGGAATTTCAATAAAGAGATTCCTTGCTGTAAGCAGAGTCGTTTAATGGTGGGTCTGGTAACGACTTCTAGACGTTCGCCACAAAATAAATCAACGTTAGTCAGCACTTAAACTGTAGTGTTGTCAACTACCCCTCATCCAACCAGGGCTTGCGAGCAAAACTAGACGTTCAACTGCTGCTGGTTTAATATTGGCCGACGTCGCATACAGTGAGTTGACATTAAACCAGCAGTGGTTTAACGTCCCGTACTTAGTGATCATGCTGTGAACACACTGAGCATCAATGAATGCACTCTGTTTCGCTTTCTATCCTGATTTTTCTGACTTAACCCATTTTCTTTTATACTTCAATCCATTTGTAGTTTGAATTCGTCACAATTTTGAATGCGATACAAACGCAAATGGGAGCCTCCTTATTTGAGGCTGTACATAGAGCTTTGCTGTGGTGTATCTTACAGGAATAAGTCATGTGGCGCAATATATGCGACATGTGTACTGAAAGGGTTAAAACGAACAGAAAGCGTTGAGACGAGTGGTATCATGAGGGGGGGGGGGGAGGGGGGGGGGGGGAGATCTACCCCACACCTCTCCACAGCAATAAAACATGAGACATTGACACAATGTTGGACCAGCGTCGTGTACGATGGGCCAACAGCAGATCAACGATGGGCCACCCATCTAGTGTTTTCTGCGCTGTTGTCAGTAGCACGTCCCCGGTTGACCTGTCTATCTCTCATAAACCATAAACCAATACTAGAACCCCCCTCCATATTGAACATTCCCAGTGAGAACGAGATATTGAACCGATGCTGATCTAATGCTGGGCCAGCGTCGTAGACGGTGGACCAGCATTAGATCAGCGTCGGGTCAATGTATGGTGTTTACCGGGGCCACACATACTACGTACTGTACTTCTAGTCATATGAATGGCCATCTTAATAGTATCTCCCACGTACAAATTTTAAACAATATAGAAGTGACCTGTTCATGAATCAATCTCATCATTCGATATATATTTCTTTCGAAAATTCACTTTTAAATGCTGCTTGTTTTAATCAACTTGATTAATAGTAGATCTTTTAAATTCGAAATTTAATTTTATATCACGGAAAAAAGATAATGTTTCGCATTTTATTAACTACACATTTTGTTATAAATAAGAGGCACGTTGATATTGGTCGCGGTAATAAGATACTACTTCTTTTAACTGATAGCTTAGCTTTTTCATTGAAATGAAATGGAAAAAAAATTATCAGATATTTTGAAAAATGGGATAAAATTGAATCAAGATTGCAAGGTTAGTAGGTTACACAGTGTTTGAAGCATAAATAACTTTCAACCAAAGACAAAACAAATCGAATAAGTCGTGTCATTTTGATTAATTTAACAAACAATATCGGCTGTTGGTTGTGTGATAAGTGTTGTTTGCAGTAATCACTACCTGACGTTATCAGATACCTCATAAGGTCAGCAATAAGCCAGTAAGATGATATCCGCACTTCAAAACCTACACGACTCAGACAGGACACGGGGTTTATCTGTTAACACTCCTGCTGCTCGAGGGTTTGTTTCTATTTTTCATTCATTTAAAGCTGGAATTGCTAACGCAATTTCCAGCTTCAAATGACGAAAATATGCATATTTATGAACAATATATATACATATATATCTGCCAAAATTGAATTATTTTATCAACTAAACATCCACGAGAAACTATTTACCTATTTTAGAAACTTTTCATTTTGGCCGAAACATGCTTGAAAACGTATATATATATACGGCCTCAGTAGCACAAGGGTTGACCCTTACACCGCTAAGCACGACTACATCATGTCGTGTTTAATGTGTGAAATTGTTAATTGTATTTATTTATTTTTATTTAATCTGTCTTATTAGCTGATCAAATCACTGACTGTTATTGGGAATGAAAAGAGTATTTAAACATCAAGATTTCATGTTTGGTCTCGAATTAAACAAATATCAGTAATTTTCACTCACTTGAAGTTGTGGATCGCGGTAGCGAGACACAACTTCAAGTGGGTGAAAATTTAAATGAATTAATTCAGCGCTTCAAGGGTTAAGATTGCTTCACTGTACAGTACTTATGACATTCAGATCAGGTTTCTGTCATTCTATAATGTGAAAGAGAAGTAACTCTATATCTTAATTACACTCTGTATGAATACAGCCCAGAATATTTCAAAAATAATTAATCCCGTGGATCTATTTTATAAACACATCTAATCCGGAAACTCTGCCAGCGTGATCTCCTTCCAGCATTGCATTGTCATGGCATAGAAAGACACTATGGACGGTACTGTTCAGGGGTCATTATTTTGTCACTGGGCCATGGGACCCGCCAGCTATGATCACTGGGCAAAAGTCCAACACAAAGAAGCATAAGCACCGTACTCCCGGTACAGACAACACGGGACACTACGCCAGTGCTGCCTGAATGCTGGGATAACGTGGTGGATGCTGGCCCAGTGATGAGACAGTGCTGGGAGTTTAGCTGGTGGGTTCTAACCCTTTAAGTGCTACTAGGCGAGTCTAAAGGTAATAACAAATCCCGACGGGAAATATACGTTTCAACAAGACTACATAAGTCCAGGAGCTCCCGCTCCGAATTAGAATTTGATTTAAGCAATTTTGTATAGGGTTATCAATGTAGTCCTAGTCTAGGTCAAAAATCAAGACGCAAGACAACTAGGTCTAAGAAGCCCAGTCTAAGAGTAAGATAAGAACTAGACAGTCTGTCAGAGATTGCAAACCTCCATTGAAATTAATGATCCTAATCAGTATCCCAGTAATGGTCTACCTATCTGGCATGGTTTACCCGATATCAGGCCAATCGAGTTAACTAATAGCTGATTTACGGTCATTTTGAATTCGTTATAAATTAGTTAAAAACTTAGGGTGCATCCTCCCCCGAAACCTAAAATTTTGTTTTATAGTAATGGACTAACATCTAACACAGTTTGCAAAATATTGGGCATGTGAAAGTAAATAATGGCCGATAGGGGGCCATTTTGAATTTGATCGAGTCAGAATTTTTCCAGATGCATCCTCAGCTGAAATCTCACATTTCATTCTATAGTAATCGTCTAGCTATCTAGCATGGTTTACCAAATATCGGCCATGTGAAAGGGAATAATGGCCTAAAGGCGGCCATTTTGAATTTGATCAAGTCAAAATTTTCCAAGATGCATCCTTAGCTGAAATCTCACATTTCATTCTATAGTAATGGTCTAGCCATCTAGCACGGTTTACCAAATATCGCCCATGTGAAAGTGAATAATGGCCGATAGGAGGCCATTTTGAATTTGATCAAGTCAAAATTTTTCAAGATGCATCCTCTCCTGAAATCTCACATTTTGTTTTATAGTAATGGTCTAGCCATCTAGTACGGTTACTAAAAACCGGCTATGTGAAAGTGAATAATGGCCGATAGGCGGCCATTTTGAATTTGATCGAGTCAATTTTTTTCAAGATGCATCCTCTCTTGTAATCTCACATTTTGTTTTATAGTAATGGTCCAGCTATCTAACACGGTTTACCAAATATCAGCAATGTGCAAGTAAATAGTGTCCGATAGGCGGCCATTTTGAATTCGCTTGAGTCGAAAGTTTTTAAAAGGCATCCTCTCTCGAAACGTCACATTTTGTTTTATAGTAATGGTCTAGCTATCTAGCACGGTTTACCTGATATCAGGCCTATCGAGGTAAATAATGCTGATTGTCGGCCATTTTGAATTCGTAACTTAAAAATTTTCAGGGTGCATCCTCCCCCGAAAACTCACACTTTGTTTTATAGTAATCAGGTAATGGTCTAGCCATCTAGCACGGTTTACCAAATATCAGCCATGTGAAAATGAATAATGGCCGAAAAGGCGGCCATTTTAAATTTGATCAAGTCAACTTTTTTAAAGATGCATCCTCATCTGAAATCTCACATTTCGTTTTACAGTAATGGTCTAGCCATCTAGCACGGTTGACCAAATAACGGCCATGTGAAAGTGAATAATGGCCGATAAGCGGCCATTTTGAATTTTATCGAGTCAAATTTTTTCAAGATGCATCCTCTTCTGAAATCACACATTTTGTTTTATAGTAATGGTCTAGCCATCTAGCACGGTTTACCAAATAACGGCCATGTGAAAGTGAATAATGGCTGATTGGCGGCCATTTTGAACTTTGACAAAATGATTTTTTTTCAAAATACATCCTCTCCTGAAGCCTTACAATTTGTTTTATAGTAATGGTGTAGATATCTTGAGCGGTTTTCATGATATTCCACAATATCAGGCCTGTCGAGGTGAATAATGGCTGATAGGCGGCCATTTTGAATTTTATCAACTTCGAATTTTTCAGGATGCATCCTCTCCTGAAACCTTACAATTTATTTGATATTAATGGTGTAGCTATCTTGAGCGGTTTTCATGATATTCTGCAATATCAGGCCTGTCGAGGTGAATAATGGCCGATAGGCGGCCATTTTTAATTTTATCGACTTGAAATTTTTCAAGATGCATCCTCTCCTGAAACCTCACAATTTGTTTTATAGTAATGGTGTAGCTATCTTGAGCGGTTTTCATGATATTCCGCAAAATCTTTCAGTCGGATTTACCGATGTTATAAATTAGGTCAAAGTGCTGGGTCAACTTCAAGGTCAAGGTCCAAAAACCTGAAAAGGCACAACTAGGGACCTTAGAGAACATGTATGTGCAATATGACTGTCATCGGCCCAGTACTTTTCGAGATCTGCTCCGGAAACGAAGTGCGCGTCAAAACGTCTAAATGGGTCATAGTTCTGAACAAGAAGTAGGTCAAAGTTCAAATACCCCAAAAGGCACAACTAGACCCCCTAGGGGTGTTGTGTGTAAAATTTGAAGACAATCGGACAAGTACTTTCAGAGATATGCTCCGGAAACGAATTGTTTACGGACGGCCCAACGGCCCAACGACCCAACGGCCCAACGCCGTCACATCATCATTTCCTCCTCTGCAACCTTGCGTATTGAATTCAGATTAAAAATATTTTAACCCGTCCATTAGCCACCTGGAAGTAACCCACATACCAAAAATTGTTATCCTAGCTTATTTTCTCACAAAGTTATAGGCAAAAGAAGAGGCCAAAAAAAAACGGAGGTAGAATCCATAGCTCCCTTCGCTCACCTACGGTGACGGCGGGAGCTAATTAAACAAGACTACATAAGTCCAGGAGCTCCCGCGACGAATTAGAATTTGATTTATGCAATTTTGTGTAGGGTTTTTAATGTAGTCCTAGGCTAGGTCAACAAGACGCAAGACAACTAGGTCTAAGAAGCCCAGTCTAAGAGTGGGATAAGAACTAGACAGTCTGTCAGAGATTGCAAACCTCCATTGAAATTAATGATCCTAATCAGTATCCCAGTAATGGTCTACCTATCTGGCACGGTTTACCCTATATCAGGCCAATCGAGGTAACTAATAGCTGATTTACGGTCATTTTGAATTCGATATAAATTAGTCAAAAACTTAGGGTGCATCCTCCCCCGAAACCTCAAATTTTGTTTTATAGTAATGGACTAACATCTAACACAGTTTGCAAAATATTGGGCATGTGAAAGTAAATAATGGCCGATAGGGGGCCATTTTGAATTTGAACGAGTCAGAATTTTTCAAGATGCATCCTCAGCTGAAATCTCACATTTCATTCTATAGTAATCGTCTAGCTATCTAGCACGGTTTACCAAATATCGGCCATGTGAAAGTGAATAATGGCCTAAAGGCGGCCATTTTGAATTTAATCAAGTCAAAATTTTCCAAGATGCATCCTCAGCTGAAATCTCACATTTCATTCTATAGTAATGGTCTAGCCATCTAGCACGGTTTACCAAATATCGCCCATGTGAAAGTGAATAATGGCCGGTAGGAGGCCATTTTGAATTTGATCAAGTCAAAATTTTTCAAGATGCATCCACTCCTGAAATCTCACATTTTGTTTTATAGTAATGGTCTAGCCATCTAGTACGGTTACTAAAAACCGGCTATGTGAAAGTGAATAATGGCCGATAGGCGGCCATTTTGAATTTGATCGAGTCAATTTTTTTCAAGATGCATCCTCTCTTGTAATCTCACATTTTGTTTTATAGTAATGGTCCAGCTATCTAACACGGTTTACCAAATATCAGCAATGTGCAAGTAAATAGTGGCCGATAGGCGGCCATTTTGAATTCGATTGAGTCGAAAGTTTTTAAAAGGCATCCTCTCTCGAAACGTCACATTTTGTTTTATAGTAATGGTCTAGCTATCTAGCACGGTTTACCTGATATCAGGCCTATCGAGGTAAATAATGCTGATTGTCGGCCATTTTGAATTCGAAAGTTTAAAATTTTCAGGGTGCATCCTCCTCCGAAACCTCACACTTTGTTTTATAGTAATCAGGTAATGGTCTAGCCATCTAGCACGGTTTACCAAATATCAGCCATGTGAAAATGAATAATGGCCGAAAAGGCGGCCATTTTAAATTTGATCAAGTCAATTTTTTTCAAGATGCATCCTCATCTGAAATCTCACATTTCGTTTTACAGTAATGGTCTAGCCATCTAGCACGGTTGACCAAATAACGGCCATGTGAAAGTGAATAATGGCCGATATGCGGCCATTTTGAATTTTATCGAGTCAAATTTTTCCAAGATGCATCCTCTCCCGAAATCACACATTTTGTTTTATAGTAATGGTCTAGCCATCTAGCACGGTTTACCAAATAACGGCCATGTGAAAGTGAATAATGGCTGATTGGCGGCCATTTTGAACTTTGACAAAATGATTTTTTTCAAAATACATCCTCTCCTGAAGCCTTACAATTTGTTTTATAGTAATGGTGTAGATATCTTGAGCGGTTTTCATGATATTCCACAATATCAGGCCTGTCGAGGTGAATAATGGCTGATAGGCGGCCATTTTGAATTTTCTCAACTTCAATTTTTTCAGGATGCATCCTCTCCTGAAACCTTACAATTTATTTGATATTAATGGTGTAGCTATCTTGAGCGGTTTTCATGATATTCCGCAATATCAGGCCTGTCGAGGTGAATAATGGCCGATAGGCGGTCATTTTTAATTTTATCGACTTGAAATTTTTCAAGATGCATCCTCTCCTGAAACCTCACAATTTGTTTTATAGTAATGGTGTAGCTATCTTGAGCGGTTTTCATGATATTCCGCAAAATCTTTCAGTCGGATTTACCGATGTTATAAATTAGGTCAAAGTGCTGGGTCAACTTCAAGGTCAAGGTCCAAAAACCTGAAAAGGCACAACTAGGGACCTTAGAGAACATGTATGTGCAATATGACTGTCATCGGCCCAGTACTTTTCGAGATCTGCTCCGGAAACGAAGTGTGCGTCAAAACGTCTAAATAGGTCATAGTTCTGAACCAGAAGTAGGTCAAAGTTCAAATACCCCAAAAGGCACAACTAGACCCCCTAGGGGTGTTGTGTGTAAAATTTGAAGACAATCGGACAAGTACTTTCAGAGATATGCTCCGGAAACGAATTGTTTACGGACGGCCCAACGGCCCAACGGCCCAACGGCCCAACGGCCCAACGGCCCAACGCCGTCACATCATCATTTTCTCCTCTGCAACCTTGCGTATTGAATTCAGATTAAAAATATTTTAACCCGTCCATTAGCCACCTGGAAGTAACCCACATACCAAAAATTGTTATCCTAGCTTATTTTCTCACAAAGTTATAGGCAAAAGAAGAGGCCAAAAAAAAACGGAGGTAGAATCCATAGCTCCCTTCGCTCACCTACGGTGACGGCGGGAGCTAAAAATGGACAATGTGGGTTCAAAATATTAATATTAATAACTGGTTCACACAATTAAATTATTAGTGCGCGTTATCAATTCTAAACGAATATTATGGCTACAAATTTTAATTCCCTTTTAACGCTTCAAGGCTTAAACTGTGAGCTATATGATTGAACCTTACTACGACACACGACAGACAGACAAACAGACAGACAGCGGCAACCTGTGAGGTGAAGTGAGCTGTAAGGTACTGATGTTACACTTGATGATTTAGAAATGCAATAAAGCTTGTCATTCAACGTTTCGGTGGCGAGAGCCATTGACAAGCAAGCCTACGTGAGTGTGTATATATACAAGAACTAAGTCCTTTGTATATAACTTTGTGAACTGAAAGCAATTCGTGAATAGTGACACAATAATACATGTATACATGACTACAGTAATCAGGACATCCATAAAACTGTATGCATTGAAATTAACAGATAGAAGCCACTAGCCCCTTAAATGATATTTTCATCAAGTTAGTGATCAGCTTTCTGTCCTCATCAAAGAGACAATGATCTTATCAAATGAATTCAATCCAATGAACGTTCGTTAGACGCGATTACAAACAGCCAACATGATTTTTGCTGCCTTCAGGCATCGGAAATGAATGGCTATAAAATATCGCACATTATTACTCAACATAGTGATATCAGCTAAATTAGAATTATTTATGTAATGGTATGAATTTGTGATCAGCTGACCGCAAAAATTTCAATAAAATACCAGATTTAGTCTAAATTCCAGCACTGGACTGAGCTGAAGTTTGTTAAGATATTAGTTTATCAGAAACACAAGTATTTTTTAACAAGGTTCGATTTTTGGGTGATCACTGGAACATAGGTAGTAAGCTTGCCTATATGGGCCTCCGTTTGGTGTGAAGTGAACAAAGAGCCAGCAAACACGATACGTATAGCGCCAATGTTGCTTCACTGATGTGCCAGCGTCGCAGACGGTGGCGCAGCAGTAAAGCAGCATTGGCTCAATATATCATGTTTGCTGGAGTAACGAGAAGAGGGTCTGACGCGTCAGTGTTATCTCATCTCTTTGTTATTTGTGTAAGTCAGTCAGGCTAGCAGTTACACCGCTCCTCAAATAGACTTTATATCCAGCATCAAATACATGCAATAAGAAGATTCACGAAAAATACGTGACACGACCACCGTGACGTTTGATATTGGGCCAGCGTTGCAGACGATGCCCCAGCAATAAAGGAGAGGTGGGCAACATGTCTCGTCTCATAGATTACAAACAAGATGATGGGTTCGTGGAAATACGCCATCTATGTATACAGAACCATATACAGCCTATGGTTGTCTGGATATGGTACAAACAGCTGTGTGGATTTAGATTCATCCAGCAAGGTGGCAGAACAGCTATGTAGTGGACAGGTTAACTGCGCGAAATAGACCCCCCACTGCATTTTGTAGTAGAATTATGCCACTTGGCACGAATGATACTTGGCCCAAGTGCAATATTTTAAGCAGCGGACGTTTTTGATTTAGGCTCTTATTTTGCCATAATTCAAGGTCAAAGGTCAAAATCAAGGTCAAATATGTTATTTTTTTAAATAAAGCTAGGAACAAGTGTAATACCTCAATTTTGTGTAGTTTTTAACCACAGTTCCATTTCTGATATTATTTTGATGATTCAAGGTCAACTTCAAGGTCAAAGGTCAATTTCAAGGTCAAATATGTGTTTTTTTAAAATAAAGCTAGGAACAAGTGTAATACCTCTATTTTGTGTATTTTTTAACCGCAGTTCCATTTCTGATATTATTTTGATGATTCAAGGTCAACTTCAATGTCAAAGGTCAATTTCAAGGTCATTGTTTTGAAAATATGATTTTTAACAAATAACATCAACAACAAATGTAATACCTCTTTTTATGTGATTTCGACTGGAGATCCCAGTTTTTGTATCATTTTGCTGATTCAAGGTCATCGTCGAAGTCAAAGGTTGGATGATTCGAGGTATTTTGCAAGGTCAAAATAAAAATGTTAAAGTCAAATATAAGAAAAAATAATTTTCACATATATATGCCTACATGTATGAGCACACGAATGCAAAAAAATACTCGAGAATTGAAATATTTGCAGATTGTTAAATTGCATTAATGCTTGCAAATATGACACGTGTCAAACGAGGCACCCTTGCCATATTTATGACGTCATAAATATATTTCACACATCTATGACATCAGTTTTTGGCGTTTTTCTGCTGCAATATTTTGTTTGACTGCTATGCACCCCAGTTTACATTGGTCATTGCATTAATTCTGTACATGTAGAAGGTGATAAATCAAAAATGTCAGATTATATATGTAATTGGGAGAAATGTTTCCTGTGCCAAGAAGATCTGGACGAAAATAAACTGGTGTGTCCCGCAGCCAATCCGAATGTGCGGCATCATCCAGAAGAACTTAGAATAACATACCTGACACAAATAAAAAATATATTGGATCTCTCACAAATAGGTCAGTTACCTACTAATATATCCGTAGATAGGATTTTAGGTATTGCAGCTGTAAATGGTGGTGGTGCTGGTCATGGAAGCATTGATAAAGTTTTAGATGCTATGATGGCAAACAATGTGGTCTGGCATAAGATACCATGTCGGTGTTGATTCCAGACGAGTACAGGAGGCGAAACGAAAGGCCAGTACCGAGTTTCCTTACAGTCCTATCAAAAAGCGACTAAGGAGCTCAGAGTTATGTTTCAAGTATCAAGGTGACGTAGAAGATGACAGTGTCAGTTCAAATTGCTCTCTCACTTCTACTCAAATGCCCTGCTTCATTTGTGGGCAGGTGGGTGAAAAAACATGGTCTTTTCACAAAGCTTCAACTTTTGATGTGAGCAACAAAGTGTGGTTGGTCGCCCTGAAGACAAAGAACTACACTTTGGCAGCAAAGTTCTCTGAAGGTGATATGATTGCGACAGATGCTGAGTACCGTCTCCGGTGTGTATCGTCACTCTACCGCGCAGCAAATTTGGTTGAAAATGAAACAGAAATGAACAAAGAAGAGAGGGAAGCTAAGGAGCTGGCATTTATTGAGCTTATAGACCTCATTGAGACATACAGGGGCACAGGTGTTACTCTACCAATTGCTCAATGTACAGCTGGTAGTTCACACCTCCAGACTCCGCCAGCAGCTCTTGGACCATATCCCTGACCTCACTGCCATACAGGCCACTGACCGCAGCTGGGATCTTCAAGAGCAGCTTCAATGGAGCTTTCTCTACATCCAGTGAAATAAATTCATCAGCAAACGGACTGAAGCTCTTCTTGAGTCTACTGGTAGATGGAAATAAGACCTTCTATAACGACCTCGATGAAGCTACAAACTCCACCCAAACCTACTCAGGTACAGTGCTCTCGATTGCCCGGACAATCCAATACAATGCCGTGAAGAGACGATCAAAGAATGGCAATGCCGTGGCTCGACATGCACGAAACAAAGAAACTCCTTGGCCTTTATATGTGGGGATTAAGCTACGGCTCCAGACAACGAAGTCGCTGCTGGACATGATGCATGCAAGGGGACAGTCAATTTCATATGATCGTATGAACACGTTGTCCACAGACATAGCCAATTCCGTTATTACAGTTTGGAATGAGCTTGGTGTTGTGGTTCCTAGTCAGGCCGTCCATAGTGTGTTCAGTACAATGGGATTTGATAAAGGACATCATTAAGCCTGGTAAAATGTATACCGCCCCTAGGCTAATTGACTGTATTATATAGCATACATTTATAATAAAAAGTTGAAATATCTTGTTTTCCTGTTACTTTGATAAATTATAAATATATATATATAGCAGCATCGACCTTAATGTCACTCCTCATTCAAGGCGATTGAATGACCTTCACTTTCAACTTGGCTTGAATGCCATACACCGTGGTCGGTGTATGTTGTCCCCAAACTAGACACCGGTAGAACGTGCCTCTCAAACTGCCGACAACTCACCACACAGGTGTCGAATTTGGAGACGAGATAGCAGTGCACTGCATGTAGTGTAGCCATTGATTTCAAATTAATCTTTGAAATCTAGCATTTGGACCATGCACTCAGAACTGTCACTTAAAAACAAGACATACTTATTCACTAATATGCTTATTATATTACTTGTCATTGATTTCGGCGAAATTTGACCCTGAAATTGACCTTTGACCTTGCATATGACCTTGAATCAAAACCAAAACATCAATACTGAATTCGTGAGTCAAAATCACATTAAAATGATGTATTAGACTAGCTCCTGTCTCTATTTGTCAACAAATTACATTTTTGGGCAGCAAATTAGCATAATTGTGCTAATTATGCTAATTATTGGCAATAAATGCTAATTTGTTGTGCAAAAAAAAATAGGGTGCTTAAAACAATTCCTGTGGTCAAGGGACCATTCCTGTCGATTGCATAATCACAAAATGCAGTAGACATGCAAAAATATTACATAAAACCGAAGAATAGCATAATAATTTTGCTCATTGTTATGTATCGAAACTCGTCATTAAGGTAGATTAAATGACCTTGACCTTCAACTCGGATCATATGCCCTTGACCTCAAATTAATATGTGAAGCATCGCATTTCGAACCAGCTCTTCCAACCATTTATTAACTCAAACAATATGGACATAATAGCTCATGCCAATAGCCATACATTTATTTTCATTTTTTTACACTATTTGACCTTGAAATTGACCTTTGACCTTGAAAATGACCTCGAAACACACAAAAAATATCACCACTGAATTCGCCAGGCAAAATTAGATGAAAATGAGGTATTACACTTGTTTCTGCCTCTATTTGTTAAAATTATACTTTTTTTGACAGCTAATTAGCATAATTGTGGGTAATTTATGCTAATTTATGCTAATTAGGGGTAATTTAGAGCCCAAATCAAAAACGTCCGCTGCTTAAAATATTCCACCTGGTCCAAGTATCATTCGTGCCAAGTAGCATAATTCTACTACAAAATGCAGTGGGCATGTAGTTAACCTGTCCACTAATGGTCTGTATATTTAGTATTAGGACTGGCTATGCTTGTCTGATCTGGCTGGTACATGTAATATTTGCGTTGGCTGTCACACCTACTCTTCAAATAACGTCCAGCTCATCTGCCACCGACCGTACAACAATGATATACAATAAATCTAAACATATTGGCCAGGGTAGACAATTAGCAAAGCCTACAAGCCATGAACAGGTATCCTTCGTATGGCGTTTATATGTTCACTTTCTCTTGTTAACCAAAGCATACATGTATGTACATGTACTTTTACGTTGTCAGAAATTCCTAGAGGCCCGTTTTTGTGGGGGATCCACCCCAAAATTTCGTTACTCCCCCCCCCCCCCCCAAAAAAGTGCACACATTTCACTGTCCCTATTCTGTCCTCCCCAAGCCTCACATATATATATATATATATATAGATATATTATATATATTATATAACATAAAACACTATCGTCTTTGAGCTTAAAGCCATGGTCAACTGATGATTATTTGCGGGACAACTACACTCCCACAATTCAAAGTGGCCCAGTCCTGATCAACAGTCATGAAACAAGATCATATCCAGCTCTTAAATCACAGTGAGACTATATACTTGAGCGACATCTATGGGTGATAATTTAAAAAATAGTCAGCTACTATCAGATGATATTTCTCTTAGTTATGCTCTTTGGCGACATTAGGACCCAATATCTATGTTGTACACCTGTTGTGTTGACATGGCAGCCAATACGACCAGCTGCCAATGCAGGCAGAATCAGGCCACTTTTGCGGCCTGTACCCTGCCGATTGCAGGTGATTTTGAATATATTTTTAGACCCAGTGTGATTCAACCTGGAGCCTTGTGTATCATAGGCCTACACATGATGCAAAGTACAGCTGATGTATAGACAACTGACAGCCTTTACACTGGCCACGCATGCGCGTTTGAGAGCTGACGACTAGTTTAAAGACTCATTTCATGAGCATGTGAACTGGCGATTACCAAGCCGTCCACAGAGAGACGTTATGATATATATATATATCTTTTATACAGCAAATATGTAATTTAGATATTAACCCTTACATCGCAAAAACAGCTATAGTCGCTTTATTAACCATTTAATCGCAGTTATTGAGAAGAAAATATGTGTTGTTAAAATATCTAGATTTGCAAATGTTTGGTCTCAAATTAAACAAATATGAGTATTTTCACTCACTTGAAGTTGTGGGTCGGGTAGCGAGACGCAACTTCATGTGGGTGAAAATTTGAATTATGTAACTTGGCGGTTTAAGGGTTTAAGCATAACTAAAGCATAGACATGCAAGTTTACCACACGCAAATCGACTCACCACATAATCATGATATGTTGGGTCTGCGTATATATTGAGTAGAAGGTGGGTAGGGCCTACAATACGATACTCAAAAGCTTTATGCTAAGAATAGGAAGGTGTGTGGGGCCTACAATACGAGACTCAGAGCTTTTTTCTAAGAGTAGGAAGAGCCTAAGCCTACAATACGAGAGCTTTATTCTATGAGTAGGAAAGTGAGTGAAGCCTACAATACGAGAGCTTTATTCTAAGAGTAGGAAGGTGGGTGAAGCATACAATACGATAGCTTTATTCTAAGAGTAGGAAGGTGAGTAAGGCCTGCAATACGAGAGTTCTATTCCAAGAGTAGAAAGGTGGATAAGGCCTACAATACGAGAGCTCTATTCCAAGAGTAGAAAGGTGGGTAAAGCCTACAATACGAGAGCTTTATTTTAAGAGTAGCAATGTGGGTAAAGCCTACAATACAATAGCTTTATTGTAAGGGTAGGAAGGTGGGTAAGGCCTATAATACGAGAATTTTATTCTAAGAGTAGGTGGATAATGCCTTTAATACGAGAGTTCTATTCCAAGAGTACGTGGATAAGGCCTACAATACGAGAGCTTTATTCTAAGAGTAGCAATGTGGGTAAAGCCTACAATACAAGAGCTTTATTGTAAGGGTAGGAAGGTGGGTAAGGCCTATAATACGGTAATTTTATTCTAAGAGTAGGTGGATAAGGCCTTCAATACGAGAGCTTTATTCTAAGAGTAGGAAGGTGGGTAAAGCCTACAATACGAGAGCTTTATTCTAAGAGTAGCAATGTGGGTAAAGCCTACAATACAAGAGATTTATTGTAAGGGTAGGAAGGTGGGTAAGGCCTATAATACGAGAATTTTATTCTAAGAGTAGGTGGATAAGGCCTTCAATACAAGAGTTCTATTCCAAGAGTAGGTGGATAAGGCCTACAATACGAGACTTTTATTCTAAGAGTAGGAAGGTGGGTAAGGCCTACAATACGAGAACTTTCTTCTAGGAGTAGGAAGGTGAGTAAAGCCTACAATAACCAACAACATATTGGTCACCTTTAATATGTGAAGGATTTCCCCAGAACTGTATAGATCATTGATTCAGTTTTATTTTAGAGTGAAGTGAAATCTTTACAGCCCATCCCTTACATTTGGCACATAATTCAAATAACCATTTATAAGGATTTCTAATCATCAACAGAGTCCTCTCTAGAAGTTAATCTTATCATATAATCGGTATTCATAAACATATTAAATTGACCAATTGCGCCAATACAAATAATATGTAATACGAGGGTATATTATCTAATTAATGGGACGCCCACCTGAGTCAGAGTGTCCTGAGAACCATTCTATATCTAATCTTATCTTAGAAAACACTCAGTTCAATACTATTCAGGTGGAATATCGATATTTTTCGCGACAGTATTGCTACAGTACAAAAATAACACAGGTCATCACAAAATTCAGTGGTCTGTTAAAAAAACTTACAGGTAATATTCTATGTGAGTGGCCGAAACACTGAATTATTTATTCTGATGCTGAGTACTATAGATAGTAATATACCAGACTCCACTTCCGCTACTCTCACACGCAACGGACGTTATAAATTATGCGGCAATCGTGATATTTCACTTTCATGTCGCAATTTATAACCTGGATATTTTTATAACCAGCATTTTGCATGCTGATGTTAACAATACCGTCCCCGTAGTCAGAGAACTCGAGTATGGTTAAAAGCCGCATTATAATTTATCACACGACAAAGGTGTCATGATAAAATTCGTAGCTGTCGTGTCTATATATCCAGGTCTGGTAGACGTGCACCAGACATAATATACAGCCCTGGACAAACAACGACTCCCCGGCAACACAGCAATGTTTGTAGTGAAGAGTACCCGTGGCGTTAACCCTTTGACCGCCAGTCCCGAATATATTCGGTTTTTCATTTTTTTTATTACCACATTAAGAACCATATTTTTACCATGTTTAGGATAAAATGTGAAAATAAATCAGCAAGAATTGAAAAAAAAATGATCTCCATTTGTCAAATCTGAATAATTTTTACTCACTTGAAGTTGTGGATCGCGTCACCGAGATGCAACTTCAAGTGGGTGAAAATTCAAATTGAATAATTTGGCGGTTAAAGGTTGAACGGATGATGAGTACTTGGTAGCTAATCTGTGGCGTACATGTACTAATATCCACCCTGCAGGTTTTACTGCAGTGATCGCCATATAACACTCTATATGAAAGGATTTGTTCAAACACTGTTAATGCTCTGTCACTTAGACTTCCCCCACACGATGTACGAGATATATGTTCGAACAACTACCTCACCCGATTGTCAAATAATCTTTCTGTCCGCTTCCAACAATTTCTGCATGACCACATTTTGTGAGGATGATAATCTGATAATGACAGTCAATGGCTACGATCACCCTGTCACATCGTATTTCAATGTTCACAACAATACGAATATATTGACTAGCAGTGGACATACATGTGTACTTAGATTCTAATTCATTCACGCTACGAGCATTTTGTATAAATTTGCAATACAGTAATAGGTCCCAAAGAGTTTACGAGTTCACTAGTGTGCAAATCTTTATTCTCTGGTTGAAAAACGTCACCAGTATATCTCTAAATCGTGTCATATCTATAGACGAAGAAAAGGTTTAGCAATTTAAACACGATTTACAAATAAAAAATGCATACAAAATCTATAAAAGCAACGGGAAATATGTAGATTACCATTAATCATGTTAATATACTAAGACTAATAGCTTAATGTCAGCGAGCTGTCAGATCACCCACATGGCATTGTTTTTCTTCATGTCAAATCAATGCACAAGTAGATTGATCAAAATTATTCTGGACAATAAATAAAATAGTTATGAGAGAACAAGTCAGAAAAGAGGTATTCCTGGCAAGTGTATACGGCTATGGCTACACATGTAGGCATATGTGGCGCTAATGATCTAACAGACTGAGAAGAATTGAGTCACGAACATTTTTGCTGATCGATCTAATGATAATTATGATATTCAATCATAACACTACTGACACTACTTAATCAACATAATCAATTTACAGATCAATACAAAGTAAATTGTATTACATAATGTGAAACGATGCCAAATATTTATTTGATAAAATGATAACGGTGAGTGGTAATGACACAGATGTGTCATTATTTTGGAAGTGGATGCACATTTAAATGAGCAAGTATTGAAAATATAATATGGTTTATTCACATGTAGGCATACTTGTAGGCATTACCCAACAGGGGCCGTATGCACCAACCGGAGATTTGGACAAACCCCAGAGGTATCGCTGGGGTAAATTTGAAAAACGACATACCCCGTATGCACCACGCAGGGGTAAATGTCGCACGGGGGTAAATTTGGCCAAGTGCGGGGTTAAATTTACCCCTACTAGGGAGCAGGGGTAAATCGGCAACCACCGGGGTAAACGTCGCTATCATGATCCTAATCGTTATGCAAGACATGTGAATCCTATCGTAGGCTATAGAGACCTATGACATGTGAATACTTTACAGAATGCTGCCGCATGCACTATGTGTTAGGTATATAGAGCTTACTATTCTTTTTTATTTGTTTCGTTTTTAGTCAACTTAACAGCTTTAATATTGTACAAAATGATTTTTAAATTATTATTGAAGATTAGATGCATTTAAATGCCGACAACATCTTAATAAGAAGACTTTAAAACTAATAAACAAAACATAAAGCAAACAAAATATTTTGTAGGAAGTTTTCATCTTTTATTTTAGATAACGTGCAAACGTTGATGGTCAATCATATTTATACTACTTTAACTAGCAAAACAATCTATATGAATTCGCAAGGATATAAACCTATATTCTAAAATTAGCGGCAGGTATAGGATAATCATTTTTCGTTAATTGAAAACAGTATTGTTATTAGCAAGTTTACGACAAGTCTTCGAACATTATGTCCTCCGCGTAACTATGAACTATACCGATTTTTAATTAAGAAAATTGCAATGGGATAAACAAATAGTAATACAATATATTTATTGGAACATTGTAATAATGTTTAATAATGTTTGTTTAACAAACTATTGTCAAACAAACAAATACACAAATAAACTGCTTAGTTATTTAAAATGAAGTTAACAAAACACAGTTACAAGTTACTGTAAAAATCACTGAACAATTCAAAACGTGTGCAACGGAGTTAAAATACACAGTCCTACGTTTATAATATACAAAAAGAAAAGTTTAAATTTGATTTATTTTCATGTTTCTCTCATTGCTATATTTAATTTTTCTGATGTTTCTCGATAAAAAACATATTAAAGAGGAGTCAACAGTCGCGTGTGTTACAAACGTCTTTTTTATGGGTGGAATATTTTTTTCATTTAAAGGCATAACAAAAAACAAATACATCCGCAATCATCTCTTCAATGAAAAATAATTGCTTTGAATGCTTATAATATAACTAATTAAAATGACTGTTAGATAAATAATGAAATCCATGGTTATAGATTAAATATAATTAGGCCCTATTTGTAGTTATCAACATTTACAATGTCATGATAATAGTTGTTATGTCATATTGTCTTCACAATGTTTGCACATTGTTGTTATTTGCATGAATTATTATGGGCTTACATAATTGCTGGATTTTCAAGTTCATGATCAATTTATGGCGTAAATAGGCCTATACAATTAAATATTCTTATGCATCATTAATATTTTTTTATTAGCTTTAGCCGTGTCTATTTCTATTATTTTGTTTATGTTAACATTGTGGTATTAGGCATGAATGATGCTGACCATCTACTGCTGTAGTAGTTCTTGTTGGACAGCAAAACATTGGGAAATCCCCAGCAAATTGTCAATACAGTGAATAACCACGGGGGTAAATTCTATAACCATGGAGGTTTGTACCCCCGTGTTTTCAGGAGATGGTGCATACGAGGTTAATTTGCAGGAAAACTCCGGAGGTAGAAACCTCTAGGTTTCATGAAACCCCAGAGGTTAATACCTCTGTGGTATCATTTACCCCCACTGGGGTAAACGTGAACATGGTGAAGTTGGTGCATACGGCCCCTGCACGTTTGGGACACATAAGACATGAAAGAATGCAAAAGAAAACCCACTAGATGAATGATAAGTACTGTCATAACGTGATTACACTCTAACAAGATATAATATCGCCACAAAGTGGTCGAACTCCGCCCAACCATGATATTTTGTAATATACACACGTGATATATTCGAGTCGACCATATGTATATGTTTACTGGTATAATGACACATAATAAGAGCATGTCCTCATATGGACTGGCGCAATGCACACTAACCTACCAGACAAGGTGTACCACCCCCTACTACTAGTCTATCTAGATTGTTCAGGTATTGCTGTAATGCAAACATAAGACATATAGAACTTACTTTAATGCATCAGACACATGTGTAGGAATATTTGATATTAAGACTTGTTATAAATACAGAAAGAGTGAATAAATAAGCATTGCTGCAAATGGTGTCTGTACTGAAATAACAACCCTCCTCCAATTAGAATGAATTATAGTAAGCGTGTGGTCATGTAGTACTAGATGTATGAGACTGGGTCACATACTATGTGGGTTTTACTCTATCAGTATTAAGTGTGACTAAGAGGCACATGAGCATCACACGGGAAAATGTAAGGACATGTGCACCATCAAATAATATACGGCAACGTCTATTTTTAAATGCATGGTTTATCATAGTTCGGATAATTATCACACTACTGGTTACACTCCTGGTCAAATATAACACCCATCGTGTACAGTGTATACTCATGCACATAGAAAAAAAACGAAGTATATTAATAGAGCAGAATTGCGTCAATGGAGGATTGGTCTGATATACATTTATAACATCTATATTATCGATACTATCACATGTTTAATCTACGTTGATCTTATTTGATTGCAAGATCAACTCTATGCCGGGGTGGTTAACTTAATATACAGATATATATATGAGGAACGTTCAAACCATGATATTCAATTACTACTGCAAGGCTTTCGATGTTCAGGAAATTTATCAATTGAAACATTATAAACTTTTAGCTGGCGGCGATGAGGCTGCATTATAATATTTTATGTTGATGTTGTAATTCATTAAATTTTCCACAGTAGCCAGCAATCTGCCCACTGACACATAGCATGCATGTCACTCACACTGATGATAATGTGTCGTGCTTATGTGTATCAGACTGCGAATGTGCTGAAGTGTGCTAAAGTAACGCCAACCACTAACATGACTAACCAGGCAATACAGAAAATATAATATACTGTGCTCAAATAAAGATGGCATCATAATATTATCGACATGATGGATGACAGACTATACTGCCGGAGTACTAGACGTGAAAATGAAGCATAGAGATCTTTGTATAGCAAGTCTGAACAACTACGTGTTTCACGATGTTATTAAATGTATACGTCGTCGCCTTCACATTAAAGCCAGGGTAGTATCTGCCCGACGGAATTGAGTGTAGTTAATATTCATTGTCATTACCGCAATCGCTGTAAGGTGTAATAGAAATGACGTCATAAGGGACATGGGGGGGGGGGGTAAAGGACATTAGAAACAATATAATATATAATAGTAACAGCATTGTGGTGAATATGACGTCGCAGACGATAAGATAAAGATGGTGTGCGGTAAAGAATCAGAATGGTTTATTATAAATTACTCAATGTCAAAGGGGCTACTGTTTATTTTAGTCAGCTGAGGTGACATATAACATGTATAAGTACAATATAAAATAGGGCGTCAAACATGACAGGATATTTATAACTACAGTGCAACTATTTAACATAACTTCATAAAGACCGGTGGTTTAGTTATGATCATGATGATGCGGCTGATGTCATTAGATATAATTATTCATTCATATGACATATATAGTTACTGATGTGGTAGTACTCAGGTCATATCTTACATACAGACATACAGTTAGGAAATGGTGGTAAAATTAAAGTCATTGGCACAGGATGGGATGTGGTTTACTGTCTTATTGTAGTAATCAAGTCATAGTATGCAATATAGCTGATGTCGTCCCATAGTAATATGTGGTAATATTGGAAGTCAATTTACAATGTCATTGTGCTGATGTAATAACGTCAAAGGACGGATTGTTGATACTGCGCTGAACGTCATAGGCCGAAGTAACTGTGCTGCTGTAAAGCTGACAAATTGGATGGAATGTTACTGTTTTAATACAGTGCTCATGTAAAGTTAACGTCATGTAAAGATAACGTCAAAGGACGGGATATAGTTACAGTGCTTATGCAAAGTTAACGTCATAGGACGGGATAGTTACAGTGCTTATGTAAAGTTAACGTCAAAGGACGGGATATAGTTACAGTGCTTATGTAAAGTCAACGTCATAGGACGGGATGTAGTTACCACGCTTATGTAAAGGTAATGTCATAGGACGGGATAGTTACAGTGCTTATGTAAAGATAACGTCATAGGACGGGATGTAGTTACCACCCTTATGTAAAGTTAACGTCATAGGACGTGATATCGTTACAGTGCTTATGTAAAGTCAACGTCATAGGACGGAATATAGTTACAGTGCTTATGTAAAGTCAACGTCATAGGACGGAATATAGTTACAGTGCTTATGCAAAGTTAACGTCATAGGACGGGATAGTTACAGTGCTTATGCAAAGTTAACGTCAAAGGACGGGATATAGTTACAGTGCTTATGTAAAGTTAAAGTCATAGGACGGGATGTAGTTACCACGCTTATGTAAAGTTAACGTCATAGGACGGGATATCGTTATGTAACGGTAAAAATAAATACAGATAAAATAATGTATCCTATTCATTATAGGATACATTATAGGACAGCGGTGCTTGAATACTGTACAGTGCTTATGTAAAGTCAACGTCATAGGACGGGATTTAGTTACCAGGCCTATGTAAAGTTAACGTCATAGGACGGGATGTAGTTACAATGCTTATGTAAAGTTAACGCCATAGGACGGGGATATAGTTACAGTGCTTATGTAAAGTTAACGTCATAGGGCGGGATATAGTTACGGTGCTTAATGTAAAGTTAACGTCATAGGACGGGGTATAGTTACAGTGCCTATGTAAAGTTAACGTCATAAGACAGGACATAGTTACAGTGCTTTTGTAAACATCATAGGACATCACAGGACAGAATATACATGTAGTTACAGTGCTTATGTAAAATTAACGTCATAGGACGGGATATAGTTACAGTGCTTATTTATGTAAAATTAACGTCATAGGACAGGATAGCTACCAAGCTTGAGCAAAGTTAAAGTCATAGGACATAGGAGATATAATTGCTGTGCTTATGTAAAGTTAAGCCCGTCCTAGAACGTTAACTTAACGTGCTAGGACGGGATATAGTTACAGTGCTATATAATATGACGTAAAATTAAAGTTGTGTGCTCGTTGGCATTTAGCTGTTTATGGAGGAAGGTGTTGGAGGCGATATGCCTATATTTAAACACACATTTGGTGGGTTCATGTTGAGGAAGCGCAGTAAACAGTGGCCCAACATTAAGCTAACGTTGACATGCGATGATTGTAACAATAGGGCCGCCTAATTAAAACCTTCTAAGCCGATGTCATACATCCACACACTGTCCTTATTATTAGGGCTACCTATGACTTATGTTTCAATTATGCCAGTGAGGCCTAATCAACAAAAATTATGCCTGTGCTTATGTAAAGTTAACATAACATGTGAGGCCTAATCAACTAGATTTGCCGTCAAAGCTAGTATTATATAATGCGCTGATGTTACGTTCTAGGATATGATATAGTTTTAGATACTCCGCTGATGGGAAATTGCCATCATGAGATGTGACATAGTTTCTGTCCAGAATGTAGATTTATTGAGCTGATATAAATCCGATGTCATAGGAAACGATGTAGTTAATATTGCCCCTAAATTAAAGTCATAGGATGGGATAGAGCTACTGTTCTGACGCAAAGTTTCCAAATAGGATTGCCCAGGGCTCGTGAAACTGAACAACTTGTGGCACAGTACATGCAGTAAGCAGAGTTAATTTCACCAAATGGTCAGGACAGTCCTTGTACCCACAAAAATGCTGGCGTGATAACGTCTATAACTTGATTAAGCAACAAATCAGCGTAATTTACACTCACTTTTATAAATTGCTCAGCTGCGATAGCGAGGAACAACTATTACATACTTTAAGTGAGCAGTTAGTAGTAGTAGTAGTAATCATTGCTTTACGTCACTTTTCGGCACAAATGGTCACCATGCTTTCTCTTCGACACCGTTGAAGCGCATAACCTTTAGAAGATGCATTCTGCTATTCTTGCTCTTTATAGGTGAAGGATTCTTAATCCTTTCAGTGCGGGGATCAACTATAGACGTCTGAAGATGTCAGATTCTGACGTCAGAAGTCGATCCCCGCAATGAAAGAATAAATTATTTACAAAGGTCGTAGTAACATTTATATAATGTTGGCCCAACGTCTTAGACGTTGGGCCAACATTAAATAAATGCTATACAAATGTTTTGTGTTTGCTGGGAAAGTACTGGGTACTTACAGAGCAATCATGTCCTTCTGTGGATCAAGTTGTACTTCTATGACAGTAGTGCCATCCACGTCCTGCTCGACACAAGATGTGGCGTTCTTACCACACACTTTACACGCCTGATAGAACCCATGAGGACGAGGTTTCCCCGTGTCTGTACCAATGAATATCTGCAACTTTACCGGCTGATTAACTCCAAGTAACTGCAACAGAAATATATATGCTCTGTTAGATACAGGCGTAGTACAGAGGTTCAAAGCGTACATATAAATAGAATAATCAGCCGTTGGCGTGAAACATTATCATGATTGCAACATGTTAAAATAAACAAATTATTAAAAAGAATACAATACATATTTGCACGTTACGAAACAGTGTGTATCTATATTTTACAGACATTGTCGGAATTCTATAGACGCTGCTCATTGTCAGAATCCGTCAATCGTGAGACCTGTCTATATATTTTACTGCAACAAAATGAAATGAATCGGGCTTTAGGCCTCCTTTGTGCACATATGGGCTCAACTGGGCCAGGAGAACCTCCTGAGGATGGTCAGATGCAGACACAGGATTCAAAATTCGAGCCCTGGCAGTCTGAGGCCGAGCACGCTACCTCTCGGTCACGGAGGCCCCCCACAATACTGATTTTCACACGTGGATGGGGAAGAAACATTTTTTGTTTCTTTCAAAACGCCGAGACCGGGAACCGAACCCCGAACTCTGGCGTGAAAGACAGCGGTGCTAACCACTACCCTAGGGCCCCCGCCCTTTACTGCAACAAGGGCTCCACTCGTGTCATATGAATATAGGGGTTCCTTTACATCTTGGATGGATGTTATAATTGTTCACCTGTACTTCATCTGTGATATTGTCTTCTTGTTGATCTCACTAACATTGTACCTGGTCTTTTTGAGTCTGAGAGCATAATGGCTCCACTGTCATCAATATAACATGGCTAACGAAAGGCCTTATGGGCTCCTTTACTGTTTAATATATTATAAATTAGATGGGTGTATGGTATGTTGATTACCTGTATTTTAGGATGTCCTGTTTGCGATTGATCTTTCACAGCACCTCTGCTGCCCTCTGTCATATAACGTGCTCTGTGTTGTGAATCTGGCTGCGTCAGGATTTTGATCTCCATGCCACTGTGTTTTGCAGGATATGAGATGTTAAGACTCGGTTCTTTCAGCCTCTTCACTGGTGGTGTTCTATTTGGCATTAATGTGAATGTAGCGTCACAGTTCTCTAATGTTGACGTTACCTGCTCTCTCGTGTAAGCACTGTCAGCAGCTGCGATTGTAGGTCGGCAACTGCAAAAACAATACTGATTTCATTTTTTAATACACAACGAAATAACTTACATCTTCAGAATGAACATTATATATCAAAACCACTGCAACTTACTAAACTTACATAAATATATAATTATTGTTATATTATATATAATTAATATTGCTAAAATGCCAGATGCTGCAAAATGACCATTTTATTTTATTCTATACATTAATAGCCTAACATCCAGAAGTACCCATTTACTACGCGTGTATTTAATTGCTGAGCAAGTAGTATCTTATTTTATTATTAACTCATTTTAAAAAGTAATTAAATAGAAAATCAAGAGCTTACCCAGAGATGACATCACTGGTGCTGGTCTGACTATCAACACCACCAAACGACAAGGTACCAGGTACTTCACTACCAAACTGATTGAAGGTAAAGTTAGACGTGGCTATAGCGCTACAAACGTCAAACTTCTTTTCTTCATCATCTGAATAATTGTTGTGAGATGATGGCGCATCACTGCGCCTGCGTGATTTCAAGGCTTTACGTGATAGCTCCTGATCTGTCTCTCTGTGAGACGGGTCCTGGGTCATCTCTGCTTGAGCTGATGGTAGATTAATGTTGAGTTTCCAGAAGGCCTGTCCGTCTGCAGGTAACGTGGCAGCCTTGTTAGCAGCGTCTGGCAGACAGGTACTCTCATCTTGGAGATTAAGTCTGAGTGAGCTCTGGACCAGAGACATCTGTGTGTTGGGGTCAAATGGCATTGCGGGGCCTGTGGGTGACAACAGGCCTGGGCTGGAGATGGGACTGCAGGCGTTTGTGTCCAGCCCCAGGGCTGCCACAGGTGAGCTGACAGTGGGTGAGCAGTGGAATCCCTCAGCTGTGGTCTCTCCATCGAGGAGTGGCACCTCACGGCGCAGCAGGTTGTCATGACTCAGAAGGCTGGGACTGAATGTAGAGCTGTCAGCAGCCACAGAACACAACTTGTTGTGTGATTTTAAGCAGTCTACAACATAAAATGGCAGCCTAGATTATTAATCATCGAAACAAAAATGTATAAAACAAATGTTTAGTAAAAGATGTAGCGAAATAATCACAAATGATCAACTAGAAAATCTAGGTTTAAACCCTTCACCTCAATACGAGTTGTGTGCAAAATCAAACATTGATTTGAAGTAAGGATTGTTTCTCACCAAATGAAAGGAGCACCCCAACCAACTCACTCGTCACAAAGAAATTACACAAAATGACTCATCATCAAAATAATCGCCTCACATCTCAGACATTCCATCATCCAAAAAAATACGAATAAAATGGGCCGTGACAACTTACCACGTATTCCAATGCACATAACTGAATACAAACGGGGCATGGTGGCCAGGATGTGTACAAACGATTTATAACACTTTTTAAAAGTACTCCGAAAAAAGGGTTGCAATACTCCTTCGCGTACATTTACAAAAGCGCTCGTTTTCTACACATGACGAGAAAAATATGCAATGGGCTACTTCATATTTATTTGACGCAAACTTGTTAAAATGGTTCTTAAAAACGAGCACCCTGTTGATCATGCAAATATCGTTCGTCTAGACCTGTTCGTAAACCACCTTATGACCCACAACCAATACCTTTGCGTTCCGCTTCCGTTACATGATATCGCCCAGCAAACAAAACATTTGCATAACATTTGTACAACGCCGGCCCAACGTCTTCGACGTTGGTCCAACATCGCACACATGTTTTGTGTTTAGAGGGGGTATTAATGCTACACTATTCTAAAGTCGTCATCTTTAGAGTAAGACTTCGTGGTATGGTACTACATATTGCAATCGTGCACGCTTTGATTGTACATATTAATATCTAATACGGCAAACCACATTTTCTTTGGAAAGCTGTGTCCTGGTTACGTTGTTGTGATTGGCGATTTGCATGTCAGACAAAACAAACTCTTCTAGAAATAGAATAGAGTAATGAGCCAGTTAAAACAACACGACATGCAAGTGTTGCTTCAATGCGGGCTAGACAATGAGCTCGCAAATCGTGACGTAGAAATAATGTTATTTTCGTGTGTTTGACAGGGATAGTCACCATGAACCTTACCATGTTAACATCACCACCAGAATCATGTGATTAAGGAGGCACAGATAAATAGTCAGTTCGGGGTGGATTTAGCGACTATTCAATTGTAATTAGTCAAAAAACGTGATAAAAACGTGATAATCGAAATAGCCTACAGGTAGTTTCCAGGATTTCGATTATATATCATCGATGATACATCAGGTTACCGTTATAAGAGGATAGCCGATCTATAAGTGATTAAAAGTATGAGAATGTATTTATATACAATACTATACTTAGTACCGGTATCACAATTTTGTATTCAATTTTAAGCATGATAAACAGACACAAAAATGTGATAGTTTCAAATATCAATACGTGTTAAGGGGTTTAACATGTTTAATACTTTTAATTATGTTGGGTTGCTTAAAATTGGCGCTCTTCCAAAACCACGTCGCCCAGTGATTTTATGCTAGCCAGTTTGACATCGGCGGAAATGATGACAGAAATTCCCCTGGCATTGGCAAACAGCCAGGTTGAAAGTCGGTCACCGATACATTTACTGTATTTCAACGCTAAATTTACTGTCTTTAAGATTCCTTTTTGAACGAAAGAATTTCAATAAAGCATTATTACTAAGAGCTTTGCTGGTGACACATAATGATTGACATACCATCATCGTGACATACCAAAAGCTGGCAGACAATTTTGTTTTTCATGCTAGTCAGGCATTAGACTAATAACTTCGACATACAATTTTCCTTTAAATGTCTACGGTAGTTAAATAAAATAACTGCATGGCAATACTATAAATCAAAGTAAAAGAGAAACAAAATCAAACGGGATAAAACTAACCGCATATGAATTAACCAGAACTCAAATTCGGAAATGGCAATTATACAAAATTAAACATATCATGCTCATTTAATTTGACAAAAAAACGTATTTAAATACTAGTGAATACAGGGTTTATGCAGAAGAGCTATTTTTGCACCACATACAAATTGTTAACACCACTATTTGTCTTCCTTCGGGACAAAATCTCATTTTGTGATTGACCTGTTAGCTGTGGAAACTAATTATTGTGGAATATTGCGAAAATTAATTTCCTTCCGCTGGAAGGTATTTACTGGCTTTTAGATGCCGATGATAAGCACCAGCGCTGAAACATCTCCATGGTGTTACTATACTAGTATTACTGGTGCTTAGATTGACATTGCTGGGAGCGAGAAAAAAAACATAGATCGGAATTTTTATAACCACAGATTCAGAAGGTACATGTATACAAATACAATGTACACAATTGACTACAAATCAGTATAACCTGATAACTGCCGGCTACTAGCCTAATTATGTTACAATCATGAACAAATACTTTGGAAATAATTTCCTCATGACAAAAAATGCGATTTACATACATGTACTCGTACATAACATGGGGTATCCCTTTGGTGCAACATTAACAATGGTAATATACATAAGATGCAACGATTCATTAGCAATAGGTGTAGCTGCAGATTTATCTTATTAGCCGATCAAATCACTGTTATTGGAGATGAATTGAGTGTTCAAACATTAATATTTGCAAATATTTGGTGAGTAATTTTCACCCACTTGAAGTATTGGGTCGCGGTAGCGAGTACAACTTCCAAGTGGTGATAGTGGTGAATGATGTGCAGATGATGATGTGAGGGTGGGGGTGATAGGGCATGGTGGGTTATTGAGAGCGTTTTCCTTCGCTCGCCTGATAAGGGGTTCTTGGCATGTCTAGGGGATCTACCCCCAGACCATCTTCATCTATCCAGTTGTCTGCCACCGGCAGAACCTGGATAACCCGTATATGTGCTATGTGTTCAGAACCCACCTCCTCCCTCCTCCTCCCTGGCCAATTCACAGTTGATTCAGGCGGCCCAAACAATCTGACCTGAGTGTGACCTCCACGCTGCAGTCAGTAAACCAGTGACGTCATAATGAATATTCATGTTGCTCGCACCCCTCATTTTCGTACCCGCTTCACACACACCTGTTGTCAAGGTCAGACTGGTAGTCTGACGGTCAGACCTGATACGACAAGGTGCCCCCAGACATGCCGAGACGGCTGAAACTCCGTGGCATTTCGCGCAGCTCCGCTATCCTCGGGTCGAATAGTCCCGTGAGTAACAATAGGAAGGGTAACTCCATTCATCCCCCGTGAGAGACCTGATGTCAAACATCATATTGCCGGTTATTTAAGGCTTCTATGGCCTGCGCCTGCACTGATGCGAGAGCCGCATTAGCACCGCCGTTAAGCGGAGGTACCAGGGTACGCCACTGGCAATCCGCCCGAAGATTATGGCCAGATACGAGGTGGTTGCAGCTTCCCTTGAATGAGTGCTGTAGACTAGTGCTTCCGTACCATGCCGTATAGCATGCGACTGACGGAACAGATCCCTAATGACCCTCCCCGGATGGGGGCAAAAAGTACTACTACTAGCAATCATCCCAGTACCTCCTTAAAAATGCTCAGAATATTAGTATCTATAGTAGATTATGGTCTGTTTAAATACCCGATTAAATCACTGTTACTGGGAGTGAAATGTGTGTTTTTTAAAAATCAAGATTTGCAAATTAAACAAATATGCATGACTAACTTTCTCACACTTGAAGTTGTGAATTTTAATGTAGCGTTTCAAGGGTTAACAAGAGCACTGACGCTAACGATATCCCCCGCCATTAATTAAAGTCAATGATGGCCTTAAAGTCAAAGGTTAACAAGAGCACACTCGATAATAGCCCGCCGCCGAATTATGATAAAGAAAGTAAAGACGAATGTCATCACGTAAATAACAACCCAAGATATAAATGGTATGTTAAATAAGATAGATACATGTATGATATGATACTATATAATACTTGCATAGACTACTAGCAGATCTATAAAAAACCAGCCGCTTTTCAAGTTATCGCGCCCACAAGGTCAAATTATGGACGTAAAATAAATGTGAAAAATCGCAATAAGTCGACCATTTTGATTTTTTTACCGGCCATCATTGAGCTTGTCCGAGAACTGCTTATTAGTAACATGCATAACAAACTTGAAGAGGATACTTGTGAAAATGTTGAAGTTATCGCGCCTACAAGGTCAAATTATTGACGTAAAATGAGAAAAATCGCAATAAATCGGCCATTTTGAATTTTTTTCAGCCATTATTGAACTTGTCCAAGAACTACTTATTAGTAACATGCATAACAAATTTGAAGAGGATATGTGAAAAACTTTTCAAGTTATCGCGCCCACAAGGTCAAATTATGGACGTAAAATGAGAAAAATCACAATAAATCAACCATTTTTTCTTTTTTTTCAGCCATTATTGAACTTGTCCAAGAACTACTTATAAGTAACATACATAACAAATTTGAAGAGAATATGTGAAAAACTTTTCAAGTTATCGCGCCTACAGGGTCAAATTATTGACGTAAAATGAGAAAAATCGCAATAAATCGGCCTTTTTTTTTCGGCCATTATTGAACTTCTCCAAGAACTACTTATTAGTAATATGCATAACCAATTTGAAGAGGATATGTGAAAAACTTTTCAAGTTTTTGCGCCCACAAGGTCAAATTATTGACGTAAAATGTGAAAAATCGCAATAAATCGGCCATTTTTTTTTTTTTTGGCCATTATTGAACTTGTCCAAGAACTACTTATTAGTAACATGCATAACCAATTTGAAGAGGATATGTGAAAAACTTTTCAACTTATCGCGCCCACAAGGTCAAATTATTGACGTAAAATGTGAAAAAAATAAATCAGCCATTTTTTTTTTTCGGCTTTTATTGAACTTGTCCGAGAACTGGTCATTAGTAACATGCATAACAAATTTGAAAAGGATATGTGAAAAACTTTTTAAGTTATCGCGCCCACAAGGTCAAATTATTGACGTAAAATGTGAAAAATCGCAATAAATCGGCCATTTTTTTTTTTTTCGGCCATTATTGAACTTGTCCGAGAACTGGTCATTAGTAACATGCATAACAAATTTGAAAAGGATACGTGAAAAACTTTTCAAGTTATCGCGCCCACAAGGTCAAATTATTGACGCAAAAGGTGAAAAATCGCAATAAGTCGGCCATTTTGAATTTTTTTTCAGCCATTATTGAACTTGTCCGAGAAGTGGTCATTAGTAACATGCAAAACAAATTTGGGAAGGAAACATGAAAAACTTTTCAAGTTATCGCGCCCACAAGTAAATGTTAACGCCGACGCCGACGCCGACGACGCCGAACTTCAATTGCAATAGCCCACCTTTTTTAATTAAAATTAAAAAGCGGGCTAAAAAGGTCATAACCACCAAAAGGCACATCCACCTCCCCCCCCCCCCCCCCCCCCCCTGAGGGATGTGTGTGTGCAATATGAAAACTACCGAGCAAACTCTTTGCGAGATATCGTCTGGAAACTGAACTTATCATCCGCAAACAATTAAAGTCAATATCACCCTCAAAATCAACGGTCAAAAATTAGGCCAAAGGTCATAACCCCCAAAAGGCACATCTACACCCCCTAAGGGGTATGTACATGCAATATGAAAGCAATCCGGCTAACGGTTTCAGAGATACCGTCCGGAAACGAAACACGGACGCACGGCCGCACAGCCGCACGCCAGACATGGTGAATCAAGTAGGGGCGGGGGACATTGTCATCCCCCGCCCTACTTCGTGGGCGGGGGATAAAATGGTTAACTTAGCAAAAAAAAGGTTAATACATAGCTGAAATATTTAGCTTGTAGTCTACAGTATTTAAATTAATATGGTGGCTTATGGTGGCTTTGTTAAAGCAAAAGATTTTTTTCGTTGTAATTCACATCAAAAGGCTTTGGAAAACATTTCCGGCATCGGAGGTCACATATTACCGTATTTGTAACAGGTTTAAAACATTCAACGAGCAAGAAAGTAAATGCAAGAAAATGGGCAATAATTAAAACCAACTAGGCCTATTAGACTATTCAAACTATACTCGCTGCGGCCTGGAATTATTTTTGTTATATAAATCAATTGTAATAAGGACATACAAAGCAGCCTTAATTATACACACTTAATTGCAATAAAAAAGACAAAAATTCAAAAATAGTACATACATATATATATATATTTTTAAAACATTCCAAAATGTCATTATTGTTTAATATTGTAGAAGCGTTAATGTGACCGCGATAAGACGATAAAATAATAATATTTATGTGAGCTGGCGATGCTGAATTTGTTGGTCTGCATTGTAAAAGAAACATCAAATTTACATATAAATGAAGCCGAGTGCAATTTCCATGAAAATGTGTGCATATACATACACGATGTAGCCAAATAAAAGATATAAAGTGCCAGTTAAAAGCTATCACCATAAAGTTAAACTCTACCATGTCTACTGTGCACGTCTTGAAAGGAGGAACAGAAAGTGAAATGGTCTGAGGTCTATATCATGTAAAATGCAGATAAAACACTTTAAAACCAGTGACAGTAGCTCTATAAAGATGAGACAGACTTATCAAAAACTTCAGCTATGACATGTGTTACAATGGCTACTCGAGGTAATACACATTCATGACATCAGACATAATTACATCGATCTGATCATATGAAAATATGTCATTAGCTTTTTAGATTACTGAGGTACATGCTAATAGGCAGGTACACGCTAATAGACAGAGACCCAGCAAAGAGACGTCAAAGTAACTAATGTTGGTTTAAAGTTGGCCCAGTGTCGCAGACGGTGGGCCAACATTAAGCCAACATTGGTTCTTGAAAGTAGACACGAGTATAGTACTCATGAATACAGGATTGCACTATCTCTATAGACCTGCCTTTTCATGGCTGCTACTTCAATGGCTGCTGATATGCGGAGTACTTACAATGCAGGCCTGTAGAGATTGCTGGCATAGTTCCACACGCCCCATCTTCCATTGATTCCCCTGAATGCGGCAATCTCTGACTGAACACTAATCCAGACAGGCGGAGAGTTACACAGTAAATACGTCTCTCCTGATGCCACAGTTACTCTTCTAGATATACCTTACAGTCTGACCACTAAGGCGAATTACAGCATTCCTTCTTTCAGATACTCGCCGCAGAAGACAGTTTCCTCCTGCGAGCTAGCGTTCACGCTGTAGGTGCTCAGTTAGAGAATGCTGGTTTACGGGCGGTACTGATGGCTTTGCCGTCAGGTGTATGTAACACAGCCACGTATAAACCACCCTTCTCAAGAGATTGTATAAACAAGCTCCTTGTACCCGACACAAACTCACAATTAACTTCACAGACAATCTGCTAGAATCAGGTACATAACTTCAACCACATCTTCAGTACGTTGTACTAAATGATAATCACTTGGGAGGGACTACCAGATACACTCAGACAGATCAAGCAAAAAGTTACCGTCACAATCTGAAATCTTTGTGATAAGTGAATCATATATATTATATATAAGAAATAATAGAATACCTTTAAATTTACAACGTAACTGAAGGTCGTGACGTTGAAATAAAAATGCTGAACTTTTTGCAAAGATATAGATATCGCAAAGCGATGCACCAGATTTATCATATATTTGCTTATATTTCCTGCAGATTTCTTGAGTGAACAAATTGTTTTCTCTGAAAGAAAACGGTATATACTAGCTGGACAGAATCTTTTCAGGTCAAGAGTTGGTGATAGATTATCATGATTATACATAGCGTATATATATATATGTAAAAGTATCTCGGTGGTATTTCACTATAGTATCCAGTGTGAAACAGATAGACCGCTTTAAGACTCAAATCAAACCGAATCTCTACAAAACGGACGTTTTTCAGTGCGAAAACGCCAAGTATCGTTCAAAGTAAGTATCTTCACCACCTTGTTTTAAAAAAAATGTTTGTTTTTGTAGCAAAGCAAACACATTTCTATACAGTCCTGGCCGTGAATGGCTGGCGTTCCTATCTTGGCATGCCAAGAGAAAAAGAAGATCAAGGTTACAGTGGCATGGTTGTTTGCGTCGGCTGACGTCTCCACATTACAGCTTACCCAGCAAACACCAGACATTGAACCGATATTATTTTAAAGATGGCCCACCGTATTCGACGTCGGCCCAGCATTAATACAGCATTGGGTAAAAGTATCGTATTTGCTGGGTAAGCCGCCTGCCGTTGTTATCACAATGTTGAAACATGAATCCCCGCAAAAACGAGACGTTGATACAATGTTGGATCAACGTCTGTGTTTGTTGGGAAACCCCCCCTCAAAAAAAAAAACACCCAGCCAATGCTACTTTAATGTCGGCCCGTCCGCTGCGACGCTGGCCCAACATTAAAGCAATATTGGCTCCACACCTGGCGTCTGCAGAGTAGTGGTACGCCCAACACTGATCCTAAGTTAACTTTGGACCCACGTTTCACAATCGATAATTCTCAGTTAACCCACAGGAGAAGTTCACTGGTTGTTTGATTAGAGTTGGGGAGCTTTGCAGACGTTAGACCAACAGTAATCACAACACCGGGTCAATGTCATAGCTAAGTTATAATATACTTTCAGTTTGTATCTTTGGGCCTTACCCAGCAAACACGATACATTGACCCAATGTTGGTTTATTGTTGGGCCAGCGTCGCAGACGGTGGACCAGCATTAAACCAACATTGGGTCAATGTATCTTGTTTGCTGGATATAGGCATCTTGGTCTGGAAAGACGGGCTATAAATCACTGCAACCTCTGTATGTCAAAGAAAAGTCCGTGGGCATGGTTGGGGGAGCATTGTGCGGATACTTCATGTACTTAGAAACAAGTCTAAATGTAAATCCCACTTTGAAAGCGTTACTACGATACGACTGACGGTACCACTGGTTCCTGTGTGGGACCAAGGAAAATATAATCTGATTTTATTTTCCTTGGTGGGACCGGACTAAACAATGGTTAAGTTTATCTACATTAATCTTCACCTTAACCCTATCAGCGCGGGGACCGTCTTTATACATAACAGAATCTGACGTATGTAGACATCTGATTCTGACGTCTAAAGTCGATCTCCGCACTGAAAAAAAAAATATTCAGAATGGCCGTAGAACAATAACATATAGGTATTCAAATGAAGCAGAATCGGCTAACTAAGACATTTAAGATGATTTCAAATTGAAAAAAAACCTTTGGTCTCCAGGACTTGTAAAAAGTATTTCAGCGGTTAATTTACCCTACCCAGAACCATTTTATTCACTATGAATAAATAATACCCCAATTTTATGAAATTCAAATAATTAATAAATCAAATTTCAAGCTGCAAACATCCTGGTGTGTCATGGGTAGGCCTACAAGTAGTGACCAAAAAACAGGATATGCATTTTAAAAGAGTAATATGGGTATATAACCATGATAACAAGCATGGATAATCTCTCTCACGGTTTGCACTGTCCTTGAGAATACGCGCCTCGGGTATACAGTGTTAAGGGCCTGAGGAAGCCTGGTAGACAGACAGAAGAAAAGGCTAGACGTGGCCAGTCATTCTAAACATAGTCCATACTGCCCACTTCTCACAACCCATGCAGAACACTGTGTTGCCACTTGGCCATGATTGATGTTGGATTAATATCGGCTCAACGTTACAGGTGCTGGGAGAGCAACACAGGATCGACATAGCTTTGCTTGCCGGACATATTTTGTGCCGCTGCTCTTACCTTCTAAATTTTCAAAATGCTAGATTTAATACTCCAGTATTGATATTTGCCTCTGACCGATCCGAAACACGTCTTTGTTTCATCAGTGTTCAACCAAGAATAAATTATGTGCAGCCTGGCTAATCCACATACATTTTGCAGATTGATTTATCCTTCATATTTTTAGAGCTCTGCTCTCTCACACAATACAAGGCTATATTTTAATTCTATAGAACGAAAAAAAAAAATTCTTAAAGATCTGCTTAGAACCACTGTAATATTTTATTTTATTTTTTAAATCCATAGAATATATTATTAGGCTCGAAAAAATACATCTGTTTCCGATTACACTGCCTTCCCAAACAGGGTAGTTAGGTGATTCATTCATTTATATATTTTTTTTTGTAGGGGGGGGGGGATTCCGGTCACATGGCCCTCCAAAATGGGGTAAGTGAGGAACCTTTTTTCAATTTCACTTTTAAATAACTGCTAAATTAGCCCCTATTTGGCAAGGTTTTTTTTAAGTGAAATTGAAAAAGAAATTGCCATAAAAAAATTAAGGTTGGGGGGGGGGGGTCAAATAGCGTCGGTTAGGTAATCGGAAACAGAGTATTTTTTCGGCCTTAGTCGTCAATTCACAACTATATGAACGCAGCTCTGCACCAAAAAATGGGCCCACTACAAACAGAAATCGCAGTGTGAGCAAAAAAAAGACCTCCATCATTGGAACCACTGTCTGTTTGAATATAACTCCGTACAAGCCGACTGACAAATTGCAACTATCCTTTGGTGGCTGGGTACCTGACTTTATAGAATCTACGCCAGATTCTATGTACAATTTGGTTAATAAGTTCATTTATGGCCCATAATTAGTCGCATCAAAATTTTATGATAATATGAATGAACATGACGAAGGTGGTCTTTTTTCGTAGGTTTTGATATTGCTTGCCGTTAAATTACACACCTTACTGTACACCATGTACATATTTTCCTGGAGAGACCAACGATTATTTCAATACTTTGTGTGAAGTCTGAATCTTAACCCTTGTCCTGCTATGCCCGGATATATACGGGGTTAAGGATGTTTTAGATCAATACAAATATCACTTAATTTTGATAAAATAGTTTTTAGTAGATGCTTAGTTGATCCAATAATTTAATTTTAGACATGTCTATTTTTCATAAATAGTAATATTTTTCGTCATTTGAAGCTGGAAATTGCGTTAGCAATTCCAGCTTCAAATGACGAAAACTACAATTGAAGCAATTCAGCAGGACAAGGGTTAAGATTAATTTACTACTAATTCGTAACATGAAAAAATAACATTCAGGCTCTTTAAAGATATTTACGGTGTCGTTAACTTTTGAAGTCACACTTACTACCACTGTATTAATCATGTTAGTCATGTTAGTGGAAGGAAGAATATTCCGATATTTTATTCATAAGCGACTGGTCCATGCTAGAATTCATGGTAAATAGGTAATCCATTATGGACAAGAACTGTCAGGATCATCAGCGATGTAAAAAGGTTATGTTGTAACTTTGCTAATACATCGTGCGGCTTTTAAGAATAGATCATTCTTGGTAAATGGCGCTGTGGTGCATCACCAGCCTGGAAAAAAGGTCAAGGTCGCTGACTAGTAATATTAGCTTATGTTGACCTTTTGGTCCCCGTTACGACTGCTTGTAAACGCATTCATGGCATGCGTACAGCAAAATGCCATCAGCATCAATGATCAACAAACCCATTTTCAGAGCCGTAAAAAAATCACCGATAAAAATTACTAGATATTTTAATATTGCTTATAAATGCACACTCTTTTATTAAGAAGTAGCTTCCAAGCATAATTCGGTTTCAACATTTGTTTCTACTCAGGTAGCATGAGAAAAAGACTGATTAATCAAATGATAATCTCAGTGAACATTATTGTTAAGGTACAGTATGCCTACATAATTTAGTACATAAATGTTATGTACATGTATGTACATAGTGCAGACAGCACAGTACAAATATTAGTAGATGGGAACAGCATTGGTTTAAAATTACTGTACATGGTATGTTTATTTAAATGACGAAGCCTCTCGTGATATATCAATCAATAATAATAATTACAGAAATGTCGTGTAACGCGTGCACATATTTAATGTCTTCACCACAAACCCCAGTATTTTAATACATCGAGATGACTCATCTAGAAACAAGTGCAAATCAATACTGAATTATTGCACTGCAGAAATTAATATCTGAAATTTTGTAATTTGATATGAAAAACGTTCTGCCAGGCAGAGACTAAAACTGTCCTCATGAAACTGAAATTCGTGGTCAAGGACATTATATTTAAAAATTTATATGACGATAATTTGAGTTGATGTATTCATCTTCAACGTGGATATAATATGAGTACATTTTATTTTCCTATAATTTTAGTATTCAGTGTTTACCAAATTTTGTATTTTAACTCAACACTATAAAAGTTCTAATTAATTGCAAAAACCAGACTACAACACTTCGTGACAGACATGCTACACAGTATATACTAAAGCTATCAGTACTGCTCTCAGTATCTAGCTGAGTGGTCAGTTGTGTTGGTCATCGGTTGGTGTACAAGGTAAACAACAGTCTCGCCAACACGACGGGGCATATCAGACAAAGCATTAGAGGTCAGTTGGAGATCGGGTGGACGTTAAGGTAAACACGAGCACTGACTCCCCCCCCCTCTTTCTGAGTCCGAACCACTTGGACAGTGTCCAGCAAAAGCGTTAGCCCATACTGTGCCTCACTATTATGTATTGGAGACATGTACAGCAATAGTGATTTAACCATTTCAGTATATGTGATACCAGATTACCGGTAATTTTATCTTTTAAAACTGGAACACCCTCTGTAGACTTGTCATGCAAATACTAGTACTCTTTCTAAAATGGTGTCATGCCGCGATGATGCATGATACTTTTTCTAACATGATGTCCTGCATCAAACGCATATGACGACCACTATTCAGAGTTTTCGCATATATTTAGCTATTCAAAAAGTGTTCTATTTCTCATTCAACAGTGTTCAAGTCTTCTATGAATACCTGCTGTACCGCCTTGCAAAAACCTGTACGAATTGCGACCTATTTAGTGTGAAAAGTGAAATAGATGTCTGCTCACGGAATATCGGCATGAAAATGGGCACTTTTGTTGATTTTATTTTTGCTGAATGAGTTAAAGCAATTTAATTGTATATGTAAATTATGTTTTCCGAGTTACCATGTGTTGTGACTTGTGTTTCACGCAGGGCAACCAGTTGACTACCAAAATCACCGACGTGTATTAGAATAATTTAGAGCCACAATTATCACACCTTTGACAGCAGTAGGTTCCACAAAATACTTCTGCTGTCAGTGTGTCACTCATGTCAGACCTGCACTAATATTAATTAGAAGCCGTTACCTCTTCGACACCAGTGGACTGTGGCAGCCGAGACGAATAAGTTAACCCTTGTCCTGCTGAATTGCTTCAATTGTATTTTTCGTCATTTGAAGCTGGAATTGCTAACGCAATTTCCAGCTTTAAATGACGAAAAATATTACTATTTATGAAAAATAGACATGACTAAAATTAAATTATTGGCTCAACTATTTTTAAAGCATAGCTACTAAAAACTAGTTTATCAAAATTAAGTGATATTTTTATTGATCTAAAACATCCTTAACCCCGTGATATATCCGGGCATAGCAGGACAAGGGTTAATGTGAAAGTCCGCATCCATCCTGTTAGCCTGGTTAGAAGGGATGGGCGCGGGTCCTGGTGTAGTGTACTAGTGGTTAAAGCTGCCTATAGATTTGGAAAGTCGGAGATCGCGGGTTCATCCCCCGCTCTGGCATTCAGGTTTGAAAGAAATAAATGTTTTTTTCCCAGCTCACTCGTAAAGATTCAGTATTGTGGGGAGCCCACAGATCGCCAGGGCTCTAAATTCGAATCCTGTGTCTGGAGGGCAATGGCATCACTCATCTCACCATCCTCGGGAAGTTCTCTCGGCCCAGTTTAGCCTATATGTACACAAAGGTGGCCTAAACCAGTTTACCCCATTCATTCATTCGTTAGAAGGGTCTGACAAGAACACTGACCATTGGTGTGATTTATTAGCGGCTGCGGCGAAATCAAGTGAGACTGACCCAGTTATAGTGTATATTACAGTACACCGTATTTACATTGCGTATACATACATGTATATATATTGCATGTAGTGTATAACGGTAGTACTCAATAACTCTATTGCATTATTAAATCTAAATTTAGTGCTTGCGAATTTCAATCGGTCACACTCGAAACTGACGCTAATAATATATTATCTCAGCTCTTGATCGCGATGGTGAAGTATTTCCAAGAAGCAATGTTATGTACTGTACATACATGTACACTTTACCAGTGTTTACACATGACTGGAGGATGTCCATAAATTCCATATATCTATAGACTTCTTTCGTGAAAATTCATGGGAAATCAACCCCCTTTTTCGTAGACGGTCATTTCAACCTGATATTGGGATAACTATTTTTAAAGAAACGTGATTAAACCACTGCAATTTATTTAATTTCTGATTAAAACGTTTTGTTTCGTTTTGTATTCTTAAAGCAAATGAGCATGGGCTTCCGAGTAACAGAGCTCAATAAGTTTCGATGGGGAAGTCATTATTAATCTTCACTATAGTCACACTGACAGTCACAGATCGTCTCACCTGAAAACATCATATCATTACGCATCACGCCTGACTTCAAGATAAACCCAGCAAACGCGAAACGTTGAACCAATGCTGGTTTAATGTTAGGCCGCATAGTATACGGTGGATCAACATTAAGCCACCATTGGATCAAGTTATACCGGTGTCAGCGCGGTTCAGGGAAGGTACTGAGAAGTTGGCCAGATGCCAGACTGAGACCTCCAAGCAAACATACATTACAACAGTGAACAGCAAGCTGCACCAATGGCGTACGTATGCTGAGCCAACGTCACAAACGAGGGACCAACATTATACCAAACTTGGGTCACCATCTAGTGCTCGCTGAATAATCTCTCATAAATGTATATTAATGTAACCTTGGTGTCAAGCAATCATATTCTATAATAGAACCAAAGAGGGTATATCATAATAGGCTCTTTGATAGAACCTCGTTATACAAAACTAACAATTTCAAACAGAAGACTCACCAGAAGCTGCTAGAAGACTGACATAAATAATAACACGTCGTCACTGAGAATAAATTTACACTGCATTTTACAAAAAGAAACTAAAATATATATATATCTAAGAAAAGGAAAATCACAGACATCTATGTTCACTGCTTGTTTTACAAGTTGTTGTGATGATACGTAACGGTGAATAGTCCGAGCCCATTGTATCATACATACATGTATGCATTGAATATAAATATTGTTGCAAACGGTGCATTAAACCAGTCGAAGTACCGGTATAATTATGCCGTAATTTAGTAAAGGAAATTAATATATATAGTCTACTGTGTCTGACCGAAAAATCATGTTGCGTCTATCACTTTAAAAAATAGCTTGAAATGCATGAAATGGAATATTCCATATGTATCACGTTTACGTTGATCCATTAGGCTATGTAAACTGGTCAATCGTGACAAGAATACACCATCAGTGGAACACTAAACAGGGGGTGATGGCGACGGATTGTTGTTATTGTGGTGAAATAGCGATGACGATCTTAGACAATTAAAGCTCATTTATCGTATAAATTTATGTATCACATGGCACATTCTGTCGGAAGAAAATGGCATGTATGCATTAAACATGTTATACATGTTAAACTAATGTTGTTTGCTATATTTCGATATATATTACAGACTGATAGTAAAAAAGCATCAAACGCCAATCCATTTTCCTTCACATTGGGTTTGGAATTGTGGCAGGAATTCGAGACTCAAAATTCCATTTAAAATGTGAATAATAAATACACGGGTACCAGGAGTCTGATGAAACTGTAATTTTACATCACAAGTGACAGATGCAGCTGAAATTATATCAGAATTATAAGCGTTGTGGTAATGTATAAACGACTCTCTGGCCATGTGTTTAACAAATACACCGTACATGTGATGTTGACATCATGATGTTCACATCTACGTTTCTTAAGAAAGACGACGATACAGAAAGAATGACCTTATGCCTGTGGTTTACATCTCACAGGGCACAGCTCAGGCTGCGACACGCGAGTCCGTCGTTTGGCAAACAATCAATACAATATTCTGCTGCCAGGTTAATCAACCCTGCTGAATAACTAGAAACATGGGTCATTTGTTACAACCTGGTGAGTGACGCTATACATGTTATCACCTCATTTGTGTGGCGTATTCCAACCTATTCTGTCTGGAATTACTGTGATAGGCGGCAAGCCTCAATGCTCCCAATACAATGTAGTCTATACTCAATACTAGCTGGTACTTTACAATCAAGACATACAAAAAATTCGTCTCACAACGTTTCTATTTGTGATGGTGATTTCAAAAGAATTATACATCACGCTACCTGGCATTTATAAGACGTCCCCTTGGATATGAAGGGTGGACATGTATCTGCCACTTTATTAAGTGGTAGATGCACCCTTTCATACCCGAGAGGACGAAAAGGGTGTATATACCACTTTGTCATCTTTTCATATCCAAGGGGACGTTGGGAGTCTCCCCCCTTCCTGAAACTGGCCACCCCCACTCAAAAAAAAAAATGATCTCTACCTTCCCACAGCAACTCCTCCACCCCCCTCACAATCACTCTCAATCCCCCCCCCCCCCCCAAAAAAAAAACAACCGAAAAGCCTCCAGGAAACCCTGGGTACCATGACCCAAAAACAGAAGCAGGGTTGACATTTCCTATCTTAAATTTCAGACCATAAATTACACATTTTTGGTAATTGACATGATTAACCACTTATTTCACTCTGGCACAAATAGACTCCGGTATAAATAAAAACAGACAATATTAAACATGAAATTGCTGAAGGGTAGCATATGTAAGGCAAGGAGGGTATGTAAGGCAAAATCCCCATTTGTCAATGTACATAATTCTGGTAGTAGTTAGAATGCAATTATGAAATGTTGGAAAAGAAAAGTTCATTGAAAGCCTAGTTTTGATAACAATTAACACTCGTCTGAAATTGATATCATTTCAGACCACAAACTAAAACTGGTAGGAATGTATTTTGATATCAACCCTCATCCAGTTGAATTATTTATAACAATTTTTCAGTCATTTAAAGCCACAGTTAATATAATCAGTGGTGGCCATATTCAAGAGTCAACATAATCATCCCTTCCCATTCCAGTGGAGGGGGAAAACTCCATACCAGTACACTTTATGTTATTTCCACCTTCAAATTACGGATAATATTTACAAATATGTATCTTTTGAAAACTAGACACCTTCTAACATCGATAATTAACACTTTTAAAAAAAGCGCTAAATAGTAAAATTTTAATCCACTTGAAGTTGCAGGTTCCCCATATACCGGTATGTACAATTTGTATCAAAAGGATAATTATGAAAATATAATGCAGATTTCACTTACAAATCTGAATCAGTATTATACATGGATACTGTAAACCGGGAAATAATGGAGCAGAGCCCCTCCTCTTATGTTGGTGGCTTTCAAATAAGGTGGTTTGATTAAGAATGTCAATGTGTCTCTCCACCAATAACAGTGTTCATATGAGTATAGTTATATCATGTAGTAAATCCACCAATATTATTCTCCACCAGTTATTATAACCTGGATTTTAACCGACAAAATTTAATTTATAAATGCGCAAATATTTTTCGGTTTATAGTACATGGTTGTGGTGAGTCCAACCACCACAGAGCATTTAGGAACACCAGTATTTTGCAAATAAGGCAGTATTTATCAATCTAAAATAATTTCCAATTAATTACCAGTCATCACACCTCCTGCAAAACCCCCGCATAAATATGGGCCTAGAAGTAGCCTACAAGGGAAGGGTTCAGTTGATAACATGTGTTACAGGACATCAACATTTAGTTGATCCAGCATCAGAATGACTTCGAACTGATATAACATAGTGAGCATATTTAGACTTAAATTATTTAGTTAAAAATATATAAACTGTCTAATACACAGACTGTGCAGCATATTGTACACCCACCCTCAGCTAGAAGACTAGACTAGAAAAGGTACAATTCTATAACTAAGATTCCAACAATAAAGTTCCAACATTCTCAAATAATCAGAGCTAGACACTAGCTGATTGGACCTTCTGGCCCAAAGGGCAAGAACAATTTTGAGGTACTTGCCCTGCCAATTTACAACTTGCCCGACTTGCCAATGACATGCGTTCAATGTCTGTTGTGACAGTCGCTCAAATTTAAAATGGTGGAAATTGAAGCTTTTGCCCAGGAGGCCACTGTCTGAAATCGGTTGCCCCGGGCATCGGGCAACCGTTAGTGTTGAGCCCTGATAATGTGTACAGCCGATGAGTTGATTAAAAAATATTTAAGATTGTCAAAGAATTACCAATTTATTCATTACCAACCTTGGTTATTTGTAGAGAGGGTGATGTTGGCAGTAAGTTGATCACTGTCATTGCCATCCAACATACTCTCGGTATCAACACCACTGGTTTGCTGCTGTGTCGTCATTAATGGCTTAGTGTCCACTGTGGAGAATCAAAGAAAAAGGTTGTACTACTCTAATTTTTTTATGATTCATTTCCAAGATGATATATACAGATATATATGTCATTCAATACATTCTTGAAATAACAAGGCCAGCATGCACATATCTGCTCACAGATCTTTTTTTCAAAAATAATTCATGTAAAAAAAGGGGAATTTTTACATAACAGAGCAACAGTCTAAATCAAAAGGGTTGGACAATATGCTGACATCTAATTTACAGGGAGCATTTTGCCACATGGCCTGTGGCACGAAAAGTGGTCAAATTCTATTAAATCATGTTACGGATGCAATTATTCTAAATATACACATCAAATACAGACTGAAGCTGATTGAAAATGAACTTGGGCATACATTCGAGCTAAATGTCACTTTTTAGCGAGTTTAAATCAGCAAAAAAAAGTGAAAATAGCATATAGGTCACCAAAAATGGTCAAAAATGCACTGTTACGAGTTAGCATCGATTTTTTATTTTTTTTTAATATCATTGCCATATAGAAATTGTGCATTATTACATTAGACAGCAAATCCTATATAACACTACATAAAAAATACCTTCAACTTAAGGTATACCATGTGCATCTAGTTCAATTATTAGGTCAGTTTGATTTGAAATGTAAAACGATATCCTTGTAACGTTTTTTCAAGCATTTCCACTTATTTATTTATTTATTCACCTAAAATTATTAATTATCACATAATAGTTTATATTTTGTTCTTATTATATGGCATAATATGTGTATATGAACAGCAGATATAAAAATATATGTATACAAATAAAGTTTTAGCTAGATGTTGGGGTGTCTAGACGGCAAAATTCACAAAAAAAATCTGTCACGTCCGTCCCCCCCCGGTGACAATCAAGGAAGCAGAAATATTTGTCATTGACGATTTGGTGATTACGTAGTCTTCAGGTGATATGTTAATTATAGCAACTGTGAATGGATAAATGTTAAGAAGATTTCTGGCAGATAGCACAAATATGGCTGTCACGTCCGTCCCCACCCTGTCACGTCCGTCCCCCATAATATGTATTTACACGTAAAATCTTGAATAAACTGCTAGGATCATCGTGGATTAAAGCTGAAATGTAATAATTTATATTATATGCATATTTTAAAATAGTTCATATTATATTTAGAACTGTTTTCTACTCGGCAACAACAAAGATAGTTTCCAGGGGGACGGACGTGACACGATTTTAGAAAGTCTAATCTACGCTCTTTATCAAGCACTGGTATTTAACAGATAATGTTTTGACCATTTCTAAAGTATCCTAGCACCATGTGAAGCAATTTAGATTATTAAAATAGCAATATATCACAATTTTGGATTTTAAAATATTTGTGTTTTTCAAAACCTACATTTATATCAGATATCATAGCATGAATTTACAGTGTAAAAGGGCGATAAAAGACTATTTACTCTGGTTCAGATCACTTAGATGTTATATAGATATTCCTACCAAACTATGTTGCTGATCTTTAATGGCTGGTTAAGGAATACATATGTATTTATTCAAATACTTTCACATAGAGCTGTGTACAACATATGCTTTATCTTATCTATCAAATAATATTTGGAGCTAGTTGACATTTATTTAATCAGACTGATAATACCCTGTATCCGGCTGACTTTGTAAGATTTTGTAACAAATGTGCGAACAAAGTTAAAATTTAGTATTAAATTTAATGGAACATCATTAAATAGACCATTTAAAAGCAGGTTTGTTTTTTCAGTAATAACAGTTTTTCTATGTAAATTTCCTATTGCTTTCAGGGAGATATCTTATGTGTCAGGTCCGTCCACTAACTGACCATGTTTACTGATTTCAATGAGTTTGTAACTATAACTGTATCAGTTTATATAAGTGGCTTTATTTATATGTAGATTTTTTGAGCCAAATTACGAATTTTTTTTTTTGATACAGATGCTAACCAATTTAACCACTTTTCGTGCACCACGCCACATCTAATTTAATGGTCATTTGCTAATCAAGCTGATATATTTTTATATTTAAATCATCTCATTTCAAAGTTTTGAGGGCAAGGCCAAACCACTGAAGCAAGGTTTCTGAGTCTGCCTCAAACCTGGCAACAGTGGTCACACTACAGCTGTGTGTGGCTGCACGCACAGTAGATGACAGGGGTGGAGACAACTGAGAATAACATGGCCAGCGGTCACAGGTCTTTACAATAATGATCATTGGGGCAGTAGCCCAGGACTTGGCTTGGGTTGCCCTGACTGTAGTTGTCCATCTAAAATGCTTGAGTGATTGCTCATGCACCCCATAACTCACACAAGTGTAAAGTCACATGAAGGAAATACAGCTCACCTAATTGTTGTCAGATTTTTTAAAATTGCAAATTTAATAGGGTTTTTTCAATTTTCATCAACCAGTTAGCCATTGCATTTAGCTAGATGGTGAGTGATCACCTCAACACTTTGAAGTGAGCTTTTTTCATTCGCCACCAATTTTTAACCATGAAGGCCTGAAAATACTTGTAAGGTTGCCCGAAAAAGTTTTAATCAATCAATATGTATTGTTTTAGTCTCAATAAATACAATATATATATATATATATATATATATGTATACAAAGTTGTGTTTGTACATGTATGTATACAAGAAATACATCTAGGCCTACTATCTGACTATATGCAGTGCCACAAGGCTACGTTGTTATTGACGATGAAGTTACAAAATGGAGGTCAATACGGCCACAAGTTCATTATCTAGACATTTATATATTCATGGTTACTACACTTTGCCAAAGACAAAATTCAAAGACTTTCAAGGACTTTTCAAGGACTTTTCATTTTTTTCAAGGACCTTTCGGTGAATGTGATAACACAAATAACAGAATACATTAGTTTTTTTTTTTTTTATAATGACTGCATAAAAAATAAACGTATGCCTAAATGTTATAACAACATACAAAAAAAAGATATCAAGTGATGACTAAAATATTTGCAAAAAAAACATTTTGGAAGACATCAAAATCATTTTCAGCTCAAATATCCTATCTAGACAAGTTATTATCCTCAATTAACATGATTAATAACCATTAACAGTGCTTAAGGCTAAGCCAGACACCAAGTCCAGACATGTCATAATTGCCATGCAGAAAGTGTCTGATCATTCAATGAAATGCTTACAACCGTGTGTGTGAATTCCAGCATTGTTCGAATAAAAACATTGTTTGTAACCGTAAGCGATAAAACGCCTAATTATTGCTCACCTGATTCAGAACTTTTAACAAACTTAATCAGTTCGTGTTGATTTATAAGGTCAGTTGCACATAAAGCCTACAACTCGGATAAATCGCTTTGAAAATATTCTATAATCGTTCACTTAAATTATAAAGAGAAGTATTTAAGTTATTGAAAGCAGTAGGCTATTTGCCCACCTTGAATGTTCTCAGTTTCCGCTGCGGTTCGTTGTCAAGGACGCAACTTCACAAGCTCAAAACATCGCCCGTCATCGAATTCCCGGACTTTTCCCGTTTTTTTACCGATTTCAGGAAAATCAAGGACTTTTCCAGGCCGGGAATTATTATTTTAAAATTCCCGGATTTTTCCCGGTTTCAAGGAACCGTGGGAACCATGTATATTTTCAATATATTTTCCCACATTGTTTTGTCCAAAAGGCCTCCAGAACTTCCTCATTGTGCAGCAAACATAGTCTATCTTCATTTTTTGCATTCTTCCACAAAAATAAAAAAAATGGCACCTGTGTAAAAAAAATTATCAGAAGGGGCCACAGCATGCCTGTTCCACTCACCTCTTGAAGCATTTGTTGTAACAATTAGGGAATTAACCCTTAAAATGCTTAATTAATTTGTAAAAACATCGCAACCAAAGGGTTTTATCAATAAGAAATCATCATAATTAAATGTCTTCGTTAGCTCTTTCTGATTCATTTGAATACCTATGTTATGGCTCCACGGCCATTAGAAATATTTTTACTCTTGCAGTGCGGGCATCGCGTCAGAATGTGATGTCTATGCAGACGTCAGTTTCTGTCGACTAAACTCAATCCCCGCGCTGTAAGGGTTAAAGGCGAGAGCTGGCACTATTTTTCATAATTGGGAGAAATCTAATGTTGGGAACCCCCAGAAAAGGTGATAGAAGTGCCATTCAAAAAAACAAATAATGTTTTTAATTCTACAATGATGACTTAATTTCTACCAGCAATAGTGAGCAAAAAGAACAAACTAACAGACAAAAATCAGGGCATGAAATAAGGGCATTCCGGGCGTCCCAGACAACCCATTTTGCAGACGGACAACCCAGTATCAATCTCAGGGTTTCCGTCGGACAAACAGTCAAAAATTGAAAAGATTTACAAAAATATGCAAATTGTTTCTGTGCACGGCGATTAACCCTTTAACACCTGAATTAAGCGGAAGATTTGCAGGGAATCACTAGCTATTGTTTTAAAATTAATTTATTTTGAAAAATCATGCGGACAACCTGAAAATCATTATTTTGTGTCGAGCAAAAATCATTGAAAAAAAAACCCCCACAAAAATGCCTTTTTCTGATGTACGGTACCTAACTTAAACGGGGCTTTCAGCACACTTGCTACGGCTTACGCTACCACAGTCTTTCCCAATAACATCGGACCGACCGGACATATTTGGTAAAACAGGTAGGTCCGACAAAATACCCAGCCACATATGACCTACAATCCGGTTATTTTTTGGTCAGTTTTGTTTTTTTGTCGTTTTTTTTGTCTCACAAGGTGAGAATCAGCCATTGACCATGAAATTTATTTGGGTCTGGTAAAATTTTCAAGTTTACAGGACCTAGGCCTACTGTCCAGTGAAATTTTGACCTTATTGGGAAAGACTGCTACCACAGTGCAATAAACCAATCTTAAAAAGTCTTAAGACTTATCTTATGCAATATAAGTCTATGGACATGTTCACATAGCTTCGGGGGAAAAATTTGTTCAGTATCCCATAGCAAAATGCTACACAATTCTGTCCATTTGCTGACAAATTTGTAATTGATTAGCAAAATATTTATACATCAATGATAAAGGATGTCTAGCAAGTTACAACTTAGATAAGAAAAATGCTAATATTCAATAATTTTCAAACAATTTTTCCCTGAGCTTCATAGGGGCCTATTAGATCTAGTATTATGGAAAAAATAATAATTAAAGAGTCAAAATAAAATATGATGATTTTTGTTGATTTTGGCCTGCTTGTGTCGCTTCAAGGCCTAATAAAGTAACTTCTTTTCAGTCAGACTTTTATTAATTAATTGTATCAATATCAGTGACAGGGTTTATAATTTATAGTCTATAAGTATAACGTTATTTTATATTTAATACTGTATTTATATTAATAGGGTCTAGACAGTAGACTAATTATAAAATGTCATCAGCATTTGCATTGCCGTTTCATTTTTCTTTGTAAGTTGAGTTATTATAATATTCAGGGTTACAGTGGGTAGAAAGCACAAAGACATGATCACATGTATGATGTAGGTATGCTGTACGCGCCACGTGGTATTAATGATATCCTGTGGTATCCCCCCCTCTCTTTCGCGTACACTACACGTACAACAAGCATACAAAGTGACAGCGGCACTTTGATGCTAAGCAACTGGTAACACCAAGAGCCCACTGTACGTCCGCGGCTGCGCACATGACATGCCGCCATATTCCCTGAATGCGCCGCCAAAAAATCTCACCTTTCTTGTCCACACTTGTCGGCGATTGTACTTCACAAATATCGGATCTCAGCAAACGCAAACATTCTGTCGGCATGCTATAACATCCGTATTTCTTTCTCACACCAATAAGTGCGATGGCAAATTCCTGCTTGTGGCAAATATTCCTAAAACAGCGGGTGTTGAATGTGAACGCGGCTGGCGGGTTTAGTGTCTGTCTGTCTGCATGTGTAATGAGATAACAGCAATAAATACAGACTACACGCTCTCTGATTGGCTGCTCAGCCCGCTGCCTTCCTGTGACGTCTCAGGCCAAATATAGCACCTGCTCCACTGAATGTCTCAGCAAGGGGATTCCCCATTTCACTTACCATGTGACATTGTTTACTTTTTGGGGGGATGTAAATGGTATGGTTGTATTTTTTATTTTAGACCGGAACAATCTAACATAATGCCACATGTCATTTATCAGAGAAAATGTAACATTTATTTGCACTATTCGCTCAGCTGGGTCTTGAAAGCTGCTATTGATCATGATTCAAAAGAGCTGGTGGAAGGTGAATCCAATCGGGTAGGCTTGTAGACCCCTGGCTATTATAGTTTTGTACAAAACTCAGCAGACACAAAACATTTGTACAACACTTTACAATGTTTGGCCCACAGAATATACATTACATATTTCTATGGTTGGGCCAACGTCGAAGACTTGTATAAATGTAATAGGCCTACAAATGTTTTGTGTTTGCTGGGAAAGAAGTTTTGTCCCAGCTCTAATATATTTGAATGATTGTTTATGTCCACAATTGTTTTTTTCATCTGCTGGGATTTAAGAGGCCACATGAAAAGTAGGCCTACACTCATTAAACCATTTAAAATTGTGTACAGGTTTGTATAAGGACACTCCAGCCTAGATCTCGGATTCTCGACTTGTAGTGGATGAAGATGATTTGACGTGTTTTAAAAATAAAAAGAAAATCGCCATGTAATGGTAAACCAGTTTGATGAAAATGTTCGTTCTGAAACCCTTTATTATAGGAAATTAAGTGTGTTTTAGGGATGTAAAATGATGCTTCAATGCATCGTGAGGGCTTAAAGGGTTAAAACACTTGGTTTACGCTGGTAGTTTTTTTACGCATTGTGGATAAGCAGATAAGAGCTGTTACACTTGATTTACGCTAGTAGTTGTTCGTTGGAATCGTGCAGCAGCTCTTTCAATTTTTGTTCAATTTATCGACATCACCTTGGCATGCCTGTACGGATCCCATACAGGACAAGAGTAGACATATTCTAAAAGTGGTCGATAGCCTCATTAAAAAATATGCAATCTCTTTTAATTGGGCCGACGTTGTACAAATGTTATACAAATGTTTCGTGTTTGCTGGGAAGCCAATAATGGCGGTCATTACCAGATTACCGAAAAACCTTCTGAACATATAGGCTACTAATACACAATGTTATGCTTTTATGTTTTGAAAATAATTTTTTGCACTAACAGTTAGATATTCTCAATCACTTTAAGTAACATTCAATGTGATAACAATGATAGGCATATGTTTATTTATTATAAACTTCATATAAAATAATTAGGGCCTACTAACATTTACCAAGATTTAATAACACTGAAAATAATACTGTCGAAAGAACCACTGTCTTCAGGAATAGCATATATATATATGACATGACAATTAAAATCATTGAATGCGGGTGTGGTCAACTGAATACTAAAAAAAATATCACAATTGTGGTAAAATAAGGTATCAATGTGTCGCGGGTTTTTATCTTTCCTCACACGAGCAATTCTTGTTGCAACCCTTTTTGCAGGTGTGAGCCACATAAGATTGTATGATGTGTCATATGTGGTGGCCACGGTGAATTTGTAAATTGAGCTGGAATCAGCTCGTCGTATTCAACAACCCTTCCATAATCCTCAGGCTTGAGATGAGGCTTGGCGATGTAAGCTGACTTTACTTGTACAATGTCGAGTGATGTCGCTAATGCTGCGCGCTTTAGATACTATAACAGTTCAAAAGTAATTTCAGTGGCAGTAACTTCAAAAGTGTTGACTTGAACTCGTAGCTATATCACAGCCTTCGAAGTTGTCAGTCTTTTTGGAAAATATGTTGACAAGAAACTGTTTTGCCATTTTTGCCTGGTCATACACATCTACTAGGCCCGCCGTAATTTGAATGGGAGCACGATCATCACCATCACCACCATATATATAGAGCAGTTATGTCAGTCTTGTAGCTGGCAGTCAGCCAACCTTTCTTCCCAGTGAAAAAGGCTAGCTGGTCGTAACTCGTCCCCTGATACTGTGGACAAATGACATTATCTGACAATCTCGTGAATAGATAGATAGCTCTGTCTTGAGATGAACGAACTCACAGTTCTGAAAAATCTCCAAGTCATCAATATCTGTGACTGTAGGCCAACCTGCTATAATTAGTACACTCTTGGTTTTACATTCAAGGCCACCACCCCAATAAAATTTAGTTGAAACAATTGAAGGATTGCTTTGTTCATTCTGGCACCATGTCTCCAATAAAATAGTTTAACTATAATGCCTTTTAAGCTTGTAGGTATTTTAAATTCAACGAAGAAACCTTTTTTTGTCACGATTTAGAAAAGACTCAATTTCAAACAATTATTTATTGTAGTGTTTTTAATCTATGTTTTGGTGAACCATAGGCCTACATTATTCATGGTTTCTGAAAAATGGGAGTTTCGTTGTTAAGTATTTCACCAAAATGTGTCCTAGCGATAGGAGAAAAACTGACAAAACTTAAAAGCGAGGAAAATTCGTTTAAATATATAATTGATTTAGAAATGAACACCTTTTAAAACATACCACTACAATATTTTCTTTGTCCGACCACTACATTCTAAGCCGGGAATGGAGAGTTATTGTCGACCAAGTACAGACCAATTATCATCGTAGCCCTATAAGGTACTATAAAAAATCAGGTTGATTATGAGGAATCCTCATTATCATGATTATGGTATGTGTTTCAAGTCAGTTAAAACCCTCAGCGTTCTACATTCTTAGCTGTGAAAAATGCCTCGGCCTCCTGCCTCGACCTTTTTCACAGCTGATAATGTAGAGCTCCTAGGGCTTAGAACGCTCATAGACAAAATCTTATAAAAGGTATAAAAGGTCTTGAACAACAAATCTAAGGAATGTTAGAAGTGGATGGATCGATGGACAAAGTTCCCATTCGAAATTTAAAAAAAAAATGAAAATAAAAGTACAGTACAAAATTCCGTATCATGCTCGCCTGCATCCGTGTTTCATGAGGCTACCAAACACATGTTCAAAAACAATTATGTTGTCGGTTGTGGTCCAGTTCACCCAAAAAGTTATCGAATTTTTTAATTTAATTTTTCTATAACCTGTTTATTCATCACAGCGATATATCAGTGTATGTCAGATTCCAGTCATCATGTAAAAGGGACAGTCATTAATACAGTTGACATTTATATAAGAGGCTCACCAGAATACTGTCAGTAATGCCTTGCTTCATCACTGTTCATATTCTGGTGCAACAAGCAAGCAGATACAGACAAACAAAAAAATTAGTTGGATATGCGAAAATCATCTTCAATCTTGATTGTACGTATATTTAGTGGGAAATAATATAAAAAGTGTCACCGCCTCATGTTTTCAGGATGCGCTGTAAATAAGGTGTCGGTATAGGCCTACTATGGCAACCAGGGCGGGGGCCCTAGGGTAGTGGCTAGCACCGCTGCCTTTCACGCCAGAGTCCGGGGTTCGGTTCCCGGTCTCGGCGGTTTGAAAGAAACAAAATTGTTTCTTCCCCATCTACGTGTGAAAGTTAGTATTGTGGGGAGCCTCCGTGACCGAGAGGTAGCGTGCTCGGCCTCAGACCGCCAGGGCTCGAATTTCGAATCCTGTGTCTGGAGGACAGTGTCATCTCAATCATCTCACCATCCTCAGGAGGTTCTCCTGGCCTAGTTTAGACTATATGTGCACAAAGGTGGCCTAAAGCCCAATTTATTTCATTTTTACTATGGCAACCATCATGCATCTTTGTGAAACTCTCTCCACCGCCAAATTATTCAATTTGAATTTTCACCCACTTGAAGTTGTGTCTCGCTGACGCGATCCACAACTTCACGTGAGTGAAAATTAGATAGATTTGACAAAATGGAGGTCAACTCTTTTCAGATCTTGCTGGTTGATGTCACATTTTATCTTTAACATATTTAAAATGTGGTACTTAATGTGCTAATAAAAAATGAAAACCCGAATATATGCGGCACCTGCGGTTAAAGGGTTAAACTGATGACCGAAGTCACGATTGGACCAGAAGTCTCGTAAGTGGCATATACTTTTAAAAACAAAAAGCTGACACCAGTCTCATGATTAGCTCGATGCCCGTAGTGAACATGTAGTTAATTAACCTGTAATTACTGCCGATGTAAAATGTCAACTTCCAATAAACTATTTTTGAAAATATATACATTTGTATAACAAATAAGTCAGTAATGACTTTTAACTGTGTCAATATAAAACCTCTATCTATCTGTAACAGAATAGAGAAATCACAGAAATATCATTGAAATATTCCATCATTTGCATGAAGTCAAATACATTATAATGAACTAATCTCACCAAATATGTATTTTCTTATCCAAGAAGCCATTAGTTTGAGCACCAAGACCGAGGCTATCAGTTTCAGGAATAATAAGTATAACACACAAGCCTGAGGTTATGAAGGACCTGTCTATTCAGTTATGTTGAAGAGAAGTACAAATAGATGTCTGTGCTGAATAAAACCTACAGAGGTTGTTAGTTACATAAACCCACTTACAACCCTGCCGAGAAAGCACAAATATGTCGTAGACAGTCGGAGACCAGTCATGTGTAGATGATTTTGTTGTTATGCTGTTTAACCCTTTAACCGCCGGTGCCGTATATATTCGGGTTTTCATTTTTGATTGGCACATTAAGTGCCACATTTTAAATATGTTAAAGATAAAATGTGATATCAACCAGCAAGATTTGAAACGAGTTGACCTCCATTTTGTCAAATCTGAATAATTTTCACTCACTTGAAGTTGTGGATCGCGTCAGCGAGACACAACTTCAAGTGGGTGAAAATTAAAATGAATAATTTGGCGGTTAAAGGGTTAACAAATCTCTGTGGTACAATATAATGGAGCTTGCCATTATGTTACGCTTCGAACTTTGAGCAGTCTTTTTAGAATATTGTCATAGATGACTCTGCTGCCGGCCTGCCTCTTGACAAAGAAGTGTATTTTTTCCTCATAAAGAACCGAATATTTGACAGGGATTAATACCATGCCATGCACTGAGAAACCCTATCACTCTCAACAAAGAGCTGTACAAAACCATGCAACAAGCGAATCTGATTTATGTGTTTATTTATGCCGAACCTTGATCATGTATGTAAGAGTCTCATACTACCGTGTTTGATGAAAAAAATAAATAAAACATTTTATGTCCCACTGGTCAATAAAACACTTTACGCCCCACCGGACAATGAAACCTTTGTTAGTTTTAATCAAGCTAGAATACTACAGTTATCATAGTGAGGTTATACTCAAACCCTTAAAGTGCTGACATATTTTGATATTATTCAAGAGAACAAATGGGTTTTTTCAATTACAAATCATCATAAATGGCTTAGTTAGCTCTTTCCTCTTCATTTGAATACCTATGTTATGGGTCTTCCAGTGCGGGGATCGTCTATAGACGTCAGAATCTGACCTCTTTTAGACATCAGATTGATTGCACTGCTTTCTGACATCGAATATGAGATGAATCTAAATTTGGCCCCTACGTCAAATTCGCTGAAAGTTATCATGGTCAGATATTGTCGTCTGTCCGTCCGTCCACTCTGTGTCTGTTCTTCACTTCTGTGGTCCTTTTATCTGTCCGCGTTATATTGTCTGTCCGTTTACAAGTCTGCCTGTCTGAGTTTTCTTTTGAACGTATTTGACTCACGATTTTAAATTTTCAAACTTGACCAAATTGGATTCTAAAATGACACATATTTGAAATGGTCGCTGCCCGGAAATGTTTGCTTTTTCATTGTAAGCTCGATTGACTACATTCATTTCAAACTTGACCCACGTGCTCACACTGTAAGCTATCCGGACTAGTTTGAAGGTGACTTCAGGTGGCTTTATTTGCCAATGGTATTGCTGATTACAAACTGAACTGAACACAGATCATATTCAAAATGACCGTCGTTTGGACATATGCGGTCTTTCTGTAGGTCTAAGCTTGGTTTTATAAGCGTCGGTTTGACATTTTCAGAAGCAAAATTTTGTGAAACCATGTTATGCATTTTCAATGATTAAATAAGTTATTTGGTGCTAGTGTTTTTTCACGTCAGTGGTTGTCTCATTTTTTACATCTACACATAGGCCTTCATGCTCCATAATGTTCAAACAAACGCATGACCCCATGAATTTATTTCAGCCCTCAGTGTAACGTTA